>ML681964.1:19853897-20039297 GCA_007922195.1 Podocnemis expansa | reverse complement strand
CAAACAAACAAACAAACAAACAAACAAACAAACAAACAAACAAACAAACCATACAACATTCATACAACTTACAGCTCGTCTGCAACTCTATGATTCACTTTACAATACTTTTTTTCAATAAAATGAAACAGATGTTTCCAAAGAATACCAGGCACGAGACTCCAACTATTGCAGTAACAGATTTAGAGCTGATTCCCTGTACTGTAGCCTCACCATTAACTTTTTACAGGGTCCTTTTCAGATCTGGTCAGTTCTTGGAAGGAACATCTCCAAGAAAATCCGATAGTTCTGCAATAAAAGTGACTGGTAATTCAGTAGGTCTCTCTATTTTCTCTATGGTCCCAGTTCAGCATGATATTTAGCTTCAAGCACCTGAGTAATTCCATGAGTTTCAGTGGGACTAATCAGGTGCTTAAACTTGGATTCATGCTAAATACCTTCTTGAATACCAATTATCAAAACACACCAGCTGCTGGTAGGCACCTCATTTTTGGTTTTATTTGAATTTCAGGTTTCCAGATGTATCTTTTTTATGAAAGGCTTCAAAGACAATATCATTGCTTTGAATTAGAATAATGCAAAGAAGTTATGTTTTGGAGAAAGTGCCTAACAAATCCCCATAGCGCTGATACCATATTGAATTATGGTATTTATAAAGACATGCAAGAGGATATTAATCTGCAGGATTAAAAAGATCCTCTTGTTTTTCTAGAACAGGGAGAAGTGCCAGAGACTCCATGAAGTCTGCTGGGGATGTCACTATTGATTTATGTAGAAGACTCAGATACCGTGGTGATGGGTGGCAGTATAAAATCTTTAGGCAGACAAGTTTTATTTCTTTCTGAATACATATTTCTGTTTTGACATTAAAGAGTCAATCCATCCACTAGCTAACTGGCACTCTGTAGAAAATACCAATAAACATACCATTTACCCTTCAGCCTCTATTTGTTGTCATGACTGTACTAAATAATGCAAGAACAGTTGGGGCATATTACTTTTTAAAAATGGTCTGGTACTTTCTTGGCTCTTTCATAGCTGTTATTACTGGAATTTTTACAATTCTGTGTTATTCAGTGAGACCCTACAATTTCCCTGAGTGTAGGATTTCTTCTTTCCTGTGTTTTCATGCCACAAAAACTTAGTTTCAAAGAGTACATATTCTTCTTTCTGCAAATTCCTAATCTAATTAACATCCATAACAACTTAGACAATAAATTGACTTCAACTGCTCTTGAACCTCCATGCCACCTTGTTAAGTTACTTTCCAATGCTGCTGTAAATCAAAGTAGAAAAGCTAAGGTCACTGCATATGTTTGCTGTATGCTCCAATATAAAGGGTTGATTGCTTTACCAACTGCTCATTTATGTTGTTTTTCTAGACATGTTGAGGGAACTCTATTGTCATGAGCTTCATTTCTTGGTCTAAGATCTTCATTTACATGCATAACAAATCAGCATGTAAAATGGTAACTTCTACTTGATTTAGAATGTATGAGACTTTTAAATTTTAATTAAGATATAAGCAAACTAGAATTTAATAGGAAGGAGTACACTATACTTTTCACCTGACCAGCAAAACAGCATGTACTGTCATACCATACTGTCTTTAAATTCTGTTCTGTCACTGTTTCAGTCTCATGAGATGTTTTATGAATTAATTTTTGTGGGGACAAACCATAAACTATCTTGGACAAAGATTTCCAGGGAAATTGCATAAGATGCATCTATTGATGTATGACCTGATGAAAATAAACAGAGGTATTATTTTAAAATAATGAGTATAATGGACCAAAATAATCTTTACATTTACATATAAATTGGCTGTATCTGCCTATTGTTTTAATCATAGTGCAATATAGTGTAGTACTTTCAGTTAGATTTAAAGGGGATGGATGATATAATTTACTATAAACCCCTCTATGCTGTGTGCTGTGAAAGGTAAAACATAGAAGATAGCCCTTTCCCTCTAAAGAGCCTATGGTATAAATAAGAACAAAAAAATGTAATAAGTGAGAGAGGAAATCAAAGGATGGAGAGAGGAGGACAAGGGTGAATGTGGTGGGAATATGAGATGGTATGTGTGAGCTACGAATTAAGAACCAAACAGCAATTAAACCTACCTATAAAATGCTGCAGTTTTCCAAAATATTTAGTTACAAAAAAAGTGTTATGGTTAATAATGGTTAAGGGCCAAATTCTGATGTCAAGGGAGCCTGAAACAGTCCTATAAAAACATGCATTTGAACACATACAACCAGTTTGTTTCCATCTAATACAAGCTTTGGACATGCAATCATAGTAACTGTATGTCATGTTAACTGGGAGTGTATTTCAGCATTTTATCATGTTAGGCCTGCTTTATACAAATTTTTCAGATCTATCAAACACAGCCATAAGCTCTCCATCCTACATTCTGGCTGCCTTTCTATAGATCAAAACACACAAAATACAAAAGTACATCTCTTGAATATACCCACCCAAAAACTCAGCTCATTACTTTCTCAGTAGCCTGAGAAATGAAGGGCCTATATACTGATGGTCAACTAACGGTTGGACCAAACTGATGGACAAAGGGGATATGGGGGTGTTAGAGAACATATCAAATTTACTTCAAAGGAAAATTTGTTTGGAGTCCTTTTCAGCAATCTTCTTTCTTTACAGCTGTGTGAAATTTCTCTTTTCAATAGACTTACTAGACAGACTTAGTTTCTCCAGAGGCTAAAAGGCTTAAAACCAGCCTCCAAAATAAATTCAGTCTTCCTCTACCATACCCCAAGAAAGCATGAAGGATTCTGTATTAGGAGCACTGTTCCCTCTAAGCTGTGCGCGTGTGCACACGCACACAGGTCATGAAGCCTGCACATACAACAAAATAAAATGTGCACAAAAAAATTCAATAGTGCTAATATCGGTGCTCACAAAGAAATGTTTTTGTGCACACAAAGAAATTGTTTGCGCACACCGTCTATGAGTAATTAGAGGGAACATCGATAGGAGATTGATTTGTCATGTCTATGTACTTTGAAGGTTAGGCCTCTTTTGCTACACAATGCCTTCTTCAACAAATCATCTGAGAGACCATTCTCTATTTTTCCAGTGATGAAGAATCATGGGACATGTGCAAATTCTAGTTAGGAGAGTTCTTGTGAAAAAAGGGAACACCTTTTCCTTATCAAGGCCGTCAAGCTGAGAAGGAAACGAGGCGCAAACTGGATTCACAACAGCTGCCAGGCAATAGGGAGGAGATTGCACTTTGGATCCCCTAAATCTACAGCATAGCAAAAAACATTGTGCTCCTTGATCCGCCAAATCCCTGTTTATCTGAAGATGAGTATTGCCTGAAACCTTGACAAAATTAGGATGTTGTGTGTCCCCTGGTTCATATATTATGGAGCAAGGTAGAAATGATCAATTGTTCCTTTCAGAATACTAAATAGCTCCTCCAGACCCCTCTAACTTTCCTGCTAAACAATCCAAGTCTTTGAAGTTTATTTGCAATAAATGTCTGTCCTTATAAAAAAAACCAAAACTCTTACATGATCATTGCTGGTCTTTAGCCACCATCAATTTCTGCCATAGCTTTTAAAATTAAATTAACTGATTCCTATCCAATAAGATTTCTTTTTGGTTGTTGTTCCTTTTCCAGGCTTGCATCAACACACACAATCATTTAATACTTCTTATGAAATATGTTACCCTAAACCCAGGGCTTGCCCAGTGTGTTACATGAAAAGATTTTTAAAAATGGATGAGATTTTATTTTAGATTTTCAAACTTATATTGAATTTAAGATTGAAAAATGTAGGGTTCTAAGTATAAACTCTCCTCTGACTTTTTTAAGATGATCTGAAGTCGAGTTTTCCCATTGTTTAGTTTGCTGACATATCTAATACTTACTCATACGCTTTGTATTACTGTAATTACTACATTTATCATTTTTATTGTGCAATCTGATGGACTGAGTGGACATCAGGTTCTATATTTCCACTCTAACATGTCCAAGTAAATTTTAATTTGGCAGTGTTAAAGAGAAAAAAACAAAATAAAACAAGGAGTCATGTGGCACTTTAAGACTAACAGATTTCTTTTTCACATGAGCTTTCATGGGAGAAAATCCCACTTCGTCAGATGCTTCAAAGATGGGTGAACTTACAGAATGGAATGAAAATAAATGCAAGGGGGTGTAAAACATAGGATCAAGTCATACAGTAACAGCAAATCAGAGCAGTTGTTAGGTTCAAACCATGGGAAGCCTGAAGTCAAATTACCTTTTGTAATGGGAAAAGAACCCATAGTCTCGATTAAGTCCTGCTTTCACAGAATTTAGCTTCCATATTAATTCGAGTTCAGCTGTTTGTCTTTGAAATCTTGATGTCCCAGCCACTGAGTGATCAGGCTTCGGTAATTGCATACAGACTAGCACCACCCTGTGGGCTTTGTTAAAAATGAACAAATCATTCCAGTGAATGAAAAGTTGCCACAGCCTCCATGAGTCTGTCTAACACTGACTATGTTAACTCCCAACCTTTCACAAATGCATAGTGGAACATGCTGGGTTACTTGATCTTTCAGCTTTGAATACTAACAGGATTTTGTCACTCTCTAACAAAATTTTAACATTTAGTTTAGAGCACTATAATAAGAGGACAAAATTAAGCCCCAGCCCCGCAAGCTGCTCAATGTGGATAAGCACCTGAAGTCACTGGGACCCTGCCCAGATGCAGGAATCCAGCTGTGCAGAGCAATTTGCAAGATCAAGGCCTTACACTATGATTCTGGAAACTGCAACACCCATGATGCACCTCTCTACTGCCCCGTATCAAGGGCTGTGGTTTCAGAAGCTACAATTAAGCATTTAGGTATTGAACGAGGAGTAGTCTATTTAGGAAACTAAAATAGTGGGAGAAGAAAATCAACCAAAATATGAAGATGAGAATGGACCAATATTATGAGTGCTGATTTATGATTAATAAGAGAGCTGACATATATATTCCCAATTCAAGGTCCAAAGGGGTAGCCGCATTAGTCAACAAAGAGTCCTTTGGCACTTTTAAAGACTAACAAATTTATTTATTGCATGGCATCTGATGAAGTCGGATTTTCTCCCATGAAAGCTCACAGATAAATAAATTTAAAAGTGCCATAGAACTCCTTGTTTGTTATTCCCAGTTCCGTTTCTGGAAGTGATGGTTATTTCAGAAGAAATTAATTGAAGTCAGAATACTCAAAATAAGGGAAAGATCAAACAAAATATTTCAACATTAAAAGCTATTAGTTTTGTGAAACAAGGTTCTATTACAAAATTATTCAATTCCATTAAACTCATTTACAAAAATAAAGTCAGACATCAAAGTGCTAATTTCATGGTCTCCTCCAAAATGTTCTTGCAAAAGTGTTAGAGGTAATTAACTGCCATTTTCTCAGTATTTCAGAATCTGCAATTAATCAAAATGTAGGGCCTGAGTGATTGTAGAAAATACTAACACTTAAGTTTATTATGTAGTACATTTTCATTCAGGTTGTTTTATGATAGGATCAGCTACACTTTTTCTTCAGAATTTATTATGCTTACCCTTCAGCCAATTTGTCTTTCTCACTTTAGGTTAACTTAAAACATGATGAGTTTTATGTATGTGCATAAGATTGCTAGTCAGTTACATTGGTCACAGACCTAAAGGACTGTGTGTGTTTTAAGCAATTAGGAACTCGGTCCGGTCAGAAAAAATTGTAACGTCACTTCTCAGAACAATGGCTTTTCTTTTTTAATGCAAAAGTGAATGAGAGTATCAGAAGCCTAAGAGAAAATTCAATCTATCAAGGCACGAAGTGGTTTATCCAGAGAAGCCTCTACTTCTATGTTTTCATGCTTAGAGAAGGAACAATTTGTGTTGTATACATCAATAGTGATCTTATCTTGCACACACACGTAACTGAGCTAGAAGAGGAACTATAAAAGTAAAAATTACATTTATCAAAATATTGTGATAATGCTAAAATAGACATTTTTATACTCAGAGCTAACAGGTAGCATTTTTAATGTGGTACTGATGTGCATTTGGAGCTAGATACTGTTGCTTTGTCAGTGTGTTGATTTTACAACTAGTCTCAAGGGTAAAGAAGATTTTAAAGTATAGCCCTTTAAGTGAAGAGTTGGCCACATGATGCTAATGTGAATAATAGTAATATCAGTCCCACAAGATGACTGAAAAGATAAGCCACAAAGCCAGATTAAGTCTATTATGGCTTTTTGTTAAAACATGCTGCTGAAAATCCTTCTTTTGTTCCTTAGTCATAATGCCGAAATATACCCAGACATGACCTTTTTTAAATCGAAACAACAGTCGTTGTTTCAATTTAAAAGCAATGTGTGGACATAGCCTGGTAGTATAGTGGTAAAAAAAATAACAACAAGTAGTCATGTGGCTCTTAAAGACTAACAGATGTATTTTTCGCATGAGCTTTTGTGGGAGAAAATCCCACTTCATCAGGTGCTTAGAATGGGGGAACTTACAGAATGGAATGAAAATAAATGCAAGGGAGTGTAAAACATGGGATCAGGTCATACAGTAACAGCAAATCAGAGCAGGTGTTTACTGATCCTATGTTTTACACTCCCTTGCATTTATTTTCAGTCCATTCTGTAAATTCCCCCATCTTTGAAGCATCTGATGAAGTGAGATTTTCTCCCAAGAAAGCTGAAGAGAAAATATATCTGTTAATCTTTAAGTGCCACACGACTTTTTTTTTTTTTTTTTTTTTTTGCTGGACTAGACTAAAATGGCTGCCCCTTTGGAAATTAGTATAGTGGCAGGCATGATTATTCAGCAATCCCATAGTTACAATTTTCTCTGTCCAGGAATGTTTATTTCACAAAACTCATTCTTAAGTATTATAATTCACTTACTAAGAGAAAAAAATAATCTCTTGGGAAATATTGTTATAGAAAACGCCCCCGCAAAGGAAAATGCTCTTGTGGAATTGATCTCTGGATAAAACCTCTTTTCAGAAAAATGACTGCTGAGAAAAGCTTCTAGAAAGAGCATACCATTCACTAACCACCACCTATCAGCTGTCTGTTGCTGAGATTTACTACTGAGGAGCTTATAATCACAGGCAGAGTCCCAAAAGCCCTCAGAAGAACCAGGGCTTCTTTTACTCCATCCCAATACAGTCCACCAGAATCCCTTACAGAGCTGGACCCAAACGTTTCCTCCAGATCTTTTGGCTCATAGATGACCATGTGCTGTATGGCAGCACTTTATGGCTGACTGATAGAATACCATTAGCTCTGGCACTTAGTTGGTAGATGGAATTCTGTGTCCAAAGAACTTTCTGAGGAAGCTCCTTTCTTGAAAGGACTATTATTTTAATGTTTTTTAAAACCCCATCATTATTATTTATTGGCTTCACAGCATTGTACTGTAAATATAGCAGTGACCTAATATAACAGCTACAATAAAAGCAGAATTAGCAAAGAAACGTCTTACAATGCACAGATATTGTACAAGAGTGAACGCCCCCAATTGTGTGCTAAATATGCAAATATACAATATCTTTCTACTGTACTCACTACAGATAGAATTACTAGCATGCAGTCACACAGAATCCAAAGCACAAAGGCCCAGATCCAGAAAGGTAGTTAGACTTAGGCACTCAAGTCCCAGTTTTGGCTCCATGCAGTTCCACAAAACTCCTGCCAAACACAGCAGGCACTTAAGCTCACTAGGTTCCCAAGTCTTTTAGATAAAAATTCCCACAGTAACACGACTTATTGCCCCTGAGCATGTGCACTGCTGCCTATCTCCTGCATAAACCTGGGTCCAATTCATGAACCAGGGAAAGATAGGAATTCTACCATCTAAGTGGGTGCAGGACCCAATATGGCAGGTATGCTGAGAGGCCAACCATTGGACTGATGCCTTAGGTGATTCTGTCTGAGAGGAGGGCAGGAAATCTAGAGGTGAGGAAGATCTAGAAACTTTTTTTTTACCTCCACTCAAAATTAAAATGAATGCTCTGTTGTAGTTACCACAGAACAAGTGTTCTTTTAAGAGGCAGTACAGTGAGATTTGGCAAAACCACTAGCAAGAACAAAAATTCATGCCACTTGGTGATCATATGTCCCATTTTGGCTGGGAAAATCTCTTTTTTTAAGCCCTGACTGGCCATCCTGACATTTTTTGGGGAAAAAATTGGAATTTTGTCCCATTTTCTCTTGCTAACTGACATTCAGTTTTGCCAAAAAAGTTGGGCATGGCCTTTAGTGGAGTACAGAGGAATTCACAGAGGGGCAAGTGAGGAGGTTAGCTCCATGCAGAAAAGAGGGCTCAGGCAAGAGACTCAGGCCAGCCTAGCTGCCTGAATGGGCAGGCAGGTGGCAGGGACAGGCAGATTGGCTCAATTCTGAGTGGCAGGTGAAATGGACAGCTTGGCTCAGCTGCATGGGGGAGTGGCATGGTATTGGCGGGGACAGCTTGGGCTGGCCTTGCACCTCGTTTTCCCTTGGGGAAAATACAGTCACTCTACACTTATCCCTTTTCACTTATCAGCATTCAAAGGTGGGGGTGCAAAGCTACCATATGAATCAAATAGTACCTGAAATGAAGGGTGACACCAGATTAGGGCTACTCTCTTCAGGTCCCAAAAGTGGACACTACTCAGTAGGGGGATCTACAGCAGGTATTTGGGGGTGCTAGACAGGTGTGTGTGTGTATGTGTTGGGAGGAGGTTTGGGGGGTGGGAGGAGGTATCTCATGGATGATGGAGAGAGTACCTGTGGCCTCACTCTCAAAGTAGGGAGCCATGTCACTCCCTGTCACAGTGGGAAGGCAGCTAGTGAAGGCCCACAATGCAGTGCCAGCCACCCATCAGCACCTTCCTGTCTCTCCCCCTCTCCAGGGATGGGAGCAGAGGACTAGGGGCGGGGATCTGGCAACTGTGGCTTCAGTGGAGGGGCTAATCAGGACATGGAGCCCACTCTTTCTGACCTTCAACAGCTGCTGTGCAAAAATCCTGGACATTTCCTTTTATCTGAAAAACTCAGAGGGTGCAGGATCGACATAGGAAATGTCCAGGAAAACCTGGACATATTGTGACTGTACACCAGATTATCAAAATAATTTCACTACATGTTTTGTAATGATTTAAGAGATGTTCTCCTGTGTACCCATGTGATTGGTTTTACATTTTATGGGTGAGGTTTGGAATGGGTGAACTAGTTCACCCTTTATATGTTGGATTTTAATTCTGGGGAACATATGACTAAATAAAGGAATAGGCAAGATGGCTGAGGATTTGGAGATGCTAAAATGATACATAGCGCTTTAAATAACTACACAAATAACTTGAAACTTCTGTGTAAGAAAAGATGCCACTGGTGTCTCTGCACAATAAGACCATAGAACTATGTTTTTAAAAGGGCACAGTCAAGTTAAAAATCCTATATGGTATTTTAAAAAGGAAAGAATGCTTACATTTAACACTTTATAACTAAAGCTGCAGGGAAGGGGGGACACCAAACCAACCAACCTCTTTCGCTATTCACTGCTCATGCTTTTTGCCTGTTTCTTGCACTTTGCTGAGCTAAGAAAATGAAAACGGACTAGTAAATTTCATGTTTTTTAAAATAGTCTCTTCCCCTAAGTTTTTCACTTCCAGGTTCTAATAAAAATTACCAATATACTAGTACATATATCACTAGGCTACTTGGGACTGAATAAAAGCATAACTTGTTGGAAAATGAAAATGACACTATCCAGGTGTTTTTTAAAATAACAAGATAAACAAGCAGTCCTGTGGAACTTAAAGGCTAACAAATATATTTATTGCATGAGCTTTCCTGGGAGAAAATTCCACTTTGTCAGATGCTATGAAGATGGGGGGAACTTACAGAATGGGAAGAAATAAATGTAGGGGAGTGTAAGTCATGGGATCAGGTCACACTGTAACAGCAGTAGTCTGTGTACAGCAAAAACAACAAGAGTCCTGTGGCACCTTATAGACTTAACAGATTTCTTCGGGCATAAGCTTTCATGGCCTCCAACCCACTACGTCATTGGGTTGGAGCCCACGAAAGCTTATGCCTGAAGAAATCTGTTAGTCCATAACGTGCCACACAGGACTTTTGCTGTTTTTGAAACATTGGAGAACAGCATATAGAGGAAGATGACGTCCAATCACCTCTTATAATGAGACAAAAAATCCAAAGTGCCCATTTAGCCCTGAAGCAACACAATCAAATTCGCAAATAAATTCTAACTCCACAGCTTCTCTTTCAAACCTTTTTTTACTGTTACTTTTTGAGTCTTTGGCTAACTGTTCTTCTTTTTTTGGCTTTCCTAATTATATTTTTTACACATTACTTGCCAGAGATTATGCTCCTTTTCATTTTTCTCCTCAGTAGGATTTAATTGCCACTTTTTAAAATGATGCCTTTTTGCTTTTGTTTCTCTGAACAGCATGACCTATTCTGCCCTTTTGATTCATTTTTATTATTGTGTCCCATTGATTATTCTGAATTCACCAAGTTTCTATGATGCCTATAATAAATAAATTTCTATGATTATATCTTAATTTAATATAAATTCTAAATGGGAAGCCATGTTAGTCTAGTTTAGCAAAACAAACAAGGAGTCCTGTGGCACCGTTTATTGACTTAAATGGGAAATACTGTGGTGTATGGACATTGCTCAGTAACTTCTCATCAAAAGGGGATGGACTGGAAATTTCCTCCTTGGGGTAATCATCAACATTCTCAAAAAGAGGTACTAGGAACACATTCAAAGGAAGAATATGTCCTATGATAGTTCAAGTTTATTGTTCATATTTTTCATATACTGTAATTTTTGCCTCCTACTACACAGAGTGCTTTGTTGATAACAAGCCGGTAAACATAATCCAGCCTTTTGTGTGGGTTCTATTTGAACATTTTATATCTGCTAGTCTGTTCAATATCACTATGTTAATACACCAATATGGCTGTAACATTCTTGAATGTGAAGCTGCACATTAGGCACTCACTACCATACTGTATTAATCATTCTTCAAGGTCATTTTTAGTTATCAAAGTAAGTGCTTTGGTAACAATGCCAAGACAGCTTTCAAGACAGATGAGTTGTAAGTTTTCAGGTGCTGGGCATGGAGGGACAGTTACAGAATCCACAAAACATGTTTTCTGGCAATATGTCCATAAAGATCCCTGATGGGAGAGTTGCCATTCAGCAGCATGCATGCAAGCTGCCTCTGTTATGAAAACCAGGGCACGTTTAAAGGAAAAGGATAAACTGATTTTATCATTCTGGTTAGAATTTTTCAAAGTACAATGATGAAAAGTTTCTCCTATCTGTTTCAGGCCATGACAAGATAAACTAGACATGAATAAGACTGAGCACCATATGGGGATGCCAAATAAATCTCATGCAAGATTTATGCTTTCGTTTTTTGTTTTCAGTATTTCATCATTACTGAAGCCAAACAACAGTGACATAAGATTTCTGGATGCTTGTTACAATGCCAAATGGCTGAGGCCCTATAAGTATGGAAAACACATCAAGCTTTTGTTTTTTCTCTGAGAAAGTGATGACATTTAGTCAGAAATATTATATTGGTATATTAGGGATTCAGCTGTGAATGAGCTTACTTTACTAGGTGGTAGAGCTTACTGGTCTGAAGATACCTGCTTTCTAGGCCAAAACAGGGGTGTTGGTGTTGGTTTATGGTAGAGGCAGAAGCAGAGAGAAAGATGATTGGAAGATGTATTAAAATTTTGTGACCATACCATAGCTGGGGATTGACCTATAATGGGGGGATTTAGCTCACTTTGAAGCCTGCCAAAACCACACTTTTAATCAACCAGAGAGAATCAGGAGATTAATAGATGTTCTCTCTCTCCTCTCCCACAGCTATACCTACTATCAAAGGTAAACATCATGTGTTCCTTACTTGAGGCAAATAAGCCCAGTTTCAGAAAGTCGATTTTTACTTCTTGCTGTGGAAAAAGAGATCCCTTTGACTATACAAAGAGCGAGGACTTAAGGCAGAATCTAGACCATGGAGGACTTGGGCCAATGTAGGGTCATCCCAGTGAATGGATGCTTATAGCAATACAATGGTCTGTGTTTACTTGTTAGTATAGAACTTCTGTAACGGGATACACATCTGTGCACACCCAGGGTATGATCTGCTTAACTTTTCTGTTAGCTTATGCACTGTAATTGTATGATTATATGCCAGTTAGGTCATGAAAGGTGCCTTCATGAATGGTCATAACATGTTCTACAGGATTAATATGGTATTACATTTCCTGCAGCATCATGTACATGCACAGATGTGTAGCATGTTTTGCATGACTCGGAGGTTGAAGACTGACTGAACTCTCTCCCAGCAACATGTAAACAACCAAAGCTGAGACCTGGATGTGGTAACAAAGAATATGCAAATTGAGTTCCCTGGCTCAGATGGACAAAAGAGATCACCTCTGCCCAGAAATGGAGAGGTCAAGGAAGGCTGGAAACAAAGAGAGACGCTTGGAGTGCCTTGAGGCCTTTTACCTGGGAGTCTCCAACTTGAAACAACTTCAAGCAAGATCTGGGCCCTGTCTGGTCTCAAGCAGGGACTGGATATACAGACATCTGACAGCCGAACATCCTGAGCATAAACCTGGACTATGAGGTCAGTTTGGGCAGAGATATTAGGTTACTATGCATGTTTTATCTTTTATTTTCTTGTGGTCACTCTTGACTCATCTATATTATAATTCTGCCTTGATTGGCTACTTTTCATTTAAAATTGCAATCTGATCCATAAACTAGTAGTTTTATCTAAAGCTGTGTGGACTTTAGAGGGCATGAGTGAAGAAGGCTGGGCACGATCCATTTCTTTGTTAAATGGACAAACTTGAGACCATTGTGATTGGGAGTTCGTGCCAATCCATGTAGGACAGTGACTCCCTGTCTAGTAACTGGGGGTGGGGGTGCTCGCTTGGGGATCATCCCTCGAGTAGCCAGAGGGCATACACTTGGGACCGATTACATGTGAGGGGCTGGAGTGGACTGACTCAGGAGTGAGTGGTCACTTGGCAAAGTGGAGTGAATCGGGGTTCAGAAGTGGGAATTAGAGGGTCACAGTGGCACACCAGACTCGATCTGGAGAGCAGCCTGTCATAACTTCATTTAAGGAATTTCTTGAACAATTTGTCTGTCTTCTACAGAGATAGAGCCCTTATCTCATCATATATAAGCATTCAGTTATCTTAATTTCTATACCTCTCTGTATAGTGTAACTAGGTAACACCAAACCGCCTACTGTTTTTGGTATTTACACAAGACTTGATTCCTCACTTCTGGTGCATGGGATGAAAATTGCATCTTGCTGGGGAGATGGGGATTCTGCATCCAAGTGGGAATTCAAGATGGATCCTGTCATCATATGTTTAAAGCCTCTCTATTAAAGTTGCCTTTCTTTCTTTGAACACAAACAACATCCTAAATGCTGTGATCTTTTGTTACTTTTACAGCATTAAGGTCCCCTTCCACTGCCAGAATCTGAGTCGGGAGAAGCAGCCAATCTTGTCAGCTTCCTCTATTCAACATGACTAGTAATAGACAGTTAAATATTTACCTTCAACAGATGATTTAAGGTCAATCAAAATCCTTATGTATTTAGCCCCAGTTCCAAACACCTTAAACTATATCACGACCTGTGTAACTGCCGTACCCAACAACTCTTCTAGCTACTTCCTTCAGGACCTTTTCAGAAACAAGGGTATTTATTTGGTCTGGCTGCCAAACCTCTGTGACAACACAGGCTGTCAGCTGCTAGTGATATTATAAAATGCTGACTTGTTACTATCTTCATCTGCTGGTAGGAAGAATTATACTCGCTCTGGGTTGAATGGAGAAAATCAGTTGAATTTTGCTAGCATTTTCTAGTTCTTCTTACCTATTAAAGATTTTTCCCAGCTTCCCCTGTTGCTGGATAATGAAATTAACTCAGCATCCTGTTTTTCACATCACAATCTGCTTCTATGGACTGTGGTGTTGCAAAGCCAGCATGATTTCTTCACTGCCTAGTAAGTTAGAAGATGCACTGTTGAGAAAGAAAAATTCCTATTTAAACAAGGCTATGATCATTACCCAAAGAGGAAGAGAGAAAAACAAACAAACAAAACCCCATTAACACAGTGAAAGATTGGATGGATTTACATTTTTAATTTAATTCATTTAAAAGTTCTCCCCACATAAAAAGTCCATATTCAAGATTTAAAGACATTCTTGAGGGTTTAGAAAGAAAAAATCCTTTTCTGACATATTTAAAACTAAACAAATCTAAAACCAATAATATAGGAGGAAATGAAAATAGGCTTGGCTTAGAGAATTTTATTTCAACCTCTGGTAGCTGATTGACCTTCTTAAGACTGTAGTCCAGAGCTGATACGGGAATATAATGAAGGAACCAAAGAGAAGAGTCACCTTGTTGTTCAGGGATACAAGATCTGTTTCCCAAAATTTGTTGTCCCAGGATTAAATCCAGGACCTATTGAAGTCAATGGGAAAACTCCCACTGACTCCAAACAGGCCAGGATTTCAACATTGGTCTTTAAAAAAGAAGGGGAAAAAAAGAGTACAGAAGTAATGGAGGCATTATGCCAAGTGCATATTAAATGCAGATGGGGATTCCCATTCTGCAGAAACCAGGCATTGGGGATTAGAAACTTAAAGGAAATCTGTGATGCTTTGAAGAATGTAGGGAACAGAATTAACTCCTGGGAGTCATATTCAGTAGGGTGGAGTGACAGACAGCACCTAATAAATGGAAGCAAAAAAGAGACTGAGGAAAGAAAAATGCCATGGAGAGCAGGGATGTTGTTGGATGTGGAGGAGAAGAGTAACTAAGAAGAAAGCACAAAGCTGAGATATAATTTAAAAGAAGACCGTAATTACATGAATACATGAATAAACATAGCAATGTGTTACGTTCTGATAGGTAGCTCTAAATTTTGAGTAAAGAGGTAAACCAGTTAAAGTATGATTAAAAAGACATGCAATAGGGATGAGAAGTCAGGTGGGACAAAAGTCATAGGAAATGCAGAAGACTATACAAGTCCAAAGGGGAGACAGCTTGTCTGGCAATAAACTAGGAACAGGAAGTGCTGGATAGAGCTTACTTAGTGAAAGATTACCATCATTAACAACTGCAAAGATTTTTTTTATTTATCAAGAGCCATAACTAAACTAAGAGGGTGAGGGGCTGTGGGATCTGGAAATTAGAAACAAATAGCTGGTGGACCTGGCAGCTGAAACAGAAGTGTGTAATAAGTACTGGGGCCTCACAGTCCATGGAATGGATGGTCCTAGTGAAAGCACTCTCAGTCCAGTTCCTTGCGCTGGCAAAACCCTGCCGCACCCTAAGCATTCTCTAACTTTTCCCCACTGGCAAATCCTCCTCTCCCCTAGAAACAATAACCCCCAAGCTGCTTTACACCATGTGCTTGTCAGTAGGAGTGAATGGAAAGTGGAGACGCTTGTTACTGAGGGGTGCCTTTTCATCCCCTTACTGCTAGACAGCATTTTCCCTTACCCTGAAAAATAAACCTGGAGCCCAAGACAGAATCATAGCTTGGTGTACCCCAGACTTCATCAAGCAACTGAAAAGGATCATGCTGAGGAAGTTTGGCCCAGCCTGCCAAGTCCCAAACTTGTTGCTAAAGTAAGGAATGAGTGTTCCAAATGCAAGGAGAACTCTGTTGTGTCTAGGGGGAAAAAAACAATTGCCATAAATCTGTCAACTTAAAATTTGCAAATAATCATCTCTGGCCTTTTGAACTTTTACTATACAGTATTTGCAGCTACATATTAGATGGGTTGGGATTGGAGACTAGATTTAATATATGGAAATTGGGGAAGAGAAGAGTTTTTGTTCTTTCCCTAGTTTGGAACTGGCTAGCAATGCTTGGCTTAGAGGTAGGCGAGAAGTGACCCAAGACTTAACCTCAAAGCATTTTTGGATTTTTCTAAACTTTTTCTTTAAAAAAAACATACCTACACCTCCTTGCTTATTGTTTTCAGCTGGAGACAGGAATATTAAAATAGTGAAAGGCTATTCTTGTATTTATTGTACAGTCCAGGTGAAATCAACGGTACACATTTCACAAGACAATTCAAGCTCATGAGTTTTCCAGGCCAAACCAGTATAAATATATTTGGAAGATGTTCAGAGATACATCCACATTCTTGGATGGACATTCCTTCCAAATCATTTGAAGTTTACTCATTCTTAACCAATGTTTCCAGATGAACACACTGATTCTTCTATTGGATCAGTCATTTCCAAAGTCTTCCCTTTTGGAATGCAACCCAATTTGTTAGTTTCCTTTTGGTTAATAACACTTGAAAGTCTGCTTTAGCTGGGTATTGTCCTTCTCTGAAGGAATATTTTATCTATTTAAAGTTTTGGCACACCAGGAAAGTTTATTTTTATTTTTCTGAGGGCCCTAGGAGACAGCAATCATATCATAAGGTCTTAATGCAGCACTGTGACGGGATTCACTTGCCTCTCAAGAGTGCCCCCTGTTTGTTGAGTGCAATCCTGCACTCTCCTCTCTCAGCTCCCAATCCCACCCCCCTTGGCTGTAGCCGTCCTCAGGTTTTCAGGGTCTCAGCTTTCTGGCTAAGTCACATAGTCAAAATGCATGAAGGAGCCCCTGCTGGGGTAACACAGGCCACCAAATGGTTGACTGTCTCCAGAGCCTTCTTAGACCCATCTCTGGGCCTGTTCAAATTCCAGCCCCTTTCTTGGGCTTTTACTACTGAGTCTTTCCAGAGCTTTTAGTACTGAAACTTATTGCCTTTTGGGGGCTTAGTCCACTACCTCAGTGCCTTGTGGGGGGATGCAAGCCCACTTACAACTCCAGGTCCCAACCCAGGAACCCTACAAATAGCAATCACATGCTACTTTCTTTAATAGTTGCTACTGCTGCATTGCCTGGATTGCTTCACACTTCTGAGTTCCTGGTTTGCTTGCTGTTTGAGCAGGGTCTCCTCTTAGACAACTTGCTTGGAGAGTTTCTCAGGGTCTTCTCTCAGGTCTCTTTGCCTGGAGAGCTTGTCTCAGTCCCCTGTTAGTCAGCATTTCTCTCCCAGGCAGAGATACTAGAACTAGGGGTGCTCCCACACCCCATGGATTGAAGTGGTTTCCATTATGTACAGGTTTACAGTTTGATTCAATGACTCCTAGCATCCCCAATATAAAAACTGCTATAGAACCTGTGTTCTTAGGGCAGTATTCCTGGAGAGCTTCACAGTCCTAGCCTTGCTTTAGCAGGGTTCCTCCTACTGTTTTTACCTGTGGAGTTTCAGGGTCCTTCACCCTTCTGGTACAAAACAGCAACTAACCTGCTAAGGCCCTGCAGCTCTTTTTATCTGTGTCTGTTGCACTTTGCTTGGCTGCTTTCCTGCAACCTCTCTAGGCAAGATTAGAGAATCCACCTTCACTACTCGTTTCCTGGGGCAAGGTTTGATAGAACCATGATGCCTCCAGCAGCGGGTCTCAAGGTGCCTGGCACACCCTGTCAAACATCATATCAATGTCATAGACTACTCATTCTAAAATGGTAGAAAACATTGAGCAATAACAAGTTCAGTTCCTTTTACATAATGAAGACTAACAAGCTAAGCCATGAAGATTTTAACAAAAGATGTTGCAGTTTATTGTCTCACTCATTCCTCCACTAGATACAGACTACTGACTAGCTTACTTCACCCTTTAAACAGGACCACTGTTAGTTCTGTCCTGGACCTCGTGCAATCTACTGTGCTACACTGCTTCAGATTGTATAATAGTTTTACTGTACACAGAGACTTGAAACCACCAAACTTTGTCACTTAATTAATATTTTAACTTTGGTCTCAGATGAATTATTAGCATGTTAAAATACAGTGCAACCTATTAGCTTCTTAATTTTGTGCAGTTTTCTCTGATCTAACTTTGACTGGCACAAAGGGAAAAGAGAAAAGGAATTTATAATACGGGTTATTGAGTCTGAACATTAATGGGCATCACCAATTTTCTGACACTGGATTCTACTTCCAGATGTGCTTTTAAAAGATACATTTTCTTCTAAGCCAGTAAAATCAGACTATTTTGTTGAGTTTCAGGAGTGAGAGAAGATGTAACGATGACAGGTGGTTGTGAAGCATCTTTTAACAAGAAAAAATGGATTAAAGGCTTTGGGAATGATATCTGTGAAAGATCTAGGATTGCTTTCTTATAGTTTTAATAAGTGCAGCTGGATGAACATAAATCCCAAATATAAATCAATTTTTCTAGATGACAGTCCTATACTAACTTTATTTGTTACAGTTCAATGTGATTAGCTTCCATAAATGTAAAAAATCACGATTTTTCATTAGCTATCTTTGTCATTGTGTATGTGTTTAATCTTATCAAGAAAGTTGTAGTTTATAGTTGTTATGGTTCAGATGCTAAAGAACTACATTTGAATTCAAATTTGCATTAACTTTGAAGGTGGGGGTCCAACTACTGCAGTCCTTAATTCAATAACTCAATGGGGACTTTACTTAAATAAGGACTGTGGGATTAGGGCCAAATGTTAAAGTACTGTAAATACTTAATTTACAAAACACAGATAGTATACATAATCCATCATATAACGGAATTCCGTAATGAGTTCAGAGCATAAACCATGCTTCATTTATATTCATACAGCATCTAGCACAATGCTGGCAATACCAGAAACAGAATGCCATATGCTACTATCCTTATTCACTTTGAAAAGTAAAAGGAATAACCCTGTGAGTAGTCCCAATGATCTCAATGGACTGGAAAGCCCTCTTCCCCTATCTGTCCCTAAATAAATTTCTCATAAACTACATCAGGTCTGACAGTCAAGAGTAGGTGGATGCTGTATGCCTGCTACTCCCTTTCTTCCAGAGCGGATGGGCAAGGAGAAGTGGAGAATGAGGGAAGATGTGACTCCAGAAGATACTTGTGATGTAAGATATCATACTCCTCAGCGCAAGCAATGATGACAGAAGCTGGACAACAATAATTTCCATTTACTAAAATTCCTTGTAATTGGCAATTTGAACCTTATTCTATTCTTTTTCTTGGTGTAAAACTAATTGACGTCAACGGGAACTTGTTTCTTTGTTCCCCATCCAGACCAGTTCCGATTCTGCAAACTCTTGTTCAGTTGTCTAAACTCTTAAGTACTTCAGTAGTCTGAATTAAGTCAATTGGACAAGATGTATAAATGAGGATTGTGTTTGTAACTTAGGGTCTATAGGGCAAGGTGATGGGAGTTGCCCCTATTTCCATGCTTTTGGTAAATTGTGCTCCCTAAAAAGGTACTAGTTATATATGTGAATTTCAGAAGAATAGTTATAAATGACTTCTTCAAACATCTCAATATTTGCATTAATGTCCAAGGAAGTCATTAATGTGCTATCAGTCTCAAAGCTTTAAAAGTCAACTGCAGAAGCCAAAAATATAAAATGAAATGTTCTTAGCCAAGGAAGTCATGTGGAACTTTTATTCTTTTTTTTAATGTACTTGGGAAATTCGGAATTCCAGAATAGAAGTAAATCCACACCACCGACGTAAGCCTACTGTGAGAGAATGTATTATGTAACAAAAACTTTTGTGCAGTCTTCAGGTTAAAAAAAAGCAAGAGTGCAGAACTTTTTGAGGACATGTGTGACATTAGTAATCAGAATGTGTTGGGTCTCATGTGAGACAAGAAGCAAATTTTAAACACTTGGAGGTATTTTAAAATCAATTGAACCTGATGATTTCTTACAAACTTCTGTAAGATGTCTCAGAGGGTGATAGAGTAATAACTAGAAAACTGAACTATGTTGAAATTACCAGAATAATCTGGCTAGGCACATAGAATTTGCCACTGAAGTACACAAGAGTGAAAGATCTATGTATTGTGGTATAAAAATCATTTATATAGTCTTTCCATTGGTTCAATATTCTTTTTTTCATTGTTGCTATACCAATATCTCATCCTGCTGGAATATTGCTTAAAGAAATGCTGTGTTTTACACAAGTTCATTATTTATCTGAATGAACAGTTTTCCAATAAAGATGCCAATGTGAATTGCTATAAGCAAAGTGGCTTGTATGCAGTGTAGAAAGAAGGGAGAAAATGTGTGCAATTACATGGAGACTATAAAAACAGTAATAATACAGAAAAACAATTATTCTTTTAGTTGAAACTTTGGAATAATAGCAATAGTCAAAAGGTTTAAGTCATATAGTGTATGTAAGTGTCCCTTCTGGATCAAAAATGTCCCATGCCTTGAATACTAACTTTGGCACTCATCAGCATTGGTGTTTTACTGAAACATTCACATTTAGGCAATAACTGAGTTTAGTGATACAAAGAGTTAAATATGCTGCAATCTTTCTATGCCTACTGGCAGCTTCATCTGATCATTTTAGATACAAGAAGAGTATTTGAGCTCTTTGATAACTCATAAGGTAAAAAGGACTATAGATAAAGCAAGACTCCACCATGTGGCACTATGTGAAAGAAAACAGTTCTCTCTAGCAAGGCATGTTTTCCTCAAATTCCCACACCAGCAAAGGAATTGCAAAGTAAATGGTTTAAATTAAGATTATCCTCAAAATTACAGCTGGCCAGATACATTTGGATGGAAAAATATTGCATCAGAACATGCAGTACTGTTGCAAATGAAACATTTCATGAAATCAGGTCAATTTTGCCAGAATTTTGTTTAGAAAAAATTCTCTCAAAACTTCATTGCCTAATTTGAAAAACCTCCATTTTGACTTTTCCTTATTTTGATTACATAATAAAAAAGTCACAACTGAAACAAAACAACAGAAAGTATAGAAATTTATTTGACTTTTAGCTCTTCCACAGAATTGACAGAAATGCATTATAACTGATGCCAAACCAAAAGAAGCATAGAAAATGATAGTTCATTTTACTTGTCTTGCCCCTTAGTTAGCTTACAAGTTGCTATGCACATTCACCACAAAGGGTAGGTCTACACTGAAAAGTTTTTTGGGATAAGGATGCTTATCTCAAAAAAACTTTTCCATGTACAGGCAGGCATTTGCTTTTTCGAAAAAAAGCAGTTCTGTATTTTGAAAAAACTAACCGCTTTTTCAAAACCATTAAACCTGCTTTAATTTTGAAAAAGCAAATCTTTCAAAATAACTATTTTGAAAAAACCTATTCCAGGATGTGGAATTGGCTTTTTCGAAATAATTATCAGGGGATTCCCCTTTGAGGGCTGCAGGGGCGTTGCTGGGACGGGGAGAGACCTGGGGCACAGGCCCAGCCCCCGCCCCCAGAGGGCAGGCCCCTCCCCCACCCAGAAGGCCACGCCCCCTGGCCCGGGATACGGCCAGGGGGAAGCTGCGATGCCGCCAGCAGCTAGGCTGCAGTCCGGTGCGGCACAGCAAAGCATGGCCTGGCCTAGCCTGAAGCGGCCGCTGGAGGCCAGGCCCGTGGCCGCAGCCCTGGATCCCCGGCCGGGGACGGGGCCGCTGCAGGTAGCCAGCCCGGCCCCGGATCCCAAGCCGGGGACAGGCCTGCTGCGGCTGCGGGCGGCCAGCTGGGCCCTGGATCCCCGGCTTGGCCACCGGTGGCCGCAGTGGCCACATCCCTGACCTGGGATCCAGGGCCTGGCTGCGGCCACGGGCCTGGCCTCCAGCGGCCACTTCTGGCCGGGCTGTGCCGCGGCCTAGTTGCTGGCAGCGGCGCAGCCACCCCCTGGCCCTATCACTGGCCAGGGGCAGGGCCTGCCAGGTGACAAACTAGGCCTCGGATCCCTGGCCAGAGACGTGGCCATGGCACCAGGGATTGGGCCCCAGATCTCCGGCCCAAATGGGCTGGAGATCCGTGGCACCAGCGTTGGGACCCGGGGCACGTGCCCTGGGTGCCCAACACTAGCGACATCACTGGAGGGCTGTATTTTGCCTGGTGTCTCTCACCTAGCAGAGCAGGATTCCCTGCCTAGGGACAGATGACTCCCAGGGCTTTGCTCCCTGTGGGAGACAGAGTCCCATGGCAGGGCAGCCAGGAACCTTGGTAGGGCTGCGCTCCCTGCTGCGCAGCCTGGGAACCAAGGGTGCCACTTCCCCTCCCCACATCTGATCTGCCTCCCAGCCTTCCCGTTCAGGATGGGAGGGCTAGCAGGGGGCTAGGAGCCAGATTGGGTTCAAAGCTGCTTGCAGCGCCCCGCAAACAGCTCCAGCCTGGTTAATTTCACAGCCCCTCCCCCCGAGTTCCTGGCTGCCCTAGCCCAGGAGCGCAGCCCCGCTGGGGTTCCCTGGCTGCTCTGGAGGGGGCATCTATTGCCAGGGGGGGAAACCTGTCTGGAGGTGGGGGACCTATTTCAAATTAGAGTCTAATGTAGACTCTCTAACTCGAAACACTAATTCCTGCTTTATTTCAGAAAAGGAGTCTGGTGAAGATGCACTTTTTTGAATTTATTATTTTGAGTTAATATCAGCAAAGTTATTTCAAAATAGCTATTTCAAAATAACTTTGCCAGTGTAGACACAGCCAAAGATCCTGGCCCCCACCCTTCCTGCTTTGGTCAGGGAACTGGCAGAATCCTGCAGCTAAGGACAGGCACTGCACTTGGTTGGAGCACAGGCCCTGTTGAAAGTGCTTTTGCTGAACCCACACCTAAATTACTTAAGTATTAGAATTTATACTAATTTCATTGTCACTTAGGTAAATCTCACTGATATTTAGCCCACATTTATCTAATTTTCCCTCATTCTTTAGTCAACGTTTGACTACAAATTAACATCTTTGCATCATCACTCATAAAACGAGTCCACCAGTCCTGGAATTATTATTAATTATTATTTTATTGGCCTGAAGTTACTGCAGTTAGTCAACATCTTTCTGGTATTTTTTCTCTGAAGTACAGTTTACATTTTGAAATGCTGAAGTGACATTCACAAACATAACAACTGCTTCTATATTCGTGAACTGAATGGAGAGAGAACCTTTTGGGAATTTATTTGCTTACAAAGTGACATTTTGTTGGATCCTTTTAATAGGAAGATAAAGAATATTGAAAAACATCTAACATTAATTATAATACTTTTGTCACAGACCTCAAGAATAAGTAGAAAACAACCAGGAACAAGATGGTGCTGCTGAATTTGAATTAATATTTGCGATCATATTTTAAGATGTTTTTTCAAAATCTGAATGCAAACAGGTACTTAATTGTCCTGGAAATGGCTATGGAACAAAGGCCTCATCCTAAATTCACAGAACAAATCAGTATTTCTCAATGGACATCAGTGAGCTTTGGATCTGGCACTAAATGCCTAGATAAAATATATATAATTACCCATAAATCCACATTAATTTTTTGCTTTCAAAGAAACCTCACAGTCATCTCCTAACATCATTCACTTGACTAAAGAAAAGATGGCAGTCTACATTTAATATCTTAAGGAGTGATGAAGCAGAGAAATTGCCCACTGGCATGGAAGTGGTTAAGAGAGGCTTTAGGCCCACTTAGCCCCTACTTGTTTTACCTGCAGCCAATGCCAAGTCTGGAGGAAGAAGAAAAGGAGAGAATTTCGTTCAGTTTGGGGCTGACTAACAGATGTAGGATCTAGCTACCTTCCTCCCTCCCTACCTGAGGGGATGGATCAATAGCTTGCTGGCCAAATAAGCTAGAAAATAAGTTCCATCTCACTGGCTAAAGAAGACTGTGGAAGAGACTTAGAAGCACCTAGGCTCAGAGATAACTGAGTGACTGAACCACAGAAACTGTGCAGGGGTTTTGGCCCCACCAAACTTATGGCTGTCCTGGACAGAAAAACCAGGGGATGCCACCAAAAGTCCATGAGGGGACACTACTAGAGACAAGCCACCAGTGTCTTGGGCTATCCAAGTCCCAAACTGAAGATACAGTGGTAGGAAGTAGCCGAGAGCAGTGGACACAGATTTCCTGTGGGGGTTGGCTCACCCAAGATCCTGGGCTGGGACCTGATGGATTGGAAGAGCCCCGTGTCTCCATACTCCACTGCCTTAAAGACTGAGGCACCTCAACCAGGGAAACATGGAGCTGGAAGTCAGCCGCTCCAACCATTCAGCTGCTCAGCCCTCCAAGTTCCACATTACAGTTTCTTTAAAAAAAGCTCAGAGAGGTGGACTTTAATACTATGCATGTATAATAGAAAGTGTTCTCTTTTTGAAGAAACTAAGAAAATTTGTTTAGCATTCACCTTTTAAATGTGTTAATACTGAACTTCATTAAGTTACCTAGTGTATTTTGTCACAATTCTAGATTGTGGGATCTAAAGCAGGAATTGTCCCTATGTAGTTATCATACAGTACCTAACACAATCACATTCTGATTGCTTGTAGGCACTATTACAGTATAAATCATTGTTTCCCAACCAGTGTGCCATGACACACAGGTGTGCCCTCAGGTCTGAGCAGGCGTGCCACAAATTTTTTTTGAAAAACTACTCAGAGCGCTCTGGATTGGCTCATTAGCTCATGAATATTCATGAGTTTATTTGGAAACTATATAGCAGTGTACCTCAAATTAATTAAATGTAGTAAGGTGTGCCACAGCAGAGAAAATATTGGAATCACTGGTATAAATAATAGACAATATATATTTGTGCATTACCTAATCAAATGGAACCACAATAGTGCTTGGAGCCTGAGTGCTACAGTGACACAAATAAAAAGATTCAACGTTCCCAGAGGAAGCAGCTTACACAAGTCATTTTTAACAGTGCTGTACTTGTAATCAGAATGCCATTAGAAAGAGATGAGCAGATTTGCTTCTCTTTTCTCATAGGAAGAGTATTTCCATACCCAGCAAATACTAGGAGAAAAAAGGATAGGGAATGGAAGTGAGAACAAAAGTGGGCTTTTAATATGCTATCCCAAAATATCACTCATGTATTTATGCTTGTTTCCTTAATGAATATAGCACAGTGATCACTTAAGGAACCAAGGTCTAAGGAGGAAAAAAGGGACAATTAACTATATGATGTTATAGGGTTGCCAACTTTCTAAGACCTGAAAGTCAGACCTTATAGCAGGAGTGCCAGAACCTTCCCTTCTCCTTCTCTGCCTCTTCAGCCAAGGTCACACAACCTGTGCCAGCTCTTCCCTGAACATCCAGCCCCCACTTCACCTCTGTCTTCGAGGTTCTGCGTCCCCTTGCTTCTCTCTTCTTTCCACTTTTCTTGTTGCTAGATCCTTTCCCAGCTGGGCTCCCTCTGCTCCAGAGCTGGGATAGGAGCTGCAGTCCCTGTCACAAGTCAGGACTGATAAGGCTGCAGGAAGGAATTCTGTAATCATTCCCTAGAGAGGAGTTGGTAACAAACAAGGAGGCAGGGGTTGATGACAGGTGATATAGGGACCTGGGCCTACCTACTTCCTCTGGTCCCAGCCTACGGCCCCAAAACTGGCAGGAGGTCCCATCCCTGGTCAGTGGAGATCGCACTGGAACATGTTGACACATATTGTGACACTGTGCAGGGCTGGCTTATGTCCACCCACAAGGGGGCATGTAGTGGTCCCTCTTCATCAAGCTCAAAAGGAGGCCATTCTGCCTTACTATAATGACAAAGCTCATAACGACTTAAGCATCAGTCTTAGGACTTGGATCGAACCTACTTTGTAATCCTCTATTTGCAACCTGTACGCAAACAAATCCCTTTGTTTAATAGCCATAATATTATATAGACCAAAATAAACCAACAAATATGAAATCAGAAAAATGATGTTAATTCCTGCCTTTGAAGGAAGTCTTGCAAGTGTGTGCTCTTTACCACTAAAAAATTCTGGGACTGAAACAAACTTCTACACAACTTGCCATTTGTAGTCCTGGACAATGTAGCAAGCTGATTATTTACAGTGACTATCCTTCATATGAATTCTTAAGGAAAATGTTTGAATTTGGCTTCTGTCCTTAGTTAATTTGAAGTACTGGAAAATCTTACATTTTTCTTTAAATCAGTTTTTTCTTTTAGAGTCATGCATGAAGTGACAATTTGCTTTTCAAAAAACAAGTTTTCTTGGCCTAGTTAGCTAATCCAAAACAGTATCTTCAGCAACATCAACAGCCTAGCTCGGAAGTTGCCAATATTGGCTCCAACTGTAAAAGTCTTTTGTTTAATTCTTCCTTGATTATCCTCAAAGACAGAGAACAGTCAACTATTCTGTGTAGATTCTTGCTTGACATATTCAATTGCACAGACTTAACTTGTAATATGGCATCATGTTCGCTGACCAGAAATCTAATCCGTGTAATGCTATATAATCTGCAACATAAGAATAACAGCTCATTCAGCAAGCCAAACTATTGCCAAAAAATCAGGCAGTTATTCTTAATTGTCCTTTCATCTGTCAAAAAGCCAAGAGTGTGGGCTCTAGAAAATGGTACATAGCATCAGACATAATTATGTGTTATAGATTTTGGGTTGAAAAAAGATTCTGTGATCAGTGATGTGCTAGATTTTTTGTATTTTCAGATGGTTTTAGCACCCTGATAGCCTATTATATAGCACTATAGATTTGCAGGAAGAATGCAAATGAAAGCATCTCTCTGGCTGGATTATGAGCAGAAATGGTGTTGAAACACATTTTTGTACTATGCTACCTGTCATACGGGATCATGAAAACCTCACTTTTTTATTGTAAAACACCAATATAGAGCTTTAACTTCTATTGTACTCTTAGAAGTTTGATACTAGAAATTACTCTTCCAGTGGTGATAGAAAATTATTCTAAATAGTTAAATGATGAGATTATCAAGGCTCTTGTTATGCCTATTAGTAAACAAGACTCAGTCGCACAAAAGCTCATTCAATAAATAAATCTGTTAGTCTTTACAGGACTCCTTGTTTGTTTTGATTCCCTGGTAATCTAGAGCTGTAGTGATTTGGACTCAACTTATTTGACACAGGTAGAACTATGAAACTGCTGAGAGTTGGTCGGAATCCAGGAGCTTCTGGAACATTGACAGAGCAAGTGCTAAGATTCCTGTAAGAAGCTGTCTAGCTCTTCCCATTTACGGGCATTCAAAGGAGGTTACAATTGGGCTGCTTCTCATTTTAACTGTAGTATATGTAAAAGCTCCTGATGTATATTAGTGACTGTTAAAACGCTAGTAGGCTATTTGGACTTTCTTTGCCCTGTGCTGATTGACCATTTGCTCCAAACCTCTCCCCCCCTTAAGCCTCCTCAGCATGGCTTCACTCCATACCAGTCCCTCCCCCACTCCCTCCTCCATTCATTTTATTCCCCTCCTAATCTCCCACCTCCCACCAAAAAAAGTTATGGCACTAATATGCCACTTATTACCATCATACTGTTCACTTTGCTTATGACATACACCTTCCCTATCCTGTGTCTACCTTGTCTATTTAGACTGCAAGATCTTCGGTGTCAGGCCTCTCCACCACCATTTTTATAGCGCCTAGCACAAGACAGCCTCATGCTTCCTTGGTCTTTAGGCATTTCTGTAAACATAAATGCAGCAATTGAACCTTTCAAACTTAATCATGTTGAAGGAAGAGGTAGGAAACAACCAAATAAAGGAACAGCAACGAACATCATTCTAAGCAAAATGTTAAGTCATGAGTAAAGTAGCTCCAAATAAAAACTTGGAATTCGAGATCTAATGCACCATTCAATGAGACTGTCTAAAGGAAAACTGAACATTAAATTTTATCCTGCAAAGTAAGACATCTTCGCTATTATGTGTTTTGACAATAGCAATTTAAGTCCCTGTTAAAACTTCCAGGAGTTCCTAAACCTTTTTCAGATGTTTTCTGTCTTTATCTGGAAAAAGGGTAGTCGTCTTTGTTGAAGAAAACTGGAAAGCAGATACTTAGAACTCACAAACTGTTTAAACAAACTTAATGCAAACATTCTCTTGAGTAAAATAAATGCACTTCACCCAGGCTACACTCATATAGACAGACAAACATGGGTACTGTAAAGGAAGAAAAAAAAAAAAAAAGGCTAAACATTCATAGGGATCCCAAGGCAACATGTTTGATCTAATCTGGGACATGACATTTTAATGTCTAAAAATATCCACAGAAGAAAAGTGAGTGCCTATAAGTTGTTTCTAAATCTGAAGAGAAAAAAAAAGATAATTATGTCCAAGTTGCCGATGATGTCAACCAATAATGCACAAAAACAAGGTCAGAATTTATCTGTGCAAACAAAGGTGTAAAAGATGAGAAAATCTCGGTGCAATTATCTTACTCTCCTACGATGATGGCTATTCAGAAGAGTGCAGTTGGACTGAACAGTCTTAAAGCACATTATAGAAGCTGAAGAATTCCAGTTACAATCCTCCACACAAGGAAATAAGATGTTCTTAATTAAAATGTGAGTTAACACTTAATACTTCAGTTTTCCACTGTATACAAAGCCATGCCTGATGGCTGAAAGAGGACTAATGCCACAGCAACCATGGTCCGACAATCAGGAAGATAACTGTCTCTACACTTGCACACACTTACGATAAGTAGGTTGAAATCTGCAGTAAGCAAAAAGATTTCACAAACTTATTTTATACAAGTAACTCCAAGCAATTACTAATTTGTGAAAAAGTTCTGGAAAAGTTGATGAAAAGGGATCCAAAAATCAGTTTGCCATGGAAAAATGCAGAATTTACATTTTACAGAGAACCATTAGTTTTTACATTTTGTGAAAAAATAACTATCAACTAAATTTTACTGAAAGTACCGAATGCACTTGATCTCCCCCCTCTTGTGGCTGATTTGAATACACCCTAAGTTTACTAAGGTTACCTCCAAGAACGTAAGGGCTCATGTTTTAATTTCCAACGGTATAGCCGAGTTATGCATCTCGAATTTCACTTCAGCCTCCAGATCTGAGTAATTAAAATTATGAAAGATGTTGAAAATGTTAAAAATCACCCCTAATGACCATGTTACTGATTTTCTCAATGAAAAATTTCACATTGGTAGTAATGTGGTGTTCTGTACTGAATGCAGCAAGGCTGCAGATGAGACAGCAGAAAATACAGAAAGTGCTAAATGAACCAACTGAAAAGAAACAAAAACTGTACCATCAACAAAATGTATATAAACAATGTATTGATGTGACTGGATTGTTGCAGCATTTTACCACCACCAAAAAACAGCGTGAAACTGTCACTTCAGATATTGTTCAAACTGTGTAAAAGCACACATTTGCCAAATAAAATGGATTTACCTGTTGTCAGGGATTTTTTGATCAAGCATGCTAAGGGAGGCAGAACCATTCCCAAGTCATATTAATTATGTTCCTTTTATGTACCATTACTTTTCGAAGAGGAGAAACAATGCTTTCTCAAAGACCTGAAAAAGAACACCATTGTCATGACTGTCAATAAAAGAATTGACTTCCAAGAGACCACTTTTTATCATTTTATTTCAGATGTACAAGGTGCTAAACATGCTAATATTATTGCACCACAGCTTGTAAAGACAGTGTACTTCAAAAAAGTTAATCATGCCACTGTTTCACAGGCCTTGTTTTCTTGTGCAGTGGAATCCCACCACTTCACTGAATATTAACATTTATAAGAGACTGCGGCCCACTAAATGGCAGAGGCTGGAAATGATATGCCTTGCAATCCATGGTCAAACTGTGTATATATCTTTGCTGCTATGCACAAGTAGTCAGGAAATACTTGGAGAGATATCTCTAAGCAAACAGCTCACTTTGTTGCTTTTAGTGCAAGTGCCAGCTTATTTGTGCAGTATTTCTGAGACAGCTAAATAAAGAGCATTGATTTGTCAACACTTTCACCTGAGCCAGCAGTAATACATGGTTCAGTTGTGTAAAATTCCATGTACAATATTACCAGTTCTACTTTAAGTTCATGGAGCATAAATAAATGTAACATAAGGATACATTTGTTCTGTGGGAACTAGCCAGCCAGGGGTAAAGGACATGTACCCTGACCTGAAATACATTGAAAAGAACTGCAGACACCTGGTCACAGAACTGGCTATTTTATAGTCCCAAGAATCCCAAATACAAAGCTTGTATCATCATTCTAGATTTAATTGTATGGATGCAGCATCTTGTGTTATCAATTGATAATGTGTGCAGATCTGCAGCTGCCCAAAGAGAGAATCAACTGCTGGTTTATTTTTTTAAGTTCTACTGAATTAAATAGTGGAAAAATGTGGATTTTTATGTTTCTAATTGGAGACTTTTTTTTTTTTTTAAATCATAGAAAACTAGGATCCCTGGGGATGTTACAATCTGATAAAACTGTCAGTCTCTCAGAGGAAGTCTGAAATCTAATAATCAAAGGAACTGAACCACACAGAAAAAAAATGCTACTTCACAATAGTGCAGTGCTCCTAATCGCCTTCTCTACTCTGCCTAGAACACCACAGGACTATTTCTCCAAACAAATGCTTTTCCATTTATAACAGCACACTGTAGATTTTGTTGAAAATGTTTCAGGTCCTTCCTGGCACCCATCTATGCTATGTGATTCGTTTAAGATATATCTCAAAATATGATGTTCACTGTATTTGCTAGAATCTACCTTCTTTTAAAATAATCGGTTTGCTTGGAGGCATTAAAAATAATCTGACAACTTTAAGGACTAAAAAGCGTGCATTTGAGTACCCCATTTAATTTCACTTAGAAAAGCAACATGTTTTTATTAGGCCCATACTGCCACTCAAGACTGCTGAGTTCAACTCCCAACTCTGCCAGACGTTTCTTGTGTCTCTTTGCACAAACAACTTATGTTTTGTCTACACTCGTGGAAAAATTTGGCAGCAAGACAGGAGACGTGCAAGCGATGGAGAACAGACTCCATAGATCTCATCAAATTCCTAACATCTACCTACCATGTCATCCCCACCACGCCGGCCAACAGTAAATGCCCTCTTATCAACACAGCATTACTCTTTTTGGTAGGAATGGCTTAGTGGGGTAGACATCCCAATTGATAGTGTGGATCTCCAACAGTGCCATCAATGTAGATAGGTTTAATCACTGTACCTCAGTTCCTCATCTGTAATATTATGATAATGTATTCCTTTTAATCACTTTTTGGTTTATCTTTGGATAGTAAGAGACATCTCCTATCCTTGAAGATGTACGAGTATATCTATATTGCCTATCATAATGGAGCCTGGAACTTGGTTAGGCTCTCCAAGCGCTATTGAAAATTGAAATATACAAAATGTGAAAATATGATTTTATTGGAAGTTTCTCAAGTATATCTGAAAGAAGATAATCTTGCATTCAAACAAGGCACTTGCGGATTCTTCAGTTCATACATGTGTCATTCCTTTCTCTTTTTGGGTTTTGGTTCTTGTGACAACTGAGATAATTCATTCTCTTCACTTCCATCACAGTGTTCTCTTTTCTTTCTCTTAGCCTTTTTATGGTCATTTAGGTAACTCTGAGAATCACTTCCAAGAAATTCAGGTTCCTGCTTATGCTTTTTCTTCTTCTTTCGCTTTTTATCATAAAATCCATTTGCTGTATCAGCGTTCTGCTCTTCTGCATCATCCACTACAATATCTGCATTGTCTGCAACCTCTTCTGAGTAATTTTCTAACTCACAATTTCTTCTCTCTTGTTTCTTGTGTTTTTTGTTTGACATTTCATCTCTACTCTTTGTATCTTCAGTTACTGTTTCAGGATATTTGGATTGCACACTGTAAAGAAACATACAAAAATAAGCAAGAATGGACCGAATGAGATCTCTACAGCTTTGCATTTCAGCAAAGCTTAACATCATGAATTACATGAGGCATAACATAAAACTGGGAGTTGTGCTAAAATCACAGCAATTGAAGTAGGAAAAAAAAAAGATTACAGTCTTTTGGTGACCAACAAAGAAACTTATGACCTGGTAATACAGGTCCAATTCAAATATATGACTAATCTCTCTCTTCTGTTAAAGAATTAACATTAGTTCTTAAATTTCAGTTCCTCTGATTAGTATTTTCTGCCACTTTGGTCCACTTTGATTCTTTTCTCCTTTTTAGGAAGCTTTCCCCTCATTTAGAATACTATTATGCAGATACACCCCAGGTTATTTAAGCACATTAATGAAGAATATGTAAACAACTAGAACTTGAACAGACAACACAGGTCATGTTTAGTACTCTCAACTCACTATGTATCATGGGAATGTGGTTGAACCATCAAGTTTAATCAAGTAATTTAATATATCTGACAAGTAATAACTCTAGTGCTTTAGATCACAATTGCTGTAGGTTAGTAGACACCAATCTGTCTCTCACAAATGAAAACAATGAATTAGCGAACAACCTTCAGAATCCAAATATAGTCATCAAGATACCTCGATCCAAAGGGATAGCCATGTCAGTCTAGTTCAGCAAAACAAGGAGTCTTGTGGCATTTTTAAAGACTTAAAAAAAAAAAAAGTCTTTATTGCAAGAGTTTTCATGGAGAAAAACCCTACTTCGTCAGACGATTGAAGATGGAGAAAGTACAGAATGGGAACAAGTAAATTCTCCATCTTCAATCATCTGATGAAGTGGGATTTTCTCCCACAAAAACTCATGCAATAAATAAATTTGTTAGCCTTTAAAAGTGCCCCAGGACTCCTTGTTTTGTTTTGAAGGCTCAGAGACAGCCCCTTTTTAAAAAACTTCTGTATATTCTGTCTAAGTCAGGGGTCTCAAACACACAGCCCCTAACACGGGCTGGAATTCAGGGGTTCCATACCCCTGGCTGGCTTTTAAAGCCCCTGCTGGCTGGGAGCCGGCAGCTGAGATGCAGGTGCCGGGGTCCTGCCCCAGTGCTTCCAGCCACACATGGCACAGGCAGTCCCACTGCCAGCCAGCTGGGGAGGAGGTGGAGTCTGCTGCTGCCTGTGAGTGCAGGGCAGGCAGAGCTGTGCAGGGCATTTGTTGGGGTTCGGGGCTGCAGGAACTCTTCCCTCCCTCTTCCAGACTCTTGCAAGAGGCTTGGAGCAAGGGATGGTCCCTGCAAGCAAGAGCTGTCTCAGAGTGGCCGCTCAGAAACTGCCTCTGTTACTTGTAAAAAGAGGCACAGAACGTCTCTGGATTGGAGGCTCTTGCAAGAGGCTGGAAGAGGGAGTTTGTTCCTGCAGTTTCTTACAAGCAGCAAGAGTCATCTCCGAGTAGCACTTGAAAACTGCTCCTGCCACTTGTAAGAAGTGGCATGGACCTTCTTTCATTTTTTCTTTCCTTCTTTTTCCTCTCTCTTCCGTTTTTCCTCTCTTTCTTTCTTCTCTCTTCCCTTCCTTCTTTCTCTGTTTTTTAAAAAAAATTTAATTTAAAAGCTTTCTAAAAATAGAATTTCAATTAAAAATCAATCATTTTTAATTTAATTTTTAATTAAATACACTGATGACTCTGCTGTACGAAGAGGTTTCGGTAATGCGGCCCTTGGGCTAATATCCTAGTCCTCATGTGGCCCTTGCAGTGATTTGAGTTTGAGACCCCTGGTTTAAGGCATCCAGAAAAGTTGCAAAGTCACATATTTAAAAAAGTGCAATTTTGAAATAGTACACCAAACTCACCTGGCTCTGAATCTGGTATGTTATCATACATTTACAAATATCAAATCATGACAGCTTGCTTTGAAACAAAACTGAACACAATATTTACAGAAGTTGAAACAGGTTTTTACCTAACTAATTAGATTAGCTCTGATCAATTTCAGTAAATGATCTGTGACCAAGATCCTGCAAACATTAAAACTGAACACTGATACTGCACAAACACTGTTTAAAAATTAACCTAGACACTTAAGACATTCTAGAATTACATGCAGTTATTGATATGCAGGTCAGATCACTCACATTAAAAACTTTTATTTAAAAAAATATTTTAACTACTTAGGATTAATCCACTTTTACACAAAGTCTTCAAGTACAAAAAAGGTATAAAACATAAATAATGAGATTCCCCAAGAATCTGAAATGAGACCTGTCCTGCTCAACATACTCACAAGTGACCTGGAAAAGGGGTGAACAATGAGATGGCAAAACCTGCAAATGCTAAAAAAATCTCTCAAGGAAGTTAAGTCCAAAGCTGACGGCAAAAAGGTCTTTCAAAACTGGGTAACTGCACAACAAAATAGCAGATGAAATTTAATGCTAGTAAGTGCACAGAAACACACTGGAAAAAATAATCCCAAATATACACCCCCCCCCCCCAATCCCAAAACAAACCCCAATGATGGCATCTACTTTAGCTCTTACCACTCAAGAAAGATAGTGGAATCATCACAGATTGTTCTCTGAAAGTATCTGCTCAGTAAGCTGAGTAGTCCAAAAAGCTAACATCCCAAAAAGCTAATGAAGTTAGGAACCATTTGGAAAAGTACAGACAGCAGGGGATTAACCAGCCCTGGGCTGTCCCCCGTCTTGGGGCGGCGGGGGGGGGGGGCCCCCCCCCACCGTCTCTGCAAGAGTGGGTTGTCCCTTTCTGTCCTGTCCCATGCTGGCCAGTCTGTCCACTAGGGGGCCAGCTGGCATGCAGTGCAGCAGCCTCTGATGCAGCCCCCCAGGGCCATATGGCCTGGAAAGCAGTGCTGGACTGGAGGCCATACCAGCTGGCCCCACCACATGGGTGGAGTGAACAGACACTGGCCTGCCCCAGCTGGCCCAGGCACGGGGCAGGAGAGCACAGTCTGGCCTCAAGCTTCAGGGCCCCACTCCCATCCTCCTTCACTGTCAGGGCAGAAGCGCTCTCAAGTACTGTATGCAGTTCTGGTGTTTTCATTTAAAAAAATATTTAACTTGGAAGAGATTCAGTGAATGGTAATCAAAATGATTAGGAGTACTGAGCAGTTTCCATATAATGAAAGATTAAAGAAATTGGAATGGTTCTGATTAGAAAAGCTGACAACAGGAGAATGTGATAAAGTTCATAAAATCATGAATGATATGGAGAAAGTGAGTAGGAAAGTTTTATTTAACCCAAGAAGCAGTCCAGGGGTAACCTAATTAAACAAAAACAAACAAGGGGCACAGAAAGACTAAAATACATTTATTGCATGAGCTTTCATGGGAGAAAATCCCACTCAGATGCTTTGAAGAATTCAACTAAATTAAATTAACTGGCAGCAAGTTTAACACCCCAAGCAAGTACTTCTTCACACAAGGCAAACAGTCAGCCTGTGGAGCTCATTACTAGGGATGTTGTGAAGGTCGAAAGTACAACAGCTCAAAAAAATTAAATAAGGCTGTCCTTCAATGGCTATTAATGAAGATGCTCAGGGATGCAACCCTGCCCTCCAGATGTCCTTAAATCTCCAGCCACCAGAAGCTGGGAGTGGACAAAGAGGATGGACCACTCCAAATTACTGTTCTGTTCATTCCTTCAGACACATCTGTCATTGGCCCATGAGACACGACAGTGGGATAGAAGGACCACTGGTCTGATCCTGTAGGAAATTTTAAAATCCGACTTAAAATAAAATACTCATAGCTGTATGGAGAACATATACGAATCTCACGTGGGAAACAAAATTTGAGTTAACGTAATACACTGATTTAGACAGATGGATTGATAAATAGCTCAGTCTGGGGAAAAAAAATTCTCTAATGTAGCACTATACCTGTCTTTCTTCAGTCTTCCCCGAATGAAGAATACTCCAGCTGCATCAGAATCTAAATGTAACACTTCAAATTTCAGTTTATCTCCTATTTTCAGCCCAAGGTCTTGCCACTGTATAGCTGACATTTGATCAGGTTTAGGGATGGAAGCATTGAAACACCCATGTATCAGACAGCCAATATGGCTAGGGGCCACTTTATTGATCACACCCTGCAAGAAGAAAAACATGTGAGACTATATTACATTTATAGGCCACAAATTGGGAACATCAATCCTACACACACTAAATTTGTGTGTAGATTCCTGTGTATAAGAAAATTTATACATGTAAGTCCATCAATTTGCATGGCAAATGGGTTTAGAACTTGTACAAATGGAAGCCACATTTTAAAAACTGATACGTCTTTCAAAATAAAAATACAGAATTAGGACTTTCATCTGCAAAGCAAAGAGCGCTCAACTACTGATTTGGCCTTGCCAAGCACCTACAGGGGTCGGTCCTGTTCAACATTTTCATCAATGATCTGGATGATGGAATAGACTGCACTCAGTAAGTTTGCAGATGACACCAAGCTGGGGGGAACAGTAGACCCGTTGGAGGGCAAGGACAGGATTCAGGGAGACATAGATAAATTGGAACAATGGGCCAATAAAAATCTTATGAAGTTCAATAAGGACAAGTGTAAAATCCTGCATGTGGGACGGAAAAACCCCATGCACTGCTACAGGCTGGGAAACATTCAGTTAAGTAGCAGCAGTGTAGAAAAGGACCTGGGGGTCATGGTGGATGGGAAGCTAGATATGAGTCAGCAGTGTGCTCTTGCTGCCAAAAAGGCCAATGGCATACTGGTCTGCATCAAAAGAAGTATTACCAGCAGATCAAGGGATGTGATCATTCCCCTCTATTCTGCACTGGTGAGGCCACATCTAGAATACTGTGTTCAGTTTTGGGCTCCCCACTACAAAAAGGACAGGGACATGCTAGAGAGAGTTCAGAGGAGGGCAACCAAAATGATTAAAGGGCTGGAGCACAAACCCTATGAGGATAGACTGAAAGCATTAGGCTTATTTAGTCTGCAGAAGAGAAGGTTGGGGGGGGATTTGATAGCAACCTTCAACTACTTGAAGGGATGCTCTAAGGAAGATGGAGTTCGACTGTTCTCGGTGGTAACAGAGGACAGAACAAGGACCAATGGTCTCAAGTTGCAGTTAGGGAGGTCGAGGCTGGATATTAGAAAAAACTTTTTTACTAGGCAAGTGGTAAAGCATTGGAATCAGCTGCCAAGGGAGGTGGTGGAGTTTCCATCTTTGGAGGTGTTTAAGGCCCGGCTGGACAAAACCCTGACTGGGATGGTTTAGTGGGAGTGGTCCTGCCTCTGGCAGGGGGTTGGACTAGATGACCTATGAGGTCCCTTCCAACCCTAGGATTCTATGATGGACTCTCCCCATCACTCCAGGTCCAAACATGGACCGGCTCGCTTCATTTTAAACTAGTCTTTGAAAAGAAATTCAAGCGACACAGACATTTGTTAGATGAACAATCCACTTTTGAAATCTCTCCAAGCTTTTTTGAGGTGTGCAATGTACAAGGAGGGGGCAAGTTGAATGGGGAAGAAAGTTGTGTACACACAGCTTGTTAACAGGATCCTAAATGATCTATTTTCACAAACCACACCATTATTTTTGATGTTCAATTTCATATTCAAATACTCGTTTGCAGCATCAGACCCACTATGTCTCTAGTCCCCCAGATACGAACAGTGGTCTGACAGCATAACTTTTCCTAGGTTCTGTAAGATCATATCTTTATTTTACCATTAAGGCTCACAAAGCAGACTTTATCAAACGTGCCAAAGTTAGAGCAGTGTTACTACATTAGACTGCTCTGTCTCAAACGTGCAGTTTTGCAGCACAAGTAGGCCAATATTCTAAACTATTTTAAAATTCTGAAACTTGCAAGCATTCATACAGAGGTATACCTGTGTTAAAGGTCTTAGGTGAGCCATATGCATACTTTTTATTTTGAAATCCCTTATATACTCCTGTATAAGCTGATCCGTGCATAAGCCGACCCTGCCCCCCAATTCTGAACCCAAAAGAGGCAAAATGGGTGACCCACATATAAGCCGAGGTCCCCCCCTTTGGCCTTGGCTCCTAACCCTCTACCCAGTGCTGCTGGTTTCTCCTGGAGTTCCCGACACCATCCCTAACCCCCACACCCCCTGCTGCTGCTTTTCCCCTGTCCCCTTGCTCTGTTCATTCCTCACTCCTGCACCCCTGCTTTCTCTGCTTCCCCTGCTGCCCTCCTGCTCACTGCCGCCTTCTCCATTCCCTGCTGTTGCACCCCAACACCCTTTCCACCCCTTTTCCCATCACCCTCCAACCCCTACTGCCACCCTTCCCGACCTCCCAGGCACCCCCCCAACCCCTACTGCCGCCTTTCCTGACCGCCCTGACCCCCCCCCCCCCCCCATGCCAACCCTCCACTCCTTCCTTGGGGCCTGCTTACCTGGCCACTCTAGACACCAGGGTCCTTTCCTTATTCTAACCCCCAACCCAGGCTGACTGCCCAAGACGACTGCTCAGGCCACACTTGGGCTCCAGCCTGCAGCATGGTCAGTGAAACTGCTGGGCAGGAGCTGTTTACCATATTCACCTGTGTAGAAGCTGAGTGCCTGTTCTGAAGCCAATTTTCAGGCACAAAAATCTCAGCTTATATGCGAGTATATACAGTACACAAGAGTAAAATATTTTGTTTTGTTCTGTTCTTTTCTGCAAATAGAACAGAATCAAAGTAGAGAGCTCTTTGTAACCATAGACACTTTCGCCTACAATTATTGGATAAAATTAATTACTACTATAGTTATAAACTAGTACTAGGACTAGGCTACCAGCCCTCGTTTGGGAAGAAAACCATACCTACCATCGACAGAGAAGGTGGATGAGATCTTTTATTGGACCAACTTCTGTTTGAGAGAGACTAGATTTTGCGCTGCAGAGGTCAAGTCCACATTATAAACTCATATCAATATAACTACTCAGGGATGTGAAAAATCCACAACCAACAGATGTATTTATGTTGAGCTAACCCCCAGTGTAGACAGTGCTATGATGGTTAGAGAGCTTCTTCCATTGACATAGCTACCGTCTCTCACAGAGGTGGATTAATGATGATGATGAGAGCCCTCCTGTTCGCATAGGAGCGTCTTCATTTAAGTGCTACAGTGATGCAGCTGCATCAGTGTCAGTTTTAAAGTGTAGACCTGTCCAGGGCTCCTTTTCAGGTCTGGGAAAAGTACTGACAGAGAAATACAGGACTAAACAGACAATTTAGCACAAATCCTAGGGACTACTGAAGATAAGTGATCCGTTAACATCACTGCAATCATAAAATAAAAAAGGGGGCTATGGATGGCTGTACTGAACTGCAAGTGCTGTCTCTTTACTAAACCCATGATTTTTGGCGTCTAGCAAAGTTATTAATTTAAGTTCCTAGGCCTGTCTGTTGAAAGTATTCTGCAAGTTTCCTTTAACAATGAGGTCAGCTATAGAATGTTCGCTTTGTGAAAAATATTCACCCACAGGTAACTTGGTATGTTCATCTTTATCATTTTCTGATGTGAGTTCATTTGAAAGCACAGTGCTTAACTTAACTGGTTTCACTCATCCTTGTTAGTGGGGCTTTTTGGTGCACTGACTGAGGTACACCATGTTGTGATAGGCACATCTAGCACCAAGGATCTTGAAAGGCGTGTCATACGGATATTGATCACTGTAAAAGTGGAGCTATGTCTGTAGGTTTTGCACCTATTCTTTTAGAAGTATCTGGCCTGCTTTGAATAGGTGCATCTCAGTCTGTGGGGACCTTGCTTCTGAAGATGAACATGGAGCACAGCTGGGTGAAGGGGGGTGGGGTGGTCTGAAACCCAGAAGAGAAATGTTCAGGAAATATTTCTTTCAGGATGGGGTCCCCAAAACACACCTTTCAAATCATGAATCCTAACACCAATTTACATCATTTAGCTATGACACTAAGCATCTTTCCCAGCACTGAAGAGCCACTTGGCACAAAGGCTACACTCCCTCACCATCAGAAGCTGGTTCTATAAGAGATATCACCTCACTCCCCTAGCCTCTCTAATACCCCAGAACCAACACAAGTATAACACTGCACAAGTTTGCAGGATAAACAGAATGAAGAACAGAGTTAAAGCAGTTGAGTATTTGTCTACCAACTGTAACAGTGCAATTAAATTCAATTGTTTAATCTCCTTAATAGCTAAATTCCAAAACAAAGGCTGTTCTAGTTTAGTTCAGCAAAACAAGCAAGGAGTCCTGACGCACTGTTAAAGTCTAACAAATTCATTTATTTCACAAGCTTTTGTGGGAGAAGATCCCAGATAAACAAATCTGTTAGTCTTCAATAGTGCCACAGAACTCTCGCCTTTTTTTTTAATAACTAAAACAAGTTATATTTACAACAAAACAAACATAAAAACTGAAGGATCTTTTTTTACATACCACAAGTTTTTTTCCTTTCTTGGGTGTGAATATGACAAAATCAGCTTCAATGTTAAAATGGATGAAACCTTGGTCATCGTAAATATCCCCTAATTCACCCACTACTCTGACGTTGTCATAGGCCACGGGCACACCGCTGAGGCTATGTGGTAGGGAGGAGGAGAAAAAACAGCTGTTTTAGTGTTTCTGACCTGCACCAATAGCACGAAACTGAAGCGGGCAAGGGAGAGGAATATTTTTCAGGGTGAGGTCTCTGCCCTGCTGGGGGACGGACAGACTGAGTCAGATGCCAACTCCGAGGGAGGTCCTGCAGGGTAGGGGTGAGGACTGATGGCAGGATGCGCCAGGATCTCCCATACAACTGGCAGCGGCCCGCCCCCCCCCGAGAAGTTAGGAGGCCTGGGGCAGATTTGAGACGAGCCCCTCCCCCCACTGTTCCATACATACCACTCATACTGCCTCTGCCCACCCCCTGCCTCCTCCTATCTCAGCTCACTCCGACCACCTTCCCAATTACCAAGCCCCTTTTGGTTTACTCAGCCCCAATGTTGCCCAGAACACACAGAGTCACAAGCTGAGGTAGAAGCCGGGGCAAGGGGCCCCCGCCCCCTCTCTATTGGGAGCCTGGGCCAAGCTGCCCCTGTGCCCCCGACCGAGCGCGAGGCAGGCTGAGGGGCTCGCACCTCTCCGAGTATCTCAGCAGTTCGGCGTCGAGCTGGTGGCGGATCCCGGTGCGCTTCTGGTTGAGGTAGCGCGGCGCCAGCGCGATGTGCCTCCGGTGCGACGCCACCACCAGGCACGAGTAGCGGCTCCGCATCAGGTCGCAGGCGGCCGCGAAAGACGGCACCTCCGGGCAGGGCAGCGGCGGGGCCGTTGAACGCGGCTGCTCCGCGCCTGCCGCCATGTTACCTCCCCACAAGCAGGCGTGCTGGCGGCGGGCACACGCGCGCGTCCCTCCATAATGACGTCACACGCCCGCGGCGCCCTCAGTCCGTGAGGAGGGCGGGAGGCGAGGAAGGAAGTGACGTTTTTCCTCCGGATGTGAGGACTAAGGAGGTGGCTTGGCGGCCATCTTGTGCGGGTCTCCAACGCTCCACCGCGGCGTGACGTGCCACGCTGGCGCGCACGGTACACACTCCGGCCCATCCGCCCCCTCGAGCGGCGCTAGCGGAAGCTCTGTCATTTGAGCGCGTGGGCGGAGGAAGAGGCCTGACCAGGTCGCAAGGGGGCGTGGCTTCCCCACCCTCAGTAGCAAAGCTCGCAAGGACTGTCAGCTTATTATAAACCATGGCTTGCGCATGCGCTTGCCGCTCGCGGGCGGCGGGGGCCTAGTGAGTCCGTGGGCGCGGTGAACGTGTGTCCTCACAGTCAGCCACTAGTGAGCATGCGCGACGGGGTTTAAGCCTCGTCCTTGTTTCATCACAAAACTTTAGTTTCAGGTACGCAGATTTCCAGTTTGGGAGCCACACCAACTATTCGGTTAGTATCTTTTTACTTAGGAACAGAGAATATTCTTAAAGCAGCTTCAGCTTTCCATGCACTCAGAAAGAATAGAGCAAATTTAAGAAAAGATTTGGGGTGGGCTCAGGTTTAGTTACACAACTAGGAAGAAGCAGAGAACATGTAGAAACATATGGAGATGATGCATCAAGATCCTTATGTACCTAATTCGTATAAGCACAGTTGTGGTCTACAGAGTCTCCCACCTGGCTGCAGTTAATTCCCTAGAGGCACCTGGGCAGCTATCTCTTGCATAAGCTCCAAAGCAATTTACAAAACTTTGGAAGACAGGTATTTGGCCATTTGTCTCTGATCTGGCATGGCCCATGAAAGTTCATACAAAACAGCTTGGGGATGGAGTGCAAGGAAGCCTCCCTTGTATCCTTCATGCCCAGGGGTTGGGTCATTTTATCCACTGTTTGGAAATCTCTACTGTACTTAGTGAAAAGATTTGATTTAAATAGGGCTCTGTCTCACATGACTGTAGACGCAGAGGTTAAAGAAGGGGTCTCAAACACAAATCACCACGAGGACCACATGGGGACTTGTACGTTAGCCCAAGGGTCGGTCCACTGAAACGTTTTCATACAATGATATTGCAAATATCGGTAACAATTGTGTTGTTGCGGGCTGCAGGAAATCGCTTTAGGGGCCGCATGTGGCCCACGGGCCGTGTGTTTGAGACCCCTGGATAAAAGTATAATTTGGCAGGCCGCCAGAACCCTCCTAAATTGGAGGCCCCCCCATGCACCCCAGCTACTGCTCCCCAAATGCCTCTCCCCCCACTGCAGCTACTGCCCTGCCAGCTACTGCCCCGGGCCCTCATCTTGCCACTGGTCCCCCAACCTTTCCTCAACCCCCCACCGTGCCATGCCGTCTTCCCCCACTGCCCCGGGCCAACCCCCTGCCCTGTGCCCTTTCCCCACTGGGCTGGCTTGCCTGTCCCCAAAACCTCCACCACCAGTGCCCCCTTACCTGGCTGCCATGTCGCTGTGGAGTGGCCCCGGCCCAGATTGAGGCTCCCACCCGGGGCCCGCTATTTTTAGATGCTCAGCGTTCAGGGGGTCTCAGAAAATAGTGGGCCTCGGAACACAGTGTTATGGCTCCATTTTCTATTTTTAGGGGCTCCGGAATGCTGAGCCCCTAAAAATAGTGGGCCCCGGAAAGCCCTTCCTGTGCATTCTGGCTTACTTTACCCCCCCTATAGACAAGTTCCAAGGGGGTAGCCATGTTAGTCTAGTTCAGCAAAACAAACAAGGAGTCCATGGCACTTTTAGAGACTAATTGTAAGTTCCCCATCTTCAAAGCATCTGATGAACTGGGATTTTCTCACATGATAAAGTTCGGCGATACATAAACGTGTTAGTCTTTAAAAGTGATCCTTTTTTGTTTTATATGACTGCAGAGTCATTCTAACTGCATGGCTGGCAGCCAGAGCCTCTAACTGCCTGGAAGACGCTGTCTTCCTGCTGGCTGAGAGCTCCTCCAGAGCTGGGAGATATTAAAACTCCCTCTCAGAGAAGCTCTGACAGAGCATGCTCAAAACGTCTGAGCATACTCCGTCAGTGCACCTCCAGCTGGAGGAGCCATGGCTGGGCCCCGCACAGCCAGGTAAGAGTGTGGGGGGGCTCAGGCTGGCTGGGGGCTTACTGGGGGGAGTGGGCTAGGGTAGGAGGAGGAGATCCGGCTGGCTCGGGAGGAGGCTTACCGAGATAGCTGGGAGGGAGGATTGGGCCCATGGGGTGTGCAGGATCAGGTCTGCGGGGGGTGGCCCACTCAGCGAGCGGCTTGAGTTGCTCAGCTGTCTCAGGGCCTTAGAGGGAACGTTGTCTGTGATGCATTTAATATGTATTTATGTAGTTTAATTAAACTGAAGCAACTCTTCTGAGGAGACTGAGGGTGCCCCACATCACGATGTTCTATAGTCCAGTGCTTAGGTTACTCAGCTGAGAAGTAGCCAATACTTGTTCAAATCCCTTCATGTAGCAGAGAATGGGACATAGGCTGGTGGTCTCCCATGGTATGTCTTCACATCATTTTGGAGCTTATGGGACCAAGTTTCCCAGCTTGACTCACTAGATTGAAGCTAACAGAGCTCTCACTGGCATTCTGAAAATGGTGCTTTGAAGTTTTGGCTCATGGTAGGAAGAAAGATTGCTATTGGTGGGTTACTTACCAGTAACTATCCTTCTTTGAGATGGGCTGCTCAAATACATTGAGTTACAGGTGTCTTTGTGCCTCAGCACACGGTGGCTCGGAAAGTCTTTAGCCTTAGCCTGTCAGGTCGGGGAACACAGCCAATGCACCCTCTGTGCCACAACCACGGCTATATAGGTGACCGTGACTCTGACCCTCCCAGTCCCTTAAACCTTTGCCAAGCCCATTAGCAGGGACAGTGGGACCTGAATGTATGTGAGCAGCCCATCTCGAAGAAGGACAGTTACTGGTAAGTAACCCACCATTCTTCTTCGAGCGCTGCTCACATCATTCAGTTACAGGTGACTGCTAGCCACACCCAAGGATGCTGGGAGGAGTTACAGTCTGCCCACGCTGAGTACGGCATCCTCTCTAGCCTGTTGGATGATAGCATAGTGTGTCATGAAGGTATGCACTGGTGACGACATAGCTGCCCTGCAGATCTCTTGGATCGGGACCTTGGCGAGGAGCGCCATTGATGAAGCCTGGGCCCTGGTAGAATGAGCCCTGACATTCCCAGGAAGGGGCGTATTCAACCTTCTGTAGCAGTCTTTGATACAATTTACTATCCATTTGGAAATGCACTGTGAGGACACTGGAAGACCTCTTTTGCGTTCAGTGACTGCCACAAAAACTTGGGAGGTCTTGCAGAATGGATGCATATGCTCGATGTATGTTAGGAGCGCTCTTTTCACATCCAGAGTGTGCACCTCCTCTGGTTCTCTGTAACCTGAGGGACTGGAAAAAATACTGGCAAGCAAATTTCCTGATTAAGGTGAAAAGGAAAAACTACTTTAGGGAGGAAGGAGGGGTGGGTCACAGTACCACTTTTCGGGAAAGAACCTCGTATCTGGGGGTTCTGAGGAAAGGGCCTTCAACTCTGAGACCCTTCTAGCTGAGGTGATTGCTACTAAAAAGGCTACCTTCCAGGGAAGGACCAGTAAGGTACATGAGTCCAAGGGTTCATATAGGGGCTCTGTTAGTGCATGGAGCACCACTTTCAGGTCCTGTGGAGGAATGGGTTCCCAGGGGTGTGGGAAAAATGTCTTGAACCCCTTCAGGAATCTAGTGGAAGTGGGATGAGAGAGAACAGGGACACCATCCACCTTTTTGTGGATGGCTGAGATCACTGCTAAGTGGACTCTCAGTGAGGAAAAGGAGAGACCTTTGTCTCTAAGATCTAGCAGATAATCAAGGATTAGGTGTAAAGGAGTTAGTATGGGGTTTACTCCTTTCCTAGAGCCCGGCTGGAAAACTGTTCCCATTTGGCTATATAGGTGGATCTGGTGGATGGTTTTTACTAGCAACCAGGACCTTCCTAACCCTGTCCAAGCAGAGCCTTTCCTGCTCACTGAGCCAAAGAATCTCAAAGCTGTCAGATGCAGGCGATGTGGGTTTGGGTGCCGCAGGCACCCCAAGTCTTGTGTCAGGAGGTTGGCACACAGGGAGATGGAGTGGGGCCTCTATGGACAGGTCCTGTCAGAGAGAGAGCCAGTGTTGTCTGGGCCAGTCCAGGGCTATCAATACCATGTTTGCTCAGTCATCTTGATCTTCAGACCAACGGGACCAGTGGGAAGGCATACATTAGAGGGCCTGACCAGGTGATGAGGAAGGCGTCAGTGAGCAACCTCTCTTCCCGACCCCTGAGGGAGCAGAATTGCTGACGCGGTTCTGCCATGTCGCAAACAGGTCCACCTGAGGTGTTCCCCACTTGTCTACCAGGTGAGAGAACACCGTATTGTGGAGCGACCACGCGTGATTTGCTATTGGTTTTCTGCTGAGCGAGTCTGCCGGCCCATTATTCACTCCCGGTAGGTGTGCTGCCACTGGAGTGAAGTTGTATTTTATTTCTGATTCTCAGAGTTTGCATGCTTCCTTGCAGAAAGTTGGGGGTGGACACCCCCTTGCCGGTTCATATAGAACATAGCTGCAGTGTTGTCCGTTAGAACCTGGACTGACCTGCCTTGAATCCTGTCCAGAAAAGTCATGCAAGCCAATCTGATGGCCCACACTTCCTTCACGTTTATGTGAAGAAGACTGTTGGCATAAGACTAAAGTCCTTGGGTAGAACCCCCCCCCCCAAGTGTGTCCCCCCCCATCCTGAGTCCGAGGCATTGGTTATCAGTGTGGGCACTAGCATTTCAAAGGAAATTCCTTCCATGCCAAACCGGGGGTCCCAGATCTGTAGTGCCCCCAGGATATCTCAGGGAACCGACAGTACCTTGGACAGGGGGTCTCTCCGTGAGTGGAACACCATGGAGAACCAGACCTGGAAGGGCCTCATTCTCAGGCATGCCATCCAAATCATGGAGGTGGATGCTGCCATGTGCACGAGCAGCTGTAGACAGCAGCGAGCTGTGGTCACTTGAAACTCCTGCAGCTCTGTACTGATGGTGCAGATGGACCAAAATTTCGAGGGGGGCAGGGAAGCCCTTCCGTTGTGAGCATCTAGGAGAGCTCCTATGAATATGCTTTGGGATGGGCAGATTTTTTACTTTTCTCGATTTACGTAGAGGCCCAGGTACCTGCACAGGCGGGTTACCGCTCTGACAGTGAGCTCTACCTGAGCTCTCGATTCCACGTGTATTAACCAATCATCTAGGTTGGGGTAGATCTTTATGCCTTGCTGGCGCAGGAATGCAGTGACAGACACCATGCACTTTGTGAACACTCTGAGGGCCCGAAGGGGAGCGATGTGAACTGGAAGTGATTTCCCCCCATGATGAACCTTAGGTATCTTCTGTGGCAGGGGCGTATTGCTATGTGAAAGTAAGCGTCTTTTAGATCAAAGGCTGCAAACCAGTCCCCGGCAGATGGAGATGGGATGATCTGTGACAGGGAAACCATGCAGAACTTTATTTTCCTTATGTGTTTGTTTAAGGCTTTGTGATCTAGAATGGGTCTTAGGTCCCCATTGGGTTTGGGGACCAGAAAATAGGGGAATAGAACCCTTTTCCCTGCTCTGGTTTTGGGACCCTTTTTATGGCTCTGAGGGAGAGGAGCTTGTCGCTTTCCATCTCAAGCAAGTGATCTATTTCCCAGTTCCCAAGGTCTGGGCGAGCGGGCGGTCTTCTGACCTGAGGAGTTGATCAAAACTGTATGTGATTCCTTTCTGAGACTGTCTCAAGGACCGACTGGTCAGTTGTGATGTCAGCCCAGAGGTGCGCGAAGTGGTGTAGGCAGTTAGCAAAGGTTGAGGTCGAGGCTATGGGTTTGCTGCCCTTGGAGTAACCGTCAAAAGCGCTGCTTCCTCCCCGACAAGTGGTCGGTACCCTGCCTGCGCCTGCTGAACTGTGAGGCGTGAGGCTTTCTATCTTTTCTTGAGCGGGCCTTGTCCTTATCCAAGTTCCCGAGTTGTCTTTGGGGGTATTGGTAGGACCAAGAAAAAGAACTCTGCATTTGGACTTGCTGCTTTAACTGCTGTAGCTGCTGTTGCAAGAGTTGGTGAGATTTCAAAGAGTGTTGGGCAGATTGCGGGGTGTACATTGCCAGCGATCTGAGGGTGGCTCTTGAGTCCTTCATGCCATGCAGCTTAGCATCTGTGGACTCAGCAAAGAAGTCAGGGCCTTCAAATGGTAGGTTCTGAATGATAAGCTGCATCTGTGGGGACAGGCCCAAGCTCTGAAGCCGGGCGGAGTGGTGCATCACCACGGTGGATGCCATGGTATGCGAGGCTGCGTCTGATGCGTCCCAGGTAGACATCAGGGCATCCTTGGAGGCCAAGGCCCCTTCTTCAACCATTGTCTCATAATGTCTGAGGCAGTCCTTTGGGATAAGGTTGTGAAACCCCTCCATGGCTCTCCAGAGGTTGAAGATGTATCTCACCATAAGGGCTTAGTGATTCGAGATATGCAGCTGTAGGTCTGCAGTGGCATAGACCTTTCTGCCGAGTAAGTTGAGCTTTCTGGCTTCTTTATTCCTGGTTGGCCCTGTCTCTCTTTCTGGCTAACTGCGTCCACCACCAGGGATCCCGGCATGAGATGTTGGAAAAGGAACGCTAACTTGTCTGAGGGGGCATGATACTTGCGATCCGCCACTTTTGACACTGGCGGAATTGAAGATGGGGGTCTGCCATCGCACCCTGGCGATTCTGTACACCCCTTCATGAAGGGGAACAGATACCTTGGCTGGTGGGGCAGCATCCCCAACGTCAAACAGAGGGTCAGTTTCCTCTTGTACCACCCCTAGGTCTGTGTTCAAGTTCACTGCCATGCGGTGGAGTAAATTCTGTTGTGTGTGGGGGTCGTCCGTATATGCGAGGGGCCTTCGGAAGGTGTGCTCATCTGGGGAGGATGACGAAGGGGCCCAAGATCTACTACGGTGTGTATAGTCTGGGTCAGGCTCATCATCGGAAATATCTGAGGAGTCCGGAGACCGGGGTGGAGACAGTACCAAATGGTACAGCAAAGTTGAGTTATCATTGGTTGTCGTATCTAGCCATTCATATGACCAGTCATTGAAAGAATCTCTGGTCACAGTACGGCGCGGAGAACAGCGGCCCTTGCCTGCCTGGAAGCCTTGGCGGCACAGGAAGAACCTGGCTGCACCGCCCATACAGAGGTTGTCGGGGCCATCTTCTTCCTTGGCGTGGGTGTCGGAGTGTTTTCAATGATGCTTACCCCCTTGTTCTCTGGTACTAGAGATGGTTTTTGGAGAATTAGGGGAATGGACGGAGGCTGGAGACGATGAAGAGGATGAGCTGGACCTCCATCTCCCAGGGTCTTGGGAGCACGGTACTGAGGGCTCACAGGACGAGTGCCGATAGGAATGACCATCGGAATGATTGTTGGTACTGTTAAGTGATGCCGAGCAGGGGCTTGACTGTGCCACACTTGAGGGTGGTGCCAATTCTTGCGTTGACTGCTCTCTTGGTGCAGGAGCCAGCTTATTCTTCAACCTGGCTTTCTTGGTCGGTACCAGAGCCGGGTCTTGGAACAGAGCCTATGCTGTTGCTAGGGGTCACGGTGTTGATGGTACCAAAGAGAGTCCCAGTCCTGGCTCACAAGAGGGGGAACACGGGGACAGAGATGAATGGTGCCATGATGGTACCGAAGATGATGCCAACAGTGGCTTTGAGCTCTGTGCCAGGGGTCAGTGTCAGGAGGGCTCCGGTGCAGAAGTCACCTGGGGTGCTGGCGGAGCGCTAGTGGCTCGGGCGGCATCAGAGGCAGGCGCATGGTCCTCCACAAGATTGTGTAAGTGCCGCTCTCTGTTGCGAGTCCTTTGTTTAAAGGACTGGCAAATAGAGCACCAAGGCACACAAGGCATTTCTTATGAGGATCGTTGAGTGGAAAAGCTTTGGAACATGCCAGACATGGTTTAAAGCCTGACATTTTAATTTTTGAATAAAAGAGTGACAGGTACTTGCTTACGCAAGTTTTTGGCTGATCTGAAGGCGGAAAAGGGAAGTGGGAGGGTCAGGGCCACTGTCACCTATATAACCGCGGTCGCAGCACAGAGGGGGCGTTGGCCGTGTGCCCTGACCTAACAGCCTAAGGCTAAAGGCTTTCCGAGCCACCATGCACTGTGGCACGTAGACACCTGTAACTGAATGATGTGAGCAGTGCTCGAAGAAGAATGCTATATTTCACGTGTGAAAACAGCAGCAGTAACTTGATTCTAAATCTCGTGAAAATAATTTGTTAGTCTTTAAAAGTGCCACAGGATTTGTTGTTTGTTTTGGTGAACTAGATTAACAAAGGTACCCCTTTGGAACTTGTTGCCATGGACTTAGTTTAATTTTTACCGCTAGAAGTAATTCTTTCACTTTTATTAAATTGTTAGGAGGAAGGAGGAAAAAAAATGCATTTAAAGCTTAGAGAAGGAATGCAGCTACACTGCTGGGCACTCAAATAAAGACCGTCAGAGCAAGGTGTGGAGACCTTTTCCAGTCATAATCAGAGAGCCTAATTGGGAAACCCAATGGTTTTGTCCAGAATAAGAATAATAAGAGAGGCATACTGTAAACACAAGGTGGCACATGTTTAAATATGTGATTTTTTTAAAAAATAGTTAAAATGGACACTCTTACTCAGTTTAAACCTTTGTATAAAACTTCTTTGGGTAAATGTAAGCTGATAGGACAATGCTAGCTTTCAACATGGCTTTACAGGTGAAATGAACAACATACTTTGACACACTAAAGATGCATGACTATGAAAGAACTTGATGTGAAATATGACTTTCAGTTATTTTTTTGAATTAGGAGGGCTGAAAGAAAAATATGGTATATCTGTAACATGAAATAGTTTGATCTGAGATTATGGAAAACAAACAGATCTTCTTTGGAAGAGTCTCTTCAAAATAGAACTGCACTTGAAATGTACATGAAAGTGCTCAGTAAAAGGCATTAAGTAGATACAGCAAGTATCATAGCTGAACAAGGCCATAAGTTATTATCTTTAATCTAATGTGCTGTTACTTGCTCTGAAATTTGAGAGAAATTTGAAATTGTTACTAATTATGTAAAATAATGCGGAGGCAAAAATGGAATGATGAATTAAAATGTTTTTTTCTAATAGAAATCTGATTTTAAAAGAATAGATATAAATGTCAGTAAGGAAATACATTAAACATTTATGTTCAGTTAGGTTTTATTAAAATAAAGCAAATATATCAAATGTAATTCAGTGAAATACCACTGGATGGCATAATATCCTTGACCCAAAGAAGTATAATCCTCAGAGTAGTAAGTGAAAACAGCAGGGTAGGCTAAAAATCTGAACTAGACAATGACAGTTAGGTTACAGTCCTGTTTTCTCAGGGATTACTGTGCCAATATTTAGAGCTAGGAAAAGATGGATATTGAAAACAGGGAAAAAATGGGATAAGATAGTAATTACCCTACATTTTTTCAGTTAATAATTTTATGGGATTTTTAGTTACAATTATGATGATTGGGATGGGCATTTCCTGGCATTTAATGACTGGCTGGATTTGCCTTTGGTCTTCAGTTTTCCTAGAGGGTCTCTAAGTGCCAGGAAATGGCTGGTTTGGATGCCATTATTGCCAAAAGTATAAATCACTTTTTTGGGAAAAAAAATAATACAAAAATAAAATGTATCCAAACAGTTGTTTCTTATCTGTTTTTAAACCCATGTGTGCAAGAGAACCTTTTTTAGGTTGATTGATAACAGCTACTGCTTTGCTTCTATGTTGGCTTAGAAACTGCAGGCACTAATTCTCAAAGCAGGAAGCAGTCAATGAGCTGCAAAACCCCGGCTGGTCCGATGGTGGTTACTCTCCTCATTTCCAGATGCTAAATCACATTAAAAGAAGCTAAACATTACTTTTCTATGTAAACAATTGCTGTAATTGCCACAGCAATGTCAGTGGGAGGGAGAAGGGCTGCATGATTTTATGTGAGAAGGAAAATGGTTCACAGAGTTGTAAATGGGGTGGGAGATGATCCACAAGACACTGTCTTTATGAGTTGGGGTCCAAACTGTGAGAAACTTTGAGCAAACCTGTCCTCAGACTTTTAAAGAGGTAAAAGTATTTAAAAAGGTGAGAATGAAGGATCAAAGATAGCCCTCTCAGGAGAGCCTGCTGTAGTTAATTTTTATTCAATTTATAATGGCCTAGCATGTTTATTGCATGCAGATGACTGATACGGCTCTAGCTGAAAATAAAAATAAAAACAATCCTTCTGAAAGGGCTTAGCCTGAACATTCAAAGTGCTGAACACCATAGGAGATGGTGAGTGCTTCCAATCTGCACTCATTTCAGGTGTATCCATGGGTTGCTCATTACATCACATGATCAGGCCTATTATACCTTTATTAAAGAGCTTAGAGAACAACAAGTGACACTGAGCTGATTGACACTAGGGGTGTAAAAGTGTTCTAGATATAGGATGTTTAAATGATTAAAGCTGAGAGCTCCTTCCATTGTGAAGTTCGGCTGTGGGAAAAAGAAACTAAGCAGAATCATTTGCATTTGGAGTTGGAGGGGAGACCAAAAGTTGTGTGGGTCAGCCTGTTAAGTGTTTACTGATTTACTGTAGTGACCTGTGCCTTTGTAAGCGGAAATAAAGCAAACAAGGAGCCCTGTGGCCAGGGGAATCGCTGGCGCCTGACACACGGGGCATATACCCCGAATCCCAGCACCAGTGCCCCCAGTGTCCTGGGCAGCCCCTGCCTCTCCTGGCCCTGTCCCCAGCCAGAGATCTGGGGCCCAGCCGCCCATGGCGGCACCTGCCTCTCCTGGCCCCGGCCTCGGCCAGGGATCCAGTGCCAGGCTGGTGGTGAGAGGGCGCTGAGGCCAGATTGGACCTGGGCGGGGAATTGGGACCGGGGGAAGGGGCTGTGGCCTGTGCCTGTGCCCTGGGTCTTTTCCCAGGGTGGTGATGCTCCTGCCTGTGGCACTTTTAAAGACTAACAAATTTATTTCTCACATGAGCTTGTTAGTCTTTATAAATGTTTGTTTTGCTGAACTAGACTAAGGCTATGTCTACACTACAGAGTTCTGCCAGCAAAAGTTTGCTGGCTGGGCAGACAGTCGCCGTATAATTATAACAGTGAATAGCGTATGCACAGCCATCCTTTTGTTGGTGGAGTGCATCCTCATTAGGACCACTTCCATGGACAAAAGAGGCAGTGTGGGGGAGCTAAAGGATCAGTCTCTCAGCTCCCTGAAGCAGCCCTACAGGCTCTCTACTTCCCCCCACCATTGGTGGCAAGGGTTAAAGGAGGCCAGAGCACCCCAGAACGCCACTCCAGGGCCCACAAATTTGAGGGGCCAGCATTCAGGGGCCCCTAAAAATAGAAAAAGCAGCCAGAATGCACATTTTGCTCTGCTCTGGCCTGGGAGCTGTGGCCAGCCTGGGCTGCTCCTTCACTGAGAAGCAGCCTCAGGCTGAACCAGTTGGGAGCTGCCTCCTGGGTCCTAGTGCTTGGAGTGTTCCCTCTTTGTGTGTGCTGGTCTTCCCAGCCTAGATAGAAATGAAATTCCTCTAGCACTAGGACCTAGGAGGGAGCATCTAACTGCAGCACAGCACTGGAGCCCTTGCAGGAGAGGAAAGTGAGGGAAAATCCATGGATCTGATCCAGGGGCTCCCTCAACATCCTAACCCACACCCCTACTTAATAAGTTTGAATTAAGGGCAGTTAGTTTGAATTAACAATCTGGACTAATATGACTTAACATTAAGTCGAATTAGTCCACTTTGTTAATTCGAACTACTGTAAGTAATGAAAAGGTTGGATTCTTCAGTGCTCTCCACTGTTGTCAGTTTTGTGAGCACATCGCGGCTGGTCATTCGGTATGTCATAAAATCCCAAATGGAACAGGAATCTAGGGTGCCCAACCTGTTGTGTACCATGCAAGCAAACAATGCCAAATTACTCTTTTCATTCATGGAACATCTGCAAATGGGTGCACTGCCACTTTTGGGCATGTGAAACAAGCAGCGAGTGGTGGAACTGTATTGTTTTGCAGGTCTGGGATAACAAACAGAACTTTCAAATGTACAAGGCATTTTTGTGGACCTTTGTGAAGAGCTCATTCCTGGCCTGCAATGCAAGGGTAGTAGATTAAGAGCTGCCCTCTTGCTGTAGAAGCACACAGTGATCACCACATGGAAACTGGCTACTCCAGATGGCTACTGGATAGTCACTAATCAGTTTAGAGTCAGGAAGCCCCTGTTGGAACTGTGTTATCAGATGTGTGATGGACCATTAGTTGCATCCTGTTATAAAGGACTGTGAGTTTTGGAAATGTGTGAGAGTAGTGGATAGCTTCGTGGAAGTGGGATTCCCTACCTGTAGCAGGGAGATAGATGACATGCATGTCCCAGTTTTGCCCCTGACCAATCTTGTGATGGAGTACATGAACGGAACGAGTGCTTTTCTATGGTACTGCATGCACTTGTGGATCACCATAGGCATTTCCCTGACTTCAGAGGGGGTTTGGTCAGGGAAGGACCCAGCCACAAAAACTTTCAGGATCACTGACTTGTGCAGAAAGTTACCAGCGAGGAATTTCTTTCTAGATCCAAAGATTCCAGTGAGGGATGTTGAAATGCCCATAAAAGTCCTGGGAGGCCCAGTCTACCTCTTACTGCCGTGGTTCATGAAGATTTATATATAGGCAACTTAGGTAACAGGGAGGACTGCTTCAATGACAGATTGAGCAGGTTCTGAATGACTGTTGAATGTGCATTTGGCAGATTAAAAGATGTCTTTATGGCAAGTTAGACTTAAATGAGGAAAATAATCCTATGGTTATAGCCACTTGCTGTGTGCTCCATAATATTTGTGAAGCAAAAGGTAAAAAGTTTCCCCCTGGATGGAGTGCTGAGGTGGATCAACTTGCAATTGAATATGAAAAACTAAATGTGAGGGCTATTAGAGGGGCATGATGGGGGGCCATTTGAATCATGGGAGCCTTGAGGATCCATTTTGACAATGAGCAACAACATGGTGTCTTTGCAAACAGCATTGTGCCATTCTATGACTGTTGTCTAGTTTGCACTGTGCATCAATGTGAGTCGAAACCACTAAGCACAAAGACAGCTTATTCTTAACAAAGTATGTCTTCATTAAATAAGTTACTCACAATACACAAAAAAGTTGGGCTAGAAGAGAGAAAACAGTAATGGACAGCGTGAACTATGATACCTTAATATAAGTCTAGCTATTGTTCTGTTAGCTATCTGAAGGGGTGGAGAGAACAGGGTACCAGCAGGAGCTAGAAGTTTGGTAGGAATGTGTGGATTGAGTTTGGAAAGGGCTTGGAAAGCAATTCTGTATTTTCCGCAAGGGAGAGTGAACATTCATGAGTTTAGTCAACAGCATTATTAATGAGTTTAGCAATTCTGTTTGATCCTCCATGGCTTTTATCATTCTCACATGACATGCTATCTCTAGCTCTTGTTTTTTGCTCCTTTCCTGACTATCAGTTTTTAGATTTTTGGACACAGTGTATCTCTATGTCCTTTTTTTTTTTTTTTCCCCCTCCACTTCAACCGATTGAAGGAGTTCTTGGAACATCTTTTAAGTCATTTTCTTAGCAGCCACAGGTGTTTAGCAGGTGTGGAGTGGTTTCCTCTCTAGGGCACATTTAGAAACACAATAAATAAAGGACCGAAACATGACTGGCATGCAGTAACAGCATTGACCCTTTACTGTAAATACATCTCTTTCTCACAGTCCACTGGCAAGTGCACAGCTCATTGATCAGCCAGGGCCTTGTTACTGGAGCCAGCTAGCCATTTGAGACAGACAGGCGATCTGTACCTCCACCTGCAGTTCCCAGAATAAATTTGTTTTTAAGCAGGGACCACTGTAGCTGTGAGCTTTTCCTGCACACCCATCTATCGAAACTTGTTGTTTATTAGTGATCAGTCGAGGAAAGCAGATAGGTTTAAACCAGAACAGATTTATTGTCAACACAATTTTCAGAACAAGTAACAGATGTTAGCAATATGTAAAGGCATACAGATGCTGGTGATAAATGGGGGTCTGTAGTTCCTTTGAGAGTTAGTGGATATTGCATGGATGTCTGTAACCTAACTCCCTTTTCTTCTTCCTCAATGGGTGATGTCCTTTCCCATCCAGATGAAGAATTCTTCTGGACTGAACCTCAGGATCCTTCACCACAGAGACCAGTGACAGGCCTCATGACTGCCAGGAACACACCGCTTGAGATCACCAGATGTAATTGGTAAGTATGCTGTTGATTCTTCTTAAGTCCCTCAGTTTCTCAGATAGGAATAAACAAAACTGCACATAAACTGTCTCTGTGACAGACAGCCCAAGATACAGGGCTCAGTAGTTATTTATAGAGCAGTTTCCCACCAGATGGCCTCTGCACTCATTACGCTAACTCTGCAGATGGTATGCTATTTTTCTGCAGACAGTACGCTAACTTTGCACATGCCATTGCAGTGCTCTGCACAGTGCACCACAGAGTTACACACATCACCCTAAGGACAAATGGCAAGCCTGCCCTTTTGACTGCTGTGCTGCCTCAGCTTGCTTGTCAGTCAAAACCATCTTAACGGTATTTCTTACCCTAGCAGGCTGGAGAGTTGTGCCCAGGGGGAGGCTGGGGAAAGGTTCTGGGGAACCAAGCTAGGCAAAGGTTTTGGATTGTTTGGTAGTATTGATTCAGGTAGATAGGGACAAAATTTCAAACTGTGCAACTGTTTTCCATAGGCGGGAATCATAGAAGCTGATATAAAAAAGGAGTCTGTGGCACTTTAAAGAATAATTGATTTATGTTTCACATGAGCTTTTGTGGGTGAAGTTCCGCCTCATCAGATGCCAGAGCGGAGAAAAAACATTGAAAAAAACCTTACAGCATGGGAGTGAAAGATAAGGCCTGGGATTACACCTCACTGCATCAGGTCAGATTACATCAGCAAATCAGAAAAGTTGTATAGATTCAAACACAATATATCAGAAAGTGGTGAGGTTGAGAGAGGTGAGAATCACTCTTAGCAGTGAAAAACAAAGGGAGTCAGTCCTGTGATCCACTTAAAGTTTAATATTTGTAATGGGAGAGTCAGTTCCTCCTTTCAATGAGACCCAGGTTGATGGCATTGAATTTGCATATGAATTCTTATTACAACAGGTGATTTGACCTCATGTCCCTCTGTATGCTGTTCCCTGGTGTTTGAATCTTTACAACTGTTTTGATTTGCTGTTACAGTGTGATCTGCTCCCATGACTTACACTTCCTTACATTTATTTCCTGCCATCCTGTAAGTTCTCCCATCTTCAAAGCATCTGATGAAGTGGGATTTTCTCCTACGAAAGCTCATGCAAAAAATAAATTTGTTAGCCTTTAAGTGCCACAGGACTCCTTGTTTGTTTGTTTTACTGAACTAGACTAACATGGCTATTCCTTTGGATCATAGGAATTCTAAATTTGAAGTCTTCTTTGTACCCTAAATATGTCTCTCCTAAAAGTAAACAGGGTGCGTTTTATTCACGAGATCAGCTTCATACCAGGTCCCTGTGCTGCTCACCCATGTGCTGCTTGTGTTCCTGCACAAGTGATTTTCAATTGGCACAAGAAAGTTTCTTACAATGGGGTAGAGCTACCACCTGTCCCAACCCCTGCCTTTCAGCACTCCCTTGATGCTCTTAACTGTGTGTCCTGGGAGTCCGAAGCATTTACTTAGTAAGAAACAAAGCAGCTTTGCTGAGGAGTTTTCAGCAGAGGATTGGCGAATACCTTCAGGACAGTTTTCTAGATCTCTCAGTAGGATTCCTGGAAAATCTTAGTGTGCCTTACCATGCTTACCTGCTGCACTGCCTAGTTGAATGGGAATGGGAAGCCCATGCAAACATTGCTACTCTTTTATATTTCTATCCCTTCAACCATCTATATGCGACAAAACAGAGGACAGCTGTATCTCCTGTGACCGAATATAAGGTCACTTACCCAAGCTCCCCTCTTCTACATCCTACATGCCAGAGCTAGAAGGCTGGGCCTGGTTCAAACCATCTGGGATCAAGAAGAGGTCCTGGGTTCCAGTGTCATCAAATGAGACAGTCTCCTTCTCTGTGTCATCCTCCAACTCAGCCTCTTCATCTATGACTCCTTCATCAAGACTGAGTCCAGTGTCCACTGCCTCCATGCCTGCAAAGATATCCATTGGTCACTTGGCAGTAGTGGTGGGGCCACGGCTGAGGATGGCTTCCAGCTCCTTATAGTAGTGACAGGTGTTTGGCTCTGTCCCAGAATGAAAGTTTGACTCCTTAAGATTTTGGTACCCTTGCTACAACTCATTGATTTTCACACAGAACTGCAGTGTGGTCTGCCATTAAACAAGAAATTTGACCATACGTATCATAGTTCCTTCCGCTGGAGCAGAGTTGGTGCTTCATAGCCTCCCCTCTCCAAATACCAGTCAGATCTAGAAGCTCTAGTGTGCTCTAAGCAGTAGAGGTGTATGGAGCCATGGTAGTTATCTGGGAAGATATAACATGAGCTCTCTATGCTGATCAAGCAGGAAATGGAATTTAAAAAACTACAGAGACTTAAGGAGGCACAGGAGTTCAAACTGATGGCCAGAACAGTCAGGAACAGGGTTACCAGGTACCAAAGCATGGAAGGAGGACAGGGAAGTACGAAAAGGAGGACATTGGAGGACACGTATATGTCCAGGCCCCCTTCACCACATCCGGGCCCCCCTCAACCACCTCAGCTATTGCCCACCCAAATGCCTACCCCCATCATAGTTACTGCCACCCAAATGCCAGCCCACCCACCACAGCTTCTGCCCCCCAAATGTCTGCCCTACCACCACACCCGCTACTGCCCCCCTGATGCACAACCCCCCACCAGCACAGCTACTGCCCTCCCAAATGCCTGCCCCACCACCACAGCTACTGCCCCCCAAATGCCTGCCCCACCACCATGCCAGCTACTGCTCCCCCAAATGCCTGTCCCCAAGGCCCAAAACCTTCCCAGGCCAGGCCTCCTTACTGGTGGGGCAGTAGCCCCAGGGAACTCACAGTTGTTCTGGGAGCCTAGGCTGGGTAGGAGGCTAAATATAGTGTTGGCCCTGGCAAGAAAGAGAGGGGGCATGCGCCACCCGGGCTGGTAGGGGCGGAGCCTCCCCAGGCTCCAGGAAAGGAAGGGGGGGGGTGGCTGGGCTTGCTCCCACCCACCGCAGCCCCCTGAGCTGGTGGGGAAACACTCCAGGAGAAGTCTGCCTTCCCGCGCCCTCTTCTATTTTTATAGGACCAAGCCGGAAGGCTTCCCCAGCGTGCAGGCATCCAGCATAGTGAAAAAGCTGGAGAAAATCAAATATTTTAAAAATGCCTGCTGGACAGCGGATGTGAGGGCAAAAAGGAGGACGTGTCCTCCTTTTGCAGGACGTCTGGTAGCCCTAGTCAGGAAAGGCATTGTGGGTCACTTTCTGGAGGCCATTTCCCATAACTGAACCAAGCACATTATGCACACTGATACCTTGTCACAAAAAGTTTGTTACAAAAAGCTCTATCTCCCTTGTTGATGTGGTACCATTTTGCTGCAGGGAGTTGGGTTGGCAGGTACGGGACTGTAGTGTGTGCACCACTACTGTGTTGTGGCAAAAAAACTGAGTTTGGTCAACAAAAGTCGGTAGTGTAGATCAAGTCTTATTAGTTTTCGTTACTTAATAGGCACTCTCAATATGTATGGTCAGTAGATAAACTCAAGGTGCTTGCCACCTAAGGTTATTATTTCCAAAGAAGTCAGTAATTTTAATGAAAGGTATTCATCTATGTTCCTTGGACTGCCTTTTGCACTATTGTAGCTGGTAGTTCTATGACTGCAGAGGTGTTAATAGGCCACTTAACCTTGTGAATGGTCCCAGTCTTAGAACGTGGTAACTACTTCTGCCTCTGAGTACCTTTCTCACACCAGAAGACCTCTGTGTAGCTCCAAAGCTAAAAAAAAGATTACCTCACCCACTTTACACTACTTTAAAAATCTCACCCTAAGGTGCCCAGTCCTTCAATCTGATCTCTCTGTAAGTGGGCTCTATGAAGTTCTACAGAGGTGACTCTTGTTGTAGGATAAGGACTTTTTTTTCCTTAAAATCTATTTATTAACTATGGGCTTTAATAGATGGACAAAAAGAGTTGTGTTTATATGGTGATACTTTATTATACTTGCTTTTGTCTGTCCTTTCATCTACAATGAAGAAGAATTTGGGAAAATGAAAAATCATCCTTAGATTTCACCCAAAAACTTGATGGAAACTATGACCGTATTTTCAAAGGTTCAAGAAGTTCTGTTAGCTCTTTGTTTGTTTTGGCATGTGGCTGCACTGAATGGTTTTATTTTGGAAAAAAAGTGTAACGGCTGAGAACAACCTTCCTCATGCTAACTGTTGTTTTTACAATCTACCAGGGATCAACAAATACCAAAATCTTACGGGAATTTTACCCTGGTTGTAAACAAAGAGGCTTAGATAAACCACAGACATTTAGATGTTTATTAAACCAAGCCTCTAAACATTTTGCTGTTTACCCATCATTGTCAGCAGCTCCTTTCCTAAGAATATCTTTCGTTAACTGCAAAGAGCAATTTTTAATTCCAAATGAGAAATAAATTTTGGAGAAATTGAGGGTCTTTTGCCAACATCCTCAGGTGAGCAGAGAACATGAAAACCTGGAGTGGGGTGGGGTTGGGGGAGGTAATACAAATTTATTACTGATTGTCTTAGTGCCCTGCAGAGCTAGCACAGGTTTCCGGTGTTGCTTCAGGGACTCCTTGATGTCACCGACTTAACTTAAGGCTGTAAATTCAGGCTGTAAATTCAGGCATGTTCCGCGTTCTCTAACCAAAAGTAGATTGAGTTCTCATCACTAAGAGTTGAGCATAAATATTAAGGAAAAAATAGACCTTAACTTAGTCTGTTAAAGACAAGTTGGGGATAAGTATTTAGCCAGGAGCTTCATTGTGAGTATGCATATATGGGTATGGCAGCTCCATATACTGAAGCATATGCAACTGCATTTGTCTCTGCCACTTGTTGATGGCTGCACGCAGTATTTTTTACTATAAATGCACCATTTTTAGATGTTTTATCATGGCAGTTTTTAGGCATGCACAAAAGGACTTAATCTTTGCAGTCCAGAGCACCACCACTTCCTCCAGACAGATTTTGAATAGGACAGGTGAATGGATGTGAGCTTAGCCCTTACCCTGTCAGATGGAAACAACCTTTCTTTCTTTCTTTCTTTCTTTCTCTTTACTGCCTTCTACTTTGTGAGCAATGGAAACCTTGCTGTTCCTGGAGGACAGAAAGCACCTCTCCTTGTTCACTGGCCTGTTCTTCAGGGTTGAATTCATTTCAGTGTTGTTTGCAGAGCTTCAGCTTTTTCCTCAGCTTCCCACTCAGCTCAGGGTTTAGTTTGGCAGCTCTCAAGGTTCTCAGCAAAACTGGGTTAACTGTTTACCATCACATCCATCCACCCACACGCAAAAAGAAAAAAAAAATCACAGGATGTCAAAAGTCATGGTTCTATGAAAACAAAAACAAAGCATGAGAATAATGGTATCTGCTGTGAGAACTGCACCCCAAACACCGCCCAAGCACTCTGATACTTGTGAGACTATCACACAAAAGCAGTGAGGGCATAGTCCTGCTCTCAGTTCAAATCTTGCCCTCAGTTCCCCAGGTACAAGCTCAGTGGTGTTACTTCCGATTGAAGTGAATGATTAAGCACATATGCCATTTATGGAAACTGGTGAGATTAGTCAGGGTTCTCTTCTTTTTGCAGTTTAGTGAAATGCAAAGGCAACGGGCCAAACCCTAAGGCTCTAAGTCAGCTTACTCAGTCCTCATGCAGGCAAAGTTCCATTGAAGTCAAAGAGAATTTGCTTGAATAAGGGCCAAAGAAACATTCCCCAAATTGGCCTGTGTTAGTGTAGCCTTAATCCTGAAAATTTAAAATGCAGAAAAGCCAGAGCATATAAATTTATTCCCCCAAACCAGCTGTAACTGGGAAAATTGGCATAGACGTGAGCATCATCTTCAGCATAAATATATTATACTGCAGTGATTCTGCTGTCATTTGGGCCCTATAGATCTGTAGAGAAGTCTGATTTTCTTTAAAAAAAAAAAATTATTTTAAGTACATCTGGTTTTGTACGTAATAACTTATGTACAAAAGGCCTTGAATCTATATCTTTGTGCACGGTGCGCAGCCTTTTGTAGGTGAAGCTATGAATGGGTGTAAGTAAATTTATACACTGGCCACACTGAGTAGAAGGAAATATGCTTGCACCACTATCTAATTATTGAGTGCAAAGTCAAGAAAAAGAGATAAAGGGTGATTGGACAGAGGCGTGTTTTGAAGAGCCATAGACTTGACCAAGTGCAGTGCTCAGCATGGTAAAGTGGGAGCCACACAAACCCTGCAAAAATCAATGGGAGTCTTTGCCTTGATTTCAGTGAGGTCTGGTTTTAGGCTTTTGTCTATGTAATCTCCTCATTGGCTTTATACCAGTTAGTTATTATACAGGAGTATCTTGATGGCAGTTCATAGGCACTCTAATTAATAGACTCAGGGTTTTCTCTGCTTGTCGCGCTGTGTATCACATTTTCCCTTGTGCTTACAAGCTGTTGTTTGCACACAGCAATTTGCACCTGCACTGTGCAGGATCAGGCCATGTCATGAGTCACAGAAATGAGCAAAGGAGCCATGCACTGTCAAAAGAAAAACTATTGCATAGAGAAACAAAGACATAATAACAATAGACTGAGTTAGAATTCCATTATTGAGAAATATATGTGAATGATATAAGTCCAGTTTATTTAGAGAAATATGGGCCGTGCTACATCAAGTTTGCTGGTGCCCCACCTGCTTCTGTTTCATTGCATTTACAGATATTTTAGAGAGTCCAAAACAATTGTCTCCCTTGCTCATCTCTCAACAGCCCATGGTATTGGTGCTACAGTGGTCAAAGGGGAAGAGGCAGAGATCATCCCTTTCAGTAGTAGTTTCGGGGGTCCCGATCCTCAAAAGTGCTGAGGCATCTCACTCTCAGTGACATTTCTTGTACTGAGTTGGTCAGATTCTATGTATGTATGTACCTATATGGCCCCCATTACCATAGTATCTGAGCTGCCTCAGCGTACAAAGGAGCACACCCCACAGCAGGAGCTATGACATGTTAATGAGGCCCTTCTACACCCCTAAGCACAGAAAGCAGACAGGGACATGGCCTCACTGCACCACTTGGGGGAGGTTCCAGAGTCTGTGTCGGTAATAGATCCACATAGTCTATATCCATGGAATATGCAGGGTGTGGAAGTAGTTGCCTCCTCCACATGATGCCAGTTATGGGAAGAGCCTTTTTGTACTTCTTCCTTTTCTCTCTTGCTTACCAGCTATGCATGTCTAGTTCCATCTAGTCCACTGTGTAATAACATATATTGTACATTTTAATGTAATTAGAGTGAAGGGATTTTTCAAACACTGTGTAATGTCAGAGTACAGTATTCAGCAGGAAGTGTGAAAAGCATTCTTAAAAAGTCACCACACTGCTGTATGACATACTACAGTATTCACCTCTGTTTGGAACAGGAAATAATTGAGACGTCCTTGATGCACCCAAAGATACACATTGACTTTTTACAGGGTCAGCTGCCTCTCCAGCATCATCTCATGACCTGCGATTGCTCTGCAGCACCATGCTTCACTTCTACTCTTGGGCCCCTCTATAACTCACAAGAAGGCTTTCAGAGGTCCAACAACACCCCTCTGTGGGGTCTAGGTTGATAAACAAATCTGTTCTAAACAATCCTCAAAGTGAAATTCCAAAACGAGTGAGTTCCAAATCCCTTTCTAGCTAGAGTCCTTCTATAGGCTCTGCATGCACTGTTCAACTCTGTTTTCAGCTATCTGTGCATCTCTCCTAGTCCTTCCTGGCTTGCTCAAGGTCCCTGAAGGAGCCTGGGTGCTTTCTGTCTCAGGCCAGTTATAGCTTCCCAGGCTTCTACTGCTCCTAACCATTTCATTCAGGCTACCTTCAGTTAAGTTCTACGAAGGCCTCACTTTTATCAGAGGAGCAACTGAGTCACATGACCCATTTTCCATACCCAGGAGGTCAAATTAAACTTGTCACAGGTGGACTGGGGTGCATCATCCTTTAAGAGGCTAGACACCCTGTGGCAGCAGCCAGAGTAACTACAGTTCAGGTAATAATTCAGATTGTATGGTACAGAAAGAATGATTGAAAGCACAAATACTATGTGTTTGCACTACTGGTACAGCAAGAGTATCAGCATAAGCTTTGCAAATTGAAATTAGCTTTTCAGAAGATTTCATCTTCAAGAAATAATGTGACCCTCTGGTTATACTTGGTTCTCCCAAGCCTTCTGAATATATGGTTATTATTATTTATTTATCAAATGCAAACCATATGTTTGGTTCAGTAAGGGGACACAGAAGAAATCCCATTCCCAGCCTTGAGGAATTTAAAATGTAAGGACCCATCCTACAAGTATTTAAGTATATACACTTTACTTGCATGAGCGGTTGCATGAGTGGACTGCAACGGGCCTACTCATGCAAATAAAATACTCACCTGCTTAAGTGTCTTCAGGACTGGAGCCTAAATTATGCATACGCACAGCATAGCCATACATAGTATTGTATCCACAGAGGGCCTAATCCTGCAAAGGCTTGTACACATTCTTAACTGAACACACTGAGTAGTCCCATTGAAACAGATGGGGCTGCTTACAATGCATAAAGCTGTACACCTGTTAGTTTCTGCAGGATCAGAGCTATACACCTCAGGTATTCATAGAGGGCAGATGAGATATTGGTGGGGAGAGTGAATATTCATGCTTTTGGTGAATTTATATATCTAAGGCTTAACAGGTTCTTGCTGAAACACTATGGAATTAAAATAAACAAGAAGTCCTGTGGCATCTTAAGACTAACAAATTTATTTATTGCAGGAGCTTTCATGGGAGAAAATCCCACTTTGTCAGATGCTTTAAAGATGGGGAAACTTGTCTGATGAAGTGGGATTTTCTCCCATGAAAGCTCCTGCAATAAATAATTTGTTAATCTTAAAAGTGCCACAGGACTCCTTGTTTGTTTTGTTTCCCCCTCGGAACTTTGAAATTAGTAAGTTTAAAAGAGGGTTTTGAATCTGCAGAAGGCTTGACTGAAAAGCACAACTAAAATCTTCTGCCAAGATCAAAAGGGGTAGCCATGTTAGTCTAGTTCAGTAAAACAAATGAACAAGGACTCCTGTGGCCCTTAAAGACTAATAAATTTGTTTATTTATTTATTTATTTCTGTTATAGTGTGACCTTTTCCCATGATTGACACTTCCCTGCAGGGGCATCGCTGCCCTGAGGAAAGACCCGGGGCACTGGCCCAGGCCACGGCCCCAGCCAGGAGGCCATACCCTCTGGCCAGAGGTGATGCCCCCCGCCAGGGATGGGGCCGGGAGTGGCTCGAGGGGGCTGAGCCTCAGAACCCCGGCCAAGGACGGGGCCAGGAGTGGCCTCTGTGACCAAGGGCAGCTAAGCCCCAGATCCCCGGCCAGGGACGGGGCCACCACGGCCACGGGCAGCTGGGCCCCAGATCCCTGGCTGGAGACGAGGCCAGGAGTGGTCTCTGTGGCCACGGGCGGCTGAGCCCCGGATCCTCGGCTGGGGACTGGGCTGCCGTGGCTGCGGGCAGCTGGGCCCCAGATCTCCGGCCTGATCGGCCCAGAGACTGGGAGAGGCGGGGTCCCACCAGACCCGGGGCACTGGCGCCAGGATTTGGGGCACGTGCCCCATGTGCTCAGCGCCAGCGATGCCCCTGCTTCCTTGCAGTTATTTCCTACTATCCTGTAAGTTCCCCATCTTCAAAGTGTCTGATGAAGTGGGATTTTCTCCCACAAAAGCTCATGCAAAATTTTTTTTACTAAAATATTTTGCAGACATTTGACACTGAAAGTAAACAATTTATAAATATTTTTAAAAGTTAAAACCTTTGCATGTTTTAAAAATAAGACTTTGTTTTTCTTTGTCAATTGCTCTGCTTGTTAATATCTCTGACTACTTTATATGCATGGGAGCATCACTGAAAAGTCAACATATGTTAAAACAAAAATGTTCTGATTTCCCAGAATGCATCATTGAAACATACAGTTTAACTGTTTGAACATTCTTTCTGCAAGATATGCTAAAAAGGATTCCCCTGAGGGTTGTAGTTACTGTGGGTATGGAGATATTAAATTACAGAATAATTGTATGTGTGTTTTTTTTTCCGGTCATTACTGGTCAAATAATAACGGGTTAGAGGATTTAATGACCAGTTGAAGCAAAGTGTGCTGGAAGTTCTCACTAGCAATGATCAGAAAGCTACTATTAAACCCTTTTTTGTTTTCTGCTGTTGTCATTAAAGAGTTTCTTGGGGTCATCTTCAATTGTTTGCCAACATGATTAATTTTTTTTCCTTTTTTAAAGAAATTGATACGTACTAGACAATTTTCAGTATTGCTTTTTTAAAGAATAGTGTTGTCTTTACTTTGAAATCATGAGTGCCATGTGGTTAAAGCTAGAGTCAGAACTCGAGTTCTATCCCTTACCTCTGCCACTGACTGTGAGATTTTGTGAAAGTCTCTTTACTGGACTTCTTTGCCTCAGTCTGCCTATCAAATTGGTATAGTAACACTAATCTCACACTGATGTTGTGAAACTTTATTAATATTTCTGAAAGGTTTTGGGATCTTCGGATGGAAGCTGCTTTAGAATTTGCACATATTATATACTGTTATTTCATCACACTGAGCAGGAAACATAGCAATTTTCTTTTTTCCATTCCATTCCATCACTCAGGAGGGCAGCAGCTGGTTCGCATAGTTAGAGCTCCTCTTTGCGAGATGGTCACAAACAACAATTAAATATACATTTGTTGGCAATTAGAAATTAGGTTGTGGGAGAATTATTGGTGTTGTTATCAACACCATCATTTTACCATTTACTTAAATCATTACGAAAACACTGCTCAAGTAATCAAGATGTGTAATTTTTACACAAGTCAAATCGCCATGCCATTTTAAAATACCCACATGATAAATCATTTTTTTCCCATTTGTTCAAATCCTAGGATCAAGTTACATGTAGTAAGGTATTTAAGACACAATTCCAAGACACAATTGATTTCAATGGGCATAGGATCAAACTCTCAATAAGTGGCTCCCAACCTGTGACCAAGGGGCCAAAAGTGGTCTGTGGGGGCTTTCAGAGTGGCCTATGCCTCCCCTTCTGTTGGCTGCAGGGGGGGGGGGCATTCCTGCCTAAGGACTCAGGCAGAGTGTGTTGCCACAGAGCTAAAACATTAGTAGAGGCTCCTTGCTGCAGCCAAGGGGATGGGAGATTAACGGTCTCCTCCCCCAGCCGTAGTAGGGAGCACAGCAAAGGGCTCTGCCTGGGACCACAGATGCAGGATTCTCTGTTGGAGCCAGAGAGAGGGGAGCACTAATCTTCTGTCCCCATGGCTGCAGAAGGGAGTTATGGCCTAGGGATCCAGATGGAGCTCACAGGGCAACAGGAGGCATGCCTTTTCCCTGCTGTAACCAGGTAGATGGGAGATCACCAAGTAGGTAGGCTTTTTGCTGAACTCCTTCTGGCTGGCTACAGTGGGGGGAGGCCTGCTAGTGGAAACTGGTGGCCCTTGGGGATTGTAAAAATGATACCTGTGGGCCTAGTGCCAAAAGGGTTGGGAACCATTGCCTTAGACAAGCATAGCCACAGAAGCTGGTTGTGCATGTGGCCAATCAATTCTGGGAGCCTCCAGCCCAGTGCTATGGGAACAGAGAATCAGTCAGGGTGTGGAGCAGTCAAGCAATAAATGAGTTCTCTGATTTCTGAACAGCTTTCCATGAAGATTGATTTGGTATAATAAAATGCTTTGATGGAAACATATCATTGGTGTAAATTCATCAGGTTTAACACAATACAATATTAAAATTAAAAGGTTATAAGGACAAGATTTCTTCTATGCATACAGTAGGTGTATTTTCTGTCATTATTAGAAAATTCCCAGAAAACAAACATTGACTCATAGAAGATTAGGGTTGGAAGGAACCTCAGGAAGTCATCTGTCCATTCCCCTGCACAAAGCAGGACCAGCTGAATGAGCTGAATGATACAGCTCTTCACATGGCCTGATCACGGAAATGGATCAGTGTTATTTTTCTGGGTAACAGTCTTTATGAATGTGATAATTACAGTAACTGTTTTAGAAAGGATGGTCTTGAGATACACAGACGAACAAGTTTATTCATAATGTTGAGTCTGCTTGCAAAATTTACCAGTCCTTTGTTAATTTGCACATGCAATATACCCTGTGGTAATTAGGGGGTCTCTTCATGATGGATGTGCAGAACTTGATTCTCCTCTTGCACTGGATTTACAACAGTGTTACTCAATGGGAATAATCCAGATTCACATCAGAGTAAGCAATGAGAGAATTAAGTCTTTGGGCGGGGGGGCAGATATATTTGTTAGTGAAAAGTGAAGTGGGATTTGCCCCTCTCCTCCCCCCTTCAAAATGCTAGTGGTATAGACAGGGGATCAGTGACTCTCAATGGTTATGTCTACACTAGAAAAAATTAGGTCAAATTTGTTAATTTGATCTAATAATTTTGACTTTAATTTGAACTAAACTTGACCTTATTAAGTCAAATTTACAAAGTCGAGTAAGTCGACTTAGTCCACTTTGTTAATTTGACCAAACTGCCCATAATTTGACCTTAATAAAGTCAACTGGAAAAAAGCAAATATAGTGCCGATGTTCAAGAAAGGGAAAAAGGAGAATCCAGGGAATTACAGACCTGTCAGCCTCACCTCAGTCCCTCAGAAAATCATGGAGCAGCTTCTCAAAGAATCCATCCTGAAACACTTGGAGGAAAATAGAGTGATCAGGAACAGTCAGCATGGATTCACCAAGGATAGATCATGCCTGACCAACCTCATTGCCTTCAATGATGAGATGACTGGATTTGTGGATGCGGGAAGAGCCATTGATGTGATTTACCTCAACTTTAGCAAGGCTTTTGATACAGTTTCCCACAGCATTCTCATTGGCAAATTAAGGAAGTATGGGTTGGATGCATGGACTGTAAAGTCGATAGAAAACTGGCTAGATCAATGGTTTCAGCGTGTAGGAATCAATGGCTCCATGTCAAGTTGGCAACCAGTAACGAGTGGTGTGCCCCAGGGGTCGGTCCTGGGGCCAATTCTGTTCAACATCTTCATTGATGATATGGATGATGGGATAGATTGCACACGTAGTAAGTTTGTGGATGATATAAAACTGGGGGGAATGGTAGATGCCCTGGAGGGCAGGGATAGGATTCAGGGAGACCTAGACAAATTGGAGCAGTGGGCCAATAGAAATCTCATGAGGTTCAACAAGGACAAGTGCAAAATCCTACACTTGGGATGAAAAAACCCCATGTACTGCTACAGGCTGGGGAGTGATCAGCTAAATAGCAGCACTGGAGTAAAGGACCTGGGAGTCTTGGTGGATGGGAAGCTGGATATGAGTTAGCAGTGTGCACTTGCTGCCAGAAAGGCCAATGGCATACTGGGCTGTATCGGAAGAAGTGTTGCCAGCAGATCGAGGGATGTGATCATTCCCCTCTATTCTGCACTGGTGAGGCCACATCGGGAATAGTGTGTCCAGTTTTGGGCTCCCCACTGCAAAAAGGACATGGACAAATTAGAGAGAGCCCAGCGGAGGGCAACAAAAATGATCAAAGGGCTGGAGCACAAGCCCTATGAAGAAAGACTGAAGGAACTAGGCTTATTTAGCCTGCAGAAGAGAAGACTGAGGGGGGATTTGATAGCAACCTTCAACTACTTGAAGGGCTACTCCAAGGAGGATGGAGCTTGATTGTTCTCAGTAGTAACAGAAGACAGAACGAGGAGCAATGGTTTCAAGTTACAGCTGGGGAGGTCCAGGCTGGATATTAGGAAAACTTTCTTACTAGGTGAGTGGTGAAGCATTGGAATAAGCTACCTAGGGAGGTGGTGGAATCTCCATCTTCGGAGATGTTCAAGGCCCAGCTGGACAAAACCTTGGTTGGGATAATCTAGTGGGAGTGGTCCTGCTTTTTTGGTAGGGGGTTGGACTAGTTGGCCTTGTGGGGTCCCTTCCAACCCTATCATTCTAAGATTCTATGAAATTAATGGTTAATCCAGGTCTATGCCATCTGTAGTTCAAACTAAGGAGTCAAATTAAGGTTTAGTTTGAACTAACAATAAGTTATTAATTCAAACTGAGCTTTCATTAAGTCGAATTAAACAATTTTTTAATTCAACTTAATGAAAGTCCAGTGTGGAGAGGGACTAATTTAGTTCAAATTAAGCCTCCTTAGTTTGAACTAAATTGCCAGTGTAGACATAGCCAATAGGTTCACTCCTGGATGTGCAGAAAGAAAAGCCATAATTACACTAATTGGAAAGGCCTGAATTGTCAGTCTCTTCTACAATAAGGTGCTAGTGTAAACAAACCTTAAAATGTGCTTATATTATATTTAGATTCAAATTATGTCAACTTTCCACTGTCCAAGTAGTGTAACAAGGTCTTGACATAAAAAAGTCAGGCCCAAAAGTCAGAGGGACTGTTCGTGTAGGAAGGTGTTACTCAAGATGAATTAAAGGGGAACAAAATCTGATCCTTTGGGGGGGGGGGGGAAGAGAAGGTGCTTTCTATCTATTTATCAGTGAGGAAAAATACTTAAATAATTTCTGCTCAAACTCAAACTTTGGACATTCTCCACAAAAGTTGCCTGAAAGAAGTAACTGCAAATCTTACTTTCTCTTTGATTACATACACACTGACAAAGACATAGCTGGTAGGTGTACTTAAAGCTGGTGTTTTGCCTATTTCAAATGTTGTTGAGAAAGTTGGGAGGTTGTAAGGGAAAATTGTTTCCTCATTAGTCTCAAAGCAACTGCATTCAGTGTAATTTTCAAGAGAACCTAAATGAACATTTTCATGTGCTATGTAATTTTCCTGGCAAGTAGCCAACTTTAATTTCATTTGAATATTTTTTTATTGACCATGTACATTTGTAATTATTCATGTTCAGATCCCACTAATTAGGAGTAAATGACAACCTCTGATTTATGGATTTACAATAATTAAACTTTTTGGCTATTGTATACTTTTGGAATGAAATATATGTTTCCATGGAAAAGGATTTAAAGTTCTTATATTCATAAAATGATCATGAGTCTGCCAAGTTCTGAAACTTTATGTGAAAGTAAAATTCCTACTTCCCTCTACTTAAGACATTAAAGTAAGCTTAGAAATATATATGCCAAAAACAAGCATTTTCAAACACACATCTGAAAATTCAACTCTTAATTGTAAATAAATGTGCCATTTTGACAGTCATACTCCTCTTTGCCAGTAAGAGGGCATCTGTGTTTCCATTCCTTGCCAAACTTGATGAATGTTCTGGAAGTCCCCAGAAGGTACACATATATAAATAAAAAGTAAATCTTTCCAATGAAGCTTTCAAAATTCAGTTGTGAACTTTTATCTTGTGAAAAGTGGGGCCAGTAAGGGCATCATTACAGCTAAAGATTAATGGTGTAGAATTAAGATGTTTCAGACTTACATTAATTGAAAACTATGAAAATAACTCACATGTTAACTTATCCTGATGGATCAGTACCATGTCCTTGATCTGTGCACAACCCCCATGAGTATCACTTAAAATTTTGTAATGGTTTGGGGGCTGCATTTGAGAGATAAAGAGCCTGATTCTCCTTTCATTAACACTGGTATACATTTGGAGTAATTATTAAAGTCAGTGGTGTAAGTCAGTAGTAGACTCTGCTGTTTCCCAGTGTTTGAATCTTAACAACTATTTTGATTTGCTGTTACAGTGTGCCCTGTTCCCATGACTAACACTTCCCTGGATTTATTTCCCCTCCATTCTGTGATTTCCCTCATCTTTGAAGTGTCTGACGAAGTGGGATTTTCTCCCATGAAAGCTCATGCACTAAAGAAATTTGTTAATCTTTAAGTGCCACAGAACTGCTTGATTGTTATTTAGGAAAGCATCCTTCTTTAAGAATGGGATTTAATCTCAAGTTTCAAGTTAAGAAAGGCTTACATGCTTCCTGAAGAGTGACATTAAATTGAAAAGAAAAGAGAATTAGGCCCTGTCGTAGAGTAGCTGAACTTCCACACTGGTCAGAGGCCCAGCCTACCTCTTACAGACTCCACGCAGGTGTAAGGCAGTTCAGATTCACCTCAGAATAGTTAACTCACTGATAAAGTTAAGGCTAAAAAAAGGACTGTAATAGAGTGGAGATAATAAAGTCCTCACCTACCTCTGTTAGCTCAGGTTTAAGAGAATTAATACAGCCTAGGCAACAGCTGGATGGTGATTGGTCTGGATCTGCAAACAAGGAGCACCTGGTCCAGGAATACAAGAGGAACCAACAAAGGAAACCAGGGAAGTATGGATAAACAGGGTTGTTTGACTGCTGGCAAAAAGGGAGCAAATTCCTGAGTCTCTGAGCCCTAGGGTTTTTGGGGGCAGAAACAGGGATGTGGGAATTTGCACTGTAAATAAAAGTGTATGAGGATTGTATTAATGTCATGAGGCATCTCTTTAGAATGAGGGGATGGACTCTGTGGAGGAAAATGGGGTGGTAATTTCCAATCTGGGACGAGGACCTGGTAATCATAAAAAGTTAAGGTCCTCAACTGAAGGGAGAAGTTCCAGTAAGAGAGGTAGCTGCTTGAAAGATAAAGGAGGCCTTCAGCAGGCTGATGGATGGTGCCAGCTAAAATTAATGTTCCAAACAGGAAGAAATTAGGCAGGAGGCTGAGAAGGATCCTAGAGGAAGGATGTAGCTCAGAGAATAACAAGGGACAGAGAAGGACTGGCTCTGGCTGTCCGTGAGCTGGAACCTACTAGAGTGAGTGGGCCTGGGGTTCTCTCTCTTCCCTAGCTAGGGTCTTTCAGAGAAGATGTTCCTAAACACAGAACTAGAACTAATTAGCCCCTGCTAGGACTATACTCAGTTTCAAAGGGGAGCTTGGGTGGCAGCAGTGCTCTTTCTACAGGTCACAAATGCATTCCTGCATATGCTTTGGTCATAAAATGAATGCAATGGAAGGAAACCTTGAGCTCCAAGAGAAACAGAAACAGTGCTGTCTTATTTGTCTAATGTTGCTTTTGAATCCCAAATCATAAGCATAAAAAAATCAAAGGAGCAGTTATCATGGGTTCATTCCAAGAGAGCTGCTTTCAACCTTGGGAATTTCCAAGGTACTTTGGACTCAGTTACCTTGAAACTTTGCTTTCCATTCCATGTTTCATGACCTGTCACTTAGTAAGTTATGTTTATTTTCTCGTAAATATAAAAGGTCTTTTTCAGACTTCCCCATAACCGTGCAAGGGACCCAACAGATTTTGTGTGTGTGTATGTACACATGCATGCCTCTAGAGCAGGGGTGGCCAAAATTATGGAACTCAAGAGCCACACAAGTTGATTATTGAACCGTCGAGAGCCGCACTGAGGCATATAGCCATATACTTTTACCTACTCCAAAATTACTAGGTTTAAAATTCATTGCACACTTTAATTTTATCATAAAAAGAGGACAAATATTGATCCTACTAATGTCAGATTCTAATAATTACTTAAGGTTACCATGAAAATTAGGCCTATACAGTAAAAACTTAGCTGCTGCTAGATGTAGTAGACTGCAGGCTAATGGCAAGTTTTTTAAAATCCTGACCATGCCACACTTCACCCCACCATCCCCGACCATGCCGCACTTCTCCCCACCGTCCCAACCCCTTCCTGAACTCCTAGGCTGGGGCTGCTTTCCTAAATTGATTTGTGGACATTCTTCTGGGAGCCACAATTTTTCATTCAACAGCCACATGTGGCTCTGGAGCCACAGTTTGGCCATGCCTGCTCTAGGGTGACACGATTACCATAGAGCTAAGAATTTTGCAGTGTTTACTTGAGCTGCAAACTCTACCAAAATGATACTCTCAGAACTCATTTAGTTAACTGTCCATTCTGACTGCTCTAGTTCTCAAATAAATGCTATGCCCCAAATCTAGAGCCCAATAATCTCCCTTGTATGGAGTCTGAAAAAGCTAGTAGATATGCTCTTCCTGTGATACTGTCATATCTCTCTTAGGTAGATACATGGCTCCATCCCCATCCTGAGAGAGAGACACACAGACTCCACCCAGCTTTAGTGTTGTATGTGACAAGTGGCCAATGACATTATGAAGAGCACTGGTGGTCCTTCTCCCTCAGGCGGAGGGGAAGGCCACTATGCTTCATTACAGCACAGCCGTCAGAAGTAAATTAACAGGGACATTAGTAAATCATAACCTTTGGGTGAGGGTAGGGGGTAGCAATACTCTCTCTTTTAGCCTATTTTCCTAGCTAGGACAAGCAGCACGCATTGCCAGATGTGTGGGCAAGGCAAAGCAAGGAGCAGTATTCAGTGCAGAGCCAGCTGGTGAGGGCAAACAGCAAACACAGTCCGTCTTAGTCCTCTGGACAGGGCAGAGCAGCAGCAATCTAAGGCCCAGTCCTCTGGCTGGGGGAGACAGCAAACAAACAGAGGACATTTCTATGCATATAGCACTGTATCTGGTGAAGATGCTGTAGGCTGACAGGAGAGAGCTCTCCCATCATCCTAATAAAACCATCTCCAATGACAGCAGAAGCTGTGTTGGTGGGAGAAGTTCTCACACTAACACGGTTCTGTGCACCGATGTGCTATTTCAGTGTAACTTATTTTGTCCAGGGGGTGGTTTATTCAGATCCTTGCATAATGTAAGTTATGCCGGCCTAGGCTGTGGTGTAGAGATAGTCATAGTCAGGATCAGCCTTTTGGGCAGTGAAGAGTAGCAGCAGTCTATAACTCAGTTCCCTAGTTGGGTAGGCAGCAGGCAAACACAGGCTGTTCAGCTTAAGGTAGGTAGGCTGCCACCCCAGGGTTAAGATTGACATCAGGGAGTCAGGGGTGGGGGGACCCAGACCCATCATACTTTAGAAGGTCCCAGCCTAGAGCCCTGACAGTGGGAATCCCACCAAAACCTGCTAACCCACACTCTGGCAATAAAACCGGAGTAAAGTCTGGTTTCTCTGGGCTACTTCCTACCACAATCTAGGGAACAGGCTCCATTGTCCAGGGTTGTCTGTCCCCTCAGGTACTCTGTCACTGGCTGTCCCAGGAGTTACTCAGGGTCCTTTTCCAGAGTTGGCATAGCTCAGCCCCTGGTCCAGGGGCCAACAACAAGGCAGAGACATCTAGTTCCTCCCCTTGCTTTCCCTCAGCTGAGCTGGAGCTCCCATCTCTTCTTGTTCCTGTTCCACCTTTCCACTTCCAGCATAAGGAGCGGGCCTGGCCTGATTCCACTCCTCAGAGAGCTGAGAATGGTTCCTTCCCCTCAGGCTGCGATTGAGGGCACTCCACTTCACTACGCATCAGCAGAGGCTCTGAGAATAAATATGGGGCCCTGACCTCCCCAATTGTGGATTCCGGTCTAAATGACTGTTTGCTAGATTTAAATTGAATGGACAGACTTTGCGTTGACGTCTCCAAAATGAAGTCTTTACCAGAAGGAAGACTGGGTTTATCAATCCAGAGACTCTTTCTTTTGTGGGAATCAGAGAAAGAAGAGGATCCCTGCAAATCTCTCCCACATCTTGCAAGGTGCAATTCAAATAATTCTCTCTATCACTACTATGGCTAGAATAGGTCACATAGCTCCAGTATCAACTAGAGAAGGGTTGGAATATGTGATCATGTAATCTAAGATTCTGCCATATTTCAGACACACAACTGGGGAAAAATGAGATTTCATCAAACAATTGAAAGCTTTAGGAAAGACCTATAAGAAAGTTTTAAAGTTTGAAAAATCTGCCTTACAGTGATAGAGTTTAGGAATCTCAAACTATTTATCATATCCAAGAAATGGCTAAGAGATGAGTTGATCACAATGTATAAGCACCTACATAGGAAGAAGATTGCTAATAGTGGAGGGCTCATTAATTTAGCTCACAGGGGGATAATGAGATCCAAAGACTGAGAGCTGAAGCTAGTCAATGCTAGTCCTGAAATGAGGCATAAATGTTGAGGGCTATTAACCATTGGAACTAGGGATGTGGTAGATTCTTCCTGACTTGAAGCCTTTAAATCAAAATGGATGTCTGTCTAAAATATACAACCAGTCACAGTCAGAAACAGTGGATATGATGAGGTAATTACTGAGTGAAATACTATGGCATATGTTAAGCAGGTAGTCGGACAAGAGATGATCTAGTGATCCCATCAGGTCTTCTAATTTTAATTCCAATTTTTCTCATTTTTTAGTGCTTGACCTTGCAGCCTTTATCATATTCTTTTGGTGTACTTTCTTTTGGCCTGACATTTGTAAAACAAAACTAATGCCTTTCCTCCTCCCACACTCCCAGATTCTATCACATGGAACTGTAATGACCTCCCCCCACACACGTGCATCAGCAAAATCTGAACCCAGAATCATCAGGACAGATCCCTTCCACTTACATTGAATCAGTTTTAGATGGTTATCCTTCATGGGTAATAACCACTGCAGGACTCACGACATGTAGATTTTGGCAGTGGGTTATTCAACTACGTGCAAGTCAACAATGAAATGTTACATGTCAGGGTTCCTGGCTCTGGGAGAGGAACATGGTTTAGTAGTGGTTAGAAAGTTGATTACAAAAACCATAGCCAAGCACACAGATTTAACACATTCATTCTCAAAGGCAGTGTAGCTAAGTGGACAAGACTTAGATCTGCCATATTAGAGATCTGGAAGAAGTAACCTTGTACAATACAATCTCTCGGTTACTCTATCTGTAAAATATACACAATGATACTCACTTGCCTTGCCTCACACTCCTCCCACCCCCCAGAAGTGGGCCTAGTTCTACTAACTTGTGTATCTTTGCATTACCATGGAACTTTCTGTAACAGAGAAGGGAAACTGTGGCTTGAGAGTGCTCACATTGTGCTTGTGATCAAAAGATTAAAACTGTGCACATACGGGTGAGCATGTATTTGTTTCCACTCAAACATGTTCCCATGAGACCATGCATTAATTTACTCCAAGCCATTATTGTTATTGGAAACAAAGTTATTGTACATACAGATGCAGCAATTCCATCCCACTGTCTGTCACCACTACATGGTATCTTTTAGAAGCAGTCATGTTGCAGCTGATGATAGGATTGAAGTTTGAGGTACTTCGGAAACAAATACTTCAGATAACCCTTCCAGTGACGAGAAGTTGAACTGCACTGATGTGACAGTCTGGAAAGCCACCCACTGTGATGCAGTGGTTACTGGATGTAAAAGATATCCTACAGGAAAAGAGCTTTGTTATAAGGGAAAAATACAAACATGCCAATTTTATATGCAAGCTTAGCTTATGTGAGGGAAACTAATCCAAGACCCACAACAATATGTTTAAAATTCTTGCCTTCTAGAAATAAATGGACAAATTATCAGCCTTTTGCTCATACTGATGGGGCTATACCTGTGCACTGGAGGCGAGGAGACATCTTCCCAGCTCATGGAGTGGCTTTTGTTCTGCAAAAGTTATTTTAGCCTCATGACAGAGGTAAGCCTTCCTCTCCTGAGCACAACTCCATTACATAGAGGTGGCAAGAGGATGTACTGGTCTGCTCGGGCTTACCAATGGCCTTCTTCCATTGGGGGAGATTTGTGCAACTACCAGGGTGTATAGCTCCCTGGAATCCAATCCTTTCCCTTGTGAAGGAGAACTACACAAATTCTGTTGCTTAGAGTCCATTACAGCCATAGATGTGTTTGGGTTTGTCCCTAAATAAATTACAAGAATAATTATAGGACCAAATAAGCTGCTTCTCTAAGTTGTAACATTTCCTACAAAGGTGACAATTATAGATTCCCACCCTTCGGTGAGTGCTTTCAGTGCAGTAGTGGTAGATATTTTTCCATAGCTTTAGAATGAGGCACGCAACTGTCTTTCCAATACAGCCTCTCAAATACATTTTGAAATAAAAAAAAATCTGTTTATTAAAAATAGGTGGATGTAGCATGTTCTTACCAATCAAATTGGGTATGTCCACACGAGTCTTTTATTTCGAAACAACACTGGTTGTTTCGAAATAAAAAACTGAATGTCCACACGACGTTTTTTTATTTTGAAATGACAGGCTCTGTCATTTTGAAATAAGAACCGTCATTTCGAAACAACTTAAACCCCATTCATTTCAAAACGGTTGTTATTTCGAAATGGTTATTTCGAAATAATGCTGTTTGCACATGTTGTTTCGAAACAACACCATTATTTCGAAACAACTGTTTTGAAACAACATGTCCAAACGGCCTTATTTCGAAATAACCATTTTGAAATAACAGCTGTTTCAAAAGCAGGCTTTCCCTGAATTCGAATTAACATTTTCTTAATTCAAATTAGTTTATTTCAAAATAAGGACTTTATTTCGAAATAACTCATTTCAAAATACTTTATTTTGAAATGATGTATGTGTGGACATAGCCATTGTGTTTTGTAAAATCTACAGTGTGTTTTCTTCAACTTGTTGTTCTGTTTGGATAATCCTACTCCAGTTTTCATGGGACTTTGTGGGACGAAGATAGGTATACAACTAAAAGGGCCTCATGGGACTCATCACTGGGGCAGAGAAGAGACAAAGATGTCACTCAGATATAGCAAGTTAAAGCAAGCCAGTTTGGTATTTGGCAGAGATTATACCATGCTTTGTGCAACAATGAGCTATTCTGATTCTGTTCTGTTGTAGAGATCTCTATGATGCAAAACTGTATTAGTAAGATAGATGTTTAGCACTGCTCTTAAGCCAAATGCCAACAGCTTTCTTAAAGCGTACACTGTTACATATGCAAAAGATAGTGAACAGTGACAATATTACTGTTCCTGGAAAGGCTGGACAATAGATTTACAATAATAACAATGGGCAATAGTCTGCCCCCTCCCCCCGTTTGACCCCTCTATACCAAGTAAAAGGGACAGAATAGTGTAAAGGGGCTCTAAAACTCCATACTCACCCTGGGGAGCATTTCCCCAGTGCAGGCATTGCAGCAGACAGTCCAAAGGACACCCCTGCCAAACCCCAGTGCAAGAAGTGGGACTGGGGTAAGATAAGGAGAAAATATTTATTGTTGTTTTACATGTAACATATTTGGGAGATGCCCAGATCCTACAAAAATGGGGCACAAAAAATATATGGTATTACAATACAGAACTACCATAATTTAGCATTTAACTACATCACAGCTCTTTATAGTGGGTTGGCACCCTTTTGATGACTTTACCATGCAAAATTATAGCCTGAAGGAGAGCTTGGATGTCAATATCTATTTGTGATTATGAAATGTCTTGTATACATTTAGCATTGAACCTGACCCCATCATCATCCAAGTCAAGACTAATTTGTCTTAATGAAAACAATGTAGTCAGAACAAACTCATAAACATGTGTTGTGTGCATCAATTTGCTTTATGTACCACAAAATTGCAATCAACTATTGTGTATTGATTGTCATGAATTTGAAACGTGTCCTTGCTCATTAAGATAATAACTAAAGTTCTGTAAATCACCAGGCATGGATTTCACTATAATCTAAGTGTTAATATATCAAATAAAAGTAGGATTAATCAAATTAGTCCTACATATTTTATCTTAAAAAATTAACCATTTCTGGAATAGCATGAAACTGATCAGAATTCATGTATCAACTTGGATTCCTTTTACCCACATGTATTTGTTGTAAGAATTTTATCACACTTCTGAATGTATCTTCTGTAGTTAGCAATGGAGAGCCAAAGGCCTTGATTCTTCATTCACTGATACTGACATGAATTAGGAGTAACTTCACTGATCTTAGAGGTCTTGAGAGCTAGGAGTCCCACAGATACATTTTGTAGTTAAGATTACCATCCCCGTCCCCTTCCCACCACTGGCATGCTCTCATCACACCTCTTTTGCCTCGGGAAGGCATCTCTCTGCGAGCTGTAAGCTCCCTTGTGGAATCCCCAGATGCTGCCATTAGCAGTTTTAAGTCTCCTTTGTATCCCAGAGGACTTGAGATGAGCCAAGGATTTGATACAATAGCCCAAGCAAAAGATATGCATGACATCACACTAAATACACACATATACATATATTTAGTTTCAAAATACTCTTCTTTTATTAAAGAGACACAGATTGCCAAAGTCACCATTTCAAGTATGCTGTAGGATATGCCTATCATTTACCATTCATACGATTGTTCCATGTAGGTACAAAGGAGGGCTACTCTTTCTTTTGCTTACTGTACCCTCCTGAGGCTGACACCTTTGCATTGCTGTGAAAGGGGAAGAGGTTTTCGTGTTGAATATATCTCAGAGAATCAGGCCTTGAACCTCTTCTTACCTCAGTGTTAACTGGGAATAACTTCATCTAAAATCAATGGGTGCATCTCTAAAATAAAGCCGTTTATTTAGGTATGTAAGAAGGGATTTTGTTGCTTAACTTTTAGACACCCAAGTTTTAAAATTTTGGTTTAAGTAGGTCACCTGTTATGAAAATCTAAATCACAGTTATTAGTGTCAGCTGAGCTAATAAAATAAGCTTTTCTCCATCTCCCCCTTAATAAAAAATGTCCAGAAAAAGTTGTGTTAAACTTTGCATTCAGTTAAGAACTGAAACTTAATTAGCTGTTAAAATAAAACACTTAATAAAAAAGATTTTTATTCTGAGCGCACCTGTAAAGCCGAAGCCATTTATACATTGTTAAATGTGTTTTGCAGCACTTTGTATTTCTCTGACATTAGCAGTCTTTTCAATTACATGGTCAACTATTGATCACTAGTTTTGCATTTTGTAGGCTTTCATAAAAGGCATCAATGTAAAACTCATATTGTAGTCCTTGGCCTTCTTGTCTACAAGCAACAGACTTGGAAGCAAACTAAGAAAGAGCAATTTAATTATGCTTCATATTTGTTGTTTTGTCCCAGATCCTACTCCCCTCTACCTACATCTCTGCAATTGCCTATGCACTGCAAAGTAGCAGAACTGTGTAGTGCCATTGTATGATTGGAGTCCAGGTTTCTTTATGGGTATGTCCACACATCTCTTTTATTTCGAAATAACACTGGTCATTTCGAAATAAAAAAGATTAGGTCCACACGGGCTCTGTCATTTCAAAATAAGAACCGTCATTTTGAAACAGCTTAAACCCCATTCATTTCGAAATGGCTGTCATTTCAAAATGGCTATTTTGAAATAATGCCATTTGGACATGTTGTTTCGAAACAACACCATTGTTTTGAAACAACTGTTTCGAAACAACATGTCCAAATGGCCTTATATCGAAATAACCATTTCGAAATAACAGCTGTTTCGAAAGCAGGCTTTCCCGTAATTCAAATTAACATTTTCTTAATTCAAATTAACTCATTTCAAAATAACTTATTTCGAAATAACAATTTATGTGTGGACATAGCCATAGACAAAAATGTCTAGCAATGGCTTCCCTGTGCGAAAGTTGAGGGAAATAGGCTTTCCAAACTGGTGCTCTTTGGGGTCTAGAGGACTCATCTTCCACCACCACTACCAGGCTGGGAGGTGATGGTATTGTCTGCTGAACACATAAATCTGGGTGCTCAAAGGATGGTGCACAGCTGTGGAAAAGTGGAAGCAGGGTTAGCGCCTGATTAAAAATTTGGCTCTAAGTATGCAGCATTCATTTTCAAGGTCATGGGGGACATGTTCACAGAGCTATTACCAAGTGGTTTCTCCTTTGGGAATTAATTAGTTAGTTAATTAATTAATTGATTATATGCAGTTTAATTTCTCTTTAAGGGTTTTGTATTACAGTGCAGCCAATTCTCATGATTATATCATGACTCTCACAACCTTTGGTGCTTTTTCTTAAAGACTAACTTTCTGGAGTCAAATGTTGATGCAAGAATCTCAGCTTTCATTTAAAATATGAAGAAAGATTTCAGCCCTCTTTGATGCAGAAAAAAGCTTGAGAACATGACTGGTAAAGGCTTTATAGGGCAAGAGCAGAAGATGTTTGTAACAGACATTATAGTGATGCTCATAGCCTTTCCCACGGGTCATCCTGCCCATGAACTATCCTGGGCTCTTTGCCCAGAGATAGCAGAAACCTGTTTATGTTCTTGACTTGACAGGTGGTCTGGGTCCTGTCTGCTGCTGCTTTTAGTTATCTTGTTTTTGTGCATTCTTGTGTCCAGAGAAGCCAGCTTGGCTGGTCTGAGCATGTGAGGGGAGGGTAGGCTTGGCCCCCCTGCCTTTCCCTGAACTGTGGTACATCTTAGCAACAGTCTGCTATGACTGCTAATTTTGGACTTCACCATAGGACTAAGGGCCTGTCTGCGTCAATAACCTAGGACCAAGGTGCCTTGGAAACCTCCTCAATGTTGTCCGCAGTTGTCCAGGGTCTCCGACTGCTGAAGAGACATAAGCTCTTACCACTTATTACTCTGCTTTTCTTGCCTCGGGTTATTCACCCTGGCATTCAGTACAAATCATCCATCTTCTCAATGGTCTTTGCATCTGGTGAATCCATAAGTGAACCTGCCCCTTGGGTACAGTATGGGGGAACTGCCTTAAACACCGGAAGGCAAATAAAAAGAATCAAACAGTTATTTATACAGTTATATAAAAATCTCATGATTTCAAGCCAATCTCATGATCTTTTGAGTCCTGACTCATGAGCAGGAGAATGCCTGGGGTTGGCAGCACTGGCATTATGAATTACATGTGACCTAAATAACATGTAATGTAATTTCTCAGCCATTGTGTTGTGCACCTGCATTTTATACCTAATTTCATTAGCCTGCAAGTAAAAATAGCTTTAGACACTAGACTGATTAAATGCAACACTAAAACACCTTAAATCAAATTGTACATGCATATATATTATTTACAGATATACTCAGATACTTGCAGAATAATGTGATGTGGTATAGAAGTTTTATGAGCATGAGATTAGTATGCTGCATTGCTCTCTTTAAGTGCCCATAGCACAGGTAAATTTTGCAAATCATGAAAAATAAGTGTCAGCAAATACTTTGTATCATATTACTTCCCTATGTTTTTGTTTTTATGTGACATATTTAACAAAAAATTATTTCTGAATTTTTAAAGATGTTTCGATATATTTCAGTGTGATTATTTATTTATTTGTAACTCTCCCCCCTTGGTATAGCAAGGCTACCTTAGTATCATGACAACTGTCCCAAGGATTGATTGACATCCTTTTGTTTGTGAGAGTCACTGGAAATTGCGGCCTGTGATGTAGATGGCTTGCAATATCTCACGTGACTAAATAGTCCACTTTGAAACTGGCATATGTTACTGCAGATGTGTGTCTTGGCTGCAAACTGCTTGCCTCCTACCAGCTCTTTTCTTTTTGAGCTATAGGAACCAGCTCCTGTCCCTGATGGAGCCACTTGTTACGATTGCTTGCCAAGACTTCCCATCGGTCAGGATCAATTTAAAATTCCTTTGTATCTCACTTGAATGTATCTTGTGACATTCTTCTTGTTTCCTCTGATAGAAACTCATTGTAGGTCCTTAGGTATGTGTCTCACTTCCAACCTCCTCAGATGGCTCAGCCAGCACAGTTGTCTTTACTTGAACAGGGCTGTCACAGTTGGTATATTTGTCCTTTGAAAAACATCTGTGCTGGTAACTTTATCTTGCCATTTGATGTTGAGTCTACAGCATAAGCAGTGTAAATGGAAATTGTTTAACCTTTTCTTTTTGATGGGTATAAGTTATCTCTGTTTCCACACTACACACTTACTAACATGTTTCAAAATAAGCATGTGTATAACTGTTTGCAGAATCAATAGTTATGTTTTTAGAAACCTCCACAAATAACTAAACAATAGTGTTTCTGATCAGAATAATGACATTAGTTTTTCATGAGATCTCCCTGGCCTTCCAGGGATTGAAACAAACACATTATAGCATCAGAAATTCACAGCTGCTCCACAATGGGATAAAAAACCTTTTTTCTAAGTCTTATGAAGCACAAAATATTGCACCTTCACTGTGTCATTGCTTCCAATATATATATGCTTGTTGGTTTTGGTTTGGGATGCTAAAGAGTTTAAGAACCTACTGTCCATAACAAATGCAGTCATCCCAAATGTAATAACTAGGGACAGGCCTAAGCCACAAAATTCTGCTCTGGATCCTAGAGACTCCTTTTATCATTCTCAGCCTCCCTCCTAACAGGCCCCAGTAAGTCCTCTTACATTTGGTGTAGCAGAAGTTGCAGAAAGCCATCTATTCTGGTTCTATGTTCACCTGAGATTGCTTTGCACTGAGGCACTCCTAAGATGACCATTTAGACACCAATCCTGCAAAAATGCATTCAGATGCTTCATTTTATGTACAGGAATGGTCTCACTTACTTTAATAGGGTCACTCATATGCATTTAAGCATATTGCAGGGTTGAAGCTTAGAGCAGATTTATGATTCATTGCAAAAGAACTGCAGAGGATCCATAATGTGGTCAGGGTTTTGCACTCTCTCACTTTAAAGTCCAATATAACTCATCCATATACAGCTATAAATGGGAGCTTTATATTGTGGCAAAAGAGCAGCTTCTAACTTTCTAACAGGATGCTGAACTTCCTTATAGCCCTAAACTACCCCAAGCTAAGAGACTTCAAGGCTGTGATATTTTTATGTATTAAAAAAGCTATTTTAGATCATTTCAGAGGTTTTTATGGCTTCCCCTGAGCCTTTTATTACTGCATTTAGAATAACCAAGGCATCTGGCTTTAAAAGTGGAGGGTTTTTTTTAATAGCCTGAATAAACTCTCTAAAACCTATAAAGCATACCTTAAATTTTTTTCTGCAATACATGTGGTACAGACAGCATGGGTGGGATAAACATTCCATCTACCATCACTTGGGAAGCCCATTATAACTCACTTGTGTTTCATCACCACTCATAAGTAATGCATCATATCAAAGTCACGTTGAAGATATTTACATCACTCCCACATAATCCTTGCTCTCCTCCATATTAAGGACCTTTTCATATTTGTACAATGATTCAGATTCACAGATCTTTCTAGCAAGCAAAAATGAATTATTCGTTATTTTAGATTTCATTTTATTTGTCATCTATTATGAACAAATTACGAAATATACTTCATTCACAAATTGGAAATATTTACAATTTCTTTACAACAAGGCATTTTTGAGGTTTTGATTTATGGCATTCTTAAAGCATTCTGTCTTTCAAAACAAAGACATCAGTGTTGTTTTCAGCAGTCTCATTATTCACTCGTTTGGACTCTGTGTAATACAAGCTTTTTATAAAAGTCAAATTTGCACTCTCTTCATTGTACAATTTACTTGTTAAACTATCTCCATTTTAATGGAATTTTTGTTTAAAAAAAAAGGCTTCATAGAATCATAGGACTGGAAGAGGCCTTGATAAATCATCTAGTTCAGTCCCCTGAACTTCAAAAGTAGAGTCTGAAAAGTCTTTCTTGAGTGCTATAATAATTCTGGAAAGTTATTCAAACACAGAGGAGTAGCGGTGGAGTGAATACATACTGTATATCCACAAACTCCTTTGGAAAGAAATTTCAAATATGTTTCTAAATGGAAATGCAACTGTGCTGTTCAGCAGTTGTGAAATTGTAGCAATAAAAGCCAGGACTGTTCCCATTTCATTTCAGAGTCTTGGTCTCTATTAACTTGTCCTGAAGAAAATCTTAAAAATATTTTGTTCTTAAATTTTTTAAATCTTTTCATATACTCTTCCATTATAAATCAGCTGTGGTCCTCCATTGCTTATATTGTCTGTCATTTCCTGTAACAACAATAAAAGAGCACTGATAAAAATTAAAATTATTTCATGGAACTTGAAAAAGTATTTAGATAACAGTCTAGTATATAATTAACAAGCCTTGAATGCTAAACATTCAGTGATGCTTTATTTTTTTTAAATCACATTATAAAATGAAAAATCATGTGAGTTGAGTTCTCATGAAAGGCACTAGACTGGCTGTCCTGCAGATGGGGATGTTTTATCCACAGAACAGATACATACCACAGATGGAAGTAAGGAGTCCTGAGGCACTTAAGGACTAACAGATTTATTTATTGCATGAGCTTTCATGGGAGAAAATCCCACTTTGTCAGATGCTGTGAAGATGGGGGAATTTACAGAATGGGATGAAAATAAATGGCATTTATTTTTTATCCCATTCCGTAAGGTCCCCCGTCTTCACAGAGTCTGATGAAGTGGGATTTTCTCCCATGAAAGCTCATGCGATAAATAAATCTGTTAGTCTTTTATGTGCCACAGGACTCCTTGCTTCTTTTGCTGAACTAGATGAACACAGCTGCTCCTTTGGTCCATACCACAGATGGCAGCAGTGCAAGCTTCCTCACATTGTCCTGCTAAAATATGCTTCCATTCAAGACCAAGGTGGCACTCTTACTAGCCATGAAATGATAAATCTTCATGTCAATTGAGACCTTGGCCTCCCTGCTGAGATGTTCAAAAGGGTTCCAGCTAAGGCGAGCTTTGAAAGAGGTTTTATGATGTAGGTACCAGTTTGCTGATGTGACCAAAGCCATTTCATATAAGCCGTGAAGCAATCACTAGATCAGTTATGCTCCGACTGAAACTCATGAGCTTCAAGTGGTTTTTTAAGGTGTCTCCTGCAGCTCTTTGCAGCACGTGATATTAAAACACTGTGATTTAGTTGCTAATCAATCTGTCATTAACTAGTCAGTATGCTTTTTCTGTTATTAACCAACCCAAATTGATAAAATAAAAATACTTGATCAGTCATTTTGCTGTGAGAATATTGTGTGTGTGTGTGTGTGTGTGTGTGTGTGTGTGTGTGTGTGTGTGTAAAAATAAGCATTCTCCCTGTCATGCTGTTTAAATATTAATTTATCGTATAATAATAAATGAAACAATGAATTCACAGTATTGTGGCTCTTTTGAGTAATGTTGATTGCTAAATTGGTTTGTGAACCACTGAGGTCTTATATCACTGCTCTAAATGATGGTAATGTTATGTCAGCTGGATTATGAGTGAGCTAGTGACCTCAAAGTGAAGATCTCTGTTTCCCAGTTCTGTCACTTTGATGTATTGCCAATGGTAGCTATTTGAATTGACTTACGATTTCAGTATGAAATAGGTCACAATCATTATTTTCCTGGCATTTGTATTCTAAGCAATAAAACCATAGTTAAATTTACAAATGTTGTTGGATTTAAGGTGAGAAGAGGCATATAAATTAGGAGTGGTGTGAGTGTGAACGGGTGGTGGGTACATCCAACCAGGATTGTTTGGATGTCTGCAGCTAGAGTGAATTTTTGAAATACTTGACTTACTTCCAAATCCCAACAATCCACCCCTACGTAGTATTCTTTCACTGTTAGTTCTTTTCCTGAATGCAGTATTTCTGCAAGTGATACCACAACATCAGCCAACACTGATTTGCTGAAACTATCCTTGTCTCTTAGAGGTGGGACTTTCTGAACTGACATGACATAACATGGTAGCTGCCTAGAGTTCAGCATACCTTGGAGGTAACTCTGGTGTCGGGGGAACCACCGGGCAGCTGGGCAGGTCGGTTATTTCAATACCCCTCAATCTCTAATATAAATATAACAGTTATACAATAAATATAGCACAAACATATGCACATACAGTACATGTCTATATTACTGTATCAGTATAAAATATGCAGATTATGATTGTATATGAAAATACTTTAAACTTATGTTTGATGAGGGTCAAATGTATTATTAGTTCTTTAACTGTCTTCCATTGTTTTAAAAGATATGCCCTGGGCTTAATGTACTTTGAAAGACTTGTCCTTTCAGACACCATCTTTCTCTACTTCCCTCCCTTCTCTTATCATGTGCAGACCTCCTCTCTGTTCTCATATCATTGTTGATCTAAGAGCCTTCTCCTTTGCCATTTCTACCACTGGGAAGTGTCTTCCTGTATTAATCTCATTGACTTTGCCTCCTTTCAAATTTGAGCTGGAAATGTATCTTTACTCCCTCTTTAATTTATTCTTCATACATTATTTTAATCAGAGGCGTCACTAGTGTGGGTCTCCGGGGGCATCAACCCCCTTGAAACTCAGGGCCAGCCCCTGAGTAGCGCACCTCTAAACTGTGCGGGGTGCACCATTGCTTCTCCACTCAGGGAACACAGCCTGCGCAGCCGGCAGCCGCGGCCTCTACCTGGCCAGCAGGGAACTGTCCCAGGCTGGGCCTGGGAGTTTTTAAAACTCCTGCCCTGGTCTGACCCTGCTCTGAACATGGTCAGAGCAAGGTCAGGCTGGGAGCCTCAGCCTCTGCTGCAACTGCGTTCTCCTGTGGCGGCCAGGTAAGGGAGCCAGGGGGAAAGTCCAGGGGCAGGGACACCGGCCTGGAAGAGTAAGGGCACAGGGGAGGGTGGTCAGCCTGGAGCAGTGGGGGACAGCAGCAGGACCAGGAGAGGAGATGGGGAGTTGGGGGGAAGGGGGGCTGGGAAGGGCTTGGGGAACCAGCAGGGGTTGAGGGTAAGGAACAGATTGGGGCCTGGGTGGCCAGTGGGGGCCTGGGCCCCACCTAATCTTTATGTGTAGCAGCGCCCCTGATTTTAATGTCATACCTATCTTATTTAACCCTATAAAGATTTTTTGGAAGAGTGTGTACGAAAGATACCATATGGATCAAATTATTTTGTATTTTAGTATAAGAAAGGACTGCATTCAAGATTATTTTAGCTGGGACATTTTGGGGGTGCAATTGACTGAGTTACATACAGAATTCCAAAGAAATAATGAAGTTTAGTCTTATTAAAGCAACATAAATTGTAGCTACTTTATGTTATGACATTCCAATTAAACAACTGTACACTATCTTAATTAAAATATAGCAATATTACCTTAAGATTTTTAGGTGAAGACAGGCTATAGTTCTGCATGGAAACTAATCTCTGTTAAGAAAGCAGTGATCAGGCTGCAAAATAGTCATTTTCCCTTATTATACTTGTCACTGTTACATCACGTTTTACCTAAGAACTCACAGTGCTTTACAGATATGAATTAATTAACCCACCGAACACTCCCCTGAGGAAGGTGCTCAATATAATACAGACTGGTGAACAGAAACAGAGCAGATTCATGGAGGGTCACCCAATCAGTTGTAGAGGCACACACAGAACCAATGTTCTTAACTTCTGATTCCCTGCTCTATATACCCTATACCTCACAAAAGAAAGCAATAGGGCATCCTGTCCTTATAGAAAACCCAGGATGAAAATTAATATTTCACCCCCAGGTAAGAATTATATCCTTACACCAAGGAAGTGGTTTTATGAATCCTATATTCCTTTTGGTCAACAGTTTCAATTTTAATTTAAAGCACATAAATCCCTATTTATGCACATAAATACCAAAAGAACCAGTTTAAAAGAACCAGTGGAATCTGTGAATACTCAGCACCTCTGAAAATAGAACTACCTTTATTTAAGTGTCTAAATATGGATTTAGGTGCTTAAGTTAGCAATTCAGATTAGAATATTCTGGTCTTTTCATTAATGTAGCCTGCTTTATAAACTGAATATGAAGGGAGAGGAAAAAAATTATTAAATTCTGGAAATATGCAATTATGTTGGTGCAGAAAGCACTCTGTGCTTTTCCCCAGTACAATAGATGATCATAGATATAAGATTTTCAATTATTTATGATGTGCTATATTTAGAAGCTAAACTCTTGAATACAATGGAATTATGTTGAAAAATGGATGTATTTCACTGAAGTGGAGGTACTTGCAAAGACACACCACCTAAAAATAACTGCATATATTGCAACAGACAAGCACTCACACTGAAGGGCAACATTTCATTTCCCAGAAGCTCTTCCTCATATATAGTTGAAAACTGAATTCACTTACTGCCAATTGTATATGCTAGAGACAAGATGGGTTAGATAGTATGTTTCATATGGCTAACTATATCAAAAAAATGACCTCATCCCTGTTGTCTCTCTGATGTCCTGGGACCAACGCAGCTATGACAACAGTACATAATTGCATATGTTAACACTTACAGTTGCTTTGTAAGAAAAGCAGACCAAAAAAGGAAAGGCACCCAACTCACTTTCTCTGCCATTTCATGGGAATGATGCAGTGAATGCTCCCTTTCAGAGAACATTCTCCTTTGTTCATAGCTTGCTAGCCGACAAGTGAGCCAGGAAGAAAGTGTGCAACCTCCAATTCCAATGCATGCAAGAGACATGGAAGTAAGATGCAGAGAATAGAGAGTGGAAGACTTCTTTGTCAAAGCACGAAGGAACTGAAAATTTAATATGCCTCCAATTAGTCCACAGATGCAACAGGCTGAAAAAAGGATCATCTGTTAGAAGAAAGAAGAGAAGCAGCGTCACAGTGACATTCTTCAGAGAGTATCATAACAGACAAATTCACTCAGATTGAAAGTTAGCCTAGTGATGATAATAGTATTTAGCACTTCTATAGACCACATAAGTCAAAGCATGTTACAAACATTATCTACTAACCCCTTTAACTCCTGTGTCTAGCAGGTAAGTATTATCCACATTATAGAAATAAGTCACAGAAAGGTAATGGGACTTGCTCAAGATCAATGGAAGATCAATGAAGAACAGAACTAGAATTCAGGACTCCTGAGTTCTATACTCAAAACTCTAATGTTCAATGGTCTGATGTTGAGCTTAATTACACCCATTTTACTGATTTCAGGTGCAACAAGATCAGAATCAGGCTCCATAGCTCTGCCATTTATTCCTCTGCTTGCGTGTAGTGCATTAGTGGTATTAGTATAGTATTACATCTTTCTTAGCTGCTGATGCCATCTCTCCTGTTCTAATCTCTTCAGGTCAGTTTCACAGTTTGGTCCTGTCCTTATTTGCTACTCATGCAGCTTTTATGTAGTCTGCAAATTTAATCATGATTCAATTCAAACCAGTCAAACACCTGACATAGACAGACCAGAAACAAGTATATAGGGTGCAATGAGGTACTACTTTCTAGGTTTAATTGGTGAGAAAGTTCTTCTAGGGGTTCTGGAAACATCTAAACTGGGCTACAACTAGCAGGAAATGTCACTTTTTGAAGACTGCAGGGTATTTTACCACACTGATGCAAGCAATTTTCTGGAGCCCCTGGAACTGCTCAGTGGATCTCCAGTAGCCAGTAGACCATTGCTGAGCATCAGGAGCATCGTTGCCCCTGGAAAAGACCCAGCGGCCAGGCCTGGGGCCCACCCCCTGAGCCCCAGCCCAGTCCCCTGGCCCCAATCTGAAGTTGGGCCTTGGGCTCCTGCCACTGCCAGCCTGGCCCCTGATCCCCAGCCAGGGACAGAGCTGAGTGAGGCAGTGGCTGCCGTTCGCAGCCTGCCTCAGATTGCTGGCCAAGAGACACAGGTGCCGCCACGGCTGGAAAGGCCCCAGATACCTGGCTGGGGCCAGGGTGGGGAGAGGCAATGAACACACAAGACATTCGAGGCACTGGTGCCAGGATTCGGGGCACATACCCTGCGTGCCAGGCGCCAGCAAGCCCCCTGCTGAGTGTTAATAGGAGAGTAATTTTAACAAGAACCTAGTTCTCAAACTATTGTTCACAGGTCACCAATTTCTTCTAATCTATAAGAGCACCATAACTGTTGAAAGAAAGGGAGATTATTAAGGTTAGGCATGATTGGGATGTTCCACACAAAAAAAGGGTCCTCAGAATTTAAGGAAAAAAGGCGATGAGAACAGTTGTTATTGTTATAGGGAATCAAATAGTTCACTGACTCTCAAAAGTAACCATAAGGAATGTGATTTTCCTTTCATTTATAGTAGATTTACATGAGCATAGCTCCACTGACATTGATTGAGTTACTCCCCATTCACACTTGCATACATAAAAAAAAAAAAAGCCAGAGTTTCAGAAAACTAAAGTCAGCTTGAATCCTTCAATAAATGTAAGCAATTAAATAAACTTTAACACTGGGCTTTTTAATAGGGTCTTATTTTTTAGCAGACAAAATATTTCTGCAGTTGCTTTTGTACCAGTTATACCATCTGCCTTCAGTCAGAAAGATGATTGTTCTTCAGATCCTTATACAAAGCAGAAAACATCTGTAATTATTTTAGAACTGGTTTATTCATGACTCTGCTTGAAAAATACTTAAAAACAGCACTGCTAGAATTTCTGGGATCAGTCTGGGCCAGGAACCCTGAGGCCCAGTCCTGCATATACTCACACACTTTGCAGGACTGGGAACCTGGTCAGAAAGGCCACAGTCCAATTTCCACTGAAGTAATTAGGAACCTTTCCATTGATCAGGTCATAATCAAGATAAGGATAACTAGAGGAGCTATATTTTTGAACATAGCTTGAAGAGACCATTTCAACGTCTTCCTTCTGCTGTGTTAACCAAAGGACTGATTGTTTTTCTTTGACAGCCTGTGTTTATTCTTCATTAACTTTTATGTATCAGCAACATTTTGGACATGAAGGATAATGCTTCCATGGCAAAGAGTTCAAATTCCAGCAGTTTACATTTCAAGTACTTATGCATAATGCATGCAGTGCAAAAACTTACGACAAGTCCAGATTTTTTTTTGGCGCACAATATTCCACATATGCCACAAAGTAGAAACTGCAAGGAAAAAAATAACAGTTATTTCATAGTCCAAGTTCTCAAGCACTAAATTAAACTTTGCTCTGTTATTGCAGTTGGGACCACAACAGAAGGTTATGCAGTTGTTACCATTGTGTCAGTGGTTTTTATTACAAACTTTATGTTTCAGGAAGTCATAACTCGTCATAACTCAGCTGTAAACAGATTTATACAGAAAAAAACTGGGATGAGAAGTCAGCCTGAGGGTGATTGCTCATAAAAATAGTAAAATTTAAATAGGTCTCTTTTTAAACTGTGAGGGTAAACAAAATATGGAAACAAATATACGAGTGTAGAGTGCTTCTTTTACCCATACGTGTCTCAGAAATTAAATTTGACAAGCCAGTGATCAACCATGTGGACCAAGTGGTTGGATACTTTAAAAACATATAAAGTACTTATGTCCTCATTCTGCAAGCTGAACCACTCAGGGAGCCCACGTGGGGTATCACTGAGTCAGTAGGCCTCAGTAAAGGAACAGAGGTGCGCTTTCATGAATTAGATTCATGGGCCTCACAATTGAAATAGCTGCAATGACAGTGCGGCAACAACTATTGATAGTCTATCTGAGCATGCATATTACAGATATCAGCTGTATAACAGACCATATGAAGGAATTTTTTCTTGATACAAATTTACTGCTTATAAAAGAGCTAAACTGACAGTGCTGGAGACTTACGTTGGGCAAACAAATTTCCCTGAACACACCCGTTCATATTTTTGAATGAATCCTCTTTAGTTCTGTCTGTTCTCCTTTTGCTTTTTGTGAATTTCTCCTTCTGCCCTCTAGATGTGCATGTTAACTCAGAGTTGCTAAAGGAACCAATAGGACCACGGTTCATGGGGGAGCTAAATTGACAACGGCTACAGGATAGGGAGGAATAAGCTGTGTGTAAAGGCACTAAGCTTTCTTCAAGTGTTCCTAACATCATCAGGAGACCTCTTTGGCTCTCCATACACCCATGCGTTAACAGAGCTATTCATTCTTCTCTGTGCTCAGTGAGACTGACTCTACCCCATCACAGAAAGACTAGGAGGACTCTACAAAGGCTTAAAGCAATGGACTTTCCCACTCAAGTTTTGCATTCCTTTGAGGTTTTCCATTGAAAATCTGAATTTGGTCCTTATCTGGGATGAAAACATCACAGGAGAGACCTGACTAATATACAGCCAATATACAGTCAGTAAAAATTTTATTTTTAGTGTCTATATAAACTCTATACTATATATCTTATTCCCTCACAGAACTTTGGCACATTAAATATTTCAGGTAATGAGTGGTTGCACAGTTGGAAACAAAAAAAAAAAGAAAAGTCTTTGTTAGATACTTGCCCTCAAGAAGCACAAAAATAAAGATGCTTGAGCTTTGCACTGAATCAGTCGTATATAGCAGTAATAGATTTTGTTACTCATTAGTGTATGTAGCACAGGATATATGGGTGTCATTCCATTCCATATATGATGGCATGAAGGGCAAATTTGGAGTGGGTCAAGTAATAAACCATTGGATATATTGTTACATGAATGTGGTGACTGGAGGGACAGCAGTAGCTACTACATCCTATAGGCTGAGGTCCTAAGTGGAAGAATGTTGAAATAATTCACTACAGCCCCAGGTCTGTCTTCTCCCCAAGCTCAGCTAACTTTCAGACTTCCAGCTCTTGAGAAGGACAAATACATAAAGTTGTTTTACTGAGGCTTTCAATGGGATTCTAGAATTTCACTCAAAATTCTATCATTATATATTAATTTCAGTTTATGGCATACAGTATTTCATATTTTTATATGCGGTGGTTAGTGATTGTCCTACTGTAAGTGCAGGGGGACTGCAGATAACTTTGAGGTCTCTTGCATTTCTATGATACTATGATTCTCAGCATCCAGATAGAAAACAAACAATTTTTTGTTCCAGATATCATAATAAATCTCATTCATCCAGACTTGATGACTAAATAATGTAAACAGACTAGATAATGTTATCTCCTTCTAATGACGACCGAATAAGAGTACAAGAAAATTATGCACAAAGAAAAGAATGTGTGGTTTACAGCAAATTTATACAAAGGATCTGGAAAATGTAATCAATTTTATTTTCCTCATGTAACTAGCATATTTTAGCTATGTAACAAACAAAACTCCTATTTTCAAAGCAGTATATTTAACAGTAGAACTCATGGTATAGGTCAGATTGGGCAGGCCCTTCAAAAGTTTTGCAACACTGACCTAATTCTGGTTCCACTGTAGTCAATGAGAGTTTCATCATTGACTTTATAGGGAAAAGATTTATGTCAATATTGGGCACTTTTGAAAATACCACCCATCACAACTTGACTACATAGATCCCTTTACTTTGGGCTATAATAAAAAAAATCAGTTGCTTGCAACTAATGCAAAATGTAACAACATGTTTGCTCCCTGAACATATAACATCAGTCTTACATTCTGCCAAGAACACAACAAAATGTACAGATTCATCTTATTCATATGAACTAGAACCCACCAGTCTAAAAGAGCTGCTGTTGATTTACTGTCCTTCCAAGACATATCTAGCTATTCTTCATACCATGTTCTTCAAACCATGATTGTACCCTCAAATCATTTTAAGCCAATGGATTAATGTGCATTTTTAGTGATGGTCCAAAAAATAAGGAATGAACTAACACTCCAGGTCCACCTTAGCCCTTCTGTTCTATTAAAAAAGATGTTCAATAGATGCTAAGATGCCCTAGGAACTGGGGTCTTTTCCCATTTCCAAGAAGTTTTATCTACATATATGATATAAAGAGTGTTTTGTCACTAAGGCAATGGGCTGGGACTCAAGAGTTATTGGTTGCATTCCTGGCATTGCCATAGACTTCCTGTGTGACCATTGGCATGATATATATTCCATGTCTCCGGAGTGTACCACAAGCGTGCTGTGAGGCTGCACTAGCTAAGGTTCATGAAGCATATCAAAATGCTGGGATGAAAAACACATGGTAGTCATTTTCCAAAAAGACAGCTGTGTTAGTCTAGTTCAGTAAAGCAAACAAGGAATCTTGTGGCACTTAAAGACAAATTTATTTATTGCATGAGCTTTCATGGAAGCATCTGACAAAGTGGGATTGTCTCCCATGTAAGTTCATGCAATAAATAAATTTGTTAGTCTTTAAGTGCCACGGGACTCCTTGTTTGTTTTTATGGTAGTCATTGTATTCGTGGATCCTTATTCATTATTATGGGTCATTATTATTGTATTTTTAGATTGTTGTGTGTCGCCCTCAGTACTTTTTCAGAGAAGTGGATTGCCCAGTAAATAGAATGATGATTATTTATTTATTATGAAAACTAGTTACACCAAAAGTGAATTTGGTCCAGTGTTGCAGGCAACATAAAATCTTATGAAAATGGCCAAGTCCATTTTTTTTTTTTTGATGGTGGTGTATCCTGATTCGAAGGAACTGGTGCAAATCTGCTGAATGGTGGGAGTAGGATTTAGGGACCATACTCAAAGAAGAGCTGCTCTAGACCATCAATCTCAATTGCCTCACTCAGCTCACAAATCCCTACAAAGCTTCAGAGAGAATAGGAAGTTAAGTGGCACTGACATTCTAAAGTGCTATCTGATTGACAAACACAATTGCATCCCACCCTGGAATTATGATGTTTCTCCATGCATTTTTTTTCTTTTTGAGGACTCTGTGTAATGTACTTGGGAGGCATACGGCCACATATAGTGAAAGCAGAGCTTACGTGCTGTTCTGACTGGAAATAAATCGAATGAGTTTGTTTTGACTTACTGTTTGAATTTTGAACTCTGATTTCACAATATTGCCAGCTGGAATGCAACAAGAGCCACTTTTTTTCTGTCTTGCCACATACTGTGTTTATCCATTGCTGGTGTCTAAGACTTCATCTTCACTAAGATATTTAATCTTGTTTAAACTGGATTTTTAACTATTGAGATACTGGGATCAGGGTTGCCCCACAACTAGCTGAGCCATGCTAGATATGACTCATTCTTCTTTACACTGGCCAGCAAGGTCAGCATCTTGTTATTTCACTCTCTTGTCAACAGTCCTATTTAAATATATTTCCAAGTGGTGATAACCATAAGGGGACTGATTCAGCCACACAGCACCTCACAATCAACTACCTCAAACCACTTCACCTGGCTGTCCTCTCCAATTCACTACAAAGGATTCAAAACACTTCTTCTCCCCATGAAAGAATGGGGCCTTAGCTTGAGGATTGTGTCTTCACCAGTTGCCCCTCGATGCTGGTACTGATTGAACCCTTTGAAGCTTAGACTTCAGCTCACAAAGAATACACTGCCCCCTGCAGTAAAAGTACATTACAGTTGCTGGCTGGAGCTACAGAACTGTTCATACCCCTGGAGAGAGACTATCCTCCTGGAGGCAAAAAAGATATCAGGCAATTGGACCCAAGTATCTAAAGAAGAAATATGCACAGCAAGGCTTGGATACAACAACAGTATAGGTCTCCTGTCTACATACTTTCTTTTTTATATAATGTTTTACCTATTGCCTTTCCCATAATACTTCAGCTCCTTACAAAAATTAAATGACTTGATGCACAGATGTACATATTGCAGGGTGAGGAAAAACATAAAATCTTTCATGGAGATAAGTAAAGGGAACCAGCCTGAAAAAACTACCTCAGTAACCAGGAAATGAGGGAGGGATCTTCAGTCAGCACTAGTGGCAGATATAACAGCCAGCAAAGTCAGAAAATGCTGACCATGCATCACCTGGCTTGGGCCCACTGTCTCTTTTTTTCTGATGTGCCAGTAGCAGAGGAACAACAACATGGGTCCACAATGCATACTTTTATTGTGTGCCCCCACTTGCCATCATATGGCCAACATTTAAATAAACTCTCACTTCTTTAGCCTTCCATAACTTTTCCCTGCCTCTACATCCCTGCTTTGTTCCCTTGCTGCTCCCTCCACCCAGTTCCATGTCATGCCATCTGCTCCTTCGGGCCCAGATCCTACACCAGTGGAGTGATTGCCACAGCTTCCACCAAAGCCATAACTGCTGTTGTGGGAGCCAAAGCTGTGAGCCAAAGCTAGAGTCAGAGCCTCAAGGAAGGGCAGTGAACAGCTTCCTGCTGCCTGCCTTTGAATTCTTGCCACCAATGGGAGAAAAGGAGGATCCTGCAACCAAAATGGAAGCTCTGCCATTGGTAGTCCCACTAATAAGAATTCATGACAGAACCACCACTGGAGGCCCTCTCCCTGGGTAAATTCAAATGTGGGCAGTGGGAACCAGAGCACTGCTCTACCTACAGACTCCAAAAGACTGCAAATAATGGTAGCAGCCTGCACTGGATATATGAGTTGTAAGCCTGAAGGCCCCCTCCAACTGTATGGGTCCCAGAGCAGCTGCACCATCAATTGTCTGGGTTGCATATGTCAAATATTACTGTTGGCCAGAAGCCCTGGGCTAGTAGCCCCCATTTTTATAGGGGTCCCAAAAAAGCCACATCTATCTGTTCTGCAGTGCCTTTGCAAAATTCCACAGCATTTGAGCTTGCTGATAGTAACAGAAATTTCTTACCCCATCCTGCAGGGCTCACAACTATTGTGTATGCTACAGTGCTGTAGGAACTGCTATTAGGAAATGTAGTTTGTTTCTATAGCCTCCAAATCCTCCTTTTACTGAGGGACACAGTGAGGTATGTGTTGGTCTGCCTCAGCCTCTCCTAACTCCCACAGTACTCTCCCCAGCCAGCCCCACTCTATTTCTGCATACCCCTGCTAGGGTCCACACAGAAAAATCAACAGTTTTTAGGATTATCCCACAAGTGAAGGATAACTCAGCAGCACAAAAAATACAGTTGATTTAGGCTTATATGCCAAGTTAGCTGTTCTCATACTGGAAGGTATCTGAAAATGAAAACCATAAATGCAAATCTGATTTTAGAAAGCAAAAAGAAAAAGAAATTTGGTTATTACATACTGTCTCCAAAGATCCTAAGCAGCAAAAACTATTTTGTAAACTTCCTAATCAGCTTCTGCAGTCTGAAGTAGGAAGTTATGTATAAAGCCAGAAAACTGAACTCAACAATATGAAAGAAGTTAAATATCAAAATTTTCTCTCTCAACATTTTAACTGTAGAAAAGACAGAAAGAAGCTTAAATTCCAACTGGTTACAAAGACTAGAGAAAGTGACTATAATCTCAAGGACCTCCTGTTTCAAGTAATATTGAAATGCAGTGGTAAACATTCAGAGAGCAGATCTTGAAGAGCACAGAATCCACACAAGCCGACAAGGAACTCAGATCAGAAGAAAAACAGGAATGGACGGAAAGTAAATCCATGACAGTCAGAGAGAGAAAGAATCCACCAGGTAGGCAGACTAAACATAAAAAAAAAGGTCAGCCATAAGGAAACAGGAAATTACCAACTAACAGCCCCCAAAGGCCAAACCTATAGACAAGAAGTACAAAAAGTCTCAGAAAATCTTAGCAAAGCAGTGTCTGATGAAGTGGGATCTTCTCCCATGAAAGCTCATGCGATAAATAAAATTGTTAGTCTTCAGGTGCCACAGGACTCCTTGCTTCTTTTGCAGAACACAATGGAGAGATTTTCAAAGGCACAGTTGGCAGTTAGGAATTACCTTTCTATGGGATTTAGGGTCCTAATTACCATTTGTGTCTTTGAAGATCTCTCACTATCAGAGAAAACCTGATTATAAGAATGCCCCAATAGGAGAGACCAATAGTCCATCTAGCCCTGTATCCTATCTTAGTGGTTCTCAACCTTTTCCAGATCCTGACACACTCGGTTGCATACTGAGACCCTACAAGACACACCACCCCATCCGCACCCCGGGCCAAATCCAGTCATCTCTCTCCAGCTCTCCACTACACACTTACCTGTAATGTGTCCTGACACAGTGGTTGAGAACCACTGTGACCTATCTTATGACAGTGGTCAATGTGAGGTGCTTCAGAATGAGCAGACCAGGCAATTGTCAAGTGAATCATCCCCTGTTGTGCACTGCCAGCTTCTGACTGGGGACACTCAGAGCATAGTGTTGCATCCCTGCCTAAATTCTTTCTGATAGCCACTGATGGAACTATCCTTCATGAAAACTTGGCCTTTGGGGCAGCCAGCAGCAGCAGCTGGGGCATGAGGTATGAGTGTTCCCTTGGGTGAGCTTGAACCACCATCCTGCTGGCTGACAGCTGAACGCACAGCACCGTTGCACCACAGAGATGCCCAAACTGTGGTGATTCAGTTCTAACACATTACTTACTGAATGCACACCCTGCTTGCCTGGCGTCTAAAAGCCTGGATCTAACACTCAGTGAAGTCAAGAGAAACAGTCTCATTGACTTCAATAGACTCTCAGTCAGGCCTTAATGCTGAAAGGCAGAATAATTTTGTTTTTATACTGTCAATGTTGTATTACATCAGCTGTTTCATTGAGTATATAAATGTTCTTGAGTATATTTTTCTTTCCTTTTAAAAAGACAGAATCAGAAGATCAGAGGCTCATCAACTAAGGCTTTGGCTAAGCAAAGAATGTAAGCATGTGCTTAAGTCCATTTCTGTTCAGCAGTGCTCTTAATTGTGTGCCAATCTTTATGCAGATCTTCAGTGGGTGTAACTTGTCATTGCTCCATCCAGTCACATGCTTCAGAAACAGTTTTCCCCAGCTAAGCATCTGCCTTTCAAAATTCTGAGTACAGCTTAAGGACTTGCATCTGCTTCTGTGGAGCTTAATGGAAGTTTTGCCATTCTTTTAAACACAAGGAGACCAGAAACATGGTTAGCCAGATGAAAATGTTGATTTTTCTGTAAGTTTTTGCACAAAGGGGAAGCCACAGAAGACTAGAAGAAAGCTAATGTTGTACATATATTAAAAAGGGTAAATACGATGACTTGGGTAATTATATCCTTGTCAGTCTGACATCAATTCCAGGCAAGATGATGGAGTAGTAAATTTAGGACTCTATCAATAAAGAATTAAAGGAAGATTTATTAATTAATGCCAATTAATATGGATTTATGAAAAGTAGGTCTTGTCAACCTAACTTGATGAGTTTTCTGATGAGATTAAAAGTTTGGTTGATAAGGGTAATAGAACTGATGGATATACTTAGACTTCTATAAAGTATTTAACTTGATACCACAGAATGTTTTGATTTAAAAACTTTAACAATATAAAATTAACACAGCACATATTAAATGGCTTAAAAATATCTAACTGATGGATCTCAAAATGGACTTATAAATGGGGAATTCATCAAGAAGGTGTATTTCCGGTAGGGTCCTGCAGGGATCAGTTCTTGTTCCTATGCTGTTTAACATTTTTATCAGTGAACGGGAAGACAACATAAAATCCTCAGTGATAAAGTTTGCAGATGACACAAAAATTGAGAGTTTTGTGAATAATGAGGTGGTGAGACACATTGATCTGGAAATCTTGGTAAGCTGAGCACAAGCAAATAATATGTGTTTTAATATGGCTAATTGCACATATATACATCTAGGAACAAAGTATGTAAGCAATACTCAAAGGATGGCAGACTCTATCTTGAAAAGTAGTGACTCTGAGAAATATTGGTGATGGAGAATCAGCTAAACATGAGCTCCATCTGTTACACTGTGGCCAGCAGGGCTGATGTGATTCCCTGGATGCATAAATGGGAAACTTGAGTAGAAGTAGACAGATTATTTCACTTCTGTGTTTGGCACTGGTACAGCCACTGTTGGAATACCATGTTCATTTCTAGTTCCCACAATTCAAGAAGGGTATAAAGGGTTCTCAAGGAGGATTGGAGAGGAGACAAAGGAGAACCATTAAAATGATTAAAGAATGAGAAAACATCCCTGGTAGAGTTAAACTCAAGTTCAATTTATGCCACTTTACAGAGAGAATGTGAAGAGGTAGTTTGATTATAATTTATAATTACCTACACAGGGAAAAATATTTGATAATGGGCTCTTCAGTCTAGCAGACAAAGGTGTAATGAGATCCAGTTGTCGGAGGGGTAAGCTAGACAAATTCAGACTGGAAATAAGATACATTTTTAACAGTGATGGTGTTAACCACTGGAACAATTCACCAAAGGCTGTGGTATATTCTCCATCACAGGCAATTTTGAAATCAAGACTGTATTTTTTAAATATATGCATTAAGAATTATTTTGATAAAAGTTCTCTGGCCTTTCTTATTCAGAAGGTTGCATCAGATGATCACAGTCATGGCTTTGGGATTTATGTACTGATAACTCTATGAAAATATAATGCATGTGTTTAAATAAAATAGTAGCACATCTGCATTTCATCCACAAGTTAAACATCATTGAACTGTTTGAATGTTCATTTGAAATAACCCTTTATTTTGACTAATCTTTTCCAAACTAAACTCAGTGATTAGTCAGCACTGACAACTGAAAGTGGCAAACTTTCACTTTTAAAAATTTCAGACCACCAACACTGTTCTAACAATCCAAACATCTTTTACTCTGTGATAGTTCCAGCTAAACAAAGGGCTTTTAGAAAACTTGGAAAATAAAAACTCCATGTAACCATTTATTCCAGCTGTCAATTTGGAGCATAATTCTATAGCCAAATTATAAATGTTTGACATTGGAGGTTCCTAATGAAAAGGAAGACTTAAGTGTGCAACAATCAGAAGCTTGGAAACATTAACTGTGTCTCTATAGAGACACTGACTGATTCTCAGAGAATGCATAACACTTAAAGATGTTTTGACATTTGTCTTCAGGAGAAGACAACTTGTCATTCCTGAGTGTCATAGCCATAAGGGAGTCATCTGGTGTCTCCATATATGCATGAAGATAAATGGCTGTTTTTTTCTGTGTGTGTGTGTAGGGGAGGAGTTGGACTGATTCTCATTTACAATAAGGTCTCTTTAAACAACCTGAATGTAAATGAGAATTATCCCATATTTGCTTGAGAATTTTACTTATAAATATATTTTATATACACACAATTTCAGAGTAATTCTTGGCTATAGACTATTTAACAACTTTGAACATTTGATGATGTTCTATAGATGTATTTTTTTAAAGAATAATGTTCTGATTTTTCTTTTGTGTAGCAGCCATTGTCATGCATGCCATCAGACTCATTACATTTGCATGTGAGTAGTATGCTCATGCTATTGGTTGATTTGTTTCTATGATAAGTCGGACAACTGAATTTTAAATACAGCATGATTTGTATTGACTTCGAGATGCTAACTGTAACAGGTGAAATAAATTATGGCAAGACAAGCTAAACAAATAGGAAAAATATTTCCAGAAATTAATAACTGTAGTAGAGGATTTTAATAATCTAGCAACCACTACAATATTTTATAAAGAACATAGATACATTGTATATTTTATGTGTAGTAAAATGTCAGATGCACATCTATTCATTTGATAGATCAAATGATCAGTCATAGATAGAGCTGTTTTCATTTGCCTTTTTTCTCTACTAATTCTCTGCTAGTTTTCTTTATCTTAATGGAGGTCAATTTCTTAAACTATGAGGACAGGGCAAATATGTGGGCTGAATTCGAAAATAATGTTTTCCCATGTATTTTTACACAGATGAATAGCCTAATGCAGACTCATTCACCTCCTGTTATTACATTTTCCATTATTCAGGTCCCTTGGGCTCGATCCTACACGGCGCAGAGCACTCTGGTCCCAAACAAGCCAAGCACTTAAACAAAACTCAAGTATGTGACTTGTCCTATTAACTTCAGTAGAATTATTCACGCACTCTCAGTGAGGCATGTACTTAAGTACCATGCTATATTGGGACCATACATAGGACAGTTGTTATTACAGAGGAACATCTTTTTTTTTAAACAAGAGGGCTAATATGCTTTAGACTAAATATTATTACATTCTGTAACTGAGAAGATAATATCTTTTAGAAACACATTTAAATGTTGATTGCAGTGCATGAAGCTGCTTGCATGTATATATGTACATAAAACTTGTGTTTCCTGTAGTAATGTTACGTGAAAACATAATGACAATCTTTGATCTGTTCTGCACAGGCACATAGATAGGCATAACTCAGCTGAATCCCAGTAAGCCAGTAAAGATGAGGGTTACTATGGAAACTTTAATTCTGGTGTTTGTGGATTTTAAATCTCACATAACGTGATAGAAGGATACAGATATAATGTGCATTATTTAAAATCTACAAATGCTAGGAAGTTCAGAGCTAAGGTTTCCATAGTAACCATATCTTCATCGACTTCTGACACTGGGTCTTGGCTGAGTTAAATCTGCATAAGTGAGGACAGAAGTGGGTCAGAGGTCTCCCATTAAACTTTCAGGAAACACAATATTATTCAGCTTAGTTCCAGTGGTTTACCCTGCAGAGATTCAAAATTAATAGTTCTCCCTCCCCCTTTTACCTTTCCCACTAAGGGAAAATCAGGATTCCAAAGCACTGAACCAGAAAATAGATACTTTGTGTGAAACACAAAGAGCCTAAACCTCTGATCTAGCCAAGCTATGCTTAATAAGAAATGAAACGGGAAGGGAGGACAACTCTATACCACTTCTGGAGCACCACAGCCCTACAGCTGGTAAGAATCAGGTCACCCCAAGGGCAAAGCTTACAGCTGCTTTAATTTGTGTCCAGTTACCAGGGGTTCCAAAGAGCTGTTCTATCAGCCAGGGATCTCTGGAGATCAGTGGTCCTTTGGTCACTCCTGTTCACCTACCACATTATGAGCTTTTCCCTTCCATATGTCAGATCTAGTGTGCCTAGTTAATCCCTGTCTACCTGGGAATCCTTAGCAGGCTGGACAAGTGACCTTTACAGCCCTTTGAACCAAGGGGGTACCAAAGCAGTTGAGAGGCAGAGGTTGGGATCAGGCCCAAGATATCTACTTTTACATTCCAATTACAAGCAGTATAATTATAACCCTTTAGCCATTAAAGAAAGCAGAATAGTCTGCTGAAAGGCATGTTATAAAGGAGCAAAACCAGCCCATTTAAAAGGAGACAGTTATGTAGGAACTATACATTGTTGTGAAATGTGTTTCAATTGTAAGTTTTTGTAATTTGAGGTGAAATCCTGACCCCCATATGAATCAATTGCAAAGCTTCCCATGATTTCTATGGAGCCAGGATTTCACCCTTGATCTTCAAATTTCTTCTGAAACATACTTCTTTGAGCAATCCTCATCTTTTTTTTTTTTTTTCCAAACCAGAAATTACCCTTTCTTTGCACTGTTGTCTGGTGTGTTGTATTGTCTTGTGATTGTATGCTCTCTGGGGCAGGTCCATGTTTGTACAATATCAGGAATGTTTAAGCACCATTTATATAATTTTATTTACAATTACTAATGTCAAGGATAATACTACATTAATCCCTTTGGTGGTAGGGACTTGTAAAAATTATGAGAGCCTTCACCAGTAGTGCGTAATCAAGAGTTTTCTTGCTTCTAACCAAGTAAAAAACAAATAGTCCCTTTAGCAAAATAGTTGTTTAATCATAATCAAATAGCACTTTAGAGTTTAAAAATGCTCACTTACATTTACCTGGCTATTCTTTGTTTGTAATTCTTGGCTTCATCAATTACATACTATTTTTGGTGGTGAGCAGTTACTAGACAAAAGAATCAAACTGAAAAAATATATTAAGTATTTCTGAGATGTGGCATTTTCAAAAATTGCTGGCTGAAGGGAACATGGCTGGGTGTTAATTGTGCTGGCCCAGATTTTTTTTTTTTTTCAATTTCAAACTCAATTCTTCCTAGAAGTTCAGGACATCCCTGATCCTAAGAAAACAATGCAAGGTTCCAAGCCCTCTTTCCTTTTCTTTGCTCCCTCGGCAATTCTGGAATGCAGAGGCCATGCCCTTGATATTATTCTAAAGGGGACCTTAGCTCTTCCTGCCCAGTGACAAGGCCAGATGGGGCCTTTGGCTTTTACAAGCAAAACTCCCATTGATTTCAAGCTAAGGGCCAACTTCATCAACACTGGAAACACACAAGGGTTCAGGGAACCTATCCTGCCAGAAGAGGAGGGGTTCAGCTAAAGTTCAGTTGTTTGTGGAAAGGAAAGGAAAGGAAAGGAAAGGAAAGGAAAGGAAAGGTGGGGGAATCCCTCTGAAAATGCAAATCCTATCCCTCTGCCCGAATCAAGGCTTCCAGCCCGGCATGCAGGGGTAGGGGAAGGAAGGAGGGGTTGCCACCACAAGCTCATCACCATCACACAGAGTCAAATAGAGAGAGAGTGAAATGGCTAACGTACACACACCCCGCTCCATACCGGAGAAGAGTCTCCCAGCTGAGGCTTCTGCTCTGCAAGGACCAGGCTGAAGCTGACCGCCCCCACGGCCACGCTGGAGACCCCCAGCCCTATCTCCAGCACGGAGAGCACCAGGAGGCTCCCAATGATGTGGCTGCTGGTGCACATCCTCCCTGGGTCTTCATTCCTTCCAGCTCAGCCGGGGAAACAAACCATCCGCCTTCTCCTCCCTCCTTCGGGCTCCCCCCAACTCGTCTGCCTCCTTCAGGGCAAAGCGGCCCGGGCGGGGGTCCTGGCCACAGGCCGGGGAGCCGGGCCCGGGAGCTCTCCAAGGTACCGGCGGCTCCAGCAGCCTTGCGTCCCTCCGGGTGGGCGAGCGCTCGGCGCGGCCGGGGGTTTCTGGCTCCCTCCCTCCGCCGGGCTGGGAGAGCAGCTCACATTCAGCACCACGCTCCGCTCGCAGCCTGTCTGCTCGCCGCCTTCGCTCTCATTGAAATGACCTCACTGGGCTGGGGGGGACGGGGAGAAACCCACCCTGGCTGCACGGATGCACGCAGCTGGGACCAATATCCAGGCGAGCTTCCAGAGCAGCCCCGCCCCAGGACCCGAGCACAAGGCCACCCCCCCTCCACATCTCCCTCTCCCCCACGCTTCAGCTGGGTTTTCCGGGGAGCAGGCGGTGCTGGCAGCAGCTTCCCTTAATGCCAAACTTTGATGGAAGGTAACAAGCTGGATTCTGCTGAGTGTCGCCTCCCCCCTCCCCACTGATGCCACACTATAGAACAAGTGTAAATCTTCCTCAGACCCAGAGCCAAGCACTGCAAAAAGTCACATCTGGGCACTGGGAGCCTGGCGTTTTGTGGATCCCTGCTTCTCTGGAACTAATGCCCAGACAGAGCACTGACATAGCAGCTCTTGCTAGGCCAGCGCAATCCAGAGCTCAGTGCTGCCACAGCAAATGAGCCACAACTACTTAGAGCTGAAGCAAGGAGAGTCCTGTGGCACCTTCTAGACTAACAGATTTCTTTGGGCACAAGCTTTCATGGGCTCCAGCCCACTTTATCAGATGCAGGTTGGAGCCCACAAAAGCTTATGCCCAAAGAAATCTGTTAGTCTAGAAGGTGCCACAGGATTCTCACTGTTTTTGCTGTGTAGACAGGCTAATACAGCTACCCATCTGGATATTTCTACTCAGAGCTGGATGTTGCTGGATCCTTCTGGTTTTTGGTACCAGTTACCACATTTCACTGCTTAAATAGAGAGCATGATCACCACTCCTAGCTCACCTTAAAAATCTAGGTCTTCCTGTGCATCAGTGCAACAGTAGTGCTGAAATTCAAAGCTGATATCTGTATCCTGGAAATCGTAGCATCAAACCAAACACTGAGTGTTGTATCTATAATTCCATTCCAAAATGTGGGCCCCAGCACACCCAGATACAAGATAGCTGTGAAAACTCTAAATTCTTACCTATATCTTGCACGGTCCAACTAATTGTTGGTTTCCTGCCCTTCAGTTTTATTGTCTAATTTTAATTCATTTGCAGCTTTTTTCTAAACCACCATAATTATCCAAATCTGAACACTGGACTGGAAAAATGCATGATGGTCCAGGTTTTTTAGTGCAGTAGGAGAGCCTAAACTTGATTCTTATTTTGATAGTATAATTTGGAGGCAAGAGTAAACAAAAAGATAGATAGATAGATAGACAGACAGAGGATTCACGTAGATCCTGCTTTTTTCAAACCCCAAAACTTCTGAGAAAAAAGCCATAATGCCACTATGCCCATAAGCTGAAGCAGGATGCCTGATACAAGAACAGGTTACATATATATCTTGTACATGGGAGATCTCAGATCCAGCAACTGTGGGCCACATTTTTTAGATCTTGTTTACATGTGTCCAAAGTAGCTCTGTTGACATGAGTGGAGTGACTCAGAATTTGCAGTGAGATTGGACTCTGACCTTATACCTAAACGCAATAGAAATAGGATGTATGTGAGAGAAAAAGGACAAGCAAGTGCAAAGGGCCAGGATATATATCTATTGGGCTGAGAAGATCTTACCACCCCATCACTTATAATAGCACCTGCTGCAAATTTTATCATACTTGCCCCAATATATAGTAGAAGACAGGCTAATATTTTATATCACTTTCCTAATGGAGAGCTACATTGCAGGCAAAAGCAAAATTGTCCCCTGGCCTGCTTCTCATGTCTTTGGTCTTAAATAGTACCTGACATCTCTTATCATAAAAATCAAGGCACAGTATTAAAGCTCCTAAACTGCTATACTTATACGGGAAGATTGTGCAAGCATATATTTTAAAACACACATGTCAGAAGATATTTCTGCTATGCCAGCACCCTTTTCATGTCAAATTATTATAAATTTTACAGTGTTGCTAAGATGCAGTCATTTTCCTCATCAGAATATATATACTTTTCAGAACTATAATAACCTGGTGGTAATATGATGAGAATTGGATAATGAGGTATTTAATTAATGTTCATATGCATACAGCCAGATACAATGCATGTCATATCAGGACAGCACTTCTGTGACATGAATAATGTTTCTGGTGAACAGCTTGCTTTATGTAACATTTCCACAGTAGGCATAATAAGCTGTTGGAAAGGGGGGGGGGGTCTTATGAGAAGTGCTTCCCAGATGGAGATTGCTTGATGTGACTGCTATTAGGGACAGGGATATACACTGGAGTTCAGTGGCATAACTGGCGGTATCCTAGGTCAGTGTTCTCTCACATGCAGAGAAATGAAGTGTGGGGCAAGACCTCAAACAAAGTTTATAACACAGCCCAGTTGGAGCTGAGTGAGTGATCTTTGTTCTACACACTTTAAAATGAAGAAAGGAAGGAAATATATTTCAATATCTTTTTCAAATATTTATTCTTAGTGTGTTTAACTGCATTAGTGTATTTCTGAAACAGTGCTGCATCACCATTTAAGCCCTGATCTCTGAGATTCATAGAACTGAGAGGTCACTGAGTCCAGTCCCCTGCACTCATGGCAGGACGAAGTACCATCTCATCCCTGACAGGTGTTTATCTAATTTGCTGTTAAAAATTTCCAATGATAAAGATTCCACAGCTGCTGTAGGCAATTTATTCCAGCGGTTAATCACCCTGACAGTTAGGAATTTTTTCATAATGTGCAGCCTAAACCTCCCTTGTTTCCTGTCCTATCATCAGCGGTTACAGAGAATATTTTTTTCTCTGTCTCCCCCTTTTAGGCACTTGAAAACTGTTTTTGAACAGAGATTGCCACTGATTGCATTCCAAAGCCAGCCAAAATTGAGCCTTCCCTTTTCATTTCAGAGCAATGGATGGGGAGGAAAGACTTGTCTTCTTTATTCCACATCCATGCTAGGCATTACATAACCTAACCCTTGATAATTTCTTGATTCCTATTAGCATGTGTTGTTTTCTAATGTGGGAAACAAAACCAGTCAGAACATTATACAGGAAGAAGATAGCAGTGTATTTTTTGTGACTGATTTTTTCAAAAATCCACTGCAAGTCAGGTTTTCTGCTGAGTACATCGTCTACTTCCACTACTTTCTAAAGCCAGGATGTGTAGCATTTTTATGACCTGTAAGGCATAGTAGATCACAACTATTTTGGTAGGATCAAGCCCTTAAAGTACAGGTTTATAGTAAAAAAAAATATATTGATAATGTAATATGAAATGACTTGACATACATTTTATTCTAATAGAACCTAGAAGGGTTATGATAGTATTTGCTTCTATTATTCTAATTATTCTTGATGAACTGATGCCCCCAACCATTGGAAAATCTTCCTCTAATGGAGAGTTTTGTTAATTGCTCTATTTGGGTGGGCATGCCTCCCCAGTGGGAAATAGCACAAATCTCATGTATCCTCTATCTCCCCAGATATTCATGTGGCTGTCATTGCTGTGGTATTTGAGTAACTCATGATAATTAATAGATTTTAACCATACAACACCTCCTCATCTGTTACCTCTATCTTACAGTAGGGGAAATGAGGCACAAGCTGTTCTGCGTGGCTTCTCCAGGATTACACAGGAAGCCTGTAGCTTTGCCAGGAATCAAACACTGGTCTCTCAGGTCCTACTTCTGTGTTCTGTCGATTACATAGTCTTTCCCAGCTGCCTGATTCCTGTGGGATCAGCTGAAGAGATTGTGATTCCCAGAGAGGCCCTTTGCCTCCAAACTAAGTCTGGATTCCTGACTCCCCACTAAATTACTTCCTGGCTATACAATTTCTGCAGGCAGTGACTACTGTTGAGGATCCTTTCTGAAGAATGATCTCCATCATGGGAAGGGTGGCATGAAAATGAAATACTTTTATGGGCTGTATTATCATCAGTCCTTCTCCCCTGCAGGAATGGTGGAAGATAATGTGGTTTTCTCTTGCCCCCTTCATTCTTCCTTCAGTCATCCCACTCTGCCAACCACTCTTAGCTTGGATCCTTGAATCTCTGCAGGTGCCACTATGCCACCTATCCAGGCAGGATGGGAGAGGCGTATGCGAAGAGTTAACCTCCTGGTGCAGCTTACAGCAGGGGTGAGGTTCATGGTCTGATCTCTAAGTTAGGTTGTATAACACAATGCTGGAAAAAAGCCAAACCTAGCTAAGAGTTATCTATCTTTTCATTAAAATGGCTTCACAGTACATAAGCCAAATCCTGCTTTATCCCACAGTTGGTGCTGTGCTACACAGTAGCCATGGATTCCACTGATGTGGGGGAATTCCAGATGGTGCGACTGGCTCTTTGCTACCCCGTCTTTGTCTCTTCATTGTAGAAGACATGTCAGAGATAGGGAGTGGGTGCAGCATACTCTATCTGTCCTTCCTGGCTAACATCTCCTTGAGTGTCTGTTCCAACTGGTGTAAATTAGAGCTGCCCAGAGGCAGACATTAGATGAACTGGCTTTTGGCAACCCAATGGATATAACCTTTACTGCCCTGTCCTCAGCTGGACTAAGTGGAACTCCATATTCTGCAGCCCAAGATGGAGTTCTGATTGTTCTATCATCTATTGGTAGTCATCTAAATTAAGGATCTATATAACCTGCTCTGTGTATTTAATCTTGATATATACACATCAGTTTGGAATATTACATGTTCACCCTCAGTTGCAAGGGTGGACTGACCCTTAATGGGGAGGTAGGGACAGGTGGGGCCGAGCGTAATTAACTGCTTTCCAGATGATGGGCTTGGGCTTCAGTCAGGACTAACTGGCCTAGATCAGGCTCAGGTTACAGTTACCAGGCATCATGTGAAGGAAGCCTGGAGGTCTGGCTTCCTGTTAGATGAAACCTGCTCTTTCAGAAAGGAAGGAAACTTAGAGTATGTCTATACTGAAGGTGGCTTCTGGGAGTGGATCGTAGAATGAGCTTGCTGTGCCACTCCTGGAAGCCGACCCCAGAAGTCCTGGGGGTCAGGGGGCATAGGGGAAAGCCTACTGCAAGCAATTTGCGGTCAGCTTTCCCCTAATGTGTCATGGTGGCTTAGAAAGTCACCACTAGTTACGCAAGGAATTTTACATTCCTTGTGTAACTGGTGGTCGACTGCTGCTGAATTTCCCCCAAATGTAGACTGGGGCTAAGAAGGGCTTTGGCTGGTGTGTGTATTGTAGTATGAACCTGCTGAGAGAAATTGTATGCTGTGGCACCTTTTACTCTGATAGAAAGGTAAAAAAGTGAGATCCATTCAGATGATTCAGATTGGGCCATATATCAGAGAGGCCCAGGAAAATTTCTTGGCCAGCCAGGGGAATGACTGACTGGAGCACCTGCACTGAGTGGTAGGAGCAAAACTCTTCATGGAGCTGATGGACTGCTGAATCTACAGAAGAACACCAGGAACTTCTTGTTTTGAGCTAAACTTTTTTTTAGTTTTTATTATTATTATTATTATTATTATTATTATTAGCCAGAAGTAAAGGCACCAACTGTGGTGGCTTGTTCCTTTGAATAAGAGAAAGACACCATAGGAAGGACAGAATCTGTTGCTGGAGGGGGTCAATCTCTTTTATGCTCTAAATTCTCTTCTCTGTAGCTAAGGAGACATTTACCTTCTGAGACATATCTTAATGTATTGTGCAAAACTGACTGATTGCAGACCCACAAAAGAGTTATAACACAGGGTCCCTCATGACTGGAATTATGAAGAAGCATTCTGAGCCTAAACAACATGCTCTGGCATAAATGTTCTTTTATCAAGCAATGCTTCTACAAGCATGCACCCAAAGATCACTCAGACTCCCCGCTTGAATACTCTGCAAATGGCCTGGGGGCTGTGACTGAGCCTGTCCGTGCAGCTCTATTCTAACCAGAATCTTTTGGTTTTGTTTCAGATGCAATATATTGCATTTTGAGGGTAGATTACATGTTGCGTCAGACTCTGGTCAGAAATTGAGCCCCGCTGTGCGTGTGCCACTGTATGCCCATCTCTATTTTCGCAGAATGTTGTCTCCTTTTCATCTGTGGCTTCTGTGGTAAAATGAGCAGCTCTCAAAAATTTTTTAACATGATTCCAGAAGCAGAGAACTAGTCCATGTGTTCTACTGACCTGACAGGAGCTCTTACTGTACTGATCTAAAATAAGATAGGATAAGAGTAAATTCTAATCCATTTATTCAATGCAATTACCAAAAATCTGACTCAGTCACTTCTTTTAGCATACATTAACCTTGAGGATGCAAAAGATAGCAAAAATAAGAACATGATTACTGTTTTGGTGTATAAACAGAATGTATAAACAATCAGAGCATTTAACGCAGTACCCTGCAGAAGGGGATGATTTACATAACCCGGCTGATGCTCTGCCATTCTCAAGCTCTGTGGGCTTCACTTTATTTGTGAGAATAAAATTTATGTCTCACAAGTCCATTAAATCAAGGTTTAACTGAACTCTTCCACTCTGAATGCAGTACAGATCTTTCTGTATTAGTACAAACTGTAATAAAGCATTTTGAAATCTAAAGTGCCTTAAAACAAGTGTCTACCTAGTATCTCACTAAATTCTGGAGCTGCCATGATTTTTAGAATTCAGTGCAATCAGGCAAAAATATAAGATTGTACCAACAGTTTAGTAATATTGGTCCTAATTCAGCAAAATACTTAAGCCTATGCTGAACATTAAGTTTCCTTGGATAAGTTAGATGTCTTCAAGTGACAAGGACTTGATGAAATACATCCTAGAATACTCAAGGAGCTGATTGAGGAGGAATCTGAGTCATTTGCGATTATCTTCAAAAAGTCACGGAAGACAGAATAGATTCCAGAGGACTGGAAAAGGGAAAATATAATACTTATCTGTAGAAAGGTGAATAAAGACAATCCAGGAAATTACAGATCAGTCATCTTAATCAGTGGCTGGAAAGCTAATGGAGCAAATAATTAAGCAATCAGTTTGCAGCCACCTAGATGATAACAAGATGATAAGTAACAGTTAGGAATTTGTCAAGAGCAAGTCATGTCAAACCAACCTTTCTTTGACAGGGTAACAAATGTTGTAGATAAGAGAGAAGCAGTAGATGTGATATATCTTGATTTTAGTAAGGCTTTTGATACACTCTCTTATGATCTTCTCATAAACAAACTAGGGAAATACAACCTAAATGGAGCAATTATAAGATTGATTCATAACTGGGGGGGGAAACAATTCCCAGAGAGTAGTAATCAGTGGTTCACAGTCAAGGTGGGGTCCTGCAGGGATCAGTCGGTCCAGTTCTGTTCAATATATTTATCAATGATTTAGCTAAATGCAGAGAAAATACACTTATAAAGTTTGTGGATGATACCAAGATGGGAGGGGTTAAAAGTGCTTTTGAGTATATTAAAATTCATAATGATGAGAAACTGGAGAAATGGTCTGAACTAAATAGGATGAAGTTTAACAAGGACAAATGCAAAGTACTACATCTAGGAAAGAACAATCACCTTCAAACATGCAAAATGAAAAAATGACAGCCTAGGAAGAATATTGCAGAAAGGTACATGGGTTATACAGTGGATCACAAGCTAAACATGAGTCAACAGAGTCAAACAGCTTTTTTTTTTTTTTTTTTAAAGGACACATTATTCTGGGAAGTTAGCAAGAGTTTTGTAAGCAAGACACAAGTGGTAAATCTTCCTGTCTCCGCTGTGCTGATTAGGTCTCAACTCGAATATTGTGTCCAGTTGGGAACCACATTTCAGGAAAGATATGGGCAAACTGAAGAAAGCCCAAGGAACTGCAACAAAAATGAATAAAGATCTTGGAAGCATAACCTACAAGAGAAGACTTTAAAAATGGGTTTGTTTAGTCTGACCAAGAAAAGACAGAGAAGGAGCATAACAGTTTTGAAGTACATAAAAAGTTGTTAAAGGAGGAGGGAGGTAATTTTTTTTTTTTTTTAATCTCTGATGATAGGACAAGAGGTAATGGTCTTAAATTGCAACATGGGCTGTTTAGGTTGGACTTTAGGAAAAACTTCCTAAGTATCAGGGTGGCTAAGGACTGTAATCAACTGCCCAGGGAGGTTGTGGAATCTCTGTCATTGGAGATTTTTAAGAGCAGATTGGATTGACGCCTGTCGGAGTAGTCTGGATAACACTTACTCCAGTCCTGACTGCAGAGAACTGGACTAGATGATCTCTTGAGGTCCCTTTCAGTTCTGTGATTAAGTGCTTTGCTGAATAGGAATAGGTTTAAGAAAGCAGACTTTCAGAGTTAAGCATGGGCTCAAGAGCTCTGCTGATGCAGGGCCATTATGTGTTTTTTTTTTTCACCATGGAGACGTTACTCAAACAAAGCTCTATGTATTTAAACAGAAGTGCTGTCTGAATGAGGACTAAATTATGCAGTGGGAGTAGATCCTATTGGTTTAATCCTGCATATGTCCAATGGCTTTGTTAAAGAATTAGTTGTCTGCCCTCATGGTGGATAAGCTTATCAGGTGAGGGATTTATGCTAGAGCAGTGGTTTTCAAACTTCTTTGCTCAGGACCCAGTTGAAAAAAATCATTTATGTTCATGACCCAACACTTACATCTTCAAGCACTGCATTCTAGTCTTTTGGCAGCGGCATCAGGGTGTGCCATGACCCAGTGCCTGTGGGTCTGTGACCCAGTACTGGAACCTGACCCTAAGTTTGAAAACCACTGTGCTAGAGGACATATGGTGAGCTTTCTGTTCTGCAGAGGAAGTGATGAATAATTATCTTGTCTCTGACCCCACCCAATGTCAACTGGACTTTGATTCACAGAGAAGGCAATGGAGCCTTTTGAAATGGTTTCATACTGGATGTGTAATTTGTGTTGTAGTGGAATTTCAGTGGGATTTTAGAGGTAGACTATTAGGTCAGTGTGGGCAACCACAAACCATGAGAAGTTGTCAAGGACTGTAGAATGGCAACTTCCTGGAGGTCTTCGTGACTTGAACATCACTAATAAGAATTCTGTGACTTGGTTTAACCAGTAAAAAAACAACAAGCAGTTGTGTGGCACTTTAAGACTAACAGATTTATTTTTTTATTTATTTTTTAGTATGCAAAAAATAAATCTGTTAGTCTTAAAGTGCCACACAACTGCTTGTTGTTTTTTTACTGGACTAGACTAACACGGCTATCCGTTTGGAAATTGGTTTAACCAGATTGCATATACCACATAAACAACAGCTCAGTTTCTTCAAGGTAATTTTCTAATAGACTAAATAATTAAGGTATTCTTTTTCTTTAAAGCTATTGACCTGAAATCATAAAATATTAGGGTTGGAGGGGACTGGAGGAAGTCATCTAGTCCAACACACTGCTTAATGCAGGATCAACTCCAACAAAATCATCCCAGTCAAGGCTTTGTCAATTAGTATACCTTAAAAACCTGTAAAAATGGAGACTCCACAACATCCATAGGCATCACATTCCAGAACTTCATCACTTTGTAGTGAAAAAGTTCTTCCTAATATCCAACCTACACCTCTCCCACTGCAAGTTGAGACCACTGCTCCCTACTACTATCAAATCCCTCTCATTCTTCTCTTCTGAAGATTAAACAAGCTGTGTTCTATCAATCTCTCCTCATAAGCTGTGCTCTAGCCCCGTAATCATTTTCATTATTCTTCACTGATTTTTTCCAATTTGTCACATTTTTACTATAGTGGATGACCCAAAACTGAACACAATACTCCAAATGTAACCTCACCAGTAATTGAACACAGGAAAATAATTACTTCCCTTGTGCTGCTGGCAGTGCTCCTACTAATGCAGTCCAATATGCCGTTGGCCTCCTGTGCAATCAAGGTACCCTCTTGACTCATATTTAGCTTCTTGTCCACTGTAACTCCCAGGTCCCTTTTCTGCAGAACTGTTGCTTAACCTATTGGTCCCCCGTCTGTAGCAATGCATAGAATTCTTCCATCTTACATGCAAAACTCCACACTTTTCCTTGTTGAACATCATCAGATTTATTTTGGCCAAATCCTCCCATTTGTCTAAGTCACTCTATTTTCTATCCCTAATCTCCAGTGTATCCACCACTCCTCTCAGTTAAGCATCATCTGTAAACTTGTTGAGGGTGCAATGCACCCCATCCTCCAGATAATTAATGAAGATGTTGAAAAAAACTGGCCCCGGGACTGACCTCTGGGACACTCCCCTTGATACCACCTGCCAACTAGATATCAAGCCATTGATCACTACTCATTGAGACCAATGACATAGCCATCTTCCTGTCCCTTGTATAGTCCATCCATGCATCCCATACTTCTGTACCTTGCTGGAAAGAATCACATGGAATAATTTAGGATAGTTCTAACTAACGTCTTTACATTCTAAAGCTTGTATATTGTGTACATGTCAAAAACAGTAGCTAGGAATACCTCTTTTAAATAAAATGATTTGTATAATATTATGTTACTTTGTTTTTCTGTATTTATATACCTTTTGACAACTCTGTGGTACATCCCTTTACCTTGTAATCTAGTTGTCATCACCTAAGTTGATCTATTTTGTAGAAATATTTAATAAATACAAATTCATTGGTCCTCTTTGCTCCTAGACTTGCAATATAGCTCTCTCCCTTTTACTACAGTCAAATGCATTGCCATTAACAACTGGCATACACCATATGAACAATTAGCAAATCTGATTGTTTCTGAAGGAGGCAGTGCCAGTTTCCCATTCATAATGAATTCATGCTAAGGTGCACTTGCTATCAGCTTGTATGTTATTTACTGGAAGTCTTAGAGCTAGGTATATAAAAAACATCTTCCACCAAAACACTGAGGTCAAAACAGAGCTGCATTTGCTTACATTAGGAGTTACTTTGTCTGCCTACATTGAAGAGAATCTGTAAGAGAAAAGAAGTATGGGAAAGTTCTCTCATGGGGTTGAGATTGCATCTCAAACCTACAGTAATGGGGTTTGTGTTTCTCCAACACCCCTGTAATAGTGCAGAGAAGGAAACATGGCTCTCTGAGACTTGCAATTTCCCCTCTGCTTATGCCTTGATCAAAGAACCAGTAGTACACCACTGTCTCCTGGTGCATTATGGGAAAGGACCTGAGTCAAGGTTATAATCATCCCCTGCCTATCGACCCTAGGGGAGGAAATACATGAAGGCAGAGCTCTTGATTTTTGCACACCCTGGGTCAAAGTTCAGGCAGCTTGCACAGAGGAGCAAGGTGGGGTATTTCACCTCTTTGTCTTCTGTGAAAGTGAATGGTCGGCATCAGAATCTGAAGGAATTCTTTTGGCTGAATTTGATGAACTGTGTCCTTTACATGCTAAACCCAAGGAGAAATGTAATTGTTGATCAGATGGAAATGTTTTAAATAGGATGTTGATTTGTGATAATATAACTGTGTACAATTTTATAAAACAGGACAATGATTCTGTATGACCAAGACAGGGCACAGTAATCAGATAGGCAAAAAAGGGGAGGTGTGTGTTAGGGAGGACAAATATAAATAAAAAGGAACTAAACTCCTGTGTTTCCCAGGTTTAACTTCAGGCAAGATAAGAGAATTAATGGATAGTAAAAGCCTACCCACATATGTGCCTGTGTCAATCTTCTCTTCTGCCAGACTAAAAGTAATCATTTTTATGGAAGCCGCACAATACAGAGAATATTGGAAGAAGTGGGGAAAAAAGAGACTGAAATGGTGAGCTCAGAGGGCATAGAGCTGGAGGAGTGATTTGTGAACATGGTTTGAAAAATCCAGTTTTCTTGGACTACTGCAGCAAAATGTCAGTCTTCATAGCATTAGGTTTCATTAAAGATTTAGAGACCTTGTCCACTCCCATTGCAGTCAACAGGAATCTTGCTATGGACTTTGATGTGAGCAGAGTGACACCCTGCAGGCATTCAAACAAGGAGTGTTGTGGTACTTCTAAAAAGTAACAAATTTATTTATTGCATGAGCTTGTATGGAAGAAAATCCTATTTCGTGAGATGCTTGAAGATGGGGAATTTACTAACATGGCTACCCCTTTGGAACCTGCAGGCACATAGTGGCTATGCCTACACTACTGGGCCCAGGTAAGTTAACTTAATAAGGTCTACTTAAAGTGGATTTTATTAAGGCAACTTAGTGAGGCCCCATTTGTTTAATTCAACTTAAGCTGGAGACACATTTAAAGTCGACTTTATAAAGTCAACTTCAATGTCTCTGATGCAGTAAGTTGACATTCTTAAGTCTACTTTAATGGGCACATTGTGTTAAGTCAACTTAATAAAATCAACTTAACCCTTGAAGTTGACTTTAAGGGCAGGAGTTATTAAGTCAACTTAAGCAAGTGCTTAAGTCAACTTAGTGAATTCCAAATGTGGCAGGGAGTTGCTTAAGTCGACTTAAGCCTCCAGAGTAGACAGAGCCAGTGGCTGCCATTTAAAAAGTTAGCATTTGCTAAGCACTTCCACAAGGCAGTGGTTGAGGTACCAGAGACTATCTCACTAGACTAGTAAATATGCAGTATCACAAATCAAGCTACTAATCTAAGGCCATCTTTTAGTCAGTGTTGTCTCTTTAATGGTGACCACTGTGTATGAACATATTTAATGACCAGTATATTAACATTAGTGTTTTCTACCCTCCCTAGCCCTTTAAAAGATGGGAGTAGTTCAGTGTCCCTGAACAGTCATTCAGAAGAATTACTCTGTTGAATCTTACTGGTTTGGTGCTCTGGATTATTAGCTGAAGTTAGCGAAAAATTCTGTCCTGATGCATGTAATTTACACTGATTTCAACAAGCTCTCACACCTTTGAAGGAAGAATTGAATGATGCAACCTTGTTCAGATGTTGCTCTCACTGAAGGCAATGAATTTCCCCTGTGTGAGAATAAAATAGGGTCCCTAATATACTGAAGTTAGACATTATATCCATCTGTGCTATAATAAAATGGTAATTGTGAGTTAAGTTTTCATGATGTCTCCATGATCTGTTCTTACCAATTTTCCACTTTTTAAACATTAAAAATGCCTAGGCATTGAAAAAGCAAAAGCTATACTACTTAGCTAAAAGTACAATGAGTGGATTTTCATCTCCAGTATTTTACCTATACATGTGCAAGGAAAAATACAACTTGGCAGAAATAACTGAGTAAAGATTTTAGCTGTAATTATTTCAGGATCCAATACTGAGGACACAAAAAGCATTAAAAACAATGGACTCTAAATTGCACCAATGTGGCAGCAATTACCATAGACCAAAAAACCATGGAAAACAGCATACCTAAATCCGTTGGTAAAACAGTGAATGCTACCTAACAGGAAACAAATGTGTGTGTGTGTGTGCGTGTCTGTGTGTAGAATCAAGTGACAGTAACCTCTTCTTCTCTTAGCCTCCATTTTGTTCCCCCATTTGTTACCCCATTCTATGATTCTATGATTTGCATGGGTCTATGCAGGTAAGATAGTCAAACACTGAGCTCTGCCCTTGAATTGTAAAACCCACTCCCCAAAGCTTGGGATTTTTGATACAGGCCAGCTCTAAACTAGATATTATACAGAACTTCTTTAAAAACTGCATATTATTGCACAGCAACCGCTTTGCATGTGGTGATGGGTAATCAGGATATCTAACAGTAAACAGATTGGTTCACAACCATAAGAGAGCAAGTTCTTAACCTCAAAAGAACCTCTATCCTCTATTTTGCAAATGATCTGAAAAACTTAGTCTTGTATCTAGCTGTCTTTCTCACACTGATATCTTATTTTAACATTGACACTGAATAGTGCTTGCAGAGACAATGTGCCTGAGATGTTTGGTATGCAGGGAGCTGAATGCAGAATGACCAAGTCATGAGCCAGGTGCTTTTAATGATTTCTAGGAGACTCTTCCCATTTTAGTTTTACATTTCTCTTTTCACAGGCTTTCTCTTAATAGCATAAGTCCTTATACTAGGGATTCCACATTCTCAATAGTTTAACAACACAGTAAGAAGTGCCTCTGCCTTGCACCTTGTTTTCTGTCTTGTACCTACTATGATGAGAGCTGGCTGAAAAAAATTGAGATTATTGTGAAAAAAAATGTCAACACTGTCAAGTTTTCTCTTCACTGGGTTTGATATGGATCCACTTTCTGCAATTTTACTGGTGTGCAATGGAATGTTCACCCCATGTAGACTTAAAAGGTGTTAAAGTGGCCAGGTAAAACAATTAACTGCCCAGGCTGCACGTAGAGAAGTAGGCAGGGGCAGGAGTAGAATAAGGAGGCTCAGCTGGGCAAAAATAGGCAGGGCCTATAAAGCCAAGGTGCTAAGAACAGACAGGGTGATAAGCAAAGGACAGTCACTCTGAGAAGAGGATATGGTTACTACCAGACAAAACAGGGAGACAGGCCAGGGAAGGAGCAGGAAGGGTAGCACCTAGAACTGCTGAGCTGAGCTGAGGGTTCCTGGGCTGGAACCTGAAGTACAAGGTGGGCCTGGGTTCCACATCAGGCCACTGGGAAAGTAATAATAGTAGGGCAGCCCAGAAGAGTGCCTAGGACTGTTTGGATAGAAAGATTTCTGGGAAGCCCTTGAAGGGGGAAACATAGATAGTGACCTAGCCTGAGAACTGAGTCATGAAGAAGTCTCTTGGAGTGAAGTGGGACTGCAGGCTGAGAGCATGACAGCAGAGGAACCACCTGAAGAGGGTGCACCAGTTGTCAGAGCTAAAGCTCAAGATGGTCAGCAGGAGGTGCCACTATGGTGAGTGGATCCTGTGGCAACTGGTAGAGAATGCAGGAATGGGTGGTCACCCCTGATATAAGGGGAAGTGGGGAAAAGTTGTAGAGGAGGCACATGAGGCACAGGGACTGTGGAGACCTTTTTAGGTGGAAAACACGTATGGCCTTCCAGACTGGACTTCGGACTTCTGCTCCACTGAAGGTGGTTGATCAGGCACCAAGAGGGATCCAAGCCCTAATGAGGCAGATCACAAAGAAGTAGCCGTGTTAGTCTAGTCCTGTGAAAAAAACAACAAGGAGTTGTGTGGCACTTTAAGACTAACAGATTTATTTTTTGCATGAGCTTTCGTGGGAGAAGATCCCACTTCCTCAGATGCTTCGAAGATGGGTGAACTTACAGAAAGGAATGAAACTAAATTCAAGGGGGTGTAAAACATAGGATCAGGTCATAAAGTAACAGCAAATCAGAGCAGTTTACAGGCTCAAACCATGGGAAGCCTGAAGTCAAATTACCCTTTGTAATGGGAAAAGAATCCATAGTCTCGATTCAGTCCTGCTTTCACAGAATTTAGCTTGCATATTAATTCGAGTTCAGCTGTCTCTCTTTGAAATCTTGATGTCCCAGGTACATCTCTAACGACAGTCGTTAACAAATCCATCATCCAGTGATTAGGAGGATGGAAGTGCTCAGCAACTGGTTTCTCTGCTACTCCATCAAAGGCTCATTTACCTGCTCATCTACTAATGTGGTCTATGCCATCATGTGCAAGAAATACCCCTACACCTTATATATTGGACAAACAGAACGATCGCTCCGTAAGAGACTGAATGAGCACAGAGCTGATATCAGAAATCAAAGAACAGAGAAACCAGTTGCTGAGCACTTCCATCTTCCTAATCACTCGATGATGGATTTGTTAACGACTGTCGTTAGAGCTGTACCTGGGACATGAAGACTTCAAAGAGAGACAGCTGAACTCGAATTAATATGCAAGCTAAATTCTGTGAAAGCAGGACTGAATCGAGACTATGGGTTCTTTTCCCATTACAAAGGGTAATTTGACTTCAGGCTTCCCATGGTTTGAGCCTGTAAACTGCTCTGATTTGCTGTTACTTTATGACCTGATCCTATGTTTTACACCCCCTTGCATTTAGTTTCATTCCTTTCTGTAAGTTCACCCATCTTCGAAGCATCTGAGGAAGTGGGATCTTTTCCCACGAAAGCCCATGCAAAAAATAAATCTGTTAGTCTTAAAGTGCCACACAACTCCTTGTTGTTAGATCACAAAGAGCCACCGGTGACAGAGGAAGGCACATAGGTACTCCGGGAATATATCAGGCAGTTAGTTGAACTGTACAACTTGATCAAGACCTTCCAGTAGGTGAACCAAAGAGGCTGGGGCAAGAAGAGAGGCCTCAGGGTCAGGAGCCCAGGTAAGGCACTGCTTCCATCTGTGGATGGAGAGGACATTTTAAGAGGGAGTGCCCCTCTTGGAAAGAGAAGTCTAGTTTCAGGGAAAATAAAGCAGGAAAGTCTTGATTTATATCTTTGAGGAAAATATGACGGGTGATACTTCTTTCACCTGTGGGACCCAGGATGCGTGAAGGGGAAGTGCCCTCACAAACAGAACAGTAGCTCAGTTGGCTTTTAACCAACAAGTTATCTCATGCTGCCACCCTTGGGGATCAAACTTTGTTTATTTTAATAACACCAGCAAGTTATTTACATTGAAATAGTACCTTGATGCCTCATTCAAGGAGCAAGGCCTCATTGTGCTAGCTAGATGCTGTTGTGATAGCATGTAGACTTCTGAATTCCATTGTTTTATGAACTCTAATTATGACTAACCTTTGCTGTGGAGTGGAATCTCCATTTTATGGCAGAAGACAGACCACCTGTGAACCTGAAACAAGGCTATGACAAATTGAATAACCTTACTTAGTTTTGTGGAGGTGACAGTCTGACCCTAATTGATCCTTTGCCACCCCCTCCCTTCCATAGTGGGGGAGACACAAGAAGCAGCAGGTAAAGGTCTCAAATGCTGTGTTTGAAAGGATGAGGTTCTGTAACAAAGGGGAGGGAGGTTGAGCAAGAAGAGTGGAAGGCTGGAGGGGTCTGTCCCCATGGAAGGACACTGATGCAAACTTCAAGGAGTGCTGAGGATTCAGCAAGTGGGAATTGCATTCAGGTGTAGTGTTTTTTCCAGTGATAGGTCTATACATTTCCTGCTGTCTGAGTAAAGTGTGTCTAAGACATTCCTCTGCAAAATCTATGCTCCTTACTTTAAACACTCACATTGTCCTGAAGAGTTTACCTACATGCAGGGGTGCCCGTGGGATGAAATTCAGGGGGCAGTGTGCATAAGCCACTGGAGAAAGTTGAGGGCTTAGTTCCAGCCATGAGGCCTAGGTCATCTGGACTGTGGAGTCCCACCATTCCAAGGAGATGCATTGGACAAACAGTCAGCATCCTGGGAATTGCTCTAATGGCCAGAACATGGGGGAGTATGTGGATGCTGCCCAGGCCAGTGGGTTTGGAAGCATACAGGGTCTAAACTTTTGGTAATGTTATAACAAACTGGGGTGCCTGTAGGGGAGACACTGTCTGGTCTGTAATAGCTGTACCAATCAGAAGCATAGTCCCTGCCCTAAAGAGTTAATCTTGTTCATGATAAGATGAAATGGGCAGACAAAACAGATGAGGATGAGATATGAGCAAGTCTTGGGTGATCAGATGTTTAAGCAAGTAAAGTCTCTTGACAAACCTGTTTCAGCATAAAGTATTCAAAAGTAGCATTTACTCTAATTCCTCATCATATACGTGTCAGATTTAAATTAAATGCTGAACACTGGGGTACCTCTGAATCTGTGAAGCTGCACCACTTAAAACCACCTGAGGATCTGAACCATGAGACTGAACCCTGTAAAGAGTGTTCTTAGTTGAACCTACAAGAGAATATTAGATACAGGATAAACTGTAGCTTTTATCTGGCTCATCACATCCATAAACCCTTCATTCTCAACTGCTTGTCAGAGCTGCAGTGCCCCTGTGCCCACTACTGTGTCTGGGAAGGTGTGTATTCTGTTCTCTTATAGTTCCTGCTCATTTTTGATGTCACATCACCATAGGATTAATGGGATGTCAAACTTCCTGGCTTTTGGTTTCAATCTGTTTTAACTTTGTTTCAAATTGGCTTTGGTTTTTCTGTTTGTTTTTGGTCTCCCCCCTCCCCCCTTTTCTGTTTGTTGGTTTACAGTGAACATCTGTCCACTCCCAACAGGATTAGTTGGTGTCCCACCTACGCAAACAGGCCACTTTCACAATTCATTTACCAATCCTTTTGAATTGATTAACATCTATACAAATAGATTGTTTTTTAAAAAAATCTTAGTACTAAAAAGAGCACGATTTGTCTACTGTAGATAGATGAAACACTGGGTTTGGCAATGACACTCCTAAGAAGAACAGGCACATTCAGAGGTGATGTAAGGCCTATTATGCAGACATTTATATATGTTGACATCTGATATCTGAGGGAGTCTCCTCTTAGTCCTAATTTATGATGGTATAATTCATCGGAAACTACAGTGATATAAGTAGTTGCAAGAGCTAAGAACTTGGAAGAAAGAAGTGATGTTTCTTACTGCTTCATACATAATGTCTAAGCTCACAAACTACTGTAAGGGGCCTTTTGGCTTCCTATTAAGTCGCTGAACAATCATTTTATGTTGTACGGGAGCTAACAGTCTTTATTTTCCAAGATAAAAACAAAATTTGTTAAGTTCTCCATTGTTCAAACAGAAGGTCCAAAGATGGAGACATTCAACATTAGAACACTGGAGTCTGACTTTATAGATCCAGGTTCAATTCTAAAGTCTGCCATAGCCTGCCTGTATGACCTTCGGCAAGACTCTTACTCTTTGCCTCCATTTCCCATGTGTGAAAGGGAGATACAGTTGTTTTGCTGTCTTCTCTCTGAAAATTTAGATCAAGTCTTTGGGAACTACTGTTTCATATGTCTGTACACCAACTACTGCAATGGGGGGCCGATCTAGGTTGGGTCCTACCACATACTATTATATTACAAGTAACTAATCATATGCTTCTTTCCACAGCTGTTTTCAGTTCCCTTTCTAGCTTCTATTTTCTAGAGAACTTGAGGTGTTCACATTTCGCTTTGTCACAGTGAGCTTAGTCATCCTATTAAGGATCATTTAGATTCCAAATTAGGTGGTGGTGGTCTACATAAAAGACATACAGAAAGTTGTTTCAGACTGTCTAAACAAACGCTATCATTAAGAGCTGGACCAAAAATATGCTTTAGGTAGTGAGGTGAATCTCAGCTACCAGTTTCCAAAATACATGGCTTACTGTTACTCGGTTTGCTTTTATAATTTCATACCAACTTTTAATAATTGAACTGGCTCCAAAGGTGATGGGAAATATCTCAGGATTAGCTAAACTTATCAGCAGCTTGGGCATTCTTTTAAGAACGATGCGACTGACTTCAATCTCTCTTTGTTTCCGTGTAACCATCAAACTGATAACACAGGAAAAGGCCACAGTGTAGCTGGAATCCCTGACTAGAGCTGTTTGAAAATTGGACAGTTTTCTATTGGAAAATGTGATTGTTGTTGACATCAAAACATGGGAATGTGCCTATTTTGAAAGGAGAAGGCTGAAACACTGAGGTTTTGTTTCAACTTCCCTACTTATTTTAATGCAGGAATATAAAATATATTATGTTCTGGGGGGCAAGTGAGACCAGTGAGGGGTCATCACCACCTGCCCTGTAACCCTGAGTGCCTCAAAGGCTCTGCTGCTGGATATGCACAGGCAGCAGATATTCATTAAGCATCTCTATGGTAAGCACCCCTATTTCACCAACTCTGATTTCAGCAGCTACTTACTTGCAACCAATCTCATGCAATAAAGGATGCTAGTAAATATCTTCCATAACTTCTTTAGGATATTATTCACTTAGGGTGTGTCTACACATACATTTTTAATTCGACCTAATAGGGATTAGGTGGAATTAAAAACAAAAAAGTCCACACTAGCTTTTATTAATTCAACCTAAGGGTTTCCTTAGGTCAAATTAAGCAGAGGATGCTTCGAAGTTATAAAACCACCTATAACTTGAAGTGACCATCACTTTGAATTAACTAGTTCGAATTGATGCTATGTAGCTGCGTTAATTCGAACTAACATTAGTTTGAATTAACATGGGTTGACCTTCCTCCCAGGATGCATAGCATCCTGGAAGGAAGATCAGCCCTTCAGCATCTGGGGCAAGCGACCCCAAAGGTGCCCCACCACCACCCAGTCGGATCTGGCAGGGGGCAGTGAGGTCCCTGTCCCCTGGCTGAGCAAGGGGATGGGGACCACCACCTAGCTCTGTACAGCCTGCCAAGTGTGGAGAAGGGATCCCTGCAGCTGGCTTGGGCTGCACTGGCCGGGTGGCAGGGCAGGACCCCGTGCCCAGTTCAAGCAGCGCCAGCCAGGTGGTGGGGAACGCAACCCCCGCCTGGGCTCCAGCTGCGCTTGTTGGCTGGGTGACAAGGCATCCCCCTGCCCAACTCTGGGTGGGTTTGCTGGGGCGATGGGGACAGGGATCCCCGAGGCCAGCTCCCAGCTCACTTGCTGGGAGTGGCAGCAGAGCCCCGCAGCTGGCTCCAGCTCACCCATGTGGGGCTCCAGTCGCTTGCAGGTGTGGTGACAGGAGGAAGGGGAGCCCAGGGTGTGTGGCTGGAGCCTGGCCAGGGAGTCCCTCCTCCCCAACCCTTGGCCAGGTGCCCTGGCCACAGAGAGCCCAGAGAAGGGAAAACATCCCCTGCCAGGCTCTAGCCTTCTGAGCCCAGTGTGGGGAAAAGCAACCCCTGCCCAGCTCTAGCGGCATCAGGGCTAGAGCTGGGCAGGGGATGCTTTTCTTTGCACCAGGCTCAGAGGGCTGGAGCCCAGCAGGGATTGGGTGGTAGCATGGCCCTTCTTGGGGCCACGTTGCCACACCTCCCATGGTGCCCCTCTTCCAATTCAAACTAGCAAGTCCTGTCCATGAACATGTTAGTTTGAATTGGTTTTCCTACTGTGGCAAAGTTAATTTGAATTGACTGAATTCGAATTTATTAGTTCAACTTGATTAGTTTGCATTCAGTTAATTCAAACTAATGATGTAAGTGTAGACATAGCCTTAGTGATTCCAAAGTGAGCTTGGAAGCAGATCTTTCACCAGTGTTAATGAGTTTAGTTCTGTAAATGTCAGTGGAGCTATCTGGAAAAGATGAAAGTTTCTTCTTGCCCTCCAAACCATGGAATGTCATAGGATTCAAGTCGTGGGTACTGTAGTTTCAAGAATGCTTGGGGAAGTAAGAAAACAAATTGACAGAGCTAGACGGGTTCCCCGAAGTCATCTACTACAGGAGAGACCCAAGAAAGAAAGCCACAGAACACCACCAGTCACCACATACTATCCTCAAGTCAGACCTCTGCAAAAGATCATTAAGGACCTACAGCCTATTCTAACAGATGATCCCCCTCTCTCTCTCTCAAGCATTAGGAGACAGACCACTCCTTGCTTATAGGCAGCCCCCTAATCTTAAACAGATACTCACCAGCAACTACAGATCTAACAACAAGAACATTGAAGCAGGCACACACCCCTGCAAAAAACCACCCTGCCAAGTCTGCCCACATATCTACACAACAGAACACCATCATAGGTCCTAATCAAGCCTGCTACTCCATCAAAGGCTCATTTACCTGCTCATCTACTAATGTGGTCTATGCCATCATGTGCAAGAAATACCCCTACACCTTATATATTGGACAAACAGGACGATCGCTCCGTAAGAGACTGAATGAGCACAGAGCTGATATCAGAAATCAAAGAACAAAGAAACCAGTTGCTGAGCACCTCCATCTTCCTAATTACTCGATGATGGATTTGTTAACGACTGTCGTTAGAGCTGTACCTGGGACATCAAGACTTCAAAGAGAAACAGCTGAACTCGAATTAATATGCAAGCTAAATTCTGTGAAAGCAGGACTCAGTCGAGACTATGGGTTCTTTTCCTATTACAAAGGGTAATTTGACTTCAGGCTTCCCATGGTTTGAGCCTGTAAACTGCTCTGATTTGCTGTTACTTTATGACCTGATCCTATGTTTTACACCCCCTTGCATTTAGTTTCATTCCTTTCTGTAAGTTCACCCATCTTCGAAGCATCTGAGGAAGTGGGATCTTCTCCCACGAAAGCTCATGCAAAAAATAAATCTGTTAGTCTTAAAGTGCCACACAACTGCTTGTTGTTTTTTTACTGGACTAGACTAACACGGCTATCCCTTTTGAAATTGTGGAAAAACTCTCACTGGGCTGATTATAAGTTGGAATAGCTACTGCAGTAAAGCTAATTGCAGGCTTATAAAAATCAAGTGTTGATTGTGTGGGACTATTACACCAACTGTTGAGTCTGTCCTATTGACTTCAAAGGGTTTTGCATCAATTTCTGTTTTTTAAGTTGCACCTACTCACTTTTACTGATAAACATGCTCTGTTTGCAATTTGGAAACAAAACCTCTTTGGAAGAGGAAGCTGGACTTTCATCTGCCTCATGTATCAGTAACAATGCCTGATGAATTCTAATGTCAGATTCTTTGACAGATAATGATGTAAGAAGCAGAGATGAGCATGGCGTATATTTCAGAAGCGGTTTAGCTGACAGAGCTGGCAGTTAGAAAAATCATGTTTTGATTTAGAAACTGAGCACATCATCTCTGGATGTCACTGACAATAAATATGGAACATTGCAGTGGATGAAATCCTGACCCCAATTGAGACCCACTGCTGATTTTTTTTTTTTAGAGACTTCAATAGGAGCCACAATTTATTAATGCCTTTTACATATAAATCATTTTAATAGTTACAAACCTCTGGAGTTTATAATGAAAAGTGAATAATCTTTGTATACATTCGGATGATTTCTTTGCAGCCATGTTTCTAAGCTTATTTTGATGTCACATCAGGCCATGCAGTATAGGCAAGCTGATCTCACTGACTTTAGCAGGAGCTGGACATAAGTCATTTTATGGTAGACTTTGGCCTTTGAACCTTGTGTACATCTGACATGACACACACAACACACACATGTACTGTAATGTAACCCCTTATCATTGATTCAGCTATTGTCTAGGATTTGATGTTTCAGTCACATTTAGACTCAGGCACTTAAAAATTTCAAAGCAAAACAACTTTAGAGCATAAAGTGGTCTAACTTTTTTAAAGTTCATGTGTACATCTTGAAGTCACACCCATGCACACAGTTTCTGAACTAGCTCTACTACAGTTTTAGGTAGAATATGATATATTGAATATGAACTAGTTCCACTGCAATTGTTGGTGGAATATACTGTGCATATAAAATAGCCTACCATGTAGCCATTGAGCTTTGAGTAGGAACTGATTCAGTAAATTTCTTGAGTTGAGGAACCTATAGAGTTTGAAAGATCTTGGAGATACACAATAGAATTTTGTTTTAAATGAATCTTAGTTTTTTGCTATAGTAAACCCCCACAAATAAATTGTTTAAATTCTCTAGCTGAAAGTCATCTTTGCCTCTAGGCCTGTAGTTTTCTGTGCTCCAAGACACATCCAATTATTTTCCTAAGTCAGTCTTGCATCTCATTTATAACCATGAAAGCATTTTACGGTTAATATAGTGTAATACTCAAAATTTATAATTTGGAGGAGATGAGATCACAACCCCAATCCCATAAATTTACAACATTTATATACAGTAAGCTACATTTTGGCCATGAAATGCCAAAGTAGTATTTTGGGTGTGACCCCACACTTCCTAGAACTGGGCATCATCCCTTGTGCAAAGTGGGTGTAAAATGCTGCCAAATAATAAGAATGAAGCCATATCTCCTCTTCACGCAGGTACATAGGAAGACAGATGAGATGGGGCAGAAGACAGTCTGGCCCACCAGTTGCTTTCTGATGTACACAAATTTTTTAATTTAAATTTGTTCTTATCAATGGAAAAATTAACTTGTGTATGAAATTCTAACTCTCTGCAGAGTGGTGCTGGACATCCAAACTCACTAAAACTCAATTAAAAGTCACTGCCACTACATGGGTGCCAAATGGCTTGATCCTACGTCTGAGCAAATAACTGAGTGATTAACTTATTCATAACACTCTCACTCCATAAAATATGCACAAGATGTTTATTTTCCTCAGACTTATTCACTATTCAAATTTATATGCTGGGTACTTCCTACAACTCTTTGTCTTTATGTAACCTGTGGGCAGTTCACTGTAAGCATTTAATACTCACAAGTCTAGTCACAGAACTGCTGTGGTCTGTTCTCCTTTCCTGACTTGATCGGCTTCTCTCTTAAAGTACATTTCTGGTGTGATACTCCTGTCTGAGTTCAAAATGTGTCTAGACATGGCACACACAGAAGAAGGAAAGCCAAAGACAGTGAAGAAAATACAGCTACTTCTTCAGGTGAAATTTAGTCACCAGCACTCTTCCCGCTAAGCTGTGCATGTGCGTGCGTACACATGGGTTATGCAACCCATGCACATGACAAAATAAATTGTACACAAAAAATTCAAAAGTTCTAATATTAGTGCACACAAAGAAATTTTTTGCTCACATACAATCTTTTGCACGCACAGCCTACAAAAAATTAGAGAGAACATTGGTCACCAATTTTAAGGAATTCACCAAACTAGTAAAAACAACACTCCCAGGTGAGGGCTGCAGTGGTGGGTTTAGGATAACATTTTATGCTTCCCTGCTCTTGAAGAGTCACTCTGGAGTAACCGAGACCTTTGAAGGGTGCTCTAATTTACTCTCTTTGCTACTAGCCTAGGATTCCACTAGCCTAGGATTGCATGAGTACAATTTCCTACCCTACTGGTCATGGGTCTGCACCAGGGACAAGAGCGGCATGGGAGCTGCTGCTGTGGCCCTTTGCCACCTGAGGAATCTCCTGCCCAGGAAGAATACTGCTATAACTGGATCCATGGGGCTTAGGCAACCTTGATTCCTTTTTGCGGACAGTTTGACCCAATTATTTCATTTTAAAATTCTTTACTAACCTCCATCTTTTTCTTCTGCTGACATTTCCATGAGGTAGAGAAATAATTGGTTAAAACTCAGGTATAAGTTAGTGTGAGGCCAACTTGTGCACTATATTTATAAGTCACCTTTATTCAGTAGATGCTGTGGTTTATCATGCAACCTACAGAGGGATTTTTACACTTTAAATGCAGTTGTCCTTGACTTAAGGCTGAGGGAAAAGTATTCAAATTAGGTTTAAAAATTGCTGCTTCTATATGGTAAGAGGCAACCAAAAAGACCCTGTTAGTCTATCTTAATTATTTTTTCACTCTTAATAAATGTGCAGCAACTTGAAACTAAGACATTCTCTTCCCCATAAGTTGTTTCCTCTGTCTCCCACCTAGTGTTCCCTCACTGCTTTTCTCCCTCAGCAAATAAAGAATATGGGTGGGGAGGAGAGTGGAACACCATCCCTGACAACCAGATTCTGCTCTTTGCTGTACTGAGCTAACACATGCAAATAAATAATTCTTTTCTCAGTCGTACTGCTGTAAGTGATTTTATTTTCCTGCCAGTGAAGTTTTGCCACTGTGGTAATTAGGGCAAGAACTCAAGCCCTTTTGCAAATTAAATTACATGAACTGGTGAAAGAAAAGTGAGAGAAAACCATGGGACCAAGATGTCACCTCAGTTCTCCCGCTCCCTTTCATAATCTGACCTTTCCTAAATTATTCTTGTCTGAAGTTAATTTTCTGTGGGACTTCTTCATGGTCCTGTCCCTGTAGCAGTTAGGAGGTGCCCTGTATGGTTTAGTATCACTGAAATGCCTGGTTTTTTCAACCAGATTTTTATAAACCTAGGGTGTCAGAATTTATTGTACTCTGGCTAAAGCTAAGCTTACTAAGCAATGATTTGCAGAATATTTTCTGCACTTTTGTCTTGTGCACTTTTCAATCTGCCAATTACAGATCTCTCAGGAGGCTTCTCTTTAGCTTGTGTGAACACAATTTTGGTAGCATAAGGGGAATATATTTTGATAATTGATCTTTGTGACTGATCATGGGACCTCTGGATCAGGAGGAGGCTTGTAAACATCTACACAGCGTCCATTTATAGAGCCTACACAAGACGCTGTATGTTAACATGAATTTTACTACCATAGTGGCAATGCATTGTGTTTACTCCAAACAGCTCTGTCACTGTGAAAGGTTAAGGCAAGCAGGAAAATGTATTCACAATAATCTACATGGCTTCTTTCCATGGAATCAGTGTGCTTTGCTAGGTGAGCAAAACTTGGCATAAGTACAGGAGGATGTCTATTTTATTTACTTCCTTTAAATTTTGCATAAATGAATTCTAAATAGAATGTGCTGAGGTTCATATGCTTTCACCTGTATTACTAGCAAGGTTAGCGTTAGATGAACAGGTGCAGTTCCATTTCTAATTGCATCTAGTCTTCCTTCTCCACCATAAACCGAGATCACTGAGGAATTCCCACAACTCCAGAGCCAGAGGCTGAGTTCTCCACTCTGTTTTTATCAAATATTTACTCAGGCCTTTATTTATTTATAAAGGGGTCTCACCCCCCCTTCAACAGAAAGTTAGACAAGAGCATGTCATTAGCTCCCATAACTGGAACAGAATCTGTATTGCACCACCTGAAATTCTTAATCTTAACAAATCTAAACAATATTTTTCTCTTTTGCTTGGTCTTTTCTACCCCCCAGCCCCAACTTGTTTTTAACTGTGTATTTTGAGATTCATTTTTTAAATATAAGGGAGGTAAAAATGGTATTGTGTTAATCAAATGGAGGACTGATAATTTTACTGAACACAAATTGGTTATTGATTTCTTTATGTGAAAAAATTGGCTAGAACAGCCCTGTATTAATGAATGGTGTTAAGAGCCAGAATATCTGAGTCTTATGTACAGCCCAGCTTGCATATTGAGAGAGATAGCACTCTGGTATGATTTTTTTATAATCTCTGCTACCTCAGTTTGTGGTTGCTGAATGTAAAATGCCTTTGGACTGATCTTTCAGCAGTGCAGACAATGGTAGATGGAAGTTGATAAGAGCTGCCAGTAAGCTTACCTTCAGTACCAGACAAGCTGGTTGAAACTATCATAAACAACAGAATTACCATATATGAAAATACATGATACATAAAAGGGAATTAGCATCTAAAAGCTAATTTGCTTATATTGCTAAACTAACTAACATGATGTTGGTAAACACAAAAAAATTCACTTAACATCTATACTTGATTTCTATTACCACAAATGAATGGTTAATGATTGTTAGTCTAATACACCTCTTTGAATTTCATATACAAGTAAATTGTCTTGATTACAACTGTAGGCCTCCTGTTAAGTTGTCATGCATCATACACTGGCTGGCTGGTCTGTCAGTAACACATATGCCCATGAGAAAACATAATAATTCCAACTCTACATACAAAATGATGGGGTCTAAATTAGCTGTTACCATTCAGTAAAGAGATTATAGAGTCATTGTGAATAGTTCTTTGAAACCATACACTCAACATGCAGCAGCAGTGGAAAAAAAAGCTAACAATGGTGGAACCTTTAGAAAAGAGTGAGATAGTATCATAATGCCACTATGTAAATCCATCGTACACACCTTGAATTCTGTCTGCAGTTTTAGTCACCCATCTGAATAAAGTTGTATTAGAAATAGAAAAGGTTCACAGAAGGGGAACAAAAATTATTTAGGGTATAGAATAGCTTCTGTATTAGGGGAGATTAGAAAGACAATGTTCATCTTGCAAGAGAGATGACTAAGGGGAATATGATGGAGGTTTATCACATCTTGACTGGTTTGGAGAAAGTGAATAAGGAAGTGTTACTTACTCCTTCACATAGCACAAGAACCAGATGTCATCCAATTAAATTAAGAGGCAGTAGATTTAACACAAATATAAGGAACTAGTTCTTCTTCTTCGAGCGCTGCTCAGATGCATTCAGTAATAGGTGTCTCCGTGCCGGAGCGCCAGATTGGTCAGAAAAACTTTTGTCCTAGCCTGTCAGGAGAGGGTAGGTGGCCCCCGCCCCCTGCGCCACCCAGTGGCTATATATATGGCCACCTCCCAATCCCTCCCTAGTTTCATTTCTTCCGCCTTGCGCATCGGATCTGGAACATCTGCTCCTTGTGAAAGCAAGCAGCCTGTCTGTGCTTGTATGAGCTTTACGCCTGGCTGGGAGCACCTTTTTGTGGACCTAGTTCCACCAAAGAGGACCTCAGCCTTCAGGCTTCAACATCGAGATCCACCTCACGCCAAGGCCTTCGCCCGGGACGACCCCCACAGGAAATGCCTCCGGTGCCTAGGCAAAGACCATTTGATCACCGCCTGCTCCATATGCCTGTCCTTTAAACCCAGGACAATCAAGGATAGGGAGCAAAGGCTCCATGCCCTTGCCTCCGAACCTCCCAGCAAACCCCTCCCAGCATCGAGGGAGGCAAGAGAGTTAGAACTTCTAGGACGTAAGGTTTGCTCCTCCTCAGCCTTCCAATTACAGGTTGTAAACAACCAGGCCCTGACCAGTAGATACATGCTGGATGTGTGGGAATCTTTTGCAAAGTTCAGACATCTGCTCCCACCAGAGGTCAAGGAAGAATATGATGCATTTCTGGAGGAGGGAAGAATAATCTCCCAAGACCTCCTTCTTTCAGCCCGGGACACGGTAGATATGGCTGCCCGTACCATGGCCTCAGCCGTAACCATCCATCGAGCGCCGTGGCTCAGGGAAGCCAGGGTGGCCCCTGCTTTGCAACAGGTAGCACTTGATCTGCTCTTCAGGGGTGACACCTTGTTTCCACTCGAGACCCTGGTGGTAGTGGGTACCGCACATGACCCTAGGGGAGAGATAAAATACCTTGGCCTCCTCCCATCGGGGCCCCTTCTATGCCCCTCAGCCACTTAAGGCCTACGGGTTCAAGACCACCCCCATCCATACTCTTCCCCGAAGAGCTCCGGGTAGGGATCCAGTCCCTCCCTTTCAGTTAGCATTTTGGGGGCCACTGAGAAGGCCCTTCCTCCGTCCCTTTTCTCCGCAGGGAAGGGGAGCCTATTCTAATTAATCTGTGACTGTCTTACTGTGGATTCCCAAAACAGGCGGGGACATACCCATGGCTCCGTCCCAATTCCAGAGAAGGTAGGCAACACTTCTTTACCTTCCTCCTTTTAATGAGAAAAAGGGAATTTCTTAGGGCTGTTGTACCCCCCCCCCAACACACACACTTCTATACCATGGATGGGGGGAGCCAGTCCTTAACCTTGCTCCTCTGATTTTATGGAGGGCACTGACCCTGTAACCAAAGCCCTTCTCAGTTATCAGTGGCAAAAACCGAGACTGTGGCTCCATTCCTGCAGACAATCCTTAATTCATTGCTGCCCTTAGGGCTGTCATCAGAGAAAAGAAATAGATAAAAGAATATGAGAAGGGAAAAGAAAGCTCCCCCAACCCACCATCCAGGTATTGTTTTGCTGACAATTCCTTCCGCTCTTATAGGTGTTAAGGGAGATCTTCACTAAAGCCAAAGGGCATCACCCAGTAGCCCTAGTCAAAGCTACAGGCACCTGTGGTATGCGGGGATGGGTGTGCCCAACCGGATGACTGGGAAACCTGTCTCCAGCCCACTGCCTGCCCCACAGAAGGTAGGATCTGCTTCTGCACGCCAAAATTGGGAGGGACCCTCCGGGCAACTCCCCATCCCAATAAAACTGGTCAGCGTGCACGTCTAAGTCGGTCCCAGTAGGTCCTTAGTGACCTCTCCAGTGCTATAAATTTATTTTATTATCCCTACCTGTTAGGCGGAGTACGATACTTTGTAATTTCTACTGCCTGCTGTTCTATGCCCCGGGTGGATGCCAAGGCAGAGCCATGTTCACGAGTCTCTACCTTGCTCTTCATTTTCCCCCTTCTCTCCTTATGGAGAAAACGACCAGTAGCGAACAAGAGTTCATCCTGCTTTTCCGGGTCTGCTTCATATCTACCCAAAACATCTCTGATCAGGAGTCCCTATTTAGGCTCCACTCTCCCAAGAAGATGGTGGTACCTCCCTACCCCTCCCCTCTTCCCACACCTGAAGTGGCAGCTTCTGTATACTCAACCTGGAATCAACCAGGTCAGTGGGATCTGTGGGAGAGGAGGTAATACTATCCCCTCCCCCAGCCGTTTGGACAGAGGTAGGGGGAAACTCTCTCTATGCCTCCCAATTAACCCTTAGCCAATCCTGTGGTGATAGCTTGTTGACAGACTTGCTCCACACCTTTGGGCTCCATGCATACCCATCACCCAACTGAGCTATACCTTAAATGGTTCATTCCCTGGGACAAGCAGAGAACCATGGCCATCCAGGTCTAATCCCAGGGCACTGTCACCCGGGTGCCAGGTGGGTAAGATTTCATTTTCCTCTGTAGGACCCGAAGCTCCAAAAACCATTTGGTAATATTTGCATGATACTTCCACCATAGGCGACTGCTAAGGACTTTTTCCTCCTACTTACTTGACAGAGCTTAAGTCAGCCAAACCCCGATTTCCAATCTGCACAGAAACTTGGGAAATACTTCCTTCTTCTCAGGGTGGAATCCTATCCTAGGTAGGATCAGATAACAGGGATAGGTCTCCCTTGTCAGGTCCTCCAAACATCCAGGGTACACCTGCGGTATCACTGACTATACCTTTTGAGTATCATATCCTTGCCAGGTGGTCTTTGGAGAAGACCACTGCCTCCTCTGATAAGCCATATCACTTGTAAGGGTTAGCTTCTCTCTTTATGAGTTCTTCAACCCTGCTGCATTCATATGCGCGTCATAGTTAGGGGCCGGTATCACACCTGGGGTGCCTTTGCGCACACAAGCTCATATAAATCAATGTAAATTTTAATCCCATAGGCCTCCTGGTCATCACAACTAGGTGTCCAATTGGAGGCATCTCAAATTCTGCTTTTTCCTTGCTCCCTCTGTTCTCCAGATAGTCTTCCCACTAGTGGAATCCTAAGGTAGAACATGATGGGACAACAAGAAGGTTTACTTCCTTGAGTCTTCATAGGAATACCAAGGCCAACAGTACTCAAAAGGCCCACCATGCTGCCTTGCAAGCACCTAGTGGGTCTGGAATATTTCCTCTGAAACTATAAGAAGTCTTCCAGGTCAATACACTGTAATACTGCTGGAGGTCTGGCGTTGCATCCTCCGCGCCTGGCCCAGGGATTACTTGGCTGACATGCTATGTGGCGCTGGTCACACCATCTCTGGCATTCTTCCTTTCCCCTTAATCAGCTCAAAGTCTCTTCTCTTAGGCTATGTCCACACATAGGGCGTTGTTTCGAAATAAGTTATTTCAAAACAAGTCGTTTTGAAATAAAGCCCTTATTTCGAAATGACTTAATTCGAAATAAGGAAAAACCAAATCAAAGTAAGGGAAAAGCGGGAATCACAATAGCATGTCCAAACAGTGGACTTGCTATTTTGCTTCAGGACAGGGGCACCCTGGGAGGTATGGCAACACGGCCCCTTGTGGGCCATGTTCCCACCAACCAGGGTGGAGGTGGGGGAGAGGGCTTGTCAGGAGCCTGGGGGTGCTCGAAGCTGCTTGCCCTCTGGGCAAGCGCCTTGGGGAGCCATGGCACCCCAAGGCTTCGCTGCCCAGGTGGGGGGAGGGCTGCAGCCCCTGCGGGGTGAGCCCTAGCCCGGAGGCTCACCCTGCGCCCTGGTCCTGGGAGCTTCAGCCCCCGCCGGGTAAGCCGCTGCTGAGGGGCTCACCCCACGCCCTGGCCCTGGGGGCTGCAGTCCCCACGGGGTGAGCCGCTGCCTGGGGGCTCACCCCGCCACCAGCTAAGGGGAGAGTCCGGCACCTGGCACCATGCCGCCAGGCTCGCTGGCCGGCTTGGGGGCAGCCCCCCTTGCTTGTGGCGAGTATCCCTTCAGCACCCTGGCCAGGGTACTGAGGCCTCCCTGGCCAGGGTGCTGAGGGGGTGGCCCTTCTTCCCAGGGTGCTAAGCACCCTGGGAGGAATGTCAAATGTTGTTTTGGACAGTTTGTTCCGAAACAACATGTCCCAATGGCATTATTTTGAAACAACTCATTTCAAAATAACCGTCATTTCGAAACGGAAGGGGTTTAAACCATTTCGAAACAACGGCTCTTGTTTCAAAATGACGAACCCATCATTTCGAAACAAGAAAACGTCGTGTGGACATTCAGGTTTTTATTTTGAAACAACCAGTGTTGGTTTGAAATAAAAGCTTCATGTGGACATACCCTTAGATTCTTCTTGGCTATTTTTGGTAGCCCCTTTTTCCCTTGCAGGTTGCCGGGTATACCAATTCACACACCCTTTGGGCATGTGGCTTATAGGTCTTTACATGGCTGGTTGGAGGGATAATGTTTTATCCCCCTCTATTCCTATCTGTGTAGGCAGTGACCGTCATGGCCAGCCCAGTAACCCTAAACTACCAGTTTTCTCTCATAGGGTTTATGCTGAAGTGTTCCGTGGCCAGAAGAATAACTCTCTGGCCCTCATACCTCGAACTATACCCCTCAGGTAGAGCAACGAAATGTGATTTCCTCCACGTTAGTCGTGTTGCTTTGATACCAATTTTGGTGTAAGGTGACTTTAGTCCGTCTGGCTCACACACACTAATTGGCTGGCGTGGATTGGACCTACCCCCTGCTCGGGGTTGGCCTTACAATTGAAGGCTCCCGTTGCCAGGTCAAGCGCCCTAGTTGGTCTCTTAGTCCCTGTAAGGACCTTGCTCGCTGGGCCTATACCTATCTAGGGTTATGCTGTGCTGAAGGTGGAAGAGCCAACTCTACCCACCCTCCATCAGCATGGCTAGTAGTGACCTATTACTGAATGCATCTGAGCAGCGCTCGAAGAAGAATGGTGGGTTACTTACGAGTAACCGTCCTTCTTCGAGATGGGCTGCTTGGATCCATTCAGGTCCCTCCCCTCCATCCCCACATCTGGAGTTGGCAACTCCTAGGAACTGGGGAGGGGTCGGGAGGTGGCCATATATATAGCCACTGGGTGGCACGGAGGGCGGTGGCTGCCTATCCTCTCCTGATAGGCTAGGACAAAAGTTTTTCCGACCAATCCGGCACTCTGGCACGGAGACATCTATTACTGAATAGATCCGACCAGCCTATTTTGAAAAAGGATGGTTACTAGTAAGTAACCCACCGTTCACACAGCACACAGTCAACCTGTGGAACTGGTAGCCAGAGGATGTTGTGAAGGCCAAAAGTATAACTGGTTTCAAAAAAGAATTTAGCCAATAGCTATTCACCAAAATGGGAAGGAATCTTGTGGCACTTAAAGACTAATAGATTTAGTTATCACATGAGCTTTTGTGGGAGAAAATCCAAAAAAAGAGCTTGTCAAAGCATCTGACAAAGTAGGATTTTCTCCCACAAAAACTCATGTGATTAATAAATCTGTTAATCTTTAAGTGCCACAAGATTCCTTGCCTTTTTTTTTTCTGCTTTACTAGACTAACACAGCTGCCCCTTTGGAACTCATCAAAATGGTAATGCCTCTGACTCCCACATGCTGGGTCTAGATGATGCGGGTGAATCATTCAATAATTACTATGTTCTGTTCATTTCTTCTAAACCATCTGGCATTGGCCACTGTCAGAAGACAAGATCCTGGGATAGATATGCTTATCCAGTAGGGCTGTTCTTATGTCTGTGCTATTTAATCTCCTAATTTCATATATTAGTAATATATTGCCCAATGCTAGACACTAATTGCATAGGTTTTTTATGGAACTTCTTGAAGAGGAAACTATATTCACAGTAGAAGTCATTTTCCTAGCAGATGGCAAAAATGGGAGGGAACTAGCCTTGCTCACATACAAATTATTAACATAAATATAGGCTTGCTTGAATTGCATGTGAAAAGCTAATGGAAGTGGCATCAGCTACTGCAGTAAACCATTTTTTATGCTTCTGACAAGAGGTTTTATAAATATTTTCTTGTGTTTACATTAATGCAAAAAAATTTCACAATATCATTTCTATGCAGTTAAAGTGACAGATGTTTTTGTTTATTTTAACATCCTAATGTCAACATTTTATTGCCAAATCTCTAACTGCATTCATTATAGATTGTAAACAACATAGAGCTTAACAACATATATATGCCATCAAGAGAAAATGAACAATAGAATTCCCAAGGTGGCCAATTAGAATCCAGACAGACTGTTTCAATATCCCAATTGCTAGCAAACATACCTATTGGCCTCCACAGAAGCGGAGTTAGTCCACTTCTGGATACTTTTGAAAATCTCACCTTAGGAGGTCAAAAAGGCTATGTCTATGCTGGCGGCTTAAGTCGACTAAAGCAGGCTTAAGTTGACCTAAGCCAGTGTTTGTCAATCTACGGGTCACAGACCTGAATGGACTGGGTCACGGCACCCTGCTGAATCCAGGAGTGGGGGAGGGGCTGCCCCTCGCTCCCCTGCTGGCCAGTACCACTTCCGCGATGTGGAGGGTTGCGGCACGGCAGAGGGGCCTAGAGTTGGGTTCCCTGTCAAAAAGTTTGATGACCATTGACCTAAGCTACTCCATGGCCACATTTGGAGTTTACTAAGTTGACTTAAGCACTTGCTTAAGCCAACTGAATAACTCCTGCCCTCAACTTTATAGACTTGACTTAAGCTAGCAGAGCCATTTAAGTCAACCTTATAAAGTCAACTTAAGCCAGGGGACCCATAAATCAACTTTATTAAGTCGACTTTAAATGTGTTCCCTGGCTTCAGTTGACTTTATAAAGTTGACTTGAACAAATGGAGACTTTCTAAGTCAACTTAATAAGGTCAACTTTAAAAAGCCCTCTAGTGTAGGCATAGCCAAGGACTTCCAGTGGAGACTGTGTGCTCTTAGAAAAGTTCACCCCTCGTAAGACTGGAGTCTTTTGGGAAAGAGGCTTCTCTCCTGTTGAACCAGATGAAAGAAGTTGTAACTAGAATAGCCAACTGTGGTTGTAAATTTCCATGAAAATTCTTCTTGCCTAAGGAAAGAAATCTAAGTTATATTGGGTATAAGTCAGAGAGACTGGCTAGCACTGTGTTGCCTGCAAGCTGATTATTTTTATGTTAGCTTGGAGCAAGCCCATTGGTTCTGCATTCTCAAAAACAGCTTACTTTTCCTCTGAATGATAGGACTGCTGATTTGAAAAAAAAACCAAAAAACCCTTGTTAGAATGTCCATATGGGATCTTTGCTTTTTTGAATAAATATGGAACCTTTGCTGGTCTGAGCAAAGTGTGGTGACAAACTACCCAACCCCAGTGACCCCTAGGTGTCAGGGTGACTCACAGAACTCTGGTACACACACATAAATAGTACCTGCTTACAGATAAATCCTATAAGAGGTTATCATAGGGGCTGGTCCTCCAAGTGGATTAGCTAGTCTTCTTCACTGTGACAAGTTCTGCTAAGGAGAATAAATCAATCCACGTTTGCCTATGGATAACTATTTAAGTAGTTAATTAGTTAAGAAACATGTGTGCCTTATAAAGGTTATATAAGGGCTTAGGTGAGAACCAAAATGAGAAAAAGCAACAGGTGGGGTGACTGAAAGCAGAACTAACTAGCTTCAGTTGGGGTTGGAAGATTAGAATATTAAGGCTGGAAGGACGTCAGTGTGTCACCTAGTCCAGTCTTTGCTAAAAGAAGGACCAACCCCATCCCCAACTGAATCATCCCAAGCTACCCTCCTTTTCAGGGGAGTTGACTAGAAAATCACTACTAGTGTGTTTTCCTTGAAAACAGAAACTCATGGTGAGACAAAGTGCCTCCAGAACAGACAGACAAAAGGGGCAAGTGAGTTCCAGAGGGAAAGATGCTATATAGCTCTCCAATCAGGCAGGGCTGAGACATCCCCTGTTGAATTAGGGTAGAGACTGCAGAGCTCCAGGCAACGGTGAAGCATTATAATTTACAGCAATAGCTTGTTTTCATAGCATGTTTGGTGGCTGATTGAACAATGCCTCTTCAGGGTTTAGTTTACTTATTGTATACAAGGCTTACTGAACTTACTGAAAGCTCAGTAGAGGAAACTTACACTGTGGTGTAATTGTGGTGCCACAGTGGACTTCGTTGGTGTTCCAGGGATAAGTGCCTGTCATTACAGGATATAACAAACATTTCAATTTTTATAACCACAAAAAGCACCTGTGGTGAGCTCTAAGGGCCCTGCCTATTAGCAAATCTTAAGCAATTAATATAATGAAACTAGCAACTGCAGCAAAAGCCTCTGGGTGCAGCCAGGGGAGGCAGAAACTGCTAAAAGAAGGAATATGGGAAAATGTCATGGTCTGACCCCAGTGTTGCTGCTTTTATGAAACATTGCTGAGACACTTCAGCTGCACATTGCTATAGCACAGGAGTCAGTAACCCCTGGCAAATTTGCCAAAGCTTGCACATTGGCCTATCCAGGTGTGATGGAGACCCCAGACAAGCCTCCTGGATCCCCTCTGTCCACAGCCAGTCAGGTCTCTGCCACGGTGGAGTCTCCTCCCGTCCAGCACCTCGGGTCTCCACGCTCCGTGCAGCCAGCCCCCAACTCCAGGCTCAGAGGGTCAGATCCTTGCTCTGTCCAGTCTCCCTGGGAGGGGATTTCCTCCCCCAGGAGGGTCCCAATCGTCCCAATCAGCAGCGACTCTCAGCCAGTGTGGCAATCAGAGGGTTTATTAGCAAACCAGTTCATACAGCAGTAAGGACAGTTGGTATCAGCACCCTCAGAACAACCAGAAGTGAAACCCCCAGGGGATTAGGGCTACACCCCAGGGCAGGGTCCTGTCTCTTGGACCCCCATTTTCCCTCTTCCCCCTCCGGTCCTTTGTTCCCCTCCTAGCTCTGCCCACCTCTCCGCCCCCTGGTCCAACCAGTTGAATCCAGTGTGACCAGCGGGGGGGTCCCAGGTACAGGCTCCCTAAACACTACCCCCCTGCCCCCTAGTGGCTCTACCTCATATCACCCACCTGTGTCCCATCACCCAAATAGAAAAGATAGAGGATCAACACCCGTGTCTTCCCTGACTAATCTAGCAGAGGGTTCCCACTTCTCCACACCAGGGCACTGCAACTGTTCTCCCTGCTAACACTGCCATGTGGTTCCTGCCCCCTGCTGGCCTCACTTCCTAGCTGGGGGTGGGGTCAGCAGGGAAAAGGAGCATGCAGCTCCTGTCCCTTTCTGGCCCCGCCCCCAGCACCTTTCTGGCCCTGCCCCCAGGACCTGCTGAGGATTTGGGGGCAGGGCCAGCAAACAGTGATAATCCCTGCTATAGCACTTCAGTGTAGGCACTAACTACTTTTTACTCAAGGGCACAGACCAGTTTACAGTGGCTTTTCTCTTTAAGGGATTGGGAGAGATCTGACTGCTCCCAATTCAGTGAACCCCCCCCCCCAAAGACATAATTTGCAGCTCCTATTTTGTATTTAGAGGATTTTACAGTCAGACCCTTCTCTTAGAGCTTTGACAGTATAATCCCCAAGGGTATGTCTACACTTAGAGCTGAATTCGAATTGATTTGCATCAGTTCGAATTCTATTAAGTGCATGGACACACTGGCTTTCCTCAATTCAAATTGAGGAACAGGGTCAATTCGAACTGAGTAATTCGAATTGACCCAGTGTGGCTATGTCAATTCGAATTCACTGTTAGTTTGAATTAGCCACAACTTGATTTTGCTTATCCAATAGCACCCCCTACTGAATTCAAACTAGCAAGTCCTGTTCATGGAGATGCCAATTCGAGTGTGGCCATGTCAATTCGAATTGACTGAATTCGAATTAATAATTATTAGTTTGAATTGACTCATTCGAATTCAGTAATTCGAACTTAAACTCTAAGTGTAGACATAGCCCAAGTGTTTCTCGTGATCGGATCAAGAGCCACCAGAGATTGCAATGTCATCAGCATAGGCTCTCATGAAGTCCTGTAATCTGGGTAATACTCAGTAGACAAACCTCTATAACGTGGCTCCTGAATTAATTAATCCAAAAGATAACATTGTGAATTCATATAGTACTATATCAGTTTTCTTTCTGTGAATTGTTATCTAAAGCGATTAGCCAATAATCTTTTACAAGATCAAATATGCTAAGATTTCTAGTCTTTCTCAAAATACCCAGCATCTGATCAGTTCTGGGCTTTGGATAAGAATCTAGAATAGTGACAACACTAAGTTTCCTTTAGACAATACAAAATCACCATTTTGTCTTTACTGGGGATCAAGGCCACCAGATTCCAAAGGGGTAGCCATGTTAGTCTAGTTCAGCAAAACTAACAAGGAGTCCTGTGGCACTTAAAGACTAGTAAATTTATTTATTGAATGAGTTTTTGGGGGATTAAAAAATGGGATTTTCTCCCACAAAAGCTCATGCATTAAATAAATTTGTTAGTCTTTATGTGCCACAGAACTCCTTGTTTGTTAAGGCCATCAGAGACCCATAGGAACCATCAAATTTTTTGATCACCTCACATCCATCAAGCTTTTTTATTTCCATGTGAATTTGCTCCGGTGCCTTGCCAGTGATCAAGTAGGCCCAGCTGGGTGCAGGCCGTGAGTCTTCAGTGAGGCTTTTATCAGTTCTCCCCGCCTTGCTGGAAAATACTCCAGTGTGCATCTGTAGCACAAACAATACATCTGCCTTTTCAATTAGCATTGTCACTGCATATTTCAGTACTGTCAAGTGATGAGTCATTTTGACATTCAGCCATTAAATCAATGAGGCATGACTCCTCAGTTTCCTTTTCAACACAGCAAATCATGTTTACCATTGCTTCCCAACTGGAGTAAGCTTTAAACCTATTCATGTGCATATCTGTGGGATCTTTTAAAATGATAGATATGCTCATTCACCTCTTCACAGGGTTACTCCTGGGAGTTTTTTGCATTTTTTCACCAGTGCCAAGAGCATTTACAAGCATGTTTCTCATACCCAGACTTTTGTTTGAACTGGCTGTTCCTGAGGCTAGTTTGAGCCACCTCTGTCATTTCTTTTACTTCCTTCCTGAGCTACTGTATCTTCAGTTACAAGTTTCCCTCTGCCTCACTGTGCCCTTCCCAGTAGTTCTGACAAAAGCTTGGGGTACTTTCACATTTCTTCTACAGAGAAGGTCAAATGGGAGCAAACCCTATGTCTTCTTGAGAACTTCCCTATAAGTAACTAACTAGAGTAACATTTCATCCCAGTCACTGGCTGTCTTGTTCACATACATCCTCAACATTGATTTTGGTAAAACAAGCAAGGAATCCTGTGGCACTTAAGGACTATCTAATTATCACATGAGCTTCCGTGGAAGAAAAACCCACTTTGTCAGATGCTTTGAAGATGGGGGAAATTACAGAATGGAAAGAAGCATCTGACAAAGTAGGCTTTTCTCGCACGAAAGCTCATGCGATAAATAAATTTGTTAGTCTTTAAATGCCACAGGACTCCTTGTTTGTTTTGCTGAACTAGACTAATACAGCTACCCCTTTGGAAATTGATTTCAGTGTGTCCCACTGAACCTCTCCATCAGACCATTGCTGATATGGGTAATATGGGGCAGCCTTTGACTATGTCTCTCCACACAACTTTCATAATTCACTGAATAGCTAGGGCATGAAATTTGACACACAATAAGCTATAATCACTTTAGGGGAATCCCTTCAGCTAAAAACCAGGAAAAGGGATTTTGCCACAGAAGGATCCTCTGTTCTGTGTTAGTTAGACTGCTTTGGAATATGTAGCAAAATATACTACCACAAAGATTTATACTTTCCAATTTATAGTCAGATGAATCATAAAGCCCATCCCACAGTGTCCCATGCTACCCTCCTTCTTGTATCACTGACAAGGGGAATAAAGGGACTTCTTGCAGTCCTGGGAGGTATGTCTCTCTTTTGGAATAATGTGTAAATGATGCAATAGACTCCAGACAATTTCATATCCCTGGCCAGTAAAGTTTCGTCTTTTACCTATCGTAGCTTCTCTGTGACCTCAAATGAGGAGGAGGAGGAACAACAATCATATGTTAGCAACATTAACTCCCTCTGGTCTGTGGCAGGCACAGCCAGTTGCCTGTAAGTTTTTCTAGGGCTTTTATCTTTCCTCATGGGAGCATCCCTGTACAGTCACCCTTTCTCTTGAAAAAACTCTTCACCATTTTCCATTACTGGAGTCCCCCTAAGGAAACTACCCACAGATGCTTCCTAGACTGGGATCTGCTTTCTGTTCATCTGCAAAACCTTGGCTGAAGAGCCTCTTCAATTACAGGGTCTAATTCTTTTTCTTTGAGCGCTGCTCAGATGCATTCAGTAATAGGTGTCTCCATGCCAGAGTGCCGGATTGGTTGGAAAAACTTTGTCCTAGCCTGTCAGGAGAGGGTAGGTGGCCACCGCCCCCCATGCCACCCAGTGGCTATATATACGGCCACCTCCCGACCCCTCCCCAGTTTCTTTTCTTCCGCCTTACGCATTGGATCTGGAACATCTGCTCCTTGTGAACACAAGCAGCCTGTCTGTCTTTCTATGAGCTTTTCGTCCAACTGGGAGCACCTTTTTGTGGACATAGTTCCACCACAGGGACCCTCCACTCCCAGGCCGGCACATCTGAGATCGTCTACCAACATGCCAGGGTTTAAACCCTGGTCTGAGTGTGGCAAGGCCTTTCCCCAGGACGATCCCCACGGGAAGTACCTCCGGTGCCTAGGCCAAGACCACATGGTCTCCACATTTTCCCTTTGTATGTCCTTTAAACCTCGGACTATCAAGGACAGGGAACAAAGGTGCCGTGCCCTAGCCTTAGAACAGGCTCGGCACTCTTCACCCAATTAAGGGCTCACCACGGGCCCATTAGTGCTCGCTCCTGATACCAACGACCCCAGAGGCAGTGGAGGCCGCTCGTGCACTCCTGGGTCCATCGTGGGTGGCGCCGATCTCCCTCGCCCCAAAGCCCTCCACCTTCTACTCCTTTGGACCCCAATACCATAGAGCCATCCCTGCGGCAACATATCACCTTGCCATCTCCAGTACCGCTGCAAGAATTGGGAGGTACTTCCCTGCTTGAGCCCAGGGGAACGTCCATCAAAGGGCTCTAAGCGGCCCTGGCGCCGTGCCTCGGTGCCATCAACCTTCCATTTCTGCCTTCAAGAATGGTCCCCCCAGAAGACCCTCTCCCGTCCACAGTGGACTCTGTCCCCGGTACTGGGCTCATACACGGGCAACCTATTGGCGCACTTCTATCTGTTGCGCTGCGCCACAGCCCACTTAGGGATGTAGGTACAGCCCTCCGACCCCCCCCCTTGGACACCCTTTTTGGGCTGGTCTTCTCCTCGGCAGAGCCACTCACAGTCCCTCTCTGCCCAAGTGTTTGGGACCTGCCATCCTCCTGATGGCAGAATCCGAGCTCTATTGTCCTGATCTCAGACACAGCGGGTCTCAAGTATAGGGTCACCGAATCAGACTTCCCCTCACTTGCTGACCACCCAATCCCTCCTAGGGATGTGGTACAGATGGCACTCGGCCCGGGCGAGCCCCCTGGTGACCCCCCCCCCCGCTTTGAGGGAAGCTAGGGAATTGGATCTCTTGGGATGTAAAGTCTATTCCTCCTCAGCCTTCCAACTACGGGTCGCCAATAATCAGGCCATAACCAGCAGGCATATGCTGGATGTATGGGAATCGATCGCAAAATTTAGACATTTGCTCCCACCAGAGTCCAAAGAAGAGTATGATGCTTTCCTGGAGGAGGGAAGAATAATTTCCCAAGATCTCCTCTCAGCCCGGGACGCGGTAGACACAGCAGCCCGCACCATGGCCTCGGCTGTAACCATCCATCGAGCTGCCTGGCTTAGGGAAGCCAGGGTGTCCTCCGCTGCGCAGCAGGTGACACTTGATCTGCCCTTCGGGTGTGATGCTTTGTTCGCCCCCGAGACCCTAACTGTAGTGGGTACTTTACGGGACCGTAGGGAAGAGGTAAAATACCTCGGTCTCCTTCCATCAGGGCCCTACCCTGGCCCCACATAAACCATGTGAGGCAGGAAAACCTCCCGGATGAGATTGGGCAGGGACCCAGCCCCTTCCCACTGCCCCCTCGGTTCCATTCTGGAGGCTTCTTGGAGCACTTCCCCCTTCGTTCCCCTGCAAGGAAGGGTGCCTATCCCAACTTACTGCCTACTGCGATTCCCATAACATCCGGGATATGGCCATGGCTTTAGTTCACCATGGGAGAAGGTAACTGATGCCCCTCTTTCTCCCTTCCCTTAGTGAGAGAACAGAGAACTCACTAGGGCTCTCGCCACCCACCCGCCCAGTGTCGATATCGCAACCAGGGGTGAGTCAGTCTTTGGCCTTGCCTCCCTGATCTTATAAGAGGCACAGCCATGCAACCAAGGGCCCCTCTTGGTTACCAAGACCCACTCAAACTACAGCCCATTGCCCAGACAATCTTCAGCCATTGCTATCCTTGGGGCTGTTATTGGAGGAAACAGAAAAGTAAAGCCCCCTCCTCCCCCGCAGCCCTTCAAGTACTTTTTGACAGACGGTTCCTTCTGTCCTCATAAATGTTAAGGGCGGCCTTCATTATAGCCGAAGGACGCATCGTGTAGTAACTCTAGCCACGACTACAGATACTCCTGGTATGCGCAGACATGTGCTCATCCAGATGTGTGGAACCCTTTCCCCGCCTGCCTGCCACCTGTCCTACATCAGGTAGGATCTCCCCTGCACCTGGAATGGGGAGGGATGCCTTGGGCATCTTCCCACCCTAAGAAAACCAGTTGGCATGCGCGGTTAAGTTGGTCCTGATAAGCTCTCAGCCACCTCTATGGTATGGGAAACTACCCTCTTTCCCACCCATTAAGTGGGAATACGATACTCAGTACACTCTACTGCATGCGGCTCGATGCCCAAAGGGAGGCTGGGGCAGAGCTGTTCGCAATCCCTATTTTGCTAACCCACCCCCCACCCCCCGCCCGTGGGATGGGGGGTAAACAACAGCTTTTCCTGCCTCTTTGGGATGGCCTCATATCTGACAGGGACATCTACGACTGGGAGTCCCTAGCTAGGGCCCACCCTACCAGGAAAGTGGTGTGATACTCTCCCTACTCTCTTCTCTCTCTCCACCCTCCAAGTATCAGCTTCTCTACGTCCAACTTGGACTTAACCAGGTCAGTAGGCCCATGGGGGAAGAGACGAGGCTTCTTCCCTAACCATATGGACAGAGGTGAAGAAACTCGCCTTCAGCCTCCCAAACTAACTGCTAGCTAGCCGTAAGGTTAGCTTGTTGACATACGTCATGTGCACCTCTGCATCTTGCACATGGCTGTCACCCAACCGCGATGTACACAAACAGTTCAACCTGCTCGCCTTGGTACCATGATTACGCACATCTGGGGCCGGGACACTACTACCTGAGCATCCGACGATCATGTTATGCCTTCCTTTCCAGGCCCTGAGACCGGAAACCGTTGGGTAGCATCTATATGATACCCTCGCTGTAGGCATAAGAGCTGTTGTGTTTCCTCCGCTCACTGGAAGAGCTCAAGTAAAAAAAAAAAGAGAGAGAGAGAGAGAGAGCCCTGTTTCCTGACTCACACAGTAACCCAGGAATTTGTTTTTTCCCCGTGGTGGGATGCGGTCCTGGATAAGATCGCTAGATAGGGGCAAACCGCCCTTGTTGGATTTTCTGAATCCAAGGTACTCCTACAGAGCTGTAGTTTTCACCCTGGGAATACCATCTTCCCGGCTGGCCTTAGGAGGACATCGCTCACTCATCCTACTACCATATGATTTAGGAGGCTAGTCCTTCTGTCACCGAGTCCTAAACTCCCGTGCACACATAGGTGCAGCGTAGTTGGGGCGGATATCACTACTAGTGGTGCCCCCAGGCACACAAGGTTTTAAATCACTATACTTCTACCCCCATAGGCCTTTCCATTGTCATGGCTAAGTGGCCAAGCGGCGACATTGTTTTTCACTGTCCTCACCTTCCCCCTCCCCCTCCCGCTCTCCAGGCAGTCTTCCTGGTGTCCAAATCCTGGGGTGGAACATAACGGTCAAGAGGAGGTCCTTCTCTCTGAGTCTGCATAAATACCAAGGTATTCATAGAGACCAAGGTCAACAGCACTTCCTAAGGCCACCATGCCGACTTATGGGTGCCTAGTGGCTTGAAACACTCCTTCTCAATGGTAGCCTTCTGGGTTCTTACACTGTACATGGCTGGAGGCTTGCATTGCATCCTCCTAGCCCAGGGACATCTTGCCTGATATGCCATGTGGCACTCATTGCACCACCCCTGGCCCCTTTTTCTTTTCTCATTAACTAGCACGAAGTGTCTTCCCTTAGACCCTTCTCATCTGAACTCAATAGTCCTTCCCCTTGTGCTTAGCTGGGTACTTTAATTCTTACACACTTCGCACATGTGCTTTCGGCCTTGACGCAGCCAGTTCAAGGGATAATGTTCATCCCTTCTATTGTTATCTGCGTAGCCCACAGCCATCATGGTTACCCCCGTAACATATGGCTTCCAGTGCTCTCTCTCGTAAGTTCACACTGAAGTGTCCTATGGCCAGACATTAATCCTCTGGCTCTCATACTTTGAGCTATACCTGTCAGGTAGAGCAACCAAATGCATCTTCTCCATGTGGTCATGTTGCGTTGATTCTATTCTGGTTAAGGTGACCTTAGTCTGCCCAGCCCACGCACGCTTTGCCTCGGCTGGATTAGACCTACCTCCTTCCTTGGGTTCAGCCCACAGTTGTCGGTTCTCCATTGCCAGGCCAAGAGGCCTGTTGGTCCCTTGGGTCCTGCTAGAGCCTTGTTCGCTGGGCTTTTTCCCATCTGGGATAGTTTTGCTGTGCTGAAGGCAGAAGGGCCAACTCCACTTGCCATCCATCAGCATGGCTAGTAGTGACCTATTACTGAATGCATCTGAGCAGCGCTCGAAGAAGAATGGTGGGTTACTCACCAGTAACTGTCCTTCTTCGAGATGGGCTCCTCAGATCCATTCAGGTCCCTCCCCTCCATCCCCGCATCTGGAGTTGGCAACTCCTAGGAACTGGGGAGGGGTCGGGAAGCGGCCTTATATATAGCCACTGGGTGGCGTGGGGGGCGGTGGCCACCTCCCCTCTCCTGACAGGCTAGGACGAAGTTTTTCCTATCAATCTGGCGCTCCGGCACGGAGACACCTATTGCTGAATGGATCTGAGCAGCCCATCTCAAAGAAGGATGGTTACTGGTGAGTAACCCACCATTCCTCCTTCAGCCCTGTAAACTCGCTTCTGCTATTCAGGAGTAAATAGTTCTTTTACCAACAAAAAGGATGGATGTTCCAACAGTTTGATTTTCATCAATCACTGATGCCATAAATTAAATAAAACTTGGCAAATAATTCACAATGTATTCTCTTCAAACAGATTGTCATTTCCTCAGATTTGGTTAACACTAGAAATAAGCCACAGATAGGATTTTTACATAGTTCTTGGTATGTGTGTTCATGAACAATTCAATGTAAATATTTAATGGCAGACATTCATAATTTGTGTTGTGTCAATGGAGTGGAGAGATCACATGTCATGATGCTTCTCCAGGAGTAGTTGAATATAATATGTGTAATCAAAAAGATAATAATAATAATAAATTATGTCTTTTTTAAAAGTCTTTTGCTGTGGACAAATTAGAAAGAGTCTAGCAGAGGGCAACAAAAATGATCAAGGGGCAGGAGCACAAGACCTATGAAGAAAGACTGAAGGAACTAGGCTTATTTAGCCTGCAGAAGAGAAGACTGAGGGAGGATTTGATAGCAACCTTCAACTACCTGAAGGGATGCTCCAAGGAGGATGGAGCTCAGCTGTTCTCATTAGTAACAGAGGAGAGAACAAGGAGCAATGGTTTCAAGTTGCAGCTGGGGAGGTTGAGGCTGGATATTAGGAAAAATTTTCTTACTAGGAGGGTGGTAAAGCATTGGAATGGGCTACCTAGGGAGGTGGTGGAATCTCTGTCTTTGGAGATGTTTAAGGCCCGGCTGGATAAAACTCTAGCTGGAATGATTTAGTGGGAGTGGTCCTGCCTTTTTTGGCAGGGGGTTGGACTGGATGACCTCATGAGGTCCCTTCCAACCCTATGGTTCTATGATTGTATGTATTTCCTCAAAATTCACTGTTCTGGCAAACATTCCTAAAAGCAACTTCATTTACTAAAATACTTGCAGAAAAATACATGAAGAGAACATACTGTGGAAGAGAATTTGTTTTATGAAGGTATAAAGTAGTTATAGACAATAAGTGTGAGTCTCCTTGCCTTCAACTCCAAAGGGGTAGCCATGTTAGTCGAGTTTAGCAAAGCAAACAAGGAGTCTGGCATTACTAAAGGACTAACAAATTTATTTTTTGCATGAGCTTTTGTGGGAGAGCTTTCAAATGTCTGACGTAGTGAGCTTTTCTCCCACAAAAACTCATGCGATAAATAAATTTGTTTGTCTTTTAAGTGCCACCAGGCTTCTTGTTTTTCCTTGGCTTAAACTACTTTCCCTTGTGGCAATATCATTAACCCAAAGTCTTGATTTATATCTGTGTAGGAGCCTTTGTTTCTCTTGTCATTTGTTTTGCTATATTCACCCAGCTCTAATAGAGGAAGGGGTAACGAGGGAGAAAACTGAAAATAAAATACATTACTATTTTGTTTTTATTCTTCTTGTTATCACTTACATATACAGTATGTTAATATACGGAAAGTGAATACAGAAATGTTGATGAATCATTTAGTTTCCTCACAACAATCAAAGAAAAATTGTTAAGGAGTTTCTCAGATAGGATTAAAATAATTGGAACTAGAAAATCTTTTCATCAATATTGGCCACTCTTTCCAGGTTTATTATTAGCCTTTCTTTTCATTCTATTCATCACAGTAATTTTAAGACCTCTTGAGCATATGCTTACGTAGCTTCCCCATAATTATTTCCTCTTAAGGTTATTGAATAGTTTTAAATTGATACCATGGGGAAATTAATGTTATTGATTTTAAAGTGATATAATTTAACTACAACTTGAAAACATGAAAGATTACTCTAGAGAATTTAATATGGAAGAGAGTAATCCATTGCATGAATATTTAATTTTCAAAGTAGAAATTAAAGGCTGCATTCTTAAATGTTTTGTATTCCAGTTATGTGTTAAATTCGTCAAGCTTTAGTAAGCCCAAACAAAAACCACAGAAAACATTCTTTTCCAAGTACCAGACACAGCTGTACAATTTCCAGCTCCTCTTTTTCTATACCAGTAATCTGTTCTCCATTATAATCCAATCATTTGAGACATACAATCCAAAAAGGCAAAAAAGATTAAAACAGATGTTCGTACTTAAAAAGGGGGTGGAAAGAAAAAAGAGAAAAGAAAGGCCCAGCAAGTTCTTCTTTGAGCACTCCTCAGATACATTCAGAAATAGGTGTCTCCATGCTGGAGCACCCAATTGGTTGGAATTTTTCACCCTAGCCTGTCAGAAGAGGGCAGGCAGCCACCACCCCCCACACCACCCCATGGCTACACATGTGGCTGCCACCCAACTCCTCCCCAGTTTCATTTCCTCCACCTTTGCATCAGTTGTGGAACTGCCCACTCCTTGCGCTTCGCAAGCAGCCTGTCTGTCGTTCGCTTTATGAGCTTTTCACCCAACTGGGAGAACCTATTTGTGGATTTAGTTCTACCAAAGAAGGTCTCCCCTCTCGGGCCAGAACATTGCACCCCTCCATCATCTGCAATGTCAGGGTTCAAACCCTCTGCTGAATGCAGCAAGGCATTCCTGTGGGGCGATCCCCACAAGAAATGCCTCCGGTGCCTGAGCGAAAGCCGCATGGTCACCACATGCTTCATCTGTGTGTCCTTCAAGCCAAGGACAATCAAGGACAGGGAGCAACGGCGATGTGCTGGCCTCCAAGCAGGCTTGACACTCTTCCCCCAAGGCTTCCGGACCTCCTGCAGCACCACGTGCCGGTTCAGCACCGGAACCCGCCTGGCACCACGCTGACAGAGGCCACAGGACCAGCTCAGTACCAACCTTGGTACTACGGCACTGACACAGCCCTGCATCTCTGGCACGGGGCTCTTCCCAGTACTGGTCACGTTCGACCCTGGTACTGCTACACCGACTTAGCCCCACATTTTTGACACGGGGTTCCCCCAGGAATAGTCAGGTTCAGTGCCGATCCCGACGACCCCAAAAGTAGTGAAGGCTGCCAGGCCATTCCTCCTGCTGCCTACACCTCCCTCCCCAGCTCTGGTTAGAAGGGGGAAGCTGGCATTCATGTCGAGGGCCTGGGTGCAGCACAAGCAGCACCACTCTCCTTCCCTGCCACAGGCCCCGGGCTCCGAAGCACCAGAGCCTGAAACCCCCTTGGGTCCTGGTTCTGTGGAGCCGTCCCCTCAGCAGCATATCACCCTGCCATCTCTGGTACCGCCCCGTGGGTCCTGAGATGCTTTCCCCTCTTCCAGCCCACAGGCAGGGGCTTCAAAGGGCTCTAAACAGCCTTGGCGCCAGGTGTCAGTGCCATCACCCTTCCAGTACCGCTCGCATGAATGGTCTCCACAGGAGGCCTCTGTGACCATGCCGGTACCACCCCTAGCACTGGAGTGAGCCTTAAACCCAGTCCCATCTTCTTACACGGGCGATTTGTCAGCGCATTTTGATCTCCTGTGCCGTGTCTCAGCCCACATGAGGATGGAGGTCCAATCCTCCAAGGCGCCCTCCAATGCTTTATTCGGCCCGGTGTTCTCCTCAGCGGAACTGGTCATGCTTCCCCTCCACCCTAAGGTCTGGGACCTGGTCTCCTCCCGCTGGCAAAATCCAGGTTCCATCTCCCCTGTCTCAGATACAGCGGGTCTAAAGTACAGGTCCTGGGGTCAGAGTTCACCTCACTTGCCCACCACCCAGTCCCACCTCATGCTGTGGTGGAGGCGGCCTTAGGGCCGGTCAGGCTCCCCGTGATCCACTCCCAACATCAAGGGACGCAAGAGAGTTGGAGTTACTCGGACGGAAAGTATACTCTTCCGCGGCCTTCCAGTTGCAGATCACGAACAATCAGGCCCTACCAAGCAGATACATGTTGGACATGTGGGAGTCAGTAAACAAATTGAAATATCTACTCCCACCAGAGGCCAGGGAAGAGTATGATACCTTCTTGAAGGAAGGTAAAATAGCCTCCCAGGACCTGCTCTTGTCAGCCTGGGATGCGGTGGATACCGTGGCCTGCACTATAGCCTCAGCAGAAACCCTGCACCACGCAGCCTGGCTACAGGATGCCAGAGTGCCCCTGGCCTCTCAGCAGGTGTCCCTCAATCTCCCCTTCAGGGGCGATGCCCTCTTCCCACAAGAGACCTCGGCCATCTTGGGGACCACTCGTGACCCCCGGGGGGTGAGTTAAAATACCTCGGCCTTCTCCTGACGGGTCCTCTTCCATATCGTCTGGCCCCATAGGGCCCCTTAGTAGACTGACCCCTCCTTCTCATTAATTACTGGTGAGGACTTAATTCTCACCACCACAACTTCAGTTTGAAACCCACCTGGGGGACCTTTCTGGCAAGGCCCTCCCCTGCGCAACTCCAGGGAAGGATCCCATCCAGTCAATCAGCAGTATTGTTATGATCACAGCCATGCTGTGAACCATCCAAACTCTGCTGTTGAGTGCCCTCTGCCTCGGTAGCAGTCTTCCGAGCTGACAGACAGCCCTCCCCCCCACCCCCTGAGAGAGGGTGGACGGTTCAGAGGTTACGTCGTCCTTGAGTAGGATTAGGGTCGAAAACACATCCATACTCCCCCTGTTTATCCTAATACACCCAATACCTCAGGGGGCTTAACCTTCCCATTACCCAAGCCTCCTTGACTTCCATAGTGATCACAGTGGGGATCTGTGGTCAAAATCCTATGGGCATCCCTCAGAGAACAGGTTTTGCTCCCAGGGTGCTATCACGCCCCATACACAATGCACCCCCACTCCTGTGGGAGGCAGCTCCTTCACCTTTCGGGACACATAAAGGGTCACGGAACACCCTGAAAACATCAAGGAGTGTATTGCCCCATCAATCCCTGCTCCGAACCAAACGGGGCCCTCCCCTTTACTGCGACTGTTTCCACACTGGGAAGCATCACTCCCGCAAGCTTCCCCGTGGAGAAAGCCGTACCATTCCACTCCTCCAACCAGGTGGTTGGAGGCCCCCTCATTGACCCTTGTTTCTTTCCCATAGAAGGCATCACTCCCCTGTCCCGAAAGTGGGGGGGCGGGAACCTCCCCACCCTTCTTACATGCCGCCCTAACCAACCCTTTCCAACTCTCACTAATGGGATTAGATTAAACATAGCTCGCGTCTGATTGACCCCAGGGTCCTAAGGTATGTGCCTCCATCTCGGGATATGTTAACCCCTTCCTGAACCCACAGAGCAGGCATATCGCTTCTAACTGTCAAGTACCAGACATACAGGCTGGAACCTGTCTAGGGATGCAGACCTCTGATAACTCACTTGTGGCTTTCATGCCAGCGATGAAACCCCTGCACTCACTACTACCAGCTGGTTCACAGCGTGATAAATGACTTGCTGAGGGATCACACCAACTGGGCCTCCACCTCGTTTTCTGCCTACCCTAATGAACAATGGCTTCTTTTCCCTCTCAGGGCCTGTCATTCACAGCTACCCGAAATGCACATTGAAGCCCGAACATCCATACACAGGGTTTTCTTTGATGAGGTGGACCGGTATTACCTTGCCCTCCTCTTTCTTCCCACCTTTAATGTGCCCTTTCCCGCCGACTCAAATCGGGGGGCTCGCAGGTCGTGGCCATCAGAGGAAATGACATAATAATACTGATGTTCCTCTCCCACTTTGCCACTCAGTCAGAGCTAAACACACTTGCCCTCTGCCTTCCTCACCAAACTCACAGTCAAAGCTGTTCAGTCAGTTCAGTGGGTAGCCAAGATGTCTTTATTCCCCATGTCAGGGGTCCAAGACCTGTGAAGGGCACCCCCAGCTGAGCTCCACTGATATGGCCCGCAGACCACTCCCGCAGGCGGGGTACTAGTCTGGTCCCAGTCATTGCCTTCTCTACCCAGTGGGGCCCCTCTCATAGCTCCTTCCCTGGAGATGGGTATAACACCATGGTCATCCTGGCCCAGCTCCAGGACAACCGTGTTCGGGTGTCCCGCGAGTACAGCTCCCTCTTCCTCATCATGCTCCAAGGGTTCTCTAGCCCTAGTAGTTGCTACTTGGTTTTATGTTCCTGTCCTAGGTGACTACTAGGAGTCTTTCTCACTGGATAGACCTTGTATGACGCCCATCCTGAGATTCCGACAAGCCACTGAGAATTCGGGAGCTAGCCATCCCCTGATGGTATTCACTCTCAGGGTAGGATCTAATGACAACAGTAGCATGCTCGTAGAAGACGCGTCAGATAAACTGGAAGTCTCTTAAAGGAGACTGCAGGATATGCATCTTCGGGGTGGCGGACCTTCATTCCACTCCTGTGGAGGATGCTGCTCCCTCCTTCTGTATATCCCATTTTCCCCTAGGGGCCCTTCCTTCGGGGAGCCCCAATCCTGACACACACCTCTGGGTGTCACCAGGCCTAAGGTTGGTGCCATGCTGATTGGTCTCTTTCCAGTGGTATGAGGTCACATAAGCCAATGTGAGCCTAGTCCCATAGGCCACAGATATCTGGCACCCATGATTATCATACTTGTGAGCTTACCCTTGGGCATTGCTTCATTTCAATCAACTCTTCGCCCCTATGTTCCTTCGGCCGTTCACCACCCACTGAATATGTAAAAGAAAAGGGGAGAAATAACCATAATTCCACTTCCTTGTGTCTCCATAAGGTTATTGATACTGACAGTCCTCTTCAGTGGGGGCTGCCACAGTGTCATCGGTATGCTTATGTAGGCATGGTATATATTGATCAGGCTCATGGGAAGTTTTTTGCCTAGTCTGCCTTGTATAGGGCCGTTGGGTGGGTCAGGCACCTTCCCTTCCCCATGCTGATCTGGGTGCTTCATTCCCAAATGTGTTGTATCAGGTCGTCAGCTGCCACCTCCGGCTTTTTGCACTTTCCCCTTTTTTCCATCTAAGACGCAGTAACTCTCCTAGTCCCTACCCACCTCTGGTAGCCCATCTCTTCTGTGGACACCAAGCACACCAGATTCATGTTCCCATCAGGCTCATGGGCTGCAAGTGCTTTACACTGCTGGACCAAGGGAAACACGGTCTACCTCCCCTCCACCGCTTATTGCAGTGTCGGTACCCACCACTCCCAGCCCAACAATTCTACAGCCTTCTGAATTTCCCTATAGGAAGTACGTTAACTCATGTTGCTGCCAGAACACTAACCCCTCTGGAACTCTCACACTTCTGCCAATATGCTCTTGGGCAGAGCAGTTAGAGTCGCATTCCTCGACTATAGCCACGATGTGTTGGTATCATGTTTATGCGTAAGGTGACCTTGGGCCTTCCTGCACAAGTGTGACAATTGGTGCTCAGATAAACTGGGCCTACTTCTCTGCACTGGGTTAGGTCCTACAATCCCAGGTTACCCTTGCCTGGGTGACGGTCCTTAGGTCGATTCCTTAGACCTCTCGAGGACCTTGCTCGTTGGACAACTATCCAAGTCAAAGACATGCTATGCTGAAGGCAGAAGAGCCAACTCCACCCTCCATCCATCAGCATGGCTAGCAATCACCTATTTCTGAATGTATCTGAGCAGTGCTCAAAGAAGAATGGTGGGTTACTTACCAGTAACCGTCCTTCGAGATGGGCTGCTCAGATTCATTCAGATCCCTCCCGTCGTCACCTCATCTGGAGTTGGTGATTCTCAGGAACTGGAGAGGGGTCAGGTGGCTGCCACGTGTAGCCATGGGGTGGCGTGGGTGGCGGTGGCCTCCTGCCCTCTTCTGACAGGCTAGGGCAAAAAGTTCCAACCAATGAGGCGCTCCGGCATGGAGACACCTATTTCTGAATGAATCCGAGCAACCCATCTTGAAGAAAGATGGTTACTGGTAAGTAACCCACCATTAAAGGCTGGTCTATGTGTGTAGCCTGAATTAACATGCCAGCAAGTAACTAAATTACTACAATGGCTATTTATACTCAGCGTGGCAGTGGTGGCTAATTGTTAGAACAGGGGACTGGTAGATGGTACCACTGGTTTTAGACTTGTCTAATTTGCTTATCTACAGGGTTACCTTTGAGAAGTCACTATACATATCTTTACAACCAAAAACTGATGCCAAGGCAGGCTAAGATGACTTGGCTGAGTTTACAAGGCCAATTAAAGTACATAAAACATACTGAGATCTTTGAAAACAAACAAACAAGGAGTCCCATGGCACTTAAAGAGTAACAAATATATTTATTGCATGAGCTTTCATGGGAGAAAAATCCCACTTCGGCAAATGCTTTGACAAAGTGGGATTTTCCCTCATGAAAGCTCATGCAATACATATAAGTGTTAGCCTTTAAGTGCTATAGGACTCCTTGTTTGTTCATTTTACTGAACTAGACTAACATGGCTGTCCCTTTAGATCTTGAGATCTTTGAGTGACAGGTATACTATAAGAGCCCTCCTATTCTGTTCCTTATGGTCATGGGAATCTTACAAGGTTTTAAACTACAGTTCTGTGCTGAAAAGTGACTCACTCAAAATATCATCATAGGATTCCATGTTCTTGTAAATAGAGCCCTGAAAATCCATGGATAGCCACATTATATCCACATCCATGGATACAACACGGATATCGGCAGACCATTTCTTGTGGATGAAGATTGGATATGGATTCACATATTTTTATCTGAACAGAGCTAGAGCCCTGCAAATATGCGGATATCTGCCTTATATCCGCATCCACAGATATCTGCATTATATCTGCATCCGCGAATACAACACGGATATCCATGGACCATTTCTTGTGTATGCAGTTCGGCTATGGATCCACGTATTTGTATCTGTGGAGGGCTCTACTTGTAACTCACTGATTTGATCATAAATATCTGAACTTTCTAAGGAAAGAGATGGTTTTCTGTAACTGTGAGCCCTGAAAACTCACACTGGGCTCTGTGGCTGTGTTCACACAGCCCTCTTATTTCGAAACAACAGAGGTTGTTTCGAAATAAGATTTAGGCTGTTCACACAATGCACGGTTGTTTCGAAACAACGGGAACCGTTGTTTTGAAACAATGGCGTTCAATCAATCAATCAATCAAATCATAGGGCTGGAAGGGACCTCGTGAGATCATTGAGTCCAACCCCCTGGGAATTCGTTGTTTCGAAACAAGTTAAACCCCATGTGGGGACGAAACAACGTTGTTTCGAAATGATTGTTTCGAAACAACGCTGTGCGAACATGTGGTTTCGAAACAACAGTGACTTGTTTCGAAATAACTGTTGCCTGAACCTGCTATTTCGCTTTTAGCTTTTTTCCTTAATTTGAATTAACAAACTGTTAATTCGAATTAAGTTATTGCGAAATAAGGCATTATTTCGATACAAGTTGTTTCGAAACAACCGTATCGAAATAACCCCCTGTGTGTGAACACAGCCTGTGAGTTAAGCTGGGTTCTTTCTTTCTCTCACACTATTATCAAGAATAAAGATCCTGAATGTTAAATACTGTTCTCTCTTCAATTAAAAGGTGTATGATGAGTTGCAAGCTGGAAGTCATTTGTAGTGCATAACAGCCTTCGCCTCAGGAACCCCATTCTCTTCTTATTAAGGATTAACTTATAAAAAGTCTGACAGAAGGCTAATATTTTACATATTTTTACTTATAAACTGACTAGGTTTATTACAGACTCAGTGACACAATAATGATTAAAACCTGACAATGCTATTTTAACATTTTGTTTTCACAGTGGAACCATTCTGTAATGTGGCCAGAGAAGATGTAGGTCCATTTTCCTTTCCATACCATCCATATCTTTTTCCCTTCTGTTTAGAAGTGAATAAATACAGTCTGTGGGGGGGAGAGGCTAGAGTTTCTGCCAATATTCATTCTAATTGAAAGGCAACACCTGATTGGGGAAGAAGTTAAAAATTACATAGACAAGTTAGATGTCTTCAAATCACCCAAGCCTGATGAAATACATCCTAGAATACTCAAGGAGCTGCGTGAGGAAAAAATAGTGTCGGACAAAACTAATAGCTTTCTTCGACAGTGTAACAAGCCTTGTAGATAGCGGGGAAGCAGTAGATAGGACATATCTTGACTTTAGTAAGGTTAATATTGTTTTGCATGACCTTCTCATAGACCAACTTGAGAAATACAACCTAGATAAATATCATAGATGCATAGACTCCAAGGTCAAAAGGGACCAATACAATCATTTAGTCTGACCTCCTAAACAATGCAGGCCACAAAACTTCACCCACCCACTCCTGTAATAAGTTTCTAACCTATGACTGAGTTATTAAAGTCCTCAAATCATGATGTAAAGGCTTTAAAATTCAGAGAGTCCAGTACCTAGTGAGCTGTGTCCCATACTACAGAGAAAGGCTACTGTATGTGGCTGGAAAACTGTTCCTAGAGAGTAGTTATCAGTGGTTTAAAGTCAAGTTGGAATGCCATATTAAGTGGGGTCCTGTAGGGATTGATTCTGGCTCTGGTTCTGATCAATATCTTCATCAATGATTTAGATAATGGCATAAAGAGTACAGTTACAGTGTTTGAAGATGATACCAAGATTGAGGAGGCTGCAAGTGCTTTGGAGGATAGGATTAAAATTCAAAATGTTTTGGACAAACTGGAGAAATAGTCTGAAGTAAATAGGATGAAATTTAATAAGCACAAATGCAAAGTAGTCCACTTGGGAAGGAAAAATCAGTTGTGTACGTACAAAATGGGAAATGGCTGCCTAGGAAGGAATACTGGAGAAAGGGATCCCTGGGTCATAGTAAATCACAAGCTAAATATGAGTCAACAATGCAAAACTGTTGCAAAAAAGCAAACATCATTCTGGGATGTATTAGCAGAAGTGTTGTAAGCAAGACATAAGAAGTAATTATTACCATTTGCTCTCTAGGTTAGGCTTCATCCAGAGTATTGTGACCAAAAATGTGTTATGCAAAAACACTCAGGATCTTTTCAGGAGGGAAAAGGCAATGTGCCACATTTATTATAAGATGTAAAATTAATTCCTAACACACACACACACATACACATACACACACAGACCCCCAAACACACCAGTAGATGTCCTATAGCTGATAGTTACCAGTCCTGGTTTGAGCTTGTAGCTTGGGTGCGTTGCTGGAGTTCGAGGCTCGTGGCAGCTACCTGGCCAGGGAAGCTGGGCACGAGGGGGGAGCAGAGTCTCTGTTGGGCGCCCTGATGCTCCTTGCTCCTGGATCTTATGTAGAATGGTTCCCCAAAGCTTTCTGATCTCACCCAGTCTTTTATACTGTTTTGGTTTCAATGGAAGTCTGGTAGGTCACGTCGCTTCTGCACCACTACTGATTGTTGAACAATAGCAGGCGTGACAAAAAGTCCATGGGTGCTGTTGAGTCACACTGCTCCTGTTAGCAGATGTGACTTCCAGCATGATCTTGATGGTTTGATTGAGTTTTAGTTGTTTTGTTCCTGGGGTGGATCCTTTTCACACTCTTCAGCCTTGGATGGACTTCACGCCTCATCAGGATCAATGGCAGTTTGGGACTGGTTCACACATACAGCATACACCCTTCATCCACACCTTGCTCTTAACAATTTTCCATTTACAATACAATATGGAGTCTGAAATGCTAAAGTTTTCATTTATAATATGGAGTCTGGAATGTTACAGGGATTGGGGAAAAGGTAGCTGTAGAGCCAGAGCCTTAAAGATAAATGGGTACAAATGCACATACAGTACAATCTGGGGCTGGTGGCTCAGGGGGCAAAAGCGGTGCCCCTGAAACCCCACAAACCCCCAGAGGACAGCAGTTCGAGTCCAGGCTCTTCCCAAAAGCCGCAGCTGGTTTAGCACAAAATTACCTATTATACACAACTAAGGCTAAATGAAGAGTGATATGACTGATGTAACAAAGTTGCACATAGATACAAATAAAGATTGGCAGGAGTAAAATACAAATATTGGGGTGTTACTACAAATGAGAAGTAATTAATTAGGAGACACATTGCCAATGGGAAACATAGTTACAATATATATATAAAGATTGACAGGAAATAAGCTGCACCTCAGTGAAAGTGACTCAAGTGAATTAAACCATTAACCAATAAATTCTATACAGTTGTGAGTGAGCCCAAAGAATTTATGAATGAATTCATAATAATTAACACCATATCTCTACAAATGTGGAGAAATTGGAGAAAGTCCAGAGAAAAACAGCAAAAGTGAATGAAGATCAAGAAAATATGATCTATAGGAGAAGACTGGAAGATATTGAGTTTGTTTAGTCTGGAGAACAGAAGATGGAGAGGGGCCATGATAACAGTTTTTAAGTATATAAAAGGTTGTTACAAGGAGGAGGGAAGTAAATTTTTCTTGTAAATCTCTGACAATAGGAAAAGAAGAAGTGGGCACAACCTGCAGAAAGGTGCTTTAGATTGGACATTAGTAAAAACTTTAGGACTATGTCCACACGTTAAATGTTATTTCGAAATAAGTTATTTTGAAATGAGTTATTTCAAAATAAAGTCCTTATTTCGAAATAAGTTAATTTGAATTAAGAAAATGTTAATTTGAATTAAGGGGAGCACTCAAATCGAAATAGTATGCTCGGAGTGTCAAAATAGTATGCTCTGAGTGTGGACATACTATTTCGATTCAGCAGAGGGGCAGCATGGGAAGTGTGGCAACATGGCCCCCTGGCAAGTCCATGTTGCCACCCAGTCCCCTGCCTGGCTCTCACCCTGGAGAGCCAGGCAGGGTAAAACAGCCCCCAGGGCAGGGATCCCCCTGCCCTACATCCCCTGCTGCTGGTGGAGGAGCAGAGGATGGACCCTGGGGAAGCCTGCAGCCTCAGGAGCGTGAGCGAGAGCCGGCTCCCCATGCCCTTGGGGCTCTGAGCCTGTAGCCCCAGCAGCATAGGCAGGAGCCAGCTCCCCGCCACCTGGGAGGCTCAGCTGCTGCAGCCCCAGGAGCACAGGTGAGAGCCAGGGTCCCTGCACCCAGGGCTTAGAGCCTGCAGCCCCAGCATTGCAGGGGGGACCCGGCTCCTGGATCCCCCTGGCCCCACTGCCTGGGCTCTGTGGGGAGGCAGTGCGGAGCTGGCTTTCCCTTCTCCCCCCCCCCTTGTTGGCAGCAGGAGGGACTGACAGGTCCCCAGCCAGCTTTCCACCACTGCCCCGGCAAGCTGGCAGCAGGGAGTGGTGGTCCCCAAGCCAGCTTGCAGGGCTTGCCCATAGCCAGCCTGGGAGGGATCCCAGAGCCGGCTCCCCCGGCTTGCCAGGGGTGCCGGCAGCTAGTGGGGCAGCAGGTTGCAGAGCCACTTGCCCTGCTGCCTGGTCTGGGGGGCTGCTGAGAGAGGCCACGGGGGCAGAGCTCTCCTGCTCCCCAGTCCCTCAGCCCCTGGCTGCCTGCAATCAGCCAGGGGTGATGCCTGCTCCCCCAGCCCCTGCCAGGCTCCCCAGCCTGGTTAATTTCACAGAAGTGAAATTGACCAGGCTGCAGAGTCAAGCAGCTTGAGCCCACAGCAGGGAAAGTGGGGGGGGGGAGCTGTGGGTCCCCCTGGCTGTCTGCTTGCCCTGCCACCACAGCAGCGGGGCAAGCGTGGGGAGGAGCCACAGGTCCCCCTGGCTGCGGGCTTGGGCAGGGGGGGAAGCTGCGGGAAAGCCCTGGGTGCTGCCACCCTCCTGCGCCCTGTTCCGCCTCCCCCAGCATCCTGGCCAGAGTGCTGATCAGCTCCCTGGCCAGGGTGCTGAGGAGGGGGTCGGACTTCCTGTAGGGCATATCTATATAACAGAGCCAGACGTGGTTATTTCGAAACCAGAGTTTCAAAATAACCCTAATTTCAATACAAAACTAGGTTTTATTGTACTGACATGATTTTCCTTATTTTGAAATAAGGGGGCTCCTTATTTCGAAATAAGGAAACGTCATCTGGACGTGACTTTTTTTAAATCGAAACAATGATGGTCGTTTCAGTTTAAAAGCAACGTGTGGACACAGCCTAGGAAATCTTCCTAACTCTCATGGTAGTTAAGCATTGGAGTAAATTGCCTAGGAAGGTTGTGGAATCTCTGTAATTGCAGATTTTGAAGAGCAGGTCACACATACACATCTGTCAGGGATGGTCAGATAATACTTAGTCCTGCTGTGTATGCAGGGGACTGAACTAGATGACCTCTCAAATTCGCTTCCACTCCTATGATTCATCCACAGTCTCAATAAATTCTGTCTTGTGCCAAGGATCCACTTGGTAACAAGATGAGTGGGACCAGTAGAGAGCCAATTATGTCAAGCTTCTGTAGCTCCAATATCAGATAGAAATGCTCCCAGGTTGCTCTAATTTATGATGGCTGGCTGTCGTCTCAGTTGCTGTGAACTGGCATAGCAGAGCTCTTCTCTTCCTGCTATCCTCCAATACTCTCTATGTCTTGTGATGGAAGAGCTAACTCGGTTTTCTCACAGTTGAGAATTCTCGTCCACTTTGGTAATTTAACATTGCCAGTCAAGGGCTAGTTTGCATTTCTCAGGTGGTGAAAAAATTGCCAGGACATCCAGGTCTTGTAGTCTACCTCCATAAATGGAAATGGGGGACTGCAGTATAGCTTCAGTTAAATAAAGCCTAAATAATATGCCATAACTCTGGACTAGCTCTGCAAAGCAAAATGTGAGCTGAACCATTCAGTGATCTATAAATTGTCACACGAGACAAGAAAGTACATAAGAACCTGGGCCTTAAATTCCCTTTACTGGAATGGCACAGTCACCTAAAGGAGTGTTAATCAGGCAACCCAAACTACAGGCAGCATTTGGGAATCCTCAGATGGCATTAAGAGGAGAAGGCACAGTTGGAGCAGGAGGTGTTATAGTAATTCTAAGCTGGAACATTGCTGACAGAAAAAGTTAGAACAACCATATGGCTGCTCAAGCTTGTACCTAGGACTGGTTCAGTCTCCAACTTCCCCATAGTGTGGGATGGTGGAAATGAATTACAGAGCTATCTCTGCTGACATCCTCTCAGCTGTGTAGATCATGCACCCAAGAGAGCACAGGTTCCAGCCCATAAAGTGGTAAACGGTGTCACTGTGAAAATTAACAGTTCCAAAATACATGCACTGCATTTACTGTTCCTGGCAGAAGCTGGGCCTTTGGGCCCTGTAGTCAGCATGGATCAAGATCAAACCTTTGTTCATTCACATGCCCTGTTCACTTTTAATGCACACTGGCAATCTAACTCAGGCTTTGAAAGATGGGTTTTTGGAGTGGAAGCCTGAGAGACACAAGAATAATCATTCCTCATGGCTCCTTCTTTGGAACAGGCTCCACAAGGAAAATGATCTGTATCTTGTGTAGTCATGATGCAAAATGAGTATAAAACACCATTAAATCAAACCACTGCTTCTACACCAGTGATAGTGTTTTATACCCATTCTGCCCTCCTTTTGCATTGGTCCAACTGACTACACAAAAGGAAGCTCAGTGCTAAATCACGCCCTAATGCCCTAATTTAAATGGAGTTATGTCAGTTTACATGAGTTGCACATCTGGTCATGACAAAAGTAAGTACTTTACATTCTCCTTAATCTGGGCTGTGTGATGTTTTGTTCAGCATGTCCTGTAATCTAGGACCACTCTTTGGATTTAAGGGCAGTCTTCAGTTATGGAGGTCCACTGGAGAGCTTGCTTTGTTTGTACGCTAGTGAACTAAAGGAGCATTCTCTTTACTTCTGACCAGACTTCCCCTGCACTACACCCCAGTAACAACACTGAATTAAATGAAATTATTTCTGTATTTACACAGACTTCAGAATTGGCCCCTAGCAGAGAAGGTGTCTAGAGATTACTTAACTTCTGCAGTAAATTAGAGACTAGAATTAACATCCCCTTGTTGTTGTGCTTTGAAGCCAAACTAGTGCCTCAGTGAGAAAATTACCAAAAACATCTGGCTGCTAGCATTCAATGCTTGTGGACGTGCACATTTTTCTTCTGTTTATCTAATACATTTGTCCAGAGTTATTTACTTGCTTCTGCTTATTAAATAGAAAGATGCACAGTGTCTTTAAATGGTTTTAGCTGAGACTAATGGCTTTTTGGAGGCAGCCAGCTTGCCGTCTGTAGCCAGCAGATATAGGCCTCTAGAGAAGGGCCTTCTCAAACGTAAGGGTGTGTGAGTGGTGCAGGCATTCAGTGAAGTGAAGCAAGATCAGTTTCATGTGTGAACAAGTACTAGGCAGTAAATAACTAAATGCATGCTATTGGGATTATGACTTACAAGTAGTTTGCTTTTTTATTCATTTAGGAGGCAGGCCCTGTTTATCCTTGTGAGTGACCCAATTTAAATTAACAGATCCATTCACATAAACCAAACAGGAATTTAAACTTGGTTGACATAACAAGATGGTAAAATCACTGGTCCATATCCTTAGCTTTTGCTGAAATGCTACATCTTGGGTTAGCATCAATGACAACTGCACAGGCTATGGTCTGATTTTCTTTTGAAATTGTCGTTTTAAGTATCCACGCTTGAGGGCATGACTGAAAAAGGCATGAGAACTTGGTTTCAGGAGATTCCATCAGTTTATTTTATAGCTATCATTGTATGAAAGTAACAAATGGAGAAGCAAAGGAAATATAAAACAGAAAATTGCATTTTCTTACACCAGAAATAAATCCTTGGTATTACCAGAATTCCCATCAACATATCTGGATAGATATTTCTGAGAAGACATAGTGAAAAACAGATTCCCTTTCAAAGACCTGTCCCTTAATGTCTTGAAGACCATTTTCCTTTTATATTGTGTTTTTTTCTGATCATGCTTGATTCAACCAAAACAAGATAAAAAACAAACAAACAAAAAACTACAACCCCCCACAAGCAAACAGAAATGCCTGGTCTTGACAGAACTCTATGACAAGATACAATTTGTTTAGAAGAAATTGGTATCATTTTTTTAATGAGATATTTGAGAATTAGCTACTGACCCCTATCTGGCCACAGGCATGACCTTTCAATGTCTTGGTCACTGATAAGATGTACAGCCCAATACGAGAACAAGAGCTGATATGGCAACCAAAGTTTCCACAAAGACCATTTTTTCTAGTGGAGACAGTGGGAGCCCTACAGAGTTTGCAGGCTCAGGTTGCTGCCCTGAAGGTACAAAATACATATATTGCACGCTCAAGCTCCACCATCTTCAGTTCCAATTCCTGGTCAACATGAACAAGCTACTACTACCTGACAAATTTAATAGTGACCATGACAGATTTTATGGGGCCCTAAGTCAGTGTTAGCTCCTGTTTCTGCTATGTCTGCAGTTGTACACCACTATCTAAGCTTCATTGGGCATGATTATCAGACTTCTTGCATGGGAGTCCTTGCCTTGGGTGACCCTACTCTTGGAAAATTCAGGCCCCCTTCCAGGACAATTTGAGGATTTTGTTAGAGTTATAGCAGTGATTTTCAATGATCCATGTTGCAAGTGTATGGTCAAAACCACATTTCAGGTGTTGCAGCAGAGATGCTGTCCAGTTGCAACATGCAGCACAGTTTCAATGGTTGGAAGTAGTTATTGAGTGGAAGGAGGCTTCCTTGCATGATCAATTCTTCTTAGCCCTAACAACTGTATTGAAGATGATTGGCATGGGTGGAATCCGTGTCCTGCCTGAATGTCTTAGTCAACCCTATATATCAACATCAACATTGATCTGAACAAATGTTGCCAAGAAAAAAGATGGTATTCCTCAAGCTCCTTCCAAGTTGCTTACTGATTGTCAAATAGCATGGTTCCCAAGAACACTAGATAATCCTGGTTGTTGGTGATCTCTTAACAAAGATGGTACATTTCATTGCATGCATACCCATTCCTTCTGCATGGAAGACAACTTGGCTCTTTCTAGAAAATGTCTTCATCTTACCTTAGATTACCAATAAGAATTGTATCAGATTGGAGGTCATCTCTCAATTCTGGTGGAAATTTTTCGAGCCCCTTGACATCAAGTCCCTCACCTAGTCCACCTATCACCCATAATAATAGGCAATCAAAGAGTGTCAGTCAAATATTTGGAGCAGTATCTGTGGTGTTTTTTGAGTTACATCCAGAATGACAGGAATCCCTTGCTTTGCTGTGCTGAATTTGCACAGAGCAATGCAATCCACACTTCAGTCCAACATAGACCATCTTTTAGAAACTATTTCTTCCATTTCTGCTTCTACCCAGACTTGCCCATGAGTTTCACTGTACAGGCCACTGCAGAATTAATCTCCTACTTATGCTGGGTGCACAGCGAGCTGAAGGAATTCTTGTAGTCTGCAAAAGAAGACTGTAACTTCCATGTGGATCACCAGTCAGTCTAACCCCAATATAGCGATAAGGGACAAGGTGTGATACTCTGTCCAGAACCTTACATTTAGACAGTCATGCACCAAAGTAGATGACCAATACCTGGGATCCTTCAAGATTACAGAATGGATAAACCAAGTGACCTTCAAGTTACAGCAGTCCAGGTCTTTGAAGATCAATTCCATCTTTCTTATCTCACTTTTAAAGCTCTACACTAAGAACCCAAGCCACTCCCAACACCTTCTCTCCCCAAGAGTCTGTGTGCAGGAGTTCTTGGTTGAATGAATTCTAGTTCTCCAGTACCTTGTGGACTGGGAAATCTATGGGGCAGAGAACATTAACACTCTGAAACTATTGAGAGAGTTCCATTGGAAGTATCCTGAGAAAGTGGGCCCTGAGATATCTTGGAGGGGGAATACTATCATAAATCAGGGCTTTCAGCAGCACCAGTCTCTGAGCAACCTAATGAGTATGGCTGACCTAATCTAGGCAACCTAGTTGGCTACACTGATTGGCTGAGCTAGTAGATTGGCTGCTAAATTCAGCAGCAGCATAGTTCAACCTCAAGAACAGAAAATAATGAAATCATTCACTCATCACTGTGACAGCTCCTGCACATGTTTGTTTCCATCCCTACTCCTCCCTTGGACCCAGCCCTGCATCTGCCTTGCCTCACTCCAGGTAACCCAATTCCATCTATGGCTCCTGACTTCTGAACTCATCTGTGATTCTTGTCTCTGGCATCTGGCTTCTGATTCCTGGCTGTGAGCTCCTGCCCTGACCACTAGGCGTGACCACAAGTATCCCAGTTACTGAGATGGAGTAAGGACTAGATCATTTCTGCCCTAGTGGATCACAGCTTCTTTAGTGACTGACTAGATGCTGTAGAGTGGGCAAAAGATTATGCCAATACAGGCCACCTTTCTCCACCCAAATCAGCAATCCTGATACTATGGCACAGTCCTTACTCTCTGACAAACTTCTGCCACTTTGTGATCCAGGAATCATTCAGAATCCACATGTTAAGAAGTCCTATAGTTATTTTCCTTTGGTGGTCAATGCACCTACTTCGTCTCTTCCAAACCTTGACACTCAGTGTCTTTTGAAACATCACATTAATATGTCCCAAGACCAAGAAATAGTTAGATGCTCCCTCTAACCCCACTCCAGGGTTAGTGAAATACAGATTTTCTGAAACAGCCAAACAAAGCCTTGCCTATCATCCATCCTTATTTTCCCTACCCCAGCCAAAAACCCTCTTCCAGTACCCATATAAGGCTCATGGATCTATAATCCAGAGCTGTAGAGTTACTGGCAGCTGACAGCTCCTGGCAGCCACCTGCAACTAACTTGTACTCCCTTTCTCATAACCCACTGTGGACCTAGACCATGGGAAGTTCCACCTCAGTGGTTTGTCAGACAGCATCCCCATAGCTCCTGATTAGTTCCCTGACTTATATAAACACAAGGGACATTCCAGAAAGTGCTTACGCAACAGCCTAGACCCTTCACAGCTGCCATAACTGCTACTTTTCTTTGACCTTGTATTCCTAACTCGACTTTGGCTTGATTTAGATCTTGTCTCCTGACTAGGGCCCTGAACCTGACTTGAACTCTGACCCTTGGTGTCATACTTGGCCTGGACCTGATTTCAAACTCATCTTCTATTCCTATTCTCAGATTTGCTCCTGCTCTCATGCCTGGCTCTGATTGCCACTGTTAGAATCCTGACACCCTCCCACCTAAACAAAGTTCTTTGTCTCCTGCTCATCCACACAAACTTCTGGTTAGACCACTTTCTGATTATTTTGCTCTGTTCATAGAAAACCTCCCCTTAAAATAAAAACACACTATAGCAGAGTCAACTTGCAGCAAGTGATATGAGTTATCAAATCTCTTTTGAATGGGTGAAAAAATATTCAGTCTAGAAATATCAGGAGCAGGGTTTTTACCAGGGGAAATGACATCAGCACATTCCCTTAAACTATCAAGGAAAGCATAATGTAATTGAACACAAACACTCTCATGGGTTTTTCTCTTTACTGGTGTATGCACACTGTAATTCCTCCAGAGTGCAGTTCTGTGCAAGTAAGAAGTGAACATGTTCTTAAATGCTGTTCGTGGTTTGGCTCTTCCAAAGATTTGGTGGGTGCTGTGCACTATCTTGGGTAAAACTGGATAGATCTGAAACCATTTTGACCCACATCGCTGTGACCCAAGGTACCTAGCTTAGCCCATGAAAATGCCATGGTCAGGGCAGGCTGAAAAAATGAGAGCAGATTCTCCCCCAAACTGGTGATTAACTGGTTAGGTTTATCAATCTGTCAAAAACTCTGCTCCTGATCATCCCCCACCCCCGCTCATTGCCAAGAGGATAAAAAGCAAATCACACAACCCCCTTTATTGGCTCCCCATCAGAAAACAGATCTAGTACAGTGACAAGTTACTTAAACCTCTATACACTTTTCAAAATGTTCAGTGGATTCCTAAAGGACTAACCACATTACAAGATCAATATTATTTTGGATTTTACACCAAATACTATGGTGCCAGCCAGTCCTTTAGTATCTAAAACAAAAGGTTTATTATAAACAAAAAGAAATAAATTAGAAGAGAGTTGTTCAATCGCCAAAGCAATCAGATATTTACATATGACTTGAGAGTCCAAACATTAGGTTCTTACCAGTAACAGTGAGTTTGCTGGCTTGTAAAATTCCTCTGGAGCTCATCCTAAACTTGGATGGGTCTGTCAGTCCTTTGTTCAAAGCTTCAATTTGTGGAGAAGTTACTACACAGGTGAAAAGCAGGATTAAAGAAAAAATGGAGAAGATACACTGGCTTGTTATCTATCCTTTGGCATATGGTTTGTACATCATTTGTCCCAAACTCACAGCACATGGGCATGGAAAAGCCTATGGAGTCCTTTGTCCATGGGCATGTCACTACATGTCCTGCTAACACATAGGCATAGCCCTGGGGTGCTCCCCATGGGTCCATGGTCCAGCTGATTATCCTTTATGGTCCATCAAGTAGGATGAATAACACTGATGCCAATCGGTCTGGGTGGGTCACCCAGAACCATGGGCAAAGCCATGGCCCACCCACTTTTTCAAGAGGCCTGCCCACCTTACTGCCTGGCAGCAGTGTAAATTTCGCTGCCACATGGTCACCCAGCAGCCAATGGCCACAGTCACAAGCAGAGCAAAGGCACCTGTGCGGATGCCCCTACTCTGCTTGTGGCTCTGTGGCCAGGTGCCGCAGTCATGACTGGAGCAGAGGCACCGACACTGATGCCTCTGCGCCACTCATGGCTGAGGTCACTGGGCCCCCCAGCTGTGGCCATGAGCGGAGCAGAGGCACTGGGTCTGATACCTCTGCTCCTTTTGCAGCTGTGGGGCCTGACAGCCACAAGTCGCCATGGCTGCTGGGCCCCCAGCCATGCCCATGAGCAGAGCAGAGGTGCCAGCACTGATGTCTTTGCCCCACTCGCAACGGCAGCCATCAGCTGCTGGCAGGCCACGCAGCCATAGCAGCAAAGTTGATGCTGCTACTGAGTGCTGCACTTCTCCCCCTTCCTGCAAGGCATCTTCCAGTCATTTGACCTGAAGCTGCCCTTGGCTGAGCCCACCCTCCACTCTCAGAGGCCCAGCCAGAAATCTGGGGCAGGCTACGCCCCAGCCCAGCACCATAGCACAAGTCTGAGATATCAATATACCACACATATTTATAATTCATGATACATAAATACAAACAAACTTATCATACACAGAAGATCATATATTTTCCACTGATACCTTATATAAGATTCATTGCAATTTTATAATATTAGTATTGATAATATTATAAATAATTGCCCATATTCCTTGACACATTACAATCACATCAATTGTATGATCGTCACAAAAATCAAACACCTGGAAACTTTTTGGAAAACGGCTATTTTTTTCCCCAGGGCTTATCTCTTTGCAACCCTACATTAAATGACCCCAAATTTAGATTTTCTAATCCTTTCCTGCATGCTGTGGAGGCAAGCCAAATTTCAAAGGAATCTGACTAAGCATGTTTACTTTCAGAGTACTTACAAGGTCAACTTTTAACCAGAAGCAATGACGCAAACTTAACAACAGAGGTGCTTCTGTGCTGCTATTATACAATATAATATCATACCTAAATTTGTTATGCCAAGTCTGAGTTTGACTGATGGAATTTAATAAATAAATACTTAGTTCTTTTTCCTCTCTTTAAATCCCATTCAGTGTAGCAGAAATTTGTATATGGATCTATTGCTGACTGCTGAATTAACATCACAGGGTTAAGGTGATTAAAAACTTTCTGCCTGCACACACCCATGCTGACAAGGGTTTAATGTGGTGGTTTTGTGCTTAATTCAATTGGTTTGGTTTTGTGATTTTCACAATACCATTTTCCATTAAGCAAATGATGGCACTTTCCAATTAACTTAAATGAAAGTTAGCCATATAAAAAGCTTTGTTATGTTGCTTTTGATATTGCACATTCTCAGTAAGGAACTAATTTTCAGACAATGCAAGAACTCTTCCATTTAAAATTAACTGACATCTCATAGAATAGGGTTTTGTTTTGTTTTTTGGTTGGTTGGTTGGTTGGGTTGTTTTGTTTTGTTTTTGTTTGGTTGGTTGGTTGGTTGGGTTTTTTTCTTTGTTTTTTTTGTTTGTTTGTTTGTTTGTTTGTTTGCTGGAAGATGTCAGAACTGTTAAGTAAAGAAAATTGTGGTTGCCAATGAAAATGTTAATTCTAGATGTTGAGTGAGTGCTGTATCTCCAACAGGGAGGAGACTACTAATCAAATCTATGGTATTTCATCAAAATGATGCCAGTATATCCATAAACATATCCAAAATGTGTCAAGCTTAGACAGCACTGTCACTGTTGTATCAATAATACTGTAAGCCAGAAGTGAAACCGCTGCAAAATTACAACAAGGATTTTGAACACCCCAAAATTAAGGGGCATTCAGATTTTGGGCTTTAGTTTGTGCTATTTGAGTTATTTTTGGTACCATTTGCAAAATTTGGTCTCTGGTCTGAATTGTTTATGGAAGCACCTTTCCTCACGTGCTTCAGGAACATTCAGATCTGGGTGTCAGTTCGAGCTCATCTCTAAAATCATACATCGGCACTGTTTTGATCCACAGACTAGCTGGGGAAAGTGACAAATAAGCAGAGCTGAGCAAAGAGAAGGCGGAGAATTTCTATAAATATTCTTTCAAAAAGCAAGTTACATTTCTCAGACGCACACCATGTGTTAGCCTTTGGCTCAGGGGTGAGCCAAAGAGATGATCAATGGTGGAAGCAGAACAGCATGAAAGGACCCCTTCTAATGTCAACAAAATAATATCTCCTGTGAAATCTTTGCTGACATTCTGTCAGATCAGTTGCAGAGGCTATCTTCTTAATTTAATTCACGAAGACCATTGATCTGCCTTAGAGAAGGATTGTTCCTAGATAACAGGCAAGCGAGATAAATCTACTGAAGGCAGCTGAAATATTATAGACCTGTGAAAGCAGAGATGGGAAATGGAATTGGTTTTGCTCCAAAAAGTGCAAGTGATTTAGCATAATTTCCCGTGAAAACTGGCTCATTTCTGAGTTCATACTAAAATCTGAAAAACCTGGAGTTTTGTACTTTTGTTAGGAATGATCGGCATGCTTTTTTGTTTGTGGATGAGCTTTTCTTCTCTGGAGACGCAAGTTCAAATTCTAAGCTCTTAAATAACACCGAGGGCTTGGCCTGTTCCAGTCCCCATTTGTGCACCTTGCTGAACAGGATGCAGTTAGCCCAGCTGGTGGCTTCTATTTGACATAGGCTCAAGAGTTAAGGATCAGAGTATTGACAGGTCAGGATGAGTAGAGCTGTGGAGCCTCACACAGCAACTGTCTCCACAGTTCTTGGGCTCCAAGTTGGTGCTATTTACCAGTCACATTGAGGAGGATTTAAAATTCACTCATAACATTTTAAAAGCTTCGTTTATCACATTGTCATGTCAACATGTGTTCCTGGGGGTGAGGGTGTTATTGCAAAGTTATAAAGGGAAAATGAAGTACACAATATCTTTGGTTTTATTAGTGCACATTTTCAAGCAGTTTTGAAGAATTCTGCAAACTGATACTAGGTTGCGGGGTTGCTGGATGGGGATCTCAATATGGGCTGTCACCAGAGTGTTGGATGGTGTTTTCTTCCATGTCATTGAAATGAGGGTACAGATTTGCACTATTAACAGAGGTAAGCTATTCAGAGCAGGGATATTTTTGTATGTTTCTGCAGCATTTCCGAGTTTAGGGGTCTCATGTCCACGTGTTGGAAGTAGGGAATAGACTCCATTCTTGTGGCCTGACCTTGCAAGTTAAGTACTGAAATCAATGCTACCCTTGAAATCAATAGAAGTAGGTGACCCTGCATGATCAAGTCCTTAGAATGATCTGCTGCTGTTAATCAAGGAAAGGTGCTTTTTATTAATGCACCTGAGCATCCAGGGCTGGATTTAATGCTCTCTTTGGCCTAAACCTCACAATCAAAAGGTATTTGGTGAAATACCTTGCTCTTTCCAGTTGTTTGTTTATCCTCTTCAGTACAATGTGTGACAAATGTACTTTTAAAATGTTACATATAAAAAGCTTCAACTTCCTTCTATCCACTTCTGCCTCAGTGGCTCTGTTGTGGAATTCCATCTCTCACAACTTGCCTTTTGTCCTAGAAAACAGGAATGTGTAAGTGAGTAGCTGAATATTGGGTTAAATAAGTTACAGTGCTCTTAAAAATGAGAAATGCTTTTTGATACTTTAGCAATGCAACTACATTATCTGCATCTACCATTATTTTGAAATATGCATAGCTGTGATTTGGACTTTTCAGTTAAGTTTTATAGCACACACTATCAGTTTGAAAGGCAAGCACTAGATTGCAGAGAGTGAACACAGCATTGCTGAAGTTTTTTAAAAAGCAGGGGAGATGGGCAGGAGAAAGAAAGAAAAGGAATCAGTGCAATTACCATCCCACAATTATCTCTTTTTCCTACTACAATAATGGAATAACCATTAAGGGGAAACAATTAAAATCATGCTCAGTGCAGGTTCTGAGAGGACCTATATAACAGTGTCTAGCTTAGTGTCCTAGCTGTTTTCTGCATTAAAAATGCTCTCTATAGGATAAATGGAAGTTACTGAATACACATAAGGAATAGCTCTATTGCATAAGAACACTATACAGTCACGTCTCATGCTAGAGCATCATTTGTCCTATGTTTCAAATAGCTAGGATCTTTCTGAAGCTTTTAGAAATGAATTTCAGCAGAAATATTCATGCTGGGAGACAAGTTTTATAAAAAATCTTGGAGCCAGAAATGGTTAACTTACCTGCACATTTAAGAGATTTATGAATGTAAGACAACACATATTCTAGGTCTGATGAACTAATCTTACACAACAGTACTTTCAATGTGCTCATATGAGGATCATTGTTTACTCAGTTGACTTTCATATCCATCTTCCCTCTGTATATATTATCGTTCCTTATTTAAGAATCATACTTAGAGAGCTAGTAATTCACTACTTGGAAGAATCTCATTTATCTGCTGACGTCATTACTAGGATCCTGTATTCAAGAGAATGTGTGTTTTTATGTTTTTGGCATAGTTCTGGCTGCTGTTTGATATGTGTGCTGAGAAGGGGAGGGAAGAAGCCACACAGAGACTGTCTATGGGAATTGACTTATTCTGAAGACAGGTAAATACAGAACAAGTTCTCCCTAGACAAGCTTTAGTTTTGTGGCTGGTTCGCATGCCTGGAAACCCTTCATAGTCCCAAGAGTATATGTTTTCCCACTGCTATGTCTCTGTTAATATCTGGTGGCAGATGCTGTGGGGGAGCAAATACCAATTGGAGGTGTGAGAAAACATCTATATATAGTGTAACCCTCCCTATGTCCTGCGGATTTCTTCAGGCATTCTGTCTCTGCCAGTTCTGCTGCAACACCTCACAGCACCTCTTTTTGTTTGCTCCATCTCCACTGTTAGCCCTGCCATTGGCTAGGCCACCATTTGACCTTCTCTGCAAAGGCTGAAGACTGCACAAATGACCTGGAGCTCCAGGTACATGTATGGAATCCTCTAATGTTTCCCCTGAGCCACCCTTTCTGAGGCACAATCCTTCTCCAAACACTTCCTGGGACCTACATTAGCTCCAGGATGGGGCCTGTATCTGGAAAGCCCAGTTTAACTCTGATATTTTGTCATTATTGAAGGGGAAAGGTTGTTAAGTTTCTTTCCTGCTATCCTGATCTTGAGCATAACTTAAAAACCTGATCCAAATCCACTTAAAGTTAGTGGGAATCTTTTTATTGATTTCATTTAGCAGCATTTAGCTCTGAATTCAAGCACGCCAAGGCATTTGTTCTCACCTTCCCAGATCACTATACCCTTTTCAAGAGTCTTAGTTCAGCCCTATATATCAGGGCTCAAGCTTTAGCTGCAGCCTCGCTACCCAGGGCTGAAGCCTGAGCCCTGCTGGCCAGGGCCAAAACACGTCACTTAGCTTCTCAGGGCTTCCTATGGCATGGGACCCTGGACAGTTGCTTTGCTTGCCATCCCGTAATGCTGGCCCTGTAGTTGTAGCCCCCTTAACCCATCCTGCAACTCCCCTTTTTCAGTTGTGAACTCCCAGTTGGGAAACACTGATCTGGTACACACAGAGGCAGCTTTAGGGATAGGTGAAGCAGGTGGCCACCTAGGGCCCCTGAGCAATAAGGGGCCCCGTTTTCAATTTGTTGGGCAGAAATGAAAATACAGAAAAATATAGAAAATTGTTCCCATCTAGCAGGGCTGGAAACCTCAGCACTTTTCAGTCTTGGCTCATCAAGGCAAACTATCATTAGCATCTGTGCTTTGTCAGAATTGCAGATTTCACCATTATTTGCCCATCACCTTCACAATGACATGCTAAAACAGCAGGAGCAAGCACAATAGCAGAAACTTTTCCAATGGTCTCATCTTTTAGTTCTTCAGTGTGGCCATTTATTCTGCTATATTTTAACACCAATTGAGAAATTTTGCCTTTTCCTTTTCTTTTTTTTTTTTTTACCTGTTCTTCTTTTGCCTTTCCCTTTGCCTTTGTGACAATTTTTCCTTCGGCTTTGGTTAGCTCAGGTTACCGGGTAGGTCCATATAGGCTGCTACATATAAATACAGTGCTGGCCTCAAGTAATGATTACAGCTGTGTGTGATGTCTGTGCTGTATGTCTTTCTTTTGGTAAGTAATTTTTTAGTTTCTTTTGTACTTACTATTTAATATTTTTGATGGGGCCAGAGTCTTATAAATTTGATTACTTCAGAGAATTTCCTTGAAATTTGGTGTTTTTCATTTACAGCTACAGACTAGAAACCTTCTTTTCACTTCTTTTTATTTATTATTATTATTTTTATTAAACTTTTAGTGCACATAAACCGAAGCTTACATTAAAAATTTGTAGGATTTGACTGCCAAATTTTTAAATGTGGTATTTTAATTATTTTTGAGACATCATTAATTTTACCAGTTTTTATTTGTTAATTAATGCACATACTTTTTAGAATTTTTGAAATGTTCATTTTAACTTTGTAGTTCAGCATTAGCTCATTTATATTAAGTGAAAAATGATCAACTTACAAGCTTCGTGATGGAAAGATCTTTAAAAATATCATATCCAGGAATAATTTACAAATTCCAGAGGTACAGTCATGTTAGTCTGGTTCAGCAAAACAAACAAGGATCCTGGGAGGGTGATAGTGGGGGCCTATAGGAAGCCTTTTAGGGGGCCCCAAGATGGGCTTTTGCCTAGGGTCCCTGTAGGCAGGCACTGTGGCCTGCCTCAGAGCGAGAGCTAGAAGAATGCCCCGAACGCCCCCTCTGGCCAGACCCAGGGACTACAAGGCCCCAGCCCCGGAAGCGGAGGGGCGGGGCCAGGCCAGGAAGGGGCGGTATAAGAGCACCGGCTGGGAGCTCACTTGAGGCCGAGCTCCCGAGGGGGAGGGACGTGCCGGCCCAGAGGGAGCAGGCCAGGCCCGGTCAGGGCCAAACTCACCAGCCAGCCCCTGCCTTTAGGGGCACCCAGTGCTACGGCCCGCCCAGCCTTCCAGTGCCAAGTGACTGGGAGGGGCACCCGGAGGCGGCTGACTGAGACGGGCGTTTGAGAGCCCGCCAGGCCCCACCGCAGCCCCCTCACTCCAGGGCAGCCTGGGAAGCAGAAGGTCCACTCCATCCACAACCGGCCCTGTGATTTAGAGGAGCTGCCCTCCGCCGAGGAGGAGACGCCGGCCTTGTACAGGCCCCAGGACTTGGAGGAGTTGCCCCTCGCGGAGGAGCCAGCTAAGTATCCAGACCTGCAGCCCATGGATACCGAGGGGTTCGCCGGGGTGCCGCAGGCCTACTACAAGGACAACCCAGAAGACGGCTACCCCCTTTGGAGCTAGGTACCCGGGGCGGGTGGCCGGGACGGGGTTGGAGGAAGCAGCCCAGGGAGGGCAGGATGGTGGGCCGTATGTCCAGGGCAGCGTGTTTTGGAGGCTGCCCCGCTGACCCGGTGGTGTGCCACCCTGCCCCTGTCTAGGGCCCTGGGCTGAGACGCAGTGGAGCGGGTAGGCCTGTGTCTCCCTCCTCAACCCCACCCCCCTTTTTGCTGTCCTGACCAAGGAAGCATTAACCTGTACCTGACCGCCAGACTTTTCAGTTGCCCACCCCGCCTGGGGGCCGGGGCTCCAGACTTTGCAGATGCCCGCCCTGCCTGGGGCCAGGGCTCCAGACTTTGCAGTTGCCCGCCCCGCCTGGGGGCCGGGGCTTCAGGCTGGGAATAGGCCAGACCACCCAAGGGATCAGGCCCGGGGACAATTTGTTCAGCTGCCGGGAGGGATGCCTCGGCCACCAACTCCCCTTTGCTGCCAGTAGGAGGCACCCTCCTGACCGGCCACCAGCGCTAAATGCCTACACGTGGTGGAGAGTGCAGGCACCTCCCCCCCCGACGAAAAGGAGGGGGGCTCGCCAAGAATAAGATAGCCTCCCACGTGGGGAAGGTAGAAAAGCCGAACGATCACCATGGACCTTGACCGGTTTACCAAATGGTGGCTAGAGTGGCAGCAGCAACAGCAATCGGAACAGATGCAGCAACAGCAGTGCCTCCTGCAGGCTCTTGGGGAGCAGCAGCAGAAGATGATACAGGAGCTGGGGGTGCAGCAGCGGGAACTTCAGCAGCAGAGTCTGCAGAAGCTGGAAGCCGTATTGGCAGGAGCGGCCGACCGCACCGTCAGGGTCTCCCGGGCCATGGTTTCCAACCCGCTGCCACTCCGGCTGACCAAGATGGGGCCCGAAGATGATCTGGAGGCATTCTTGAAACCCTTTGAGAGAGTGGCCTCGGCTGCAGGATGGCCCCCGGACCAGTGGGCCAACCTGCTGGCGCCCTATTTAACGGCGGCTTCCCAGGCAGCCTATCGGTCCCTCGCAGATAAAGATGCCCAGGACTACCAGGTGGTGAGGGAAGCCATCCTGGACGTCCTGGACATTACCCCAGAGACGTACCGACACCGCTTCCGAGGACAAACCTACCAACTGGGGACCCAACCGAGGGCGTTGGTTCAGGAGCTGAAAGAGGCCTGCTACCACTGGATCCAGCCCGAACAACACTCAAAAGAGGAGGTCATTGATATGTTCGTGATGGAGCAATTTCTCCATATCCTGCCCAGTCACAGTCGGATCTGGGTCCTGCGTCATCGGCCCCGAAAACTCAGTGAGGCGGTAAGCCGATCTGAAGACTTTCTAGCTGCAGAGAACCCAGGACTGTTGCTGGGTCCCACCCCTGGCGGGGTGCGGCCAAAAGGATCACCGCCAGCTGTCACTATGCGGGCTACCCGGCCTGGGCAGGCCCGGACCCCGACACCTGGTCACCCGCCGACGGGGGGGGGATTGGAGAGGCCCTGGGAGCTCGAGATGCCCTGGCCATGGACAAGGGGGGCCGTGCCCCAGGTAACCCCAACTCCACCTCGGGGACTTCAAGCGGCCCCGGGCCATGCTTTAAGTGTGGACAACGGGGTCATATACAGCGACAGTGCCCCGTGACAGACTGTGCCTTTGGGTCTGTGTATGCAGGGGAAGGACGAGCCCTGGGGCCGACCTCCCCAAAAGCGACAATTACAGTTAAGGTCGCGGGGAGGCCCTGGGAAGCCCTCGTGGACTTCGGCTGCGGACAGACTCTAATGGAACAGGGACAGGTTCCTGAAGAGGGGTGTGTCTTTGGAAAGGTGGACCTGCGGTGTATCCTTGGGGACCTACGAACATACCCCACCCTCCCGGTCTCCCTGACCATCGGACCGATGACACGAACCATCCCCGTGGGACTATCAACTCACTTACCATAGCCAGTGATTCTGGGCCGGGATTGGCTGGACTTCGCCGGGGTGCTGCAGAGGTTAGGACGACCCATTGGCCCGGACGGGGACCCATGGGGGTCCGACTCCCAAGACAACGTAAAGAGCCCACCTGGCCCAAAGGAGATGGGACTGGGGGAGGCAGAGTACCTGGAACCAGACGGGGAGCTGCCCCCGGGTCAAGACACCCAAGGGGAGAAGACCCCAGGCCCAGCAGAAGCTTCCCCGGAGGTGGAGGGACCAAGAGCAGACTTTTGCCGAGACCAGCGGGAAGACCCCACTCTACGTAATGCTTATGACCGGATAGCCGTGATAGATGGGGGGGTAACTGACCCACAACAAGCCAGTCAATGGCCTCAATTTGAACTGCGGCGAGACCAGTTGTATCGGATCGAGAAAGACACTAGAACTGGGGAGCTGCATGCCCAATTAGTAGTGCCCCGTCTGCATCGTAAGTTAGTATTACGACTGGCCCATTATGTCCCTGCAGCAGGCCACCTGGGCACTGATAAGACCCTAGCCCGAATTCTTACCCGGTTCTATTGGCCAGGAGTACATCGGGAAACCCGAGACTACTGTGCGTCCTGCCCAGAATGTCAAAGAGCTGCTGCTGCCAGGACTCCTAAAGCGCCCCTGGTACCCCTCCCAGTGGTTGAAACCCCTTTTGAAAGGGTAGCGGCGGACCTGATCAGGCCCTTGGAGTGAAGCATTGGAGGGTACCGGTTTATTCTAGTACTGGTGGACTATGCTACCTGCTTCCCTGAGGCCATACCACTGAAGAACACCGCTGCAAGGACGATAGCTGCCGAGTTGGTAAAGGTGTTCACCAGAGTAGGTCTCCCTCGAGAGCTGCTCACCAACCAGGGGCCGAACTTCACTTCCTAGCTGTTTAAAGAAGTCTGTGCCATCCTGGGCATCCGGAAAATCCAAACATCGGTCTACCATCCCCAAACGGATGGATTAATAGAGCGGTTCAACCAGACTCTGAAGAGCATGCTCAGAAAGTTCTCCCCAGAAGAGCTCCGGAGGTGGGACCAGTTAATCCCGCCGTTGCTCATGGCCATCAGAGAGGTTCTGCAAGCATCAACTCAGTTGTCCCCGTTCGAGTTACTATATGGCCGACAGCCACGCGGGGTGCTGGACCTAACAAAAGAAAACTGGGAACACACGCCATCCCCTTCACAAGGACTATTACAATATGTACAAGACCTGCAGAAGCGGCTACGTCAGTGGGCCACTTAGCCCAGGAAAACCTGAAGACAGCTCAGGAGACCCAGTCCAGGGCATATAATAAAGGAGCCCAGACCCACTCCTTTGAACCAGGGGATCGAGTCCTAGTGTTACTGCCCTCCTCAGAATCAAAACTCTTGGCACAATGGCAGGGCCTATATGAAATAATAAGACAAACGGGGCCTGTAAACTTTGAAGTCAAGCAACCAGACCGCTGGAAGAAGAAACAAATTTATCACATCAACCTTTTGAAACCATGGCGAGAGAGGGAGGGCCTGATGATTACCCCCTACCCCCCAGATCCTGAGCTTGGCCCACAGGTGCCTTTGGGCGACCTGGGAGAACCCCAGTTAAGCCCAACGCTGGCAGATATACAACGGGAGCAAGCCCGGCGTTTATTGGCGACTTTCACGGGGGTCTTCACAAACAGACCAGGGTCGTCCTTCCAGGGATATCATCAAATACAGACTTCCCTGGGGGAGATTGTTCGTGTTGGAGCCCGATCACCCCCCCCCCGGCACCTTCAAGCGGCGGTGGAGCAAGAAGTCCAGGCCATGCTGGAATTGGGGGTAATTGAGCCCTCGAATAGTGACTGGCGCAGCCCCATTGTGCTGGTCCCAAAACCAGACGGATCTTGGAGGTTCTGTATTGACTTCAGGCGAGTCAATGCTATCTCTAAATTTTGATGCATATCCTATGCCCCACGTAGAGGAATTGTTGGACCGGTTAGGGGAGGCCCAGTATTTTACCACCCTGGACCTGACCAAGGGCTATTGGCAAATCCCCCTGCATCCGCAATCCAAAGAGAAAACGGCCTTTGCCACACGGAGCGGCCTATATCAATTTGTGCGGATGCCCTTCGGACTCCATGGTGCCCCCGCCACCTTTCAGCGCCTAATGGACCACCTGCTGAGACCCCACCTCGACTATGCCGCTGCCTACATAGATGATGTCGTGATATATAGCCAGGACTGGGATACCCAGCTGGCCCACGTGACAGCAGTCCTACGAACACTGGAAAAAGCAGGGCTTATGGCCAATCCCAAGAAGTGTCTTATAGGGTGGCAAGAAACAGTATATCTGGGGTATACCCTGGGCCGAGGTACCCTAAAACCACTCATTTGGAAAGTGCAAGCCCTTCAAGAGTATCCACGTCCTACCACCAAGAAACAAGTGCGGCAATTTTTGGGTCTCGCTGGTTATTATCGATGGTTTCTTCCCGATTTCTCTATGGTGGCAGCCCCTCTTACAGATCTGCTCACCAAGGAGCAGCCGCTCAAGGTGCGGTGGGGCCCCGCCTGCAAGCAGGCATTCCAGGGGCTGAAAACTCGACTGTGCCAAGCCCCGGTTCTGTACAGTCCAGATTTTAATCAACCTTTTATGGTTCAGGCAGATGCCTCAGCCATAGGTTTAGGAGCCGTCCTGATGCAAAATATCAATGAAGAGGAACATCCCATCTTATATTTGAGTTGGAAACTTTTCCCGCGGGAACAGAAGTATGTGACACTTGAAAAAGAGGCATTGGCCATAAAGTGGGCGTTAGAGGCCCTGCGTTATTATCTTCTGGGACGTCCTTTCGTTGTGATCACGGACCATGCACCCCTCCGCTGGTTGCAACAGATGAAAGACACCAAAGCCAGAGTAATGAGGTGGTACGTGGCCTTACAACCCTTTGCTTTTACTGTACAACATCGGTCAGGTAAGGCCCACGCAAATGCGGATGCCCTCTCGCACACAGACACAGAGACGTTGCCCAGCTCGGAGACAGCAGAGCTGGACTTGAGGGGGGGTGTGTGTAGGCAGGCACTGTGGCCTGCCTCAGAGCGAGAGCTAGAAGAATGCCCCGAACGCCCCCTCTGGCCAGACCCAGGGACTACAAGGCCCCAGCCCCGGAAGCGGAGGGGCGGGGCCAGGCCAGGAAGGGGCGATATAAGAGCACCAGCTGGGAGCTCACTTGAGGCCGAGCTCCTGAGGGGGAGGGATGTGCCAGCCCAGAGGGAGCAGGCCAGGCCCGGTCAGGGCCAAACTCACCAGCCAGCCCCTGCCTTTAGGGGCACCCAGTGGTACGGCCTGCCCAGCCTTCCAGGGCCAAGTGACTGGGAGGGGCGCCCGGAGGCGGCTGACTGGGACGGGCGTTTGAGAGCCCACCGGGCCCCACCGCAGCCCCCTCACTCCAGGGCAGCCTGGGAAGCAGAAGGTCCACTCCACAACCGGCCCTGTGATTTAGAGGAGCTGCCTCCGCCGAGGAGGAGACGCCGGCCTCGTACAGGCCCCAGGACTTGGAGGAGTTGCCCCTCGCGGAGGAGCCAGCTGAGTATCCAGACCTGCAGCCCATGGATACCGAGGGGTTTGCCGGGGTGCCGCAGGCCTACTACAAAGACAACCCGGAAGACAGCTACCCCCTTTGGAGCTAGGTACCCGGGGCGGGTGGTCGGGACGCGGTTGGAGGAAGCAGCCTAGGGAGGGCAGGATGGTGGGCCATATGTCCAGGGCAGCTTGTTTCGGAGGCTGCCCCGCTGACCTGGTGGTGTGCCACCCTGCCCCTGTCTAGGGCCCTGGGCTGAGACGCAGTGGAGCAGGTGGGCCTGCATCTCCCTCCTCAACCCCACCCCCCTTTTTGTTGTCCTGACCAAGGAAGCATGAACCTGTACCTGACCGCCAGACTTTGCCGTTGCCCGCCCCGCCTGGGGGCCGGGGTTCCAGAC
>ML681964.1:19785416-19853497 GCA_007922195.1 Podocnemis expansa | reverse complement strand
AACAACCTCTGTTGTTTCGAAATAAGAGGGCTGTGAGAACACACCCTAACAGATTTATTTATCGCCTGAGCTTTCATAGGAGAAAATCCCACTTTGTCAGATGTGTTGAAAAACATTTAGGGTGAACATGAAAAAAGAAATAGCAGAAGAATAAATAGTGGTGGCTATTTCCAAATGAAGCTTGTCTATTGATGAGAAAATGTTAAAATACATTTTAAAGCCTGATCAATGTTGTGTCTTCAAAAATAGACTTTGTGTGCTGGATCCCATGCAGCAGGTTCCTAGGTTTGACTTTGCACTGATGGTCAGCTCTCAGTTCTAACTCTTTAGATGCAGATATTTAGGCTATGCCTATAGTGGTAAATTAGATGAAATTAAGGAGACTTAAGTTGAACTATCTTTTTAGCTGTCTATAGTAGGCTTTCCTTAATTCAAACTAAAGAATGCTTAGTCTGAACTAGTACTGTAACCACCAGTGCTTAGTTCGAACTAAGCGCTTAGTTCAGCTGTTAGTTCAAAATAAGTACTGTGATGACCAGAACTAACCCTTAGTTCAAACTTAATAAGTTCGAACTAAGGGCAGTAGTTCAAACTAACAAAGCGTACTAGTTCAAACCAATTGGGCCGGAGACCTGGAGACGCAGGGCCCTGCCAGACCCGGGGCATCGGCGCTGGGATTTGGGGCATGGGCCCCATGTGCCCAGCATCAGCGATGCCCCTGATTCCAGCCAAATAAAAGAAGCATTGTATCATCCCTGATTGAGGGTGCAATGGATGTGTTGAATTATATTTGCTACCTATATATCATTTTCAGAGGTTCTCAATATTTGTGGAGTCAGTTTTTTAAATCCCTGTCCTTAAGGTAAGGTCCATTATATTTGGGAGAGTCCTGAAGTCTCTTACAAAACTTACATTTACAAAACAATCATTTAAAAGAACACTTGAGAGTTACCATTTCACGACACTTCAAGTCCCATCCCATTGTTATGATATGAGCCAGTAATTGTTATGGTATGAGCCAGATCATTGACCCATCTGATCTACTTTCAATTGGCTTGGCAGTGCAAGTTACAAGCAGCTGAACGTGAGAGGAATCCTCAAGAGGCATAGAGTAAGCATAAATAGATCTGTCCCCACAGAACCCAGTGTATATACACACATACACAGACACGTGTGCACGTATATTCCCTGCCTTTAAGACCTTCCAGTCTAACAAATGGGTTTAAAATGGTTATGAACAAAGACCACATGAAGAAAAGTTAGAACATCTTTACAGAGAGAAAGTGGGTGAGATAACATTTTTTATTTGAACAACTTCTGTTGGCAAGAGAGACAAACCTTAGTTACACAGAGCTTTTTTGCTGACCTGAAGAGCTTTGTGTAGTTAGAAGGTTCACTTTTCTCACCAATAGAAGTTGGTCCAATAAAAGGTATTACTTCAAGCACCTTCTTTCTCTAATATCCTGGGACTGACATGGTTATAGCAACACTACATACAACATATCCATAGGTAATTTACAAAGCAAAAAAGAGACTGAACTTGTTAACTAAGATCTTGGCAGTAAATAGTTCATCCTGCTCTCATTCTAAGGTAGTTCAGTAACTCAGAAGAAAAGCTCAGCATCCCTAATCAACTTTTCTTCCTCAGATTAATATGATATAAAATTCATCAAGAATGTGGTCCTTCACATTCTTCTGATGAAGAAATACATAACACTGCTGTTTGGAGCAGTGGTGCAGGAGTGTTTAGATGGGACTGAATGTATTTCTAACTTGCCAACATTACTGTGTTGTAAGAAGATGAGATGTGACAATGAGCTGTCTAAAAATGGAACTGCTGACCCCCAAAATGGTCTTAGTTTACACTCTGACTTTATGTCTAACTGCAGAGTGACTTGTTAAGGTGCTAATGTAATAACCTTGCTGAATGTACTCAAATACTTAAATCATAGCATGTCTGCATCAGAAATATAGATTCTGGCTTTGAAAACTGCTTTTCCTGAGGCAAAATCATTGCAGTGAAGGGTTTTATTCAAAATAGATCTTCTTCTTAAATAGTTTAATTTCAAAATGTAAAGAAAGCTATTTAGATAAAGCACATACAGGACCACACAGCATAGTAGATGAAATACACATGACAGAGCTCTCTTTGACAAGAGAGAATGAAATGTTCAACCCCATCCAAACTATGCTGGCTAGTTGTGCAAGGTTTTTTAATACAGTCAGTGCTACATTCTGGGATCCTGCACAGGCTGGATTTAAATGTCCACAATAACAAATCATATGCTGCTGAATACCTTAGGGCACAATCTATTACAATTCAGTTGGTAAGCATTGCTAAATGCTGTGAAGGCCTCAGCTGTCCAGTTGAGGTGAGATTTCACCATCTGCTTCAGAACAATAAGAGCAGACGCAATCTAATGTAGCTGACTTACATAATTCTCTCAAGGAGAAGGGAAGCCTTGGGCTGCTAAATGTCAAAACTGCTTATGTCTCATCTTCTCCAAGTGCAGAATCAGCTGTGTAGTTTGAACATGAATGAGCCAACAAGCCTAGATCCAGCAACCCTGGCAAATCACAAGATTTGTGAAAGAAGGGTATTCTAATTTATCTTACTTTTTTCTTTATCAAATTCATGCACTGTCTACAGCATAATACCTTTGTTTCTAATTTAGCAGCACAAGGAACAAAGGACAACTGTAAACTGTCAACAAGCTCTGAACTGCCCTTCATTTGGCCAAAAATGTATTATTGTGTAGATGTGAAAAGGACCAAAATGGCTGCTGCTCTATGTAAAATTCTTGTCAATATGCTTGTCAAATAGAAAGTATTTTTAAAATGTCTTTTATTTTTACCATATTCTCTCAGTTCATTCACCAGATGGGCTATTAAAAGATGCTTGGAATGCTTTTGGGAATTATCCTTAAACATCGGCCATGGAACATATCTTCACCCATGTTTCTCAACATTATTCATGAAATTAAATGGGACCTAGATTTCATAGAATCATAGAAACTGGAAGGAACCATGACAGGTCATTGAGTCCAGTTCCCTGCAATCATGGCAGTATCAAGTACTCCTCTTAAACCATCCCTGACAGGTGTTTGTCTAACCTGCTCTTAAAACCCTCCAGTGTAGGAGATTCCATAACCTGCCGAGTCAACTTATTACAGTGTTTGATCACCCAGACACTTAGGGATTTTTTCCTAATGTCTAGGCTGAACCTTCCTTGCTGTAAGTTAAGCCCATTGCTTCTTGTCCTATCATCTCTGATTAAGGAGAAGAATTCTTCTCCTTCTTCCTCATAACCACCTTTTAGGTACTTGAAAACTGTTATCATATCTCCTCTCAGTCTCCTTTTTTCTAGACTAAACAAACCCAGCTCTTTCAATCTTCCTTCATCAGTAAAATGTTCCATACCTCTAATCATTTTTTTTTTTTGCCTTTCTCTGGACTGACTCCAGTTTGTCTAAGTGGTTTTTGAAAGAAGGTGCCCAAAACTAGACACAGTGGTCAAGTTGAGGCCTAATCAGTGCAGAGTACAGTGAAAAAATCACTTCTGTGTCTTACTTACAATACTCATGTTAATACACCCCAGAAATGTATTTGCTTTTTTCACAACAATATTACAGTGCTGACTCATATTTAGCTTGTGATCCACTGTAACACCCAGATCCATTTTCATAGTACTCCTTCTTCAGCAGTCATTGTCCATTTTGTATGTGTGCAATGGGTTGGTCAACCCTAAGTGGAGTACTAGGCACTTATCTTTATTGAATGTCATTCTATCTATCTCTGACCATTTCACCAGTTTGTCCAAATCATTTTGAATTGTGATCCTGTCCTTCAAAGCACTCACAACCCCTCCCAGCTTGATATCATCTTCAAACTTAATAAGTTTGTTCTCTATGCCATCATCCAAGTAATTGATAAAAATGTTGAACAAAACCAGATCCAGGACAGATCCCTGCAGCACCCCACTCATTATGTCCTTCTAGCCTGAATGTGAACCACTGAAGACTATGCTCTAGGAATGGTTATCCAACCAGTTTTTCACCCATATTATAATAGCTCCATCTAGTTTGTACCTCCCCAGTTTATTAATTAGATTTGAAACGGCCTTGTTCTGGGTTTTGAAATAAAACAATCCAGGCTAATATTGCAGCACTAGTTTAATTCATTTCTGTTTCAGATGGAGGCAAAAAAAGGTATCTGAACTCCCTTGCTCTTTGAGGGTTCAGATAAAATGACATCTGGGTTTTGCCCATTTCTCGCTGCCATCCCCTTGCAAATTCACTGCTAATATCAGTAATGTTGGATATCTAGCATACTGTTACTCATGTAAGGTAGGTCTCGAGTCTGAGCACTTCTTGTGCCTCACACCCAAAGGGGAAGGCAACTAATCTGCATGGGCTTTGTATTTGCATAAGCACAATTAGGTATTAGCATAATCTCACTATGTAGGTGCAGGGCATGGTGGTAAACTGTATATGGGTTGATTTGATTACAAATTTGTCAATACCTCTATTTTAACTGAGGAGGGAAATGAAATATTATCTTTTTCATAATATGTTATCCTTTGACAGTATAAACTCTGTTTAGCTTATTTGGTGGAAAATCAGCAACACAGAACTTGAAAGAGTGAGCAACTCTGTGTTTCAGTGTGTGATGGGAGAGAAAAGGGGGGTGGGAGTGGCATTAGCTCTGCTAAAGAGCAATGCCTGAGGCACTGCCTCACCCCTGCCCCACTGTTAAAAGATAGACTTGATGGCTCCTTGTGGAGTCTCCCTTGTTATTTTGATCAGAGGAGCTCATTATATATTTAATATATTTGTTTGAGATCTGAAATTTCACACAAAATCTTAGAACCACATGGTTAGAAGGGACTAACACCATGCTGAGCTACAGAATTTGTTGTGTTTAAACCATTCCAGACAGATAGCTATCCAACCTCTTTTTGCAAACCTCCAGTGAAGGAACTTCCATGACTTCCAAATCAGTCTGTTCCATTGTGCTACTGTTCTTATAGTTAGGAAATTTTTACTGAGATTTAATCTATATCTGCCATGCTGTAGTTTGTACCTATTGCCCCTTTTTCTGCCTTCTGCGGCAAGAGAGAACAATTTTTCACAATCTTTTTTTTTGTCAACTTTTCAAGTATTTGAAGACTATTATACTCTCCCCCTGCCCCCAGTAATCTCCTCTTTTCCAAGCTAAACATACTTAGTTCCTTCAACCTTTGCTCATATGGCTTGATTCCCATCCTGTTGATAACCTTTGTCACTTATCTCTGGATCATTTAGTTTTTCTACATCCTATCTATCCAGCAATGACCAAAATTGGACACAGTACTCCAGCTGAGACCTAACCAATGCTAAGTAGAGTGACACTATCAAATCCTAGGACTTGCATGCTATGCCTCTGTTAATGAAACCTAAAATTACATTTGTCTGTGTCTTTTTTCTGCAACAGCATCATACTGTGGACTCATGTTGACATTGTGATCCACCACAACTTCCAGATTCTTCTTAGGAGTTCTGTTGTCAAGCCAGTTATCCTTCATTCAGCATTTGTGCATTTGATTTTTTTCCCTAAATGTAGCACCTTACCTTTGTCTTTGAATTTCATTTTGTTATCTATAGGCCAGCTCTCCAATTTATCAAGGTCCATCTGAATTTTAGCTTTATCCTTCAAACTTCTAGAAGTCCCTCTCCTTTGTTTTGTGTTGTCTGCAAATTTGATCCTAACTCTCTATTCCTACATCCAGGTCATTAATAAAGATATTGAATAATATGAGACCCTGAATAGATCCCTGTGGAATCCCATTTGAGACCTTCCTCCAATCTGACATCACATCATTAATAGTTAGTCTCTGTGGTTGTTTAACTAATTATGTATCCACCTAACGGTAGTTCTACCAAGCCTACATGTCTACACACAGGCAGTTAAATCAATTTAACTTAAATCAATCTAATAAAATCAGTATAAAAACCATTAAATTGATTCAGATTAAATAGATTTAACAGGTTTCCACTAAAACACTGAAATTGAACTAGCATGTCCAGAGATAGGACTTGCTAGTTCAATTTAGGAGAGGGGCACCATGGGAGGTGTGACAACATGGTCCCCAGGAGAGGCAATGCCACCCACCCAATCCCCTGCCTGGCTCTCACCCAGTGAGCCAGGTGGTGAAGGAAAGCATCCCCAGGGGTGAAGGCATCCCATTGCCTGGCTGCAGCCCTGGGCACTCAGCCAGGCTTGGGGAAGGGATCCCCATGCACCCAGCTACCCCAGCCCTAGTTGGGTGGCAGGGAAAGGGACCCCAATGCCACCCGGCTCCCCAAGTCCTAGCTGAGTGTCAGGGAAGGGACCACTGCATGCCCAGCTTCCCCTGTGCTTGTGGGACGGTGGGGGAAGGGACCCTGCATGCCTGGTTTCCCCAGCCCTAGCCTGGAAGTGGGGGAAGGGATCCCCGTGTGCCCGGCTCCCCATTAGAATAGGACACCCAGGAAGTAGTCTCATAGAATCACAGAGTTGGAAGGGACCTTATGATGTCATTTAGTCCAACTCCCTGCTAAAAGCAGGCCCACTCTTAATAAATCATCCCAGCCGAGGTATTGTCTAACTGGACCTTAAATATCTCCAGACAGAGATTCCACCACCTCCCTAGGCATCCTATTCCATATAGAGACCTATTCTAGAGACCTTCCTTTACAGTGTGTATAAGCCTCCATGAGGGGATTAGTGAACACATATGGTTTGTAGTGAGCTATGAATCACCTGAGCAATGGTGGTTTTTTACACAGTATTTGAATTAAAATTGGACTATAGCAAGTGCTAAATGGCTGAGTCAGACATGGATTTGCAGTTTGGAGTTTATACTAGTATACCAACTTCCGCTGTATGAGAAGGTAGCAGCAGTACCAATTTCTTGTTCTGGGTCCAGTTATTTATTTTCTTCTGAAGAATACCAAAAGCATAAGAAGAAAATCTCTTCTGTTACTAGTGTTTGTAGGAGTTCACGGATGGTATTAAGGATACGTTTTTGTCAAGGAAAGTCTACCTACAATTAAAAAAACCTCAGGCCATTTTCAGATTCACAGTTAATGAGTGGATGGGAATATCCTCTTCAGTGTATGAACATTTACTTAATTTTTTAAAAGTATTTCTAAATCACCTCATCTCTCCAGCACTGAGCAGGAGAAGGAATCATTGTGCTGGTGCTTAGGAGTTCAAGTCAAAGATTTACAACAAACTGACCCTTGTCTTACAAAGAAAATGAGACCATTATAAATTTTCCACTTCAGACAAAAACTAGAAGCTTTACTCAAGATATTTTGTTTCTAAAGGGGAATCTGATATTTTGAAAAATCAGATATTTAAATTTATATCTTTTTTTCTTGTTAATTTTTATTTTATTAAATGAAGAAAATATAAGAATTATGTTCTGGACATTTGAAAACTATGTTTATTACAGATATTAATCCATGTCAATAATTCCTTGCCGTTCAAGGATGACTGTCTTCCATAAAATGATAGTCAGTTATCACTGATGGATCTGTGGATGGCTAATGAGACCAATCTGGGATCCACAAATCTTGCTGAACCAGAGGCAGACATTTCCCAATGGAAGAAGTGAATCTGAATTTTTGAGTCAAGCTGAGACTTGTTTTTCCCTTCTTTCTTGCTTCTCCATTTCCTGTTGTATCTGTCGGATCTTGAAATACAGAGATCCTTGCCACACGTTCCTTTTCCATTTTGGTTAGTTAAGGGCTTGATTTTTGCATGAGTTTTTGTTAATATTGTACTTCTTCATGTTGGTTTGAGGTTGTCTCTAAAGTGCTTTTTTTGTTTGTTTGTTTGCCCCTCATCTGTTGGCCATTGTCAGTACATGACCTGCTTTGGGAATCTATTTTTTGGCAGTTGAAGAATATACCCAGCCCAGTGGAGTTGGTGGTGGATGATCATAGCTTCAATGCTATAGGTTTTGAAATGGGGAAGAACACTGTTGTTAGTACACTTGTTTCAGAAGATCTTGCGGAGGAACTGTTGATGATATCATTCAAGGAAGAACAATGGGTATATCTACACTGGAGGCTCTGTTAAGTTGACTTAACAAGCTCAACTTTAAGTCAACTTAAAGTCAACCTTGTTAAGTTGACTTAGAGTGGTCCATACTGAAAACTCCTGTTGATTGCCTTTGCCCACACTGGCAGGTGCTAAGTCGACCCTTCCTGGTGGCTAGGAACTCTGGGAGGGAGCCTGGAGGCCAATTAGGTTGACTTAAGGGATATTCTCCATCTCCATTGGCTTAAGTTGACTTAATAACGTTGACTTCAATGTTAAGTCAACATTATGAGGTGGTGTTCTTATGTCAGCTTAAGGAATCGCTTAAGTCAACTTAATAAAAGCCCAGCGTGGCTGCAGGGGTCTGTAGGCCAACTTAAGCTTCCTTAAGTCAACCTAAGGCTCCTGTGTAGATGTACCCCGTGAGATGTCCATGGTACCTGATCCAGGTTTCAGAACCATATATGAGAGCGGAGACAACAGCAACAAAAGTGATGAGAAGTTTGGTTTGATTCTTGATGTCATAGTCTTCAGAGATACGTTTTCTCAAGTGTCTGAAAGCTGTACTGGTGCATTAATTTCCTTGTCAGTGTCAGCTTTCTGAGACAGATAGCTCCTGAGATAAAGGAAGTTGTGGAAGTTCTCCAGGATCTCTTTATTGATCTAACTTATGGGAGCAGCATCCTATTGATTCAGAACCTGTTGGTAGAATATATTACTTTCCTAGGTGTTGAATGTGAGGCTGAGTTGGTTGCAGGCCTTAGGAAGATGATGATTGTTTTTTGAGGATCTTCTTCCGAATGGGCACACAGGGTACAATCATCAGCATATTGGAGTTCAGCGACTGATTAAGTGATAGCCTTTGTCTTGGATCAGAGGCTAATGAGGTTGAAGAGCTTGTCGTCCATTTTCTATTAGATGTCAAGTCTGGAGACAAGCTTGTCATCATCCTCATCACTGACAACAAGGAAGATGGAGAAAAGGGTTGGAGCGATTAGTTAGTCCATCTAAAGTAAAGTTTTATACACATCTTGGAGGTTTTCTGTATGTCCATAAAAGTCTTCACAAGAATCATATTGGGAAGAATTCTCTGCTCTTATGTCTGATAGAATCTAAATATAGACTTTTAACTGATAGTCTTACTTTAGCTCACTGAAGTGTGTTAAAACCATCTTACTCTTGTCTCAAGATTGTGATTTGACTGTTCATACAACTTTTCAGTTTATCACTTCCTGAATCAAACTGTGATATTCAAACAAACAAGGAGTCCTATGGCACTTTTAAAGATGAGCAAATGTATTTATCACATGAGCTTTCATGGGAGAAATCCCATTTCATTGAATACTTGAAAATGAAAAACTTATAGTTTGGGAAGCAAAAATAAATCCAGTGAAGTGTGAGTGATTTCTCCCATGAAAGCTCATGTGACAAATAAATTTGTTAGTCTTTAAAAGTGCCACAGGACTCCTTGTTTGTTTTGCTGAACTAGGCTAACACAGCTACTTCTCTGGAACTTGTGCAATTTGAGGTTCAGATTTTGGCTATGTTACCTCTGTTTTAAATTGCACCACAGCACAAAATGGCTCTAAAGTCAGGATCCAGACAAGAGAGTGGAAGGTGATCTTTTGGTGAGCTAAAGTTAGCACAGCAGGTCCTAGGGTGTTCCACCTGCTTGCTACCTGTGTAGTAGTGTGGCCAGGAGAGCAAAGATGTGCCCAGTGCCTCCCTATACTGTGCAGACTCCCATTTTTACAAGTGGCACAAATTAGGACAACTCTCCAGCTGTTCTCACTCGTGTTCAGAGCCATCTAGTCCTGAGTTCCTCTAACATCAATCTTTTATTATTCTCAGACTATTCAGTTACCTGGTGTTTTGTTTTCCTTTTCCCCCAGACTGCTTCTTAATTATTCCTGTCTCACAGCTAGAACTGATCCAAAACAACCATCTTTGTGAAATTGAATGAAAGTGTTTTCCCGTTAGCAGAAAGTTAAGAAAGTTCTTTTTTCTTAATCTGGTTAACTACGGATATGAGATGTATATGGCAGTTTTTATGCATCAATAAAGCAAGGTGAAATGGCATATTTATAGCAGCCCCATGGGCACAGTTCTTATTTCCACTGCAACTATTTCAGGAATCCTCAAGTATAAAACATATGATAAAACATATGGGCACAGCTCATTTTCATGTATGAAATTTGTCCACTGATGTTTTTTAAAGTTAATTTCCTGAGGGATTTCCACTTATTGGAGTGTACCTTGAAGGGACAGGACCTTCTCCAGGGTTATACTTTAAAAATATCAAATTTAAATCCTTACTCTCTGTTGACAAGAATACAATGGCAAGTTTTAAACTCTGTGACTGGCACAAACACTCTGAATAAAATAACAGAAGAACTGGCTCCTGTTTTCAGCAATACCGGACATCCTGCTCTTGTTGTTTTCAGCAAAAATTAAGGATTTTCCAGGAAAATAGGGAGTTGTTTTGTATAATGTATCCAAATTAGCATTTTTCAACTCCTCTCCACTAAGACTGAGCTTATTCTTTGATTTCTTGGAGACAGCTTCCGATCAAGCTCCTGACCTCTCTTTACAAGAAAATAGCCTGTGTTTCATTTAGGGTTGTTAGCTTTAGCAGAAATCTCAGATCACAAATGATAACAGATGTGTCATTGTACTGGTATGTATGCACCCAGATGGAGAGCATAACTTGAGCACATGGACTGAAGCCTTTCTCTTCTACCTTTCCCATTAAGTTGGGAATGACTATTAACAGCTAATGTGTGCCTGTGTGCAGGTTGTTACGGTGTCTGGGTCTAGGGGACTGTTTATGATTATTTTTCATATTGATATTTCATATTTACAATTATCCATATGTGATATGTCATGTTTGGTATCAATAGAAAGGCTGTAATTTGCTAGGAATGATTATATGATTTGTGTTTAGGTATCGTGCCTGTATTGGAGATTAGAAATCTATTTGTTTTGATGTGTGTTCCAAGTTGTTTGAGCTAAAGCAATCCCAGACTGGGTGTGTGCAAACTATTGTCATATTGATGGCCCATCAGGAGGGGACTCCCAGCTACAGTGGGCCCAAGAGGAAACCTGTTTGACAGTTACCCAGACTGACCATGTGGCCCACCTCCACTTTGATTTGGCAAGGACTCTGAGATAAAAGGCCATTGCCCATTCTCCATTTTTTCTTTAGTCTCTAGTCTGCAGGCTATCTGCAACCAACACCTGCCTCTAGAACTATTCTTCTGGGACTGAACAAAGGACTTAGACCCACCCAGCTGCTGCTGCTGGGTGCACACCAGAGGAGTGGGACTAATCTGCAAACTACAGGATCTTCAAGGATTTGTTTTCTATGGACTCTAAATCATTTGTATACATGTGATTCACTTTGACCCTTTAACATCTCTCATGAGTAGCTTGTTTTCTTTTTATATTAAACCTTTAGTTGTAGTTACTAAAGGATTGGCTGGCAGTGTGGTATTTTGGGTAAGATCCAAGTCTATATTGTTCTGGGTGATGTGGCTGGCCCTTTGGGGTCAGGAGAACCTATTTTGTAAAGAGACCCAGTGGCTAGAGGGGACCTTAGGAGCTGATGTGCAGTAAGGGAGCTGCTTCTATTTTGTTATGCTCAGTGATGACCAGAGTGGGGGAGTCAGGAGCATGTTTTTTTACTGACTGGGAGAGTGGTTTAAGTACCACCCATCAGTGGTTTGGGGGTTTGACTCCTGGTTTTGCAGCTTGCCCTGATTTTGGCACATTCAGAAAGTTATCTGAGGAGGCCCAGGTCACACAGGTGTGTTGGAATAATTTGTATAGTGGTGGTTCGGAGAGCCATTGAAGCAAACCGTAAACCCTGTATATAATGGAATCTATTTCAAAGCAGGGATTGTGGCAGCACTCCCAGCACCTATGCCTATGTGCAGATGCCACGTGCTGAAATGAAATCCTTGCTTTTGACTGCTTAAATAACTAGTAAGAGGTTAATGAGCAGCTGAGAAGAATAAATTTCTCTTCTTTTAAATAAAGAATCTTCTAAAATATGTGTAGTATCAAGACATACTAATCATCACCTTGATAATTTTACTTGTACGTTGTCAACCTGTTCTTCTATTTATTGTCTGCCTCTCTCCATAGTCTAAAAACTCTACTCCACTTACATGACCCTCCATTACCAAAGTATCTGAGAACCTCAAAATCATCAATGTATTTATTGTCTTAACATGCCTGTGAGGGGAAAAAATGCTATTGTCTCTGTTTCATTGAAAGAGAATGGAGGCACAGAGATTGAGTACGTTTACACTTAGAAACAAAAAAAAAAAAAAAACCCTGCCGCTGTGAGCCTCAGCTTCAAGGTCAACTGACTTGTACTTTCAGGGCAGATGCTGTGGGGCTAAAACTAGTAGAAGGACAATACCTCTCAGACTGGAGCCCAGGTTATGAAACTTGGTGAGAGGAATAGGACTCTGAACCCAAGCTTTGGTCTGAGTCAGAGCATCTACAGTGCTATTTTTTAGCCCTGTAGCATAAAACCACATCAGCCGACCTGACTCCGACTTGCTACCATGGGGTTTCTTTTGCAGTGTAGCTGTGAAGGTTCCATAGGAAGTCTGTGTTAAAGCTGGAGATGATCTCAGGTCTCCCACATTAGGGTCCCAAACTTAGGAAAAACACAATCACTTCCTTTCAGTGGATCTGCTTTTCTTTGTATTTGTACAGCACCCAGCACATGGTGGACACTAATGGAAACATACACAATGAACCTTATTTCAAGATAGTCAACAAATTCTGTGGGTTTAACAGCATAAAGAATACATGAATTTTGTAACAGTTAATATTAACATGACATTAGGAATAAAACCATACAGCCCCCACCCCAAACTTAGCAAACGGACTCCAGTCAGTATTTTATTTAACTCCCTTTCTGCCAGAAGACTACAGTACTTCATCCTGGAATTTACCTCCAAGAAAATTTTTTCTCTATTAGTTAATCTAGAAAATAGTACCAGCTTGCCTGTACCCACTCCTCCATCAGCTGATATTACATTCTTGGTTCCTTGACCACGATAACCTTGTGCTCCTGTATGGATTCTTGATAGCATCATTTTTCCTCTTTTATTTTTTGTGCTTTAATAAGATTTAAATTGCAGATCTCTAGAAGAGATACCCTCCGTGTTTGTGATAAGTGACAGGAGACCCTAATTCTTGTAAATTTGGGCCAGATCATGCAAGAGAGATGGAGGACAGTTTGTAGTACAGGTACACAGATGGGTTCAGATCTCAGGTCTACCATAACCTTTCGGTATTGCCTTGGACGAGTTAGCATCTTTACCCCAGATCCCCTTCTACATAATGGGGTTAAAGACACTTACCACCCGGTTCACAGAGTGTTAATGAGGAATAATTTGGATACTACGTGATGAAGGCCAGATACTTGAATATTGGTAGACAGTTCCAGGGCCGGCTCGAGGGATTGTGGTGCCTGAAGCCAAATTTTGCTCTGGCACCCCCCCACCTCATTCATGTAACTTGAAAAAAGTTTTCCAAAAGTTCATTTATAACCTAAAATTCAAATAGCAAGTTTAATTCATTCCTTTAATCTAAATATGAAAATAAAATAATATTGATGAATTTAAATTTAATTAACAAGTGACATTTATCATGTACCAACTTACTAAAATTTTGCTCTCTCTCAGTCCCTAGGTGTCTCAGGTCAACATCCAAAAACTGACGCAATGCGGGATAAAGGCAGGGGGAGAGAATCAGTGTCTGCTTTTGAAAACTTACCTGATGCATATGATTTCCCAAAGGCCACAGAGCAAAGAACAGCAAAACAAACAGAGTTTTGTGGCACTTTTAAAGAGTAACCTGCCACACAACTCACGGCAACCTCTTTTGATTTTGTCTTCAAGAAGGAAAGGTTTAGGGATCTAAATGGTTGGTTACTCACTGTAACCGTCCTTCTTCGAGATGGGCTGCTCACATACATTCAGTTACAGATGTCTACGTGCCACAGCGCATGGTAGCTTGGAAAGTCTTTAGCTTTAGCCTGTCAGGTCAGGGCACATGGCCAACGCCCCCTCCACGCCGCGGTTGCAGCTATATAGGTGACCATGACCATGACCCAGTCCCATATACCTTCACCAACTCCGTTAGCGGGGACTGTGGGAGGGACCTGAATGTATGTGAGCAGCCCATCTCGAAGAAGGACGGTTATGGTGAGTAACCAACCATTCTCCTTCGAGGGCTGCTCACATCATTCAGTTACAGGCGACTGCTAGCTGTACCCAAGGATGGTGGGAGGAGTTACAGTCTACTCACACTGAGTACAGCTCTGCCCACAGTGGCATCATTTCTTGCCTGTTGGGCAATGGTGTTGTGCGTCGTGAAGGTATGTACCGATGACCACGTAGCGGCCCTGCAGATCTCTTGGATTGGGACCTTAGTGAGAAAGGCCGTGGAAGATGCCTGAGCTCTGGTAGAGTGGGCTCTCACAGTCTCTGAAAGAGGCGTATTTGACCTTCTGTAGCAGTCTTTAATGCAGTTCACAATCCATTTGGAGATGCATTGGGAGGATACTGGAGAACCTCTCATGCATTCCACGACCGCCACAAACGGTTGGGGGGTCTTGCGGAAGGAAAAGGTACGCTTAATGTAGGTTAGGAGCACTCTCCTCACATCCAGCGTGTGCCACTGTCTCTGGTTTTCCGTCACCTGCGGGTCTGGATAGAAGACTGGCAGGCAGATTTCTTGATTCTTGTGGAAGGGGGTGGCGACCTTGGGCAGGAATGAGGGGTGGTGACGCAGGACTACCTTGTCGGCAAAGAAAACCATATATGGGGGTTCAGAGGATAGGACTCGTAGCTCTGAGACCCTTCTTGCTGATGTAATGGCCACCAAGAAAGCCACCTTCCAGGACAGAACTAGCAGGGTGGCTGAGTCTAAGGGCACATACAGCGGTTCTGTCAGAGCCCGTAGCACCACATTCAGATCCCACTGAGGGGTGGAGTTACGGACGTGGGGAAAAAGTTTTTCCACTCGTTTCAGGAATCTATGGTAGATGGGGTGTGAGAAGAGTGGGACCCCATCTGTCGTTTGGTGAAAGGCCGAGATTGCTGCCAAATACACTTTCAATGATGACAGAGATAGGCCTTTCTCCCTTAGGTAGTGGGTAGTGCTAGGTTGGCCTTGTCTCTCTCTTTGGTTGACTGCGTCGACCACCAAGGACCCCAGGGTAGGGTAGTGAAACAGGAAGGGAAAACCTTCTGGGGAGATGGAATAGTTCTTGTCGGCTATTTTGGACACTGGCGGGATCGAGGAAGGCGTTTGCCAGCGTTCCTGGACAATGCAGAACACCCCGGCATGCAAGGGAATTCTGACCTTAGCTGGTGGGGTTTGACAACACGCTTCAAAGAGAGAGTCATCCTCCACCTGGATTTACCCCTAGCTTGAGCTTCAGGTTCACCGCCATGCAGCGGAGAAGGTCCTGTTCAATGCGAGAATCCCCTTCACAGTCGGTGGACATGTCGATTAATCTCTTGTCAGGCGATGAAGATGATGGGTCCCTTGATCTGCTTCGTTGTGTAGAATCAGGGTCTGGCTCATTGTTGGAGAAATCTAAGGATTCTGGTGCAGGTGAATGTGCATGCCAGGAGAAGGCAGCATCTGCCATTGCATTCGACCAGTCAAGAGTCCATTCGTTGAGCGGGGACCTCGACGGCGGCATAGGCGTAATGAGGGAGCCAGGTGTTTCCCCTGATGGGTGCCTGCGCCGCGTGCTCGGTGACACAGGGCTTTTGCGGGCTTGCTTTCTCGGGCACTCTTCCTGAGGGGGATGAAAGGGATCCTCCGAGGATGACCTGGATGACCTCCCCCCCAATAGTCGGCAGTGTGGTATCGAGAATTCCTCGGGGAAGCAGTGAGGAGCCATAGAACTTGGGCCCGGTACCGGGTTCGACGGTGCCGGGTTTGAGAGAGGTGAGGAGGCCCAAGATGGTACCGGCATCAGTGCAGGTGTTGGCGGTGCTGAATCCAATGGTACTGGAAGTGATGGTACCAGAAGTGGGGTTATCTGCAACGGTGCCGGGTCCAGCAGTACCAGCCTTGCTGGCGGCGCTAAGCTTGCTGGCAGTGCCAGTCTTGTGGGAGGTGCCGGACTTGTGGGCGGTGCCGTGTCCATTGGCGCCGAGGGAGGCAGCGCCATTGTGGCCAGTTGCCTTGTGTTCCGCACCGAAGCCAGATTTGAGCGTCTTTGGCGAGCCGGTGCCTGAGCCATGACCCTGCTTGGGGCGGCTGGGAGGCTACCGGGAGACCGGCTAGGTCGGTGCCTGGAAGGTACTGTGGAGGGTCGAGATCTTGGGCCTGGTACCAGGGATCGGCAGGAAGCTTGAGCCCGGGCTGATCGAGGGTTCGGCGGAGCGCTGGTGGCTCCAGTCCCCAAAATGAGGCGGAGGGGCCGCTCCCTTTCCAGCTGAATCCTCCGCTTGAAGGATCAGCAGATGGGGCAGTACACTGTGATGTGGGACTCACTCAAGCAAGCAAGGCACTTCTTGTGCAGATCGTCCATCAGGAAAGCCTTGCAGCATCCTAAGCACAGCTTGAATCCTGGCATTTCAAATTTTACGCGAAAGAACAGGCCCTTGCGTTTTGCAAGATAACACTGACCCGAACCAACACTGATGGTGGAAAAAGGAACTGGGAGGGTCAGGGTCACAGTCACCTATATAGCCACGGCCGCAGCGTGGAGGGGGCATTGGCTGTGTGCCCTGACCTGACAGCCTAACACTAAAGACTTTCAGAGCTACTGTGTGCCGTGGCACGTAGACACCTGTAACTGAATGATGTGAGCAGCGCTCAAAGGAGAACATCAGGTTTGACTCCTGCAGGTTTGAACTGTAGCTGGATCACCTTGGCTTGCTATCCCTATCAAGTAGCCAGGTGGAATTCTAGCAATTTACTGTGCAGTAATCTTTCAGATGAGATCTTAAAAATCCAGGCCACATCCTGGACTCCAGACCAGCTCTGTCTCTTACCTCCTATAGGACTTGTGACACATCACTTCCTTTCTCTGTACCTTCTCTGGTTAGCTTCTAAGTTCTTTGGAACAAGGGCTGTCTGTCTTTCCATTTATGCAGTACCCTGCTGTCATAGGATGTACATCTGTGCATTCTGGGTTACGATCTATACATGATTTTCCTGTTCATTTATACACTGACTGTATGATTTGTTGCCAGTTACACCATTCTATGTTTCTTTATGGATGCTCCTAACCTATTCTATGTGATTAATATGATACCATGTTTCCTGCAACTTCTTGTTTCTGCACAGACATGTAGCATGTTTAGCACAGCTCAGGGGGTCGGTGAGAGGGAAACAGAGCTCTCTCCCAGCAAAGTTGCAAAGGAGCAGCCGTGTTAGTCTAGTCCAGCAAAGAAAAAAATACATATATCAAGGGGTCGTGTGGCACTTAAAGATGAACAGATTTATTTTTCGCATGAGCTTTCGTGGGAGCAAATTCCACTTCATCAGATTCTGTAAGATCCCCCATCTTCGAAACATCTGATGAAGTGGGGTTTGCTCCCACGAAAGCTCATGCGAAAAATAAATCTGTTCATCTTTAAGTGCCACACAACTCTCTTTTTTTTTCTCTTTCCCAGCAGCAAGCAAATACCTGAAGAAAGCAGCAAAAACAGGCCAATTGAGGTGGATCAGAAGAGACAATGGGATTACCTCTGCCCACAAAGGGGGTGGAGGAGAGTTTTGAAACAAAAAACAAACAAGGAGCTCTGTGGCACTTAAAGACTAACAAGTTTATTTATCGCATGAGCTTTTGTGGGAGAAAATCCCACTTCATTAGACTCTTTGAAGAAAGCGAAAACATGAAAGCTCATGCGATAAATAAATTTGTTAGTCTTTAAGTGCCACAGGACACCTTGCTTTTTTTGCTGAATTAGACTAACAGGGCTGCCCCTTTGACACTTGGAAGAGTTTGTTTTCACTCCTCACCCCTCCTGTTCTGGCAGAAGTGACTTTTTTGTGTCCTCTGAGCCACCTCAGTCAGCATATCTTTGTAAAAACAAACGAGTTCTGTGTCACTTAAAGACTAATGAATTTATTTATTGGATGAGCTTCTCCCACTTTCTCAGATGCTTTGAAGATGAGGGAAATTACAGAATTCTGTAATTTCCCTCATCTTCAAAGCACCTGACAAAGTGGGATTTTCTCCCAAAAAACTTTGTGTGATAAATAAATGTGTTAGGCTTTAAAAATGTCGCAGGACTCCTTGTTTGTTTTTACTGAACTAGACTAACCTGGCTGTTATGTAGTTGTGTGTGTCAAGTTTGGTGGTTGTCTTTTTTTTTTTCCTTTTTTTAAATTTACAAATAAATGTAGCCTATTGCCTTGTCCCCTGAAGAGATCCTGCTGCTAATATTGTGGGGGAGTGGTGCAGCCACCCTCAGGCCCGCCCATTGTGATGCCATCTGGCCTTGCAGGGAGGGAAGAGGGGAGAGACCCCAGCCACACTGTCTGGGCTGCGTTGCGGGAGGCCTCCTCTGCCCCCTTTTGCAAAGTTCATTGAGAGGAAGAATGCTCTAAGGGCTAAATCTAACAGGAGTGAGGGATTATTTCAGTGTCTATTTAGCAGTTTTCAGTTGTAGATCTCAAAGCACTTTTCAAAAGGTGTTAAGCCTCATCACCATTTCTATTTTGCAGGTGAGGAAACTGAGCCCCAGGAAGGAAAAGTGAGTTTCCCAAACAGGTCAGGGCAGAGCCAGAAAGAGACCTTTGGTCTCCCAAGTGCCAAGCCCAGTGCTCTAGGAAATGCTGTCCTTTTGTGTATAGTTTAATATTTTTTTCTTTTTAAACTAGAGACATGTCATTGGTTTTAAACCAGATCATATTACCATAATCAAGCCCTGGTATTCTCTCCCCACCCCACACACACACATCCCAATGGCCACCAAGAGAAATTAGATGACACTGGAAGGGAAAAGAGACTGCTGTCAGCAGCCCAAAAGTCTGTGTCTTCCCTCTTCATTGCACTGACTAGATAACTGTGCTCAGCTCCAACCTTATCTGCATGGAAGTGACTGCCAACAGTTGAAAAAGAAACAAAGAGTCCTGTGGCACTTAAACACTAATGGATTTATTTATTGCATGAGCTTTCCTGGGAGAAAATCCCACTTTATCAGATGGTTTGCAGATGGGGGAAACAAATTCCTAAAAAATCTGTGCCCCTTGCTTTCCCTGTTCTCCTTGTTTCCCTGCTGACTTGGCCCTGAAACAAGAACCCCACTGAACTCACTGTCCTGGGTGCCACTTTAAGAAACAGGAAGCTCTGACCCCAGCTTCTCCTGGTCCCCCAGGGAACACTGCTGCTTGGGCCTATCGCAGGGGAAGATGAGAGAGAGGAAAGAGCCCCAGCCAGGCTGTTTGAGTTTGAGAGGGGTGGGGAGTGTTTTGAGTTTCCTACATGACTTAAGCTGCAGGCTGACTAACAGTGCCTGCACTGCTAGAAAAGAGTTAAATGGGTGGGAGCCAGCCTGATTTTCAGGGGGGCTAGTGACAATGCTCCTGGGAACTGTCAACCAAAGCCATGTCTCTTTCTGGTCCTATGGTAGAGCCAGCCCTAGACAGTTCCTTACTGTTCCACACTGGCAGCAGCATGGCATTGCATGGATCCAGTTGGGACAGTGCCTTCCTTTTCAGCTACTTCTTCGATGAGTGCCACATGTACTCCTTTGGGAGTAGCTTGTGCCCCAGGGATACCCCCACAGGGAACAATTCAAGTGCACATGAGACCATAGGCCTGCAAGGGTCCCTAACTTCTACAATGCATGCGTAAAAATGTCCTGCTCATGCCAACTTTAATCGAGTCTGTTTATCCTCAGAAATGGTTCCATATGGCTGAAAAATGTATTTACATGGACAGTCATTTGTACTTTGATAAATTTAAAGCCATTGGAACTTCTTCAGTTTAGAAATATCCCACCAGAATGGAACATTTCAAGGTTTACTTTCTGTACAGTGTCTGTCTTCTAGGGCTAATTTAGGAAGCAATTCAGGTGTCACTTCACTTTCAAGCCAGCCAAGTGAAAAACAGCATGCTAGCAGTAATGGCCTTAAAGAAAGAATAGAAAGGGAGTAAAAAGGTGATTGTTCATTGGACACAGAGATCAGAAACTAGAGTACTCAAGAAGATTCATCCTTGGATGTATCTTATAGCACAGGTAGTGCAACTGTTTATCTTGAATTATCAGGAAGTAATAAGTGTACCAGCTAATAAAGGCTATTGATAGGGAGAGACCTCAGAAAAGAGAAATGGCCTGACAGTTAAATAGAAGGAGGCTATCCAGAGGTAAAGAAACAAGTTGCCATCTGAGGAAGAACAGATGGGAAATGTGAATGGACACATCCACAAAGAGGACTCTCCAGCAGGACAGGTAAAGGCTCCAATCAAAAGATTTCTTCAGGGGCAAGGACCAGAGGAATTTCTACCTAAATCCAGTCAACAGCTGAAAACTTAACTGAGCCAAACGAAAGGGAAAAAATCTCCAAAGATAGGTGCTACATTTCACCAATACAAGGGTACATACACTCTCTTCAGTGTAAAGAAGTCTGTATTTGTGTAGGTGGAGAACTATGCGTGCATTAAATGTTTCCCAGCACTCACAGATCATTTACTGTAAGTACATTTACTTATTGTTAGTCTGCAAGGCCTAGACAGTAAATCTTCAAAAGGCATTTAAGCAACTGACTTCAAATTTTAAAATGTGCACACAAACACACACACAACCATGATGAGGGCATGTTTGGAGGACATGTTTGAAAACATGGTCCTTAAGGTTTACAAAAACAAATAGAAATTATCAGAGAAGTTCATCTGTCCACAAAAATCCACAACTGATGATCAATATAACACAATCTGCTCTATGAAAATCTCATTCTTCATCAGCCTAATAAAATATATACTTGAATTAAACTGTCTAATTTCACATAGAAATTAAATGTTTTCTAAAATCTGTTGAAAATTAGACATTTTCTTCTCAGTTCTCAGGCCCTAATATATTTCAGTTTGCCTACAATAATTTCATTTTCATAGTAACAGAACAAGTACAGACAAATTAATAACTATCATAGAACTCTGCTGAATCTGTGACATCACAAACCTATTTCCATGGTGATTGTATGTTATAACCTCCAGTGTTTACACACTGTAGAATTAAGTAGAATGAGAATAGAGCTGGTTGAGTAAAATAGATTTGTTCAAACACAGAGTCTGACTTTAATCTTGCCTTACACTGTCTTATTTTCACTCTGTTGACTTCAGTGGGGTTTCTCCTGAATTACATTGGTGCAATTTCCAAAGGGGTAGTTGTGTTAGTCTAGTTCAGGAAAACAAACAAGGAGTCTGGTAGCACTTTTAAAAACTAACAAATGTATTTACCGTTTGAGCTTTTGTGGGAAAAAATCCCACTTCATCAGATGCTTCTGATGAAGTGGGATTTTCTCCCACAAAAGGTCATACGATAAGGAAATTTGTTAGTCTTTAAAAGTGCAGCCAGACTCCTGGTTTGTATTGTTGCAACTCAGATCATTATCAGGCCCTACATGTCTTCATCAGTAGGAAGAGGAACAAAGAAAATAGCTGAAAGGGTACATTACCTTGTGTGCAAATGTTCTTCATGTTTCACTCTCAGCTGCTGTGCTATCATTAGAACATCAGCACTCCAGGCTCTGGAGTGTGTTTCAGGGTTTCTTTCAGAATGACTCTGAGGCAGGCCTCCGTACTGTCTGCTACGTGGGGATGCACCTGTAGGCAAGAGGCAGCCACATTTTGATTGTTCACAGGTATTTATAAAAGCTTTCTGAAAGGCTTTAAAATTGTTCCTCATTTTAAATTCTTTTAAATGTGCTTTGGAAAGATACACTTGGGAGATAGGACCTTGAAAGAACGAAAAGAAAAAATAACAAAAGAATTATTTGAAATTGACATTCCTCCATTTTCTTTTATCCTCAGACTGTTGTTGGTTTCCTGGGTTTTTCTAGCTGTGTCAGCTGAATATAGTCTCTCTGTATGAAATCCAGAGCCAAGAATAAAGCATGCTCTCTATTCACCAGAAAGGCCAGGGAGGTTTCCATTATTGTATATGATTCACAGTTTACTTGCAGTGTTGCCACAAAGCCAGCAACATGCATAACTTCAAGGCAAATTAGCAAAGGCTATTCTGCTATTTGGCCAGAATTTCTGTCTGGGAACAGTGAATACATAGTTCAGCTTGTGATGTAGTGAAATGAAATGACAGAAACACCCACCTTATTGTATCCTTCTCGGTCAGCAGCAAATAACTGTTCAGAGGCTCCTGGATAAGGTTACCAGATACCAAAGCAAAAAAGGAGGACAGAGAAGTATGAAAAGGAGGACATTAGAGGCCACATGGAGAAAATGTAGTATTAATGTAATATTCTTCTGTTTTTAGGGGGCCCTGAACACTTCCCCTTAAAAATAAGGTGTTCCAGGGCATTCTAGCATACTATAACCCCTGTAAGTAAAAAGCTGCACACAATCATGTATTTTTAAAATGCCTGCCAGACAGAGGATGTGAACGTAAAAAGGAGGACATGTCCTCCTTTTGCCTGACATCTGGTAACCCTACTCCTGGATAAATACTAGAATTTCCTGAGGGCGTAGCATTTAGCTACAGTGGGCCAAAGTAAGGAATTTGATGACTCTCTGAGGGTTCCAAATGGGCAGCCGTGTTAGTCTAGTAAAACAAAAAAACAAGGAGTCTTCTGGCACATAAAGACTAACATTTATTTATCGCATGAGCTTTCGTGGGAGAAAATCCCACTTCACCAGACACTTTGTTCTGGCCCCACTGAAGCCAGCAGTTGCCCTCAGTGGGGGCAGGATGGCATCCTGAGTGTTTCTATCCTAACTGACATGCTCACAACATATCGTTTTAGACATGTATTAGCTGGTTAATTACTGCATTAGTCCACATTAGAGGGGTGTAAATTCTAGTATATACTAGTTGTAAGGGATTTGTTTTATATTCCCTGAGTAGCTGCCCTATGACTTTGTTAGAAATCATACCTGTTATTGAAGGTGTGGCACTAAGGTGTAAGCAATTTAGCTGGAAAGCACCATATACAGCTAAAAAAAGAAAGCTCAGTGGAAACCATTCACTGCTAAGTGTAAAAATAAAAATAAAAATAAAAAAAGGAGTCCTGTGGCACTTAAACACTAACATTTATTTTTCTTATGAGCTTTCGTGGGAGAAAATCCCACATCATCAGATGCTTCGAGGATGGAGGAATTTACAGAATGGAATGAAAATAGATGCAAGGGAGTGTAAAACATGGAATCAGGTCATACAGTAACAGCAACTCGGAGCAGTTGTTAAGGTTCAAACCCTGGGAAGGCTGAAGTCAAATTACGTGTTATAACAGGAAAAGAACCCATAGTCTCAATTCAATCCTGCTTTCACACAATCTAGTTTGCATATTAATTCCAGTTCAACTGTTCCTCTTTGAAGTCTTGATGTCCCACTGACATCCCTGAGTACACTCGTTAACAGGTCATTTACAGAGTGATTGTAAAGATGGAAGTGCTCAGCAACTGGTTTTTCTGTTCTGTGATTTCTGATGTCTGTTTTGTGTTCATTGCATTTATTTTCATTCCATTCTGTAAGTTGAAGCATCTTTGAAGCATCTAACAAAGTGGGATTTCCTCCCATGAAAGCTCATGTGAAAAATAAATCTGTTAGTCTTTAACTGCCACAAGCCTCCTTGTGTTTTTTGTTTGTTTGTTTGCTCGACTAGACTAACACGGCTACCCCTTTGGAGCTTGGTAAGTGTAAACAGTCTATTTTGATGGCCCTACTAGAAAGCCATTAACCTTACCCTGGTGAACAGGTGAGGTAGGCAAGGTGAGAGGAGGGCGGAAGAGCTTTGAACACTTCATTGGTCAGACCTGTATTTGGTACCCAAGATCCAAAGGGATAACTGTGTTAGTCTAGTTCAGTGAAACAAACAGGCAAGGAGTCCTGTGGGACTTAATGACTAACAAATTTATTTTTTTCATGAGCTTTTGTGGGAGAAAATCCCACTTCAAAGCGTCTGATGAAGTGGGATTTTCCCCCACAAAAGCTCATGCAAAAAGTAAATTTGTTAGTCTTTCAGTGCCACAGGCCACCTTGTTTGTTTGGTACCCAAATTGTTCATAAACAAAACATGGGGAAGCTAATTGTATGCTGTATATTAATTATGATCTAAGCATGTAATGTGTATATTAAGGACAGTGAAACCATGCAGGGATTTAGGCATGATGTAATCTGCTATATTATGCATACTGTAAACCCTGTATTCTGGGCTTGCTTATATGGCCCAGATAGGCCATGGTTACTTCCTGCTAGGTTGGATGTATAAAAGGAACAAGCAGAATTGATTAAAGATACCATATATCCATTCTGCTCCTGGGTGGACCTGATCCTTTCCTTTTTTTCTGACATTAATGTGTAGTGTGTTAATGGAGTCCTGTTTGAAACAACAACATTAATGTATATTAGGGACCTTCTAGTGTATGCTTCCTGGGTCCGCATGGGGCAGTTAGTGCACAGCACATCAGTGAACACTATAATTTACAGCCCTCTTGAGTTACTGTGTAGACCAGTGGTTTTCAAACTTTTTTTCTCAGGACCCAGTTGAAAAAAATAATTTTTTCCTGCAACCAAAAATTACATCTTGAGCAATGTATTCCAGTCTTTTGACGGCAACAGCAGGGGATCACTGCAACCCAATGTCTTAGGGTCTGCAACCCAGTACTGGGTCCCAACCCTATGTTTGACGACCACTGATGTAGAGAAGCCCTTAAGACTTGCTGGGTTATTTGGTCACTGATTTTTTCCCCCCTTTTTTAATGGTGAATTTAGTGCTCAGAAAAGATGCCATGTTAACATCACTAGCTGGCACATTGAAATTCCCTTCAGGGTTAATAGAAATTGTGGGTTATGGATTGGAACAATGCAATTTCTCCACACTGCCCTGCCAACGTTCTTTGGCCTTGTTCCACATGGATAAAAGAGGATCTCCATCTTCATTGCTGCTCAGTCCATTCCTCTGCTGTGACTATCAGGAAGGGTGCTAATTTCTATGAGGATTTCAGATCCATGACACTTCTTTAGTCTCACTCTCATCTCTTCTTCCTGGGTAAGTTTCTGGCTAATAGCTACCTCATGGAAGAGGAATTCAAGGTTCATTAGGTGGATTGTCTCAATGACTTTCTCAAAAGCCAGATTAGTGGGATGTGGAGGATCCAATTCACATATTTTTTGTCAGTATAGGGGGAATTTGGTCATTGCATAAACTCACAAATAACCTAACACAGCTGCAGGTCAAAGTAAAGGAATCCCTGGAACAGGGAGTAACCGCCTAGAAGTTCCATGGAATTTATGCAAGCATCAGTTGGCTTGATAGCGTACAAAGAGCAAAAAGTCAGCAGCCTATTTTTCATCTCTTCTGTTTTATTCTTAGCTCAACTCTGACACTGCTTCATTAGAGCATTTTAAAAAGACTATTTTACAGTCATTTCCCATTTAACTTTTTCCCAGTTATATGCATTAGTTAACTAAAGTCCAAACTTTGTTAAGACCCAGATAGAAAAACAAGATCAGAATCCATGAGAAAAATAAATGATGCATCAATACTACGATTCTGTGTTTGCATCAGTGATTTTTCAAGAGTGGTGGCTGGGACAGCCCTGGTCAGAATCTGCTTTAAGCAAAACCTGGGGAGTTGAATTCTCTTTAATTCCTTACTATGTGTTAGAGGGGCTTCACAGGGTAACTCACATGTCTGTACTATAGTGAAGGTGGAATTGTAGCACAGGTAGGCAAACCCATACTAAGTTTAATCTAGCTAGTGCAGATTGGCACAAACACAGCAGTCTGGGCCAGTAACCAGAATACAAATATTCTAGGCTATGTTTATACCACCGAATTAGTCTGGATTAAGAAGGCTTGATCCTTGTTTACAGTAGGCTTTGCCTAGCTTGAACTAAAAAACTTAAGTTTACTTCAAACTAGTTAGTTCGAATGGTAAATTCGAACTAACTGCTTAGTTTGAACTTATTTCAAACTTTAGTTCAAACTACCATGATGTAGTCACGGTAGTTCAAAATAAATAAATTTTAACTAGTAGTTAGTTTGAATTAACCATGGTTTTTTAGTTCAAACTAACTTTTAGTTTGAATTAGCTGTGCTTTTTTTAGTTTGAACTAAAAAGTTAGTTTGAACTAAAAAAAAGCACAGCTAGTTCAAACTAAAAAGTTAGTTAGAACTAAGAAACTGCAGTTAGTTCAGACTACCATCAAACTACTTAGTTTGGACTAAGCAAGTCTGAACTAAGCTTTTAGATGTAGACGTAATCATAGCAACCCTGGGTACATACTCTGTTTGCCAGCCCATAATAAAGCTTGTGCCACCACATCTTCTTTGCTGTTATTACCCATGCTACCTGGAGTATTGTTGTGCTTCCTTCATTTGCACTGTGGACATGTTCAATGAGTTCAGCTGAAATAGAACCCACATTGTTGCTCAAAAGGGGTTTCTGAAGTTATGATCAGCCTTGAGAAATACTGACACTTGTTAATTGAATGCTTGAAAAATAGCTTAAATTGGGCATTGCTAAAATTGGAGTGGTTCAAATATCTGACATATAAAGGGTAGAGAGGCTACAACTGTGGTATTCAGAAAAATACCCTTTTAAAATGAATGAAAACTTACCTCTAGCAAGAGGGATGTCATCATAAAAATGAGACCAAATGAAAGTTTTCCACTGACACATAAACCCACCTTTCACTTATGGGAAAAGTTTGAGGCAAGAATGAAAAATATTTTGGTTTATTTTTCCTGAACCCATGATGAGGGTTTTTACTGGAAGACAGAGATCTGTTTGAACAGTCTGCTGAATGAAAATGAGAAGTTGCATTTTCTTTTATACCTGGAAATGGACTTAGCAAAGCATGGCAGGGGGTGGCCCCAAACTGATTTTATTAGCACAGCCAAAACTACCTTCAAAGCTAATGGAAGTTTAGCATGTAGAAGAATGTAGAACCCAGCCCAGGGCTTTAAAACTACCACAAGTTAAACCTGCCAGGAAAGAGTAATGCTTTTCTTTAACCAACTCCCACCCTAACAAAACCCAGAAGTAAAACAAATTTCACAGAATCCAAGGCCTTTATAAACTAAAATGAAATCAATGTTGGAACAAGAATGAGACAAATATCTGTTCTAGGACTCCTAACTAATTAATAAGTACAAGTAAGAGCTATTCATTGACCTCTGATCTGAAAGGCAGTTGTGTAAACATGTTACTTAGTTCATCCCACATTTTCTTCAACCACATTGTTTTATCAGTTGCTTTTCAGAGTTAAAAGGATAGGAAATAAATCTGCCCCTTTTGACTTCAGTGGGATATGTATATGGTGAATTTTACCCAAGAATTTGAAAGTGGGTTCCACTGGGATTTTACAGTACACAAAGGGGGCAGGAAGGTAGAGTGAGGCCAGGACCCAAGCAATCTTTCACTCCAACCCAAGAACAAGACCAGATACCATGGTGATTGACAAGCTATAAAACCCTGATGGGAAAACAGTAAAATAGAAGTGTCTTGGTGTGTACGTATGATGCACCCCATAAAAGGAAGGAGCCTAGGCACTTTGCTGTTCTGCAAAGGGAAATCCTGGGCTGAATGCTGCCCTATGCTTTCCTTGGGACAGTAAAGGTCTGAGAGTTAAAAGCAGAACTCAGTGAACATATCTTCTTTTTCTGAGAGATGCAAGGAATTCAGAGTATGCAGTCTCTTCTAAACCTGTCTCTATGCTTTCTCCCAAACCATTGCTCTCCTCATATGTTCAGTAGCACCTGCAACCTCATTCACTTACTTACTCCCTTTCCAGTTCCAAAATCCAGCTGAGCTGATAGGGAATATATAGTGTCAAGTAATATAATCCTTTCACACTTGTCCTTTCTTTGTCTTCTCCCTCTCATAACTGTCCCTTCTTACACACCATCCTATCAATGGAATAACTTCTTTTTCTCCTGCTCTAAAATTTCTCTATTCCTTTGCCTAAAATTTTCAATCACTGATCTCATGTGACTGTTGCCTTTTTACCTGATACCTCGATAAGTATCAATGTTGTGTCACTCTGCTTTAGACTTCTCACAGAAGAGAGGAAGGTGCCTGATTCATCTCATAGCAGTTTAGTTCTACTGACTTCATCAGAGTTATTCCTGATTAATGTCAGCATAAGTGAGATGAGACTCTAGCCACATGTCTTTGGCCCACCTTGGGCTTTAAGTGCACTGATTTGCAAACCTTACTCATACAAGTTGTCCCCATGAAGACAATGGCATTAGTTCCATGAGCGCAAGTCTTACTCAATATGTGTTGCAGAACTGAACCTGATGTAGAAAATAAACAAAATTATGATGATAATTACCAATAATAACATGCCAGTGGATGACCATTTAAAACCAACTGAATAATTAATAATATGGTAGTTTTAGGAGACATGGGAAAGATTTTTGGAGCTATAAAAATAAAAATCTAATGCCCATTACTGTATAGGAATGTTGTACATTTCACACATCTACCTCATTATTTTCTTCCTTTACATTTTGTTTTTCTTTAAATTCAGTCTTTCAATTCCCAAGAATTCCTTTGATCTTTTTTTTAATTTTTGTCATAGTTTTGCTGTTCTATTACTGTCCCAGCATGGTAGCAGAGGTAGAAATAATAAATGTTTAAGAGGAGAAGGTATAGATGATGTGATTGACATTGTTGTACTGTACAAACCCTTTTTTTATACAGTGATTAATCCCTGGCTATTGGTTTGATATTACAGTGATTTAGAGACACCAAGTGAAACGAGGGTCTTTGTGAGCTGCCTGCATATCTGTAGTTAGAGATAGGCTGTAATAGAGGCCTTGGTAAGTTAGCGTACAGGTTAATGAATCTACTGCCACTTTCCAGTGGGTGGGTCTTGCAGGTGAGGCTCTTTTACTCAGCAGTGTTGGGGGGTGGATAGTAATATTGAAATTGACTGGCCTGGGAGCTGCTTGCCAGCGCTGCAAGCAGCTCCCAACCCCATCCAGCTCCAAACCCCCTGCCCCTGTGTTCACCCTGCATGGGGAAAGAGGGCTAGCAGGGGTCTAGGAGATCCATGCCCCCACAGCCTGGGAAGCAGCGGAGGCTGCAAGCTCTGCCCCCACTGCCCAGCAAGTGGTGTGGGGGGGGTCAGACTCCCCGATTCCCCTCGCTGGGCTTCCTGGGGGCAGCAGGCAGGGAGCCAGCTTCGCCCACTGCCCTGTCTCGGTGGCTGTTGGCGGGGCGGTGGGGGCAGAGCTCTCAGGGCTCCCTGGTCCCCCAGCCCCTGGCCGCCTGCAAGCAGCAGGGCAGAATGCTGGCTCCCCCAGCCCCTGGCAGGCTCCAGGCTCCGCAACCTCTGGTCAATTTCACAGATGTGAAATTGACCAGCGTTTGTGAGCTTACCCGGGGCTGGAGGAGCTGGCAAACCCCTGGGCACTTGCAGGCAGCCAGGGGACGGGGGACCAGGGCGCTGCTACAGCTTAGCCCTGGCTGTGGGGTCAGCGGTGGGGGTGCAGGGTGCCCCGATTCCCGTGCCCCACAGCCCAGGCTCTGGGGCTGCTGGCGGGGTGGCTAGGGCTGGAGCTGGCTCACCTCACTGCCTTGCTGGATGGCTGAACCTGGGCAGACGATTTGGGAACCGGCTCGCCCCCCTGCCAGAGATCGGGGGTCCATCCCTGTGGGGGATAAGGGAACTGGCTCTCCCCGCCGCCTTGGCAGGGGCTGCCCCTACAGGCAAAGCGGGAGCCAGCTCGCCCTGCTGCCAGGGTGATGGGGAGAGCTGGCTCCCTTATCACCCGCGGGGGTGGCCCCCACTGATCCCAGGCAATGGGGAGAGCTGGCTCCCGCATCGCCAGTGGAGGTGGCCCCCGCCGATCCCAGGTGGGGGGAGAGCCCACTGGGGCATCCATCGCCCCCATAAGCCCTCCTGCACCTTCCCTCAGCACCCTGGCCAGAGTGCTGATTGGCTTCCTAGCCAGGGTGCTAAGGGGGGGTGGGACTTCCTCCTAGGGTACTATGCAAGTCAAAGCCCCTAATCGAAACAGCCATTGTTTCGAAACAATGCCTCCAAACAACATTGTTTCGAAAGAACCCTTTCAAAACAAGGGCTATTTTGATTAGAAGGGAGGTTTTATTGTTCCGAAATGATGGGACCTTATTTCGAAATGACGGGGCTCATCATTTTGAAATAAAGAAACGTCGTTCAGACATGTCAACTTTTATTTCAAAACAACGGTGGTTGTTACAAAATAAATCCCTCGTGTGGACACAGCCAAAGAGTTTACAATCCTAGTGCTCAATAATGAAAAGACAGGTACGTTGGTGAACCCAAGATGGGTATACAGGCCAACCCCAAAGACAATATCTATCCCCACTGAATTCCAGGGGTGTGTTTGAATGTAATTGAATCAGGGCCTAATGAGACAAGGCAGCTGAAGCCTGAGAAAAAGGAAGTATTTTTATTCTAATTTTACAGTTTGGGAACTGACGAAAAGACATGAAGTGGCTTGCTCAAAGTCACACAGAATCTCTATGGTAGTACTAGTAATTGAGTGTAGCTCTTCTGAGGCCTAGCTCATTTTTTTAACCACAAGAACTACCTTCCTCTCTAATAATTCAGGCACTAATGATTCCTTTGCAACTGGCATTCCCCACCTCACAAATTTCAAAAGAAAACAATGTTCCAGCATGTCTCTTTAATTACAAAGGACTTCAAGATGTTACTGATCATGTACAGTATTTTTTTCTTTATATTGGTTTAAAACAGTTGTTTTCCTTCTGAGATCAATTATTAATGTAAATAGGGTAATTTACGGAGTTCTGCCAATTAAATTGTAACCTTTATTTGCAAGTACATTAAGTTTTATACATGGGCTTCCAGTAAGCTGAACTAAGAGTTTAATAATATAGCTGTTTAGAGTAGCTAAAGTTAAACTTCAGAGTCTTCCTCCCAATACAATAATGTCCTTTATCTTATGAAAAATGATATATGGGAAACAATTTCTTGACCACTCAGTGCATCCATATCTGGCACATTTTGCTCCTAAAGTGTCCCTAATGGAAAAAGGTAACTATAAAGAAGTTAGAATGTACTGATCAAAAGTGAATTCAGTGATGACTGTACTTGCTTAAGCAAAATTGTTAAAAGATATCACATTAAAATCCAATTTCTGACCATGTTTTCCTTTAACTGGTGTGGCTCGATATTTTTATTTTTAAATCCTTAAATATTTTTCTGCCCTTCCCCCGTGATGTTTAAGAAGGTCTTTTCACCAAGGATAAAACTGACTAAAGCCCCAATCTTGCAAGCACACACATGCTTAACTTTAGCCACAAGCGTAGTGTCAGCGATGAAGTACATGCATCACTGTTTGTAGGATTAGGATCTATCTAACTAATTGAGGGAAACAGTAAAAGAAATGATAGACAAAGTGCTGTGAAATACGCAGTAAGCAAACTGAATTAGTAGTGAAAGTTCTTTAACTTTCACTTATAATGATCTTGGGTGTTCCTTACAACTGGATTGGAGGTGGTCAGGTGTTTTTCATCAGTCCTTTTTGTCATAAAATGCAGTTTCTGCACAGTCGAAATTTTCTATGGGAAAAGTTTGATTTTCCCCATATCTTTAGATCCTCCATTAAGCAAATCAAAACAAAATATTTAGTTTTAGTGATCTGAATTGAATAGATTTGAATTGAAACATTCCAGTTTCTTAAACCGAAGCATTTTGCCAATAAGAGTTCCTTCTTTGACAGGAGTATGGGCCAAGTGTATATGAGGTGGATGTGATTTTTAGTAAGGCATTTGAAATTGTTCCCCAGGAAATTCTCATAAGCAGGGAAAATGTTAAATTGCTGCCCAAGTGGTTGAAAGACAATATTCAAAGTGTACTTATCAAAAGGTTCACTGTCAAATTGGGAGTACATATATAGTGGTGTCCTGTAACTGTCATCGCGGAGTCCACGACTAGCCAATATTTTTCTTAGTGACTTGGCATAGAAAGCATGCTTATAAAATAATGGATAACAGCAAGCTGAGAAGGGTTGCAAGCACTTTGGAAGGCAGGATGAGATCAAAACAGCACTGGTAAATTGGAGAATTGTCTGAAATTAACCAGATGAAACTCACTGAAGACAAGACCAAAGTACTAGGTTTAGGAAGGAAAAACCAAACATATAACCATGGAATGGGAAATAACTGATTGGGGTGACAGTATTAATGTAAAGGATCTTGGGATTATAGAGGACTGTAAATTGAATGAGAATCAAAAATATGATCTCATTGAGAAAAAGGCTAATATTTTGGGATGTGTTAATACGAGTGTCATATGTAAAAGCAGATGTGGCCAAACTGCAGCTCGCAAGCCGCATGTGGCTCTTTAAAGAAAAATTGCGGCTCCCGGGAGAGCGCAGGAGGGAAGGGCAGCATGGCGGGAGCCAGGGGCGAGAAATTTGCAATTGTTGGGGACAGCAGAGAGGCAGCGGCAGGGTGAGAGCCGGCAGGGGAGGAGCAGCCTTGTGAGAGCTGCAGGAAAAAGCAGCGTGGTCAGAGCCGAGGGAGGGGCAGCCCTGGGCAAGCCCTCAGGGAAAAAGCAGCCTGGTCAGAGCAGGGAAGGGAGGGGAGGGGCCGCATTGTGCCAGCCTCACCAGCAGAAAAAAGCAGCCTGGTAAGAGCTGGGGGAGGGGCAGCACTGTTAGAGCCAGCAGGGAAAGGCAGGCACTCAGAGCAAGTAACTGCCAGATACTACAGTTTACCCCCACAATATTAATTCTACCCTCCTTGTCTGTGTGCATTATGATACAGTCTTTAATTACATCCGTGCATGATTTTTTAAAATACTTTTCTTTATTGATATTGTTTTCTGAGTAAATATTTTTAAAACTGGCAACATAAATTGATCAAGAACAAGTCTTCAATGAACTACAGATAAGTGATGATAATCTAGCAATTTAAACCTGAAAAGCAATTGCAAATTTTTTTTAAAAATCACCTGCCATTTCCAGATATTGTAATATAATGCAAAGTTATTTCTCTTGTGGTTCTATTTTGAGAATTAAATAAGAATCATCAGAAATGACTGAAAATTGACACAAGTGTTACATCCAAAACCACTGACTGCTGTCAAAAGGTTATTTAAAAAAACCCTCTATTTAAAGAATGTTACAAGTGCTTATTATGGATCATGGTTCATTTTCAGCATGCAAAATGATTTAGACTTAGGATAGACCACCACTACAGAAAACTGCCTTTAGAAAAAAAAAAAATTCCTTAAGTCCATTGAACAAGTGTGCCTGAGACATCAGTATGTCATCTGTTTGCAGAAGGAACTGCTGGCACATTTATTTTACAAGAATATTTTAATTAATATAACTAAGTCAATTACCAAGATAATTTACATTCACTGCAAAGTTCAATAGCAGCACTATACTTCTACTGATTAAATAGCAGTCAACATGTATTAATTCTCCTTTGTTGTATACCAGTAGTCAAAATCCATTTATATTTCAGTGCAGTCTTCATGCATGACTCTATGGGTATTTGAGCCCATTAGACGAGAGTAATTGTTGTGAAGGGCTGAGGACAGAAAATTGTGATGTAAATTTTCTGAAAAAAATCTCTCACAGATAAAGATTTTATTTTGTATTATAAAAACCAGATATTGATATTTAGAATTTATACAGGGCCTGACCCCAAACTGAATAAACTCAATGGGATTTTTTCCATAGTATCTTCTGTGCATGGACTCCAAAGCACTTACTGAAACAGGCTCTGATCTTGCACTTTCTGTCCCCATAAATTCTCATTGATCTGTTGTGATTCTGAACAGTTGAAAAGGTGTCCCTGTGCATCTCTTCACAGGATTAAGATGAGAGCAGTATTTCCCCTTACTATAACTCTTATTTTAAAATTAATTGTGTCTGAGTCCTCAGACCTTTTGTCTTCACTGTCCATAAGTATTTTAGTGAATAAGTTTACTGGCAGAAATATTGGCAGGGAAGTGGGGCCATGGTAGATACCGGCATGGGGTGGGAGGCAGAAGTGTGGCATGGTTGGGGAGAGCAAAGAAGCAGGAGCATGGCAAGAGACAGCAGGGAAGCGGCAACGGGGGTGGGGGGGAGAAGCGTGACATGGTCAGAGAAGCCATCGCAGATTTAGATTTTCTCATAGGCCCTAATGCAGCGTACTCATTGTTAAAATCATGTTTTACAAGTCCTAAACATGATGTGGAATACTAAGAAATGAACATACAAAAGAGAAAAGTATAAAACTGAACATAGATTACTTTCAGTTTTTGGCACAACTTACTGCTGTGAAGCATCAAATTCCACAATGAAATTCAAAACATTGTGCAATACTGAGAGATCAGCATCTGAGAGAGCTTTTACCTGCTGCACTGACAAGTTACTGTCCAGATTTAAAAAAAAAAAAACAAAAAAACTTGCCACCAGCCTCTAGTGTTCTACATCTAGCAACAGCTAAATTTTTACTGTATAGGCCTAGTTTCATGGTAATCTTAAATAATTATTAGAATCTGACATTAGTGGATGAATATTTGCCCCATTTTTACAATAAAATTAAAGTGCACAATGAATTTTAAGCTTAATAATTTTGGAGTAGGTAAAAATGTGGTTATATGCCTCAGTGCAGCTCTCGAACATTTAATAATTGACTTGTGCAGCTCTTGAGTTCCGTAAGTTTGGCCATCCATGTGTAAAAGGATGGAGGTAACTTTTCCACTCTATCTGGCAGTTGTGAGGCCTCAGCTGGAATACTGTGTTAAATTCTAGGTTCCACACTTCAAGAAAAATGTGGAGCACTTGAACAGAGTCACAAAAATGATGAGGTCTAGAAAACCTGACCGATGAAGAAGGGTTTGAAAAAAACTGGGCAAGTTTTGTGCTGATAAAACAAGACTGAAAGGGGTCCACATCACACTCTTCAAATATGCTGAGGCAGTGGTTCCCACCTGGAGTCTGGGGACCCCTGGGGGTCTGTGGACATGTTGCAGCGGGTTTGCAGAGCCTCTCCCTACCAGGGCTGGAGTCCAGCTGCAGCCCCGATGCACCCTGCCAGTGGCCGGATCCCAGCACCATGGCTTGGCTCTCCAGCCGTGCGGGCAATGGTGGCAGCAGTGCCACTCACCAGCTGTCCCAGTGGCACCACCAGAGTGGCGCAGACCAGATTACATAATCAGCAAGGAGGGCTGCAAAGATTTTGTTGTTGTTGTTGTTGTTTGTTGTTGTTGTTGTTGTTAGAAAAGGGTCCCCAGCCTGAAAAATGTTGGGAACCACTGTATTAAGGGCTATAATAAAGAGGAGTGTGATCAATTGTTTTCTATATCCACTGAAAGAAGGATATGAAGTAAATGGCTTAAACTGCAGGAAGGGAGATTTAGGTTAGAATTATTAAGAAAAAGTAAGGGTAGTTAAACTCTGGAATAGTCTTCAAAGGGAGTTTGTGGAATCATTGAACAAACACCAGTCAGAGACGGTCTAGGTTTACTTGGTCCTGCCTCAGTGAAGAGGATTGAACCTGTTGACATTTTGAGTCCCTACTAACCTTACATTTTGTTTTTAAGGCCTGTTCTACCCTGTCACTGGTGGTCATTAGGAGATACACAAACTATGTAATATGGCTTGTACATTTCCCATTGATTTACTTTCATTGCCATACCACAGCATCTTCACTGTTACATGTCAATGGGAGATGCCCTACAGCTGATGCAGTCTTACACATTTCAGCGGGGTGGATTAATGGCATTGACCAGACAGCACTTCTGGGATCAAGTGAGAGGGTTTCCACAGCCCTTTCAATCAATTCTGTTGCATTGATTCCTGCAGCCCTAGCAAAGTAGACATACCCTAAAATTCTATTATTTTGTTTCAAGTCAGTTCAACATAACACTGCACCTGTCTCTAATATATGGGAGTTGAACTTTGGGCATCTCATGCCCCCACTTTCCCCTGGGGGCCAGGCTTTTTGGATCTACTTCATCTTCCATGATGCTCCATGGTCTTCCTTCTGACCAAGCCAGACACTAGATCCAGAGAGTTGCATGACTATGGTTGCATCATGGGAAATGTATGGCTATGGGTTGTATGTCTTCTAGGTTTAGTGTTAGGAATTGATTTTTTTTTTAATTTTAACCTCAATTATGGTTAACTCTAATGCAGTGATAAGGAAAACAAAGTCTCTATCTGTGCATCTATGTTAAGGCTGTCCAGCTCCTATTTCCAAAAAGAGACATATTCTGCATGTCCCTTCTCAGAAGGTGTAGCCAGCAGAGGACTGAAGTAGTGATTTTCTTTTCTCCAGGAGCAAAAGAGAAGGAAGGGGTAGGGGCTTCAGAAGAACTATGACACTACCTCTAATGCTATTCCTGTGACAAGTGCTAAATGCAAACAGTACAATCTATCCCTTTATTTACATAAAAAGCACAAAATTTGAGTTATTTAATGTGCCCACCAGTGTGTGTACTGGTATGTGCATATCTATCTGCACAAAGAATTCATCTATACTGTGGCACAAGCTCAAATACCCATGAGTTGAATTAATATGCTGCTCTGTGTGATACCATTTAAGTATCTGCTGGGGCCTTTCTAGAAACAAATTTCCATCTAATTATATGGAAAGGAACCACTTCAACTGAACATGCATTTTGCTCACTTAATTACTGCTATTGCTGATAACTCAGATTTATAGATCAAGCTAATATGCCAATTAGTTTTGTTCAACATTCCAGGCAGACTCATTTTCAGGCTGATTAACTATATGAATAACTGTTACTCCTTTCTATTCTTTGTATAGCTTTTTGTGTTCATACTCTTTCTTGGAGCAAGGGTCATTGCAATATTGAAGGTTTGTGTCATGTTTTGAAAATTGCACCATCATTTTTGCTAAGCAGAGAAGCATGAAATTAAGCAATAGTTTCAAATCCTGTTCCTGCCCAGCTGCATTAAAGCAAAATAAATCATGTGCCTAAGGCCAGGGAGTGACCCTGGCCATATGCCTGCACAAGGGCATGGGAGGCATGAAATCACCTTCACTCCCCTGCTAGAGTATCTAGATCCTCTGTAGCGGCACAGAAAAGGAAGAGCAACTTCAGTAGGCCTGTGACTCTTCCTTCCATGCAGACAGGTGAGAGAGTGGGTGGATTCTTGGCTCCACTGTGTACAAATGCTCCTGCTTGATTGTTTCCTCCACACAACACGTTTGGCACCTGGGACTATACAGTTACTCCAAGGAGTGTCCAGTTCTTGATCTGTTCCTGGGCAGCAAAACTGAGTGCTGCTTCTTACTTTCAGGAAAGCTACGGGTGAGCCCTATAGCCCAGAGCCTCAAAGGATTTAGGTGCTTTCCTCTCCTTGGAAACAATAAATCCTTTCGTAGGTCTGGGCCTATGTGAGCAAATGATTACCCTGTAACTGAACATAATGTTAAACTAGAAAATCAAATGAAAACCCCCCATCTGATGTCACAGATCATAGAAGAATATCTAGGTTGCACAGGGCATGCCACTGTGGCAATGCTTCATCCCCAGAGTTGTATTGCTTCAGCATCTGCCTCTCATTTCCCATGTCTTTTTATAGCATTTATTACGTTAGTAATTTTCCTATTACACTTCTTACGCCAAACAATTGTTTTGCATCAGTTCTTTCCCTCTCTTCCCCTAGTTTCTCTTACCCATACTTGTTCTCTGACCCATGGCACGTTAGTTTTATTTCTGATTACTCAATTTTAACTTTATTGACGTTGGACCTAACTTTTTTGGTTCCCCTTTCCCTCCTGTAAATGACTGTGTGGAAAATACATTATACCTAATGCACAATGCCTCAGAAGCTCAGTTAAATGACTTGGCATCTGATGTATGCTGACTTGCCAGGTAATCACTCCAGTTATCGGCACTGTCATTCTCACACCACCAGCTGCATTCATCCTTTGCTGACTCCTGGCTTAGAGTTACAGTAAACAGAGATGCCTACTGAGGGACAGGCTCACAACACAGCGAGATGATGGAAACAACCAAAGTTCAATGCTGAAGCTTCTGGCTATAGAGGTCCTATTAGCCTCATGAGTAATTTCCCTTACTGTTTAAGACTTAGTTAAAATCTTCATTGGCTATGCAGTAGTTCTGTTCTGGTTGATCTTCATCTTTTGTTTCCCTCTCTTCCTTTGAAGGGCTTAATTACTCCCTTGGATCTGCATGTTTGAATTTCTAACCTCTCTCCTGTGCTTTCCCTCATTCTTAATTCTTCTTACTCCTCTCTTCTTGTTCTTTCTAGGCTGCCCATTTTCAGACTCTATTTCTTCAGTTTACCCATCCTTTTCTACCACCTGTTTCTCTCTTCTCCTCTAAAGTGTATATGTGAAAACTGCTATTACTATTAATGTGGTGTGTGTGAAGCCTAGCAAGCAACATAAAGATGTAGACCATATTAATATTTCAAGACTATGATTATTTATTATGCTGATTACAGCCTTGGGTAGAGACCAGCCAAGATCAAACCTATTGTGTTAGGCTCTGTACAGAGTAAAGGTTGGATGAATAATGTATAGTAAAAGATGTGTGCATAGCTAGAAACACGAGAGTGTTCTTTGTGTGACATTTCTCTCTTTCCCACTGTTGCGATTTCATGCCAAATTCAACATTTTCTGCTACTTTGGAGCATCTAGTTTAGTTTGTTTTACTTCATGTTTGCTTTTCTAGCAAGCCTAATAGACAGTCCACTCATCTAACAAGCTTGCAGTCCAATTAATTAACTGTTCTGAAGCCCCAGGTCCTGGCTTAAAGGGAGGCCCTGGACTCCAGTCCCTAAGGCCCTGTCTGATCTGCCCCCCACCGCCACCTCACTCAGTACCAGCAGGGCTTGGGAGGGCCCATGCCCTGCCAGTGCTCAGGGGGGTGGGATGGGGAGGAGGCCTGCAGAGGCCAGGCTCTGTGCTCCTGCCCTACTCCTGTGTTGGCTGGTCTTCCTCCAAGAGCGTAGCGGGACAGCATGTATTTCTCTGCTCTTGAGTGTGGAGGTGGCTGATGCATGGTGCAGCCTCCTTTCAGCATGGCCTTCAGGGCGCATGGCCCTGGAGGGCTGCACTGAAGGCCACATCACATGCAAGCCAGTCCTGTCTCCAGCCAGGGACAGACCAGCTGGAGTGGGGCAGGAGGGCCACGGAGAGTGCCTTTTAGCTCTAGGCACACCAGCACCAGCCCGCCCAGGCCACCATGGTGTGGGGCCAGGGTCCCACAGTAGTTGAGGGCTGGGGCTGACAATAGTGAGTAGCCCAGGGCTTCAAGGCACCTTAATTCAGCCCTGATGATGGAAATACTAGTGTCATTCCTGCTACTGATACATAGCAGCAAGTAATCTCAAAGGCTCTAAATCTGCTAAGTGCTGGGTGGACTGTGAAATTCACGTATTACAACACGTGTTCCCCAAGTAACATTCCCAAACCTTGACATAATCTGTCCTCAATTTATGAATGATTGCATTATCAGTTTCTTTGGTTTTTCTCTTGGGCAGATTTCTATATGCATTAGTTCTTTTCCATTATTTGTCTGTTTTCAATTTTATCTCTAATGACTTGAACGGTCCTTTTTCTATTTTGAGTCTCACAACACTCCTGAGGTGTAAGCAGGGCTGCTAGCACCATCTATTATTAAGGTATCTGGCATGTCCCATGATAAGAGCCAGTTTTCAGTTGCTTGCAAGTTTGCCAAACTTTAATCAACTGAGCTGTCACTTGCAATGCATGGGGTCTGCCTGTGCCTGGAAAGTTTCAACCAAACAATCTCAGTCATTTCATAAAACAAAGAACGGAGACTTGGATCCCTTTGTCGACATGGTTCCTGAATTGTCCTCCCTCATGGAGGTTTCTCCTTCTCTCATACTCTCTGCCTTTGACCAGACTGTGATGGGAGCCTTGGGCTTTTTCTTTCCCATGCTTCACATTTTCAAATGGTCCTTCCTTCCTTCCTTCTCCTCTTTTGAGTAAAGCCATTCAATTTGGCAAATCCCTAATGCCCCCATTCTCTGTGGAAAGCCCAGGTATCTGGGCATCAGTCTCTTCCTCCTACACACGGCTGCCCTATTTACAGTCTACTCTTCCAGAAGAAGCTCCGTCATTAGGCAGGTCCCTGGCCACAGGCAGGTTTGTAGGCTGCAGCCAGGAAACAAAAGACTGGGATGTGCTGAGCTGTGGCTGCCGGCAAGGCCTTTCTTCAAAAATTCATGTCATTGAGCAGTTTGCCTGTTGCCAAAATTAAAGTCAATGGGATGGGATCACTGCCCAGCAAAATGTTGCTATTACACAAAAACAGTTAATACTGGAATTACTATTAAGAGGCATCCACTCTGTTTTTGTATGTGTGAATCTATACTTTGCATGTACATGCATGTGTGTATATAAATTGTTCACTGATTAGTGGTCCTTCCTCAGGAGCTCTTGCTGATGTAGTCCCCATGACATAATAGCATTTGCTGCAGTCACACTGGCGCCTTAAGCTTGCTATCTCTAGGAACCAAACATTGTAATATAATCTGAACAGAGGGGAAAGTGCTGTGTTACAAATCATTAGCATAATCAGATCAGAAAACTTCAAGTACATTAGAAATGAAATCAGACTCCAAGGTATGCTGTAGCTTGAGGTCTCTGGAGCAAGATCTATTAGTCTTTGGGTTTCCCCAGTGGTCCATAGTGACACCTCTTTTACAATAAGCCCCTGGTTACCTGACTGAGTGCTCAAGCTTGTTCTTCTATCCCTCTTGAGCCCCCTCTCTGGTCAGAGTTTGTATTGTTCTCTTGGTAATATTGCAGCAGTAAATGTTCTCAGTTACAGCCACCCCTTACCTCAGCTTAAATCAAGCATTTGCAGGATGCAACAGCAAAAACCAAATCTTTAAAATTAAAATTAAGTTGCATAAATCTGGCTATGCAAAACTTAACTAGCCAAAATAAATCTTCTAGCTAAAAGGTATCAAATAAACAGGATTAAAATCTTGCATCTCACTCTGTAATTGAGTCAAATTCTCAGTGGGCGTAAATTGGTGTTATCCTACTGATGTCAATGAAACTACACTGATTTATACCCACTGAGATTCTGGCTCATGGGGGAAATTTACACTTGGAGCAGGGGGTGTGATTTCCAGCTGAAGTAGTCATACTTGCACTAGCTCCTTGAGCTAGTATGCTACATATAATAGCATTGGCAGCATTGAGTGGCATGACTGACTAGCTGCCTAGACTGCAAATGCACGCAGACTCCATGGGCACATAGCCTGGTGGCTAGCCTGTGTCACCTCTGCTATCAAAGCTACACTAGCATTTTTAGCAAACTAGGTCAATGAGAGCTAGCATGAATATGGCTTGTCCTAACCTTAGTCATCTAACTACAGTCAGAACAAAAGGGGTGGGAGAAGAAACTGGGTGACCTTATGATCTTTTCTTTCTTAATTTTTGTTTTTCTTCTGATATGGGATACTGATCCTGTAGTTTTACAGTATAACAAACTTAAATCATGATCATGATAATATAAACTCAAATGGAGGACCCTCACATAGTCATCATAAGCACAGGAAGAACATGGGCAAAGAAAAGACACAGTAAGAAAATATGGAAGACAGTATTTTCTATTATTCTATCTTTCTTTTCTTCTGAAGTGGGAGTAAAGCAAATCTACTGAAACAAAACCTTGGTTTTTTTCTTGTTCTGCAGATATGCCAGTGCTGAGCACATTTCCCTCTTGGTCAAAGCATTACAAGCACTGACTAATTTTTATTGCTTCCATGCATGTCCACTCATATCTGTAACTGGGCATTGCAATGTCTCTTTATTTATTAAAAATCCTTTAAAAGCATAACACCTGTCACAAACGTGCAGAGCAGGAAATGGGGATAGAGGGAAAACTAGAAAGAGAAGGTAGAATGAGGAGAAGATTCAAGGCTTCTCCTTATGGAAAGGCAAGACTGCAGAGACACCAAGTTTTCTTTATCCTTAGTTTCAAGAGTAAAGCCAGCATTTTTACAGGAATTTGTGGCTATGTTCACACGTAAACTGTTATTTCAAAATGAGTTATTTCGAAATGAAGTCCTTATTTCGAAATAAGTTAATTTGAATTAAGAAAATGTTAATTCGAATTAAGGGAAAGCCTGCTATCGAAACGGCTGTTATTTCAAAATGGTTTTTTTTAAATAAGGCCATTCGGACATGTTGTTTTGAAACCGTTGTTTCAAAACAATGGTGTTGTTTCAAAACAACATGTCCAAATGCCATTGTTTTGAAACAACAGTTTCAAAACAACTGCTGTTTCAATTTCAAGTGAGGTTTTACTGTTTTGAAATAGCAGCCGTTATTTCGAAACAATGGGTCCCATTGTTTCAAAATAACGGAACTTCATATGGACATAAGAAATTTTATTTCGAAACAACGGCTGTTGTTTCGAAATAAAACTCTCATCTGAACAGAGCCTGTGAGAATGAGGTGTCCAAAGTGCATTGAACTTCATGGTCACAGGAACCATACAGCCATTTAAAAATAATACTTATCAGTAGAGATTCAGAAAAACACTGGTATTAAAAATACATTAACCCTAGAAAATACTTGAGTCATATCCTGTGAAATGGATCTGGAAGGAGGGGAATGCTTATCTCCAATCCCCTTGGCTGCAACAAGGGACCAGCAATAATCTTTTAGCTCTGTGCAAGCACAGTCTATCTGGTTCTTAGGTAGAATCTCCCTTATGCAGCCAGCAGGGGGGGAGCTGTGGGCCACTTTGGAAGACCTTGTGGGCCACTTTTGTCCCCAGAGCCATAGGTTGGGAAACACTGGCTTACTCTTTGTAAATCTGGTGCAGCACCCTACATCCACCACTTTCTAACCTTCCTTCTTATTAGTCAAATGGAGGTAACTGAACATTAATAATGGCACTGTGAAGAACCCCAGCAAAAACTTAAAACTACTTTCAGATTTAGCTACCCTTAGTACAGGACATTGAATGAACCTCTTCCTCTCTTGATACTAAGACTGCTTTGAGGATAAATAAAATGCATATGTATGTGAGAAACAAGTGAGTCTTCTTTAATAATGAAGTGGACTAGCGTACACAATAAAAACTTGACTATTACAGTCCACAGGTAACTGGAGGAGGTATAACATAGGCTCACAAAGTAGCAATCACATTATGGATGTTACTTACCAAATGGTACAAATATTGCATATAGAAAGTGCTGATACTAAAGTTTATTATAATTCAAGTATGTTGAAATGAATGAGCAGTAAGTTGCATGGAATTGTGGAATTATGGAAATATTAAGTGTCATCTATGCCTTTACCTTTATTCAGTCAGCTTTTCTTTGCTGATTTGCACTTGGTGCTTATGCAGACATGTGCATTCTGCTTTGCACTTATGCAGAGTGTTCACCTCAGGATCTCAAAGCTCTTTACAAGCAATGAATCAACCATCACAGAACCTGAGCTAAGTGAGTTATCCTAATTTTATAGCTAGGTAACCTAAGGCTCAGAAAGGTTGAATGAGCTGCCAAAGTTTATGGAGCAAGTCAGTGGGAAAGCAAAGAGTTAAATTCACAAGGCATCTGGATGTGGCTATTAGTGCTAGCTGTAACCGTTCTTTTCTTCTAACTTGGCAATTATTTTAAAGGTTGCATTACAGACCTTGCTTTTCTGAACCCTCTAGCTCTAAAAGAAATTTTTAAAATAGTCTAGGTAAGTTTGCAGAAGGAGAGCTGTTGTTAAAAGGAAAGGCAGAACTTAGAGTACTCTCGCAATTACATTCTATTTAGTCATCTTTGCAATTACAGTGCCATATCATAACCCAAAGATTCAGAAGAGGTACTCACAAGACTTCCAAAACTAAGACCTCATCCACTGCCCACTGAATTCAATGGAAAGACTCCCAATAACTTGAGTGAGTGTTAGATCAGGTTTCTAAAGAATCAGGCAAGTCTTCATAGCTAAGAAATTGCATTACTGCTCATTGCCTAATCAATCAATAAATACCTCTCAAGTGTAAAAGCAGAAGCTCCTACTCAGCTTAGCATTAATATAACAATTACCGTTGTTTGTAAAGCCGGTTTTTAACCTGAGGGTTTCAGTTTAAAGCCTTTAAAACTGAATAATCTCTCTTCATATAAACATAAGGATAACAAAGCTAACCAAAGATAATACACTGAAGAATGTTGTGTATGTTAAAAAGAAAGTGATATTTTCCACCCAAATTAAGGCAAGTTAGGGTTTATGTTTAGCAAAGAAAACCAATAAAATAGACTTATGCACAACAAAATCTAGTTAATGTTGTCTCAGCAAACCTAATATTTATATTGTATTCTTTTAAGTTCCTTGATTCTCCTATCATGGTGATATCCGAAGTTCCTGACTTCTGAGTACTTGCTTTCTCAGTGTTAAGGTAGCATTAGTGCTAGTTTAAAAAAAATCAACTCCACAGGGTTTGCAAAGAAAAAACATGTAGAAGCTTCACATTCACTGAGGGTCTGAAATGGCATATATGTGCTAATGCAGATCTTTGGGTATGTCTACACTGAGGGGGTCTTTTAAGTCAACAAGGCTAACCTTTAAGTGAACTTAAAGTCAACCTTGTTAAGTTGACTTACCGGTATGTCTACACTGGAGGGCTGTGTTAAGTTGGCCTTCTTAAATTGACTTAATAGAACTCCAGCATAGACATACCCCAGGAGCATTGCAGGCCCTGCCCCCTTGCCTGACCCAGGGCCCAGTCCAGCTCTAGTGGCCCAATCTGGCTCCTGCCACCACTGGCAAGCATCTCAGAGCCAGATCTGGCCCCCATCCTTGCCGTGAGTGGCAGGCAGCTCAGAGCTGGTTCCTGCCGCTGCCGGCAAGTGGCTCAGAGCCGGATCTGACCCCTGCCCATGCCACAAGTGCCAGGCGGCTTGGAGCCGGCTGTCAGTCACCTGCCACCTGTGGCAATGGCAGGGGCCAGATCAGGCCCCCAGAGCTGGATCAGGCACCGGGGCTGGGCAGGGGGCAAGGCCCACATCATGCCTGTCAGCTGCATTGCATTAAGTCAACTTAATAAAGTTGACTTAACACTTAAGTCAACCTTAAGGGCAGATATTATTGAGTCAACTTCAGCAAGCACTTAAGTTGACTTAATACAAGCCCAATATGGGCATGGGGTACCTTAGGTCAACTTAAGGGATGTTAAGCCAACCTAAGGCTCCAGTGTAGACATGCCCTTTGTGACTGCATAGAGTCCCATGAGGCTGAATGCTGTTTTGAAGCTGTTTGCTAGTGCATCTGTGCGCATGACTGAGGGCTAAGCTTGTGAGTTGCTTCAGTCAGGACTAAGCAGCAAGCAGAATATGTGAACTCTTCAGGTTTCACCAACAGAGTTTAGATATGTCTTTTGATCCAGGGCTATTTGACTTCAGAAGTCCTTAACTCAAGTTTTCTCTATTCAATGCCATGGCTGAGTGTTTTTATCTAGGAGGCCTTACCAGTGGATTCATTAGTAATTTCACTTCTGTCATCAGTCCTGGGGTTTGAAATCCTCTCCTAATATTGCTATTCTTTGGAACATTCCCATGAGGTATTTTTCATTCTACAGTCTCTCCAATAATCATCTGACATATTTCAGTAAATTTTCTTTAAATGAAAGAATGTAAGGTAAGACTGAAATGATTATTTGTAATTTTCTTTTACTGTTACACAAACAAACAAAAAAAATCATATGCCAAGTAAGGAAGCAGTATTGCAGAGCACATATTTTTTTCTTTTTTTGTATGCATTCTTGGATTCACATTTGTATGCCATATCAAGTTTAGTAAGATTACCATATAGTTTTGAAATGTTGTTATTGAAGACTCTTATGTTCATTACCACCTTTTCAGTCTTTAAAATAGCTGTTTAAACTTGCCATTTCTCCCGGATGTTGAAATCTCATTAGCTTTTTTTTATTTTTATTTTTTAATAATCACACAATAGATTGTGTGGAATAACAAAAGTGGTATTAAGAGCTCTCACTAACCAAGTTGCTCTTTTCAGAAGAGCTATGTTAATGGTCCACAGGTAAAATCAACATTGCGCTATTTCTTCAAAGAAAAAAATCTAATACATGACAAGATGCGAGGCACTGAATACAGCTGTTTGAAGTGGAAATCCATCAGCTTCATGAAACAACTCACACAGATTCAGACAGACATCATCTTCCTTTCCAAATGCAAACAACTGACATCATACCTAATGGACTGAGGATAAAAAATCCTTTATGACTGACATATTACACAGACTACAGTGAGAGATTATGCTACACACTCTCACAGAAATTTAGAAACCACCTGATCAGCATTCTGTACAGCGAACAGAAGAAAATTAAAAATGAAATCTCAACACCAGATTCCCTAATACAAATCCTACCTACAGCACATTCTTCTGCATGGCTGGACTTCACAAAAAAGAAAAAAAAAATCTATACCACACACTTTACTTTCCTACAGAAAAAAAAAAAAGACACCAACCTATCTAAACTACTATGCACCACTAAGGACAACAAGAGTGACACCTTCAATCCAGTCAACAGTTAACATTGTTAATCTTTTGAGCTGCACGCTTACTCCATCGGAGGAATCTGTACTATCTCGGGCACTTTCCTTCTTCCCCACAACCGCCACACAAAAGATAAAATTCTGCAGTGACCTGGAGGACTACTTTCACCATCTAAGACTCAAAGTGTTTTTCCAAAAGCACCACTGATCAATGCACTGACGCACAGGTACCTTTCTCCAAACACTGCAGGAAGAAGTATACTTTGTGGACTCCTCCAGAAGATTGGAACAACAGATTAGACTTCTACATTGATTGTTTCTGCCACCATGCGAGGACTGAAATCGTGGACAAACAACATCCCTTACATCATAATCTCAGCCATGCAGAAGGCAATACCATCCACAGCCTCAGAAACAATTCTGGCATTATTATTAGGGAGGCTGACAAAGGAGGTGCAGTCATCATCATGGATAAACTGCATTATGACTAGGGGGCTTATAAACAAATCTCCAACACAACATTCTACAAACCTCTTTTCTCTGACCCGACTGAAGAATACCATAAGGAATTACAACACATACTCAAGAAACTACTCGAGGCAGCACAGGAACAAATAAAGACAGACACACCGCCAGAATCTTAACCAGGAATATTCTATCTACTACCTAAAATCCATAAAAAAGGAAACCCTGGATGCCCCATCATCTCAGGCATTGGCATTCTTACTGCTGGCTTATCTGGCTATGTGGACTCCCTCCTCAGACCTTATGTTATCAACATCCTTAGCTATCTTTGAGATGCCATGGATTTCCTGAGGAAAATCCAATCCATCGGTGAGCTTTCTGAAAACACCATCCTGGCCACTATGGATGTAGAAGCTCTTTACACCAACATCCCACACAAGGATGTATTATAAGCTATTAGAAGAACCATCCCAGATGACCACGGCACAGCTTGTGAAAGAACTTTGTGACTTTGTGCTCGCCTACAACCATTTCAGATTTGAGGATTATTTATACCTCCAAGTCAGTGGCACTGCTATGGGTACCCACATGACTCCACAATATGCCAATATCTTTACAGGCGACTTAGAACAATGTTTCCTCAAGTCTCATCCCAAAGCACCTCTCCTCCACTTATGCTACATTGATGACATCTTCATCATCTGGACCCATGGCAGGGATGCTTTTGAAGATTTCCACAGAGATTTCAACAATTTCCACTCTCCAGAATCAAATTGAGCCTGGAACAGTCCACACAGGAGATCCACTTTCTGAACACTACACTACAAATTAGGGATGGACACATCAACACCACTCTATACTGAAAACCTACTGATCGATATAGTTATCTAAATCCCTCAAGCTTCCATCCTAAACACACTGCACAATCCATTGTCTACAGCCAAGCCCTAAGATATAACCGCATTTGCTCTGATCCCTCAGACAGAGATAGACATCTTCAGGATCTCTATCAAGCAGTCTTAAAACTACAGTACCCACTGGGGGAAGTAGAGAAACAGATTGACAAAGCCAGACGGGTACCCTGCTGTCAACTACTACAGGAAAGCTCCAAAAAAGAAGACAATAGAATGCCACTGGTTACCACATACAACCCTCAAGTCAGACCTCTACAACAGATCATTAAAGACCTACAGCCAGGCTTCTCCCTACGGGGGTGCGGGGCCCTGGGCGAATCACTCTCTGTGGGGCTCCCACCCACCCCAGCACTGGGGGGCAGGGCCAGCCAGCCCAGGGGAGTGTCTTACAAGGACCATCATTCCCTATCTCCTCCAGGTTCCTGTTGCTGAATAGTATCAGGAGCCAAGAAGCTCCCCAAATAGGAGTAGGAGGGAGGGTGATGGATCATACTGTGCCTGGGACTTCCAGCCCCTGCCCCTCCCATGATCTTTGCTGTGATCTTTGCCTTCCCCCCAATCTTTTGAGTGGCAGTATAAGAGTGGGAAGCAGGGGAGATAAAGTGGAGTGTCAGGAGAGTAAGAGAAGTGCAGCTGGGTGGCAGGCACCAAGGAAGGCAGCACAGCATCTGCAATTTCCCATGCTGTTCCTGCCCTAGGCCAAATGCCTGGACATGCTGCAGGGCAGAAAATTTAAAAAGGCTCTGGCCTGGTCCCAGCTTACAGGTGCATGCAAACCATGGAAACTCATGAGGCAAACAAGTCTATTTCACTCAGGATGGGAAAAGCAAGAAGGATCCACCCAGAAAAAGAACAAAATACAAAATGAAAGTCATGTCTGATCACCAGCCATTTACAGTGATCACACAGGAGATCTGAGGAAGCAAGACACAGGGAGTTGCATACATTTATTTGAGAGTCAGCAAATATAAAAGATGGGTAAAAAGATGAACACTTAGCCAGTACCTGTGGTAGAAAGAGCAGGCAACACTAATTGTCACCTACTCACCCTGGGATGGGTAAGGGGAATTCAAACATCAAGGGATTAGTTTAAAAACACAGTATAATCTTGCGCCCCCCACCCACCCAAAGGGCTTATTTTTGCCATTCTTGTGATTTTTGATCTCTTGAAATTGGCAATACTGTATAAATTAATACCATATACTTCACTCAAGGAATTCCTTTCCCTAACTGTATTCTTCATGCTAGTGTAACAGGCTTCTGTAGCCACAACGTAGGGAGACAGAGATAAAATTAATTGAATGTACCTTTTAAAGCATCTATTAGGCAACACTGTATCTGTTCTTTAATATCATAACTGAAATAACTAACTCAGTTTAATAGACATTGTAACCAATGTCCAACAAAGCTTAATGCTGTAAATTTAGAACTTTATTTTGTATTCTTGATAAAACTTCTTTTAGGTGTATACTCTGGAGTTTCATTTTAATGTGTGAACAAGATGTGTGAATGAAGGGTGTGTGTGATGGAATCAGTCAATACCAGCTTGTCCTGATGAAATGCAAGTACTACCTTAGTGGCTAAGTGATGCAAACAACTCCCACAAAAGCAAGGGTCCACCCCAGAAAGAAAAGTAGAAAACACAAAGCAAAAGTCATGTCTGTAAATGGCTGGTGATCAATGATCACACAGGATCCCTGGCTCAGCCTGCCCTCCAGCCTCACCACTTGGCCTGGGGGCAGGGGGTAGTCCTTGGCCTGGCCTGCCTGCCATCCTCTTGTCTGGCCACCAATCCAGCATGACCTGGGGCCCAGAGGGGCATGTTTGACGGTGTGCACCCTGGGTTATGATCTACATGATTTTCCTGTTCACTTGTACACTAGAATTCCATGATTTGCTGCCAATTGCACCATGCAATGTTTCTGTGTGGATGCTAATAACCTATTCTAAGTGATATGTTTCCTACAACTTCATAGTGTGAAAAAACATATAACATGCTTTCTATGGCTCAGGGATAAGGAAAGAGACAGAGGTCTCTCCCAGCAGCAGTGAGCCTGACAGAGACAAAGGTAGCTAATGGAGGTGTCTGTGAAGAGACAAAAGAGTCACCTCAGCCCTGAAAGGGAGGGGCAGAGGGGTTTGGAAACAAAGACTGAGACAAGCATCTGACGAAGTGGGATTTTCTCCCACGAAAGCCCATGCGTGGCTGGACTAGACTAACCCGGCTATCCCTTTGGAAATTGAGACCTGGAAGTTTTAAAAGGTTTTTTAAGCTGGTACTCTCCATCTTGAAACAACTCCAAGCAAGATATGAGCCCTGCTAGCCTCAGGCAGAGACTGGCTGTGCAAACATCTAACAGCCAAACACCTTGAGCTAAACTTGTTTGGACTATGAGGTTAGTTTAAGTAGAAGTATTAGGTTAGCATGTGTGGTTTGCCTTTTGTTTTGTTTTGTTTTGTTTTGTTTTGTTTTGTTTTGTTTTTCTGTGGCCTCTCCTGACTTACTTTTAATGTGATTCTGCCATGCTTGCCCATATTCTCACTTAGAATTATAATCTGATCAATAAACTAGTAGTTATTTTACCTAACGCTGTGTGATCTTTAGAGGGTGTGAGTGAAGGAGGCTGGGCACAATCCATTTCTTTGTTAAATAGAGGGACATGAGTGTGTGGTGGTTGGGACTGGTTGCCAATCTCTGTAGACAGTGAGTCCTGGTGTAGTAACAGGGGCCGGGGGTGCTTGCTGGGGGACACACCCTTGAGTAGCCAGGGGGCATACACCCACTGCCTGGGACCGACTGTATGCAAGAGGCTGGAGTGGACTGACTTAGGAGTGAGTGGTCACTTGGCAAAGCGAGATGAATCAGGGTTCAGGAGTAGGAACTGGGAGGTCACAGCAGCACACTGAATGGGATCTGGGGAGCGTTCTGTCACAGCATGATCCCTGATCTACCTGCCCCCCACTAGCCCAATGTGAATCGGGGCCCAGGGAGAGTCTTGGATCCCCAGCACCCTTGTCCCCCTCCGGGCTCAGGCTCAGGGTCCCACTAGACTCCCCGCAGTACTTACCTGGCTGTGTGTTCCCTGGGCTGGTGCTGGCAGTGTCTGCTGGAGGAGAAAAGGGTTAACCCTCCCTCTCCCCTCCAGCTAATTGTTCAGCTGGAGGCTCCAGGGGGAGAGGTGGCAGGCAGCCCAGTTACTCATCGGCAGAGCAGCCTTTGAGTGAGCCTGTGTCTGCCGGCCAAAAACTTTTGGGGCTCACTGTGGGAGAGGTGAGGCTCATGCTGATCCCTGCCATGGAGGGGTGCAGGCCCCACAAGGCCCCCCCAAAGTGCGGGGCCCACATCAAATGTCCCATTTGACCTACCCTAAGGACTGCTCTGCCTACAGCCTATTTTAAAAGGTGACCCCTCGCTCTCTCTAGCCTTGGGAGACAGACATCTCCTTGCCTACAGACAACCCCCTAACTGTAAATGGATAGTCACCAGCAACTACAGAGTTAACAGCAGAAACATTAAAGCAGGCACATATTCCTGCAACAAACCATGCTGCCAACTTTGTTCACATATCTGCACGAAAGACACCATTATCAGACATAATCAAGCCAGCTAATCCATCAAAGGGTCATTCACCTGCTCATCCACTAATGTGATTTATGCCATCATGTTCCGGAAATGCCCCCACACCTTATACATTGGACAAACTGGACAGTCCCTGCACAGAAGAATAAATGGGCACAAAACTGACATCAGAAATCACAACACCAAAAAAATAAAAAATAAAAATATGCCTGAAAAAGAAAAAACAGTTGCTGAGCACTTCCATCTTCCTAATCACTCCACTGATGATTTGTTAATGATGGTCCTCAACGAAATCAATGGGACAGCAAGACTTCTGTTATGAGATTTGAATGAGACCACAAACTTGTGAGCATAAGTGACTCCATCTTAGCACTATTCCCTTAATATTATTTTAACCTCTAGCCTGACTAACAAAAGTATAGAGCCCCTCTCATCCTTGAACAGTCTGTAAGCAGGAGATAGGGGAAACTGCATCAGTCTTGAGGTCACCTATTAATCAACAATTTCTCCTGTTTATTACATTCCCAGGCTCTGAGGAGCCTGCTTGACCTTCTTTACTAATTCTCCTATCTTATATGAATATGTATGAAAACTATCCCTATATGGTACTAATAAATGTATTAATCTTGTTTACCTTGAATATATTAACCATTTTTAGATTTCCTTGAATTAAGTTGTTGTACCTGGGTATAAAACCCTTTTAGCACTGGTCCTTCGGGGCCAGCCGCACTCAGTAGCTCTGAGTGTCAATAAACTGGTGATTCTTCCTCCTGTTGTCCGGCTCCATCTTTGACCAGAGCAGAGAACGAGCTTTTCTCTCAACACTTCAAAGAGAAACCTCTGAAATTGAACTAATATGCAAATTAAATTGTGTGAAAGCAGGACTTAATCGTGACTATGGATTCCTTTCACATTATAACAGGTAATTTGAATTCACCCTCCCTCTATGTGTTCTTTCCTAGAGTTTGAATCCTTACAAATGCTCTGATTTGCTGTTGCAGTATGACCTGATCCCATGTCTTACACTCCCCTGCATTTATTTTCATCCCATTCTGTAAGTTCCCCCTCTTCAAAGCATCTGATGAAGTGGGATTTCTCCCACGAAAGCTCATGTGATAAATAAATCTGTTAGTCTTTAAGTGCCACAAGACTCCTTGCTTTTTTTGCTTTACTAGACTAACACAGCTCCCTGTTTGGAACTGTGTTGTCATAGGGTATGTCTACACATCTCTTTTATTTCAAAATAACACTAGTTATTTCGAAATAAAAGAGATTAGGTCCACACGACGTTTTCTTATTTTGAAATGATGGGATCCAGCATTTCGAAATAAGAACCGTCGTTTCGAAACATCTTAAACCCCATTCATTTTGAAACGGCTGTTATTTTGAAATGGTTATTTTGCAATAAGGCCGTTTGGACATGTTGTTTTGAAACAACATGTCGAAACGGCCTTATTTCAAAATAACCATTTCAAAATAACAGCCATTTCAATAGCAGGCTTTTCCTTAATTCAAATTAACATTTTCTTAATTCGAATTAATTTATTTCAAAATAACTCATTTTGAAATACTTATTTCAAAATAATGATGTGTGTGTAGACATAGCCATAGAGATCTCAGTGTTTATCATAGTAATAAACTTTGGTTTTATTTTCACCTATATGTAAAAAAGCCTGTTTGTGTTAATGCTGAGATAACTCAGTATTGAGACCTGTACAGTCTCTAACTCACTTTAGATAGGCTTTGTAGAATGGGCTCTTCCAGCAGTGATTTAGTCTGGAGAGATGGTGCACAACCTGGTACTGCTCCAAATTCAAGATTCTTGTTGAGATTTTCAAAGTATTTTAGATATTTTAAATACATACCTTCCATTAAATTTAATGTATCTTAATTGCCTAAACTGTTTTGAAAATCTTGAGGTATGAAATTAAAGGGAAAGAACGTGTCTAAAATGTCTAGACTGATTTGAAAAATCTAAGCTTCTGGGCTTTGGCAGAAAAAAAGTTGCAATTCAGATTAAATGAATCAATTTTATTGTCTCCTATTTTAAGTTGGAGCATTGACAATTACTCCTTCTGCACTTTTGTTCTTATCTTACCATTATTAATTTTAGTTTTCTTAAGTAACCCATTGATGAGTGCATGTTACAGATCCCCTTTCTGTGGCTGATCTGCAGAAGATAAGAATCTGTTACAGCCCAGACTACAGCTCTTTATCTCATGTTGAAGCCACTAAAACAGTTAGCTCTGGAGGTCCCTGATCCTAGTGAATTGACTGAAATGTTGGTCATTACATAAATATTTTACCCTCCATCTGGCCATGTCCTACACAAACTTCCCCATCATTTCCATTTTACTGCATTGGCTTGTTTTTGTGGATTTGTTTCCTTTTGGTCTTGTTTGAACAAAGAAAAAAATATCTTTAAAAAAATCATGTAGTCTGATGGTAAGCAGTCTATGGTGAAAAAAACATAAAAGTTCCTGGTTTTATCCCAGCAGTCATGGCTGTGACCAATGTACAGCTTTATCTATAAATTTTCTTTATAATCTTACTTTGGGACAGGAAGCAGTTAGTACAAAAGAAACCCCATAAACCAATTCAAAGAATATTTTTATAGCACAGATTGTGAAAGTAAAGTTTTGCATTTTCGTGGGAAATCTGTAAAAGGAGAGAACTTGGCATAAGATATTTTAATGGACATTTGATCTAAAGGCCGTCAAGTGCCTGAAGTCTCTGTGTCCAGCCCTTATCAATTTGTATGTCATCTATTGTTTGGGCTGACTTGTGATGTTATAAATAAATCAGGTAGAAGGCCTCTGTGGCACATATTGGAGTTCTATAGGCACTGACCTCTTTTAGAGAAGTGACTTAGGTTTCAGTATATAATCCAAACACTGTACCGTCATGCGTTTACACAGAATTCAATTGCATGACTACTGAAAACTGTCTTGGGCACCATAAAAAGAACTATTACTTTCATTTACAATGTGTTTGTTTCTCTAGTAAGGTCTTTGTGTGAGTTCATTTTTCTACTTGTTACCAAGGGAAAACTTAAACTCCACAGTTCAAATCCATATTGAAAGTTCAGGGTGTTCAAATCTAGGGCTCCTTTGTAGCCTTTAATACTTCAAACCACAGTGAAGGTCATTAAAGTACAGATTTTCAAAGTCGCCTCTAACCATGAGGCTAAACTGACTGCATCTTTCTGAAAGCATTATAAGAGATACTTTTACAATGTTTTATGAATGAGCTAGATGGAGGGGGAAGAGATATTTCACTATCTAGAATGAAATCAAAGACCTTTTAGAACTCATCCAGCCAAACTCAAACCCAAGGGAAAGTGGGGGAAGGGAGGGGAATGGTCTTACTTAAGCAATTAACAGTAAAATAAAAATGAAATATTTCTGTTTCAGACCTACTCCAAATAAATTGTTTTGGCTGTTTTGGTTCAGAAACCAAACAAAAATATCCATTATTCTTTTAGCTGTAATCCTAGATTTTAATTTTTTCTCCCATAATGAATTGCTATATAAACTTGAACAAGTCTGTTGTCTGGATCTGGGTCTCCTTTACCCTGAGGCCACTTTACATGGCTCTATCCATATGAAAGGTCACTAAAGGTGCTACAAATATAATTCACTTCCATTTCAAGACACCCTTTATGCTGTTAAGAGTGGTGCAAAGAGGTTTTGGTGTAGATGTGGATGGGGCTTTCTGTGCCTTGCTTCCCAACTGTATATTGGGGATAATACTCACTTAGTGGATGTTGGAAGGATACATAAATAATATGTGTTGTACTAGTGGATAAGCAATAAGTAACTTTGAATTTGGAAAGCACCGTACTAGTGATAAGTATTACAGAAGTTATATTTCAGAACCATTCCTTCTGTTACTTTGTTTATAGACAAAGCAACTGGAAACATTTATTGGCTACTACTGTAATTTCATTTCTAGAAACACAAACTTGGGTAAATAGGTATTTGTTGGGATGGGTGTAAGTGGGAAACAGAGATTATTTTCTGGACAGTTCATTGGAGTATTGAACAAAGCCTTTTACTCTTTGTTAACACTTTCCAAGACATTTTCTGACTCACATTCTCTGTCTGACTAATGGAGTGGTTTGCTTGTTTCATGGACTGAACTGTTCTGTCTGATTTGCTAAGATACTCACTCACTTCAAGCACTCTGTTAATGCCCTTTGTGTGGATGCATTAGTAGGGTTACCAGATACCAACGCATGGAAAGGAGGACAGGGAAGTACAAAAAGGAGGACATTGGAGGACCCATACACATCCGGGACCCTGCCCAGGCCCACTTCATCCACCCAACCACCCCAGCTACTACCCCCCCAAAATGCTTGCCCCATTGATCACCCATCTTCAGAGAAATCTGCCTAGCCCCTAGTTACAGTGTGAGATTACTTGCAAAAACAGCAGCTCAAGAATATCAAATGAATGGCTCAAGTATTTTTCATCTTAACATTAAAGAAACCATGAAGCTAACCACTTTAAGGAGGCACAAAATTAAGTACTTAATGTTTATATCAAGGTACAAGGAGAATCACACTACAGAACTCCTATCCAGATTGATATTTTTACATTGTGAGTTGCAAAATGGAAGCAAACCTCCAATAAATTTAAGGTAGTAATTATGGACAAAATTAAAATCAGTTTAAACACAGTAAGTTCCTTCACAGAATTCACTCTCATTGTTTGACACAGGGAGGGGCAGGCCCTTGACTACATGAAGTCTAACAGAATTTGAGGTGTTGGCTTCTAAAGGAAAAGTAATTTCTGTCAGGAGTATTCTCCCCATGACTTGAAATTAGGGGTGTGGTGCAGGGGGTGCTCACTAATTTGGCATAACTGTTACTAGCTGACAACTGTGGGGGGGTGCAGGAGGGGTGTGCGGAAATCCCTGTCTAGCCTCAGTTCAGAGGCTCACTGTGCAGTATTTAAAAAAATCACAGACAAGCTCTTTAAATTTTATACACACAGGAAAGGAGAAATCAGAAGTGACAGCTGCTGGTTTTTATGTGCAGAACTGCCTGAAACATAACCTTTTAACTAACATGCAAATTTCTGGAGACATCATATCCTATGTCTGCCATAAACCACAGATGGATATATATATATATGTCTATTTTATGACAGTTGACATTTTCTGTTTGTTTTTATGTAAAATTCACATCAAATGGAGGGGGGGGGAGTAGAATTAGATGTTTGTGACTATCTAATGCTCCACCCAAGAGGACAGCACCTATTCTTAAATGCAATGATCTGTTTTTTCCTAAATATACCAAAAGAAACACTTTCCCAAAAGTAAAATAAAAATAAGCATAGACTATATAAGCAAAAGGCAAAACCAAGCTGCTTGTTTTCTGTGATTTGATAAACTACTAACAAAGGGACAAATATTGTAATCCTTGCTCCATCAAATTTCCCACTGACTTCATTTAAACTATAGGATCAGCCCCAGCCCAGCAGCTACTTTAGAATGTATAATACTTGCACATCTGTGTATCTTAATAAAATTTAAGGATACATCTATAGTGGACTAATCTCATCTTGGCAAGGAAAAGCAAATTGAAAAATCACATTGAGAAAAAGAAAATCATATGGATTCAAACATCCTCACAATCAAAAGTGAACTTTCCTTGACCACTGAACAAAAGATTTGTTGCCAAAAGCCAAAGTTCATTAGGAGGAATAAAGATCTGGCTTAGCCAAGCCATTAGAGAAAGAATCCTCCCCAGAAACTTTAAGCAGGGCAGCAAAGCAGAAACTGAAGAAGCAGTCACAGGTTAGTCTCTGGGCATCACAGAGATACCATCAAGATGAAGAAAAGGCCCAGCCCCTCCAAAAGATAAGATCAAGCCTTCCCCAAAATCAGGTGGAGGGCAAGGGGAGCAGACCTGAGATGGAGCCTGGAAAGAAGCCCGGGGTGAGGAGTAGAAGCAACAAGGCAAAGTGAAACCACTTCCCTAGCCCCAGCCAGCCCTCTTCACTCTCAATAAAAGTGCACCAGCCCAGCAAGGGATCCTCTCCAAATTCCCAATCCCACCAGCAGCTGCAGCTGGGCTGAGCCGGCAGGGAAGCACATGCTGGAATTGCAAGCTTCTATTTTTAGAGCGCTGCCCCACCCTTCAGGAAAAAGCTGGACAAAATGCACCTTTATACTGATGCCTGGAGGATGGAAGATGGCAGGGCAAAAAGGAGGATGTGTCCTCCTTTTGCCAGGCATCTGGTAACCCTATGCATTAGGGGTCTACGGCCTGTGGCTCCAGAGCCTCATACAGCTTTTTGGCTGCCTCCTTGTGGCTCCCAGCTTTAGGCCCCCTCCTGCCACCAGGGGACCCTGCAGGCAGCCTGCACCAGGCCTGAGCTCCCCACCACCACCACTGGGGACCCAGCGGGAGCCTGTTCCTGGTTCCAGTCTCCTTCTCCCCACCAAACACCCTGGCCCAGCTCCCCCAGGAGGCTATCCCCATTGCAGCTCTCAAAGCACTTGGTTACTGAAAGAATATGTTAAAAGGCTCTTTCTACTTTTGGGTTGCTGTCCCCTGCCTAGAAAGTGCAGAGTTTGGGTGGAAGAGGATATAAAGTGTCCAGTTCCTGTCTACACACCCTATCCAAAGGCCATGGATAATCCCAGGCCTTGCTTTCAGGGAAGCACAGAAACTGCTTGCACACTCTGGGGTGTAAAAATTATCCACAGGGAATGGTTTGTACTGGTAAGGAGACAAGGTTCTACTTTTGCACAGTGCATCTGCCTTAACTTTGAAATGTCTTGACTTTTGTGTGCATCGGAAGCCATCTTTACAGTTACCAAATGTAGATTATTTTAATGGTATAAATATTTTTTCACATTATTATTTTATCACAAGCTTCCTGAACAGTTTTACATTAGTGCACTATAACTTTCAAGAAGAGGATCTATAAAGAGACAAGGTATCAGATGTATCATCCATCAGCTAATGTCTGTTGATTCATAGTAATGTTTTTATGTTGTTAAAAGCATCTGCTTAGCATCTTTCATCTGTTTTGTACATCATATTTTAAATATGTAGTAACTGGGTCTCGATTATTTGTAAAAGGATCTCACATTATATCCCAATAATTCATACCTCATTAACCTGAAAAATCCGTAGTTTGCACATGAAATTGAGTTGTAATTATCCATTTCTCAGAAGATTTCACAGATGCATGCTGAATTGAGGTCCGGCATTACTGAGATTTCTTTAGTCTCACACAATGTCCCATCAGCTGTGATTTTAAGTGCTCAAGCAATATTATACTTGATCCTGCTTCTACTGAGTATAAAGGCATAATCCCACTGATTTCAGTGACAGCAGATTCATATTTATGGCATTAAATTTAAGTTTAGAGGTAGGCAATACAATTTTAAACATGGAAAGGGAGAGGTGGGTTATCTTAAGTATTCCTGCATAACCTGCTATTTCCTTTCCTTGTGGTATGATACACAGGCGGGTGGCCCTTTGTGCTACTGAGTGATAGCAGTGCTTTCCGTCATTTAAATCTGTGGTTCTCAACCTTTTATGGATCATGACACGTTTGGCAGAATATTGTGGCCCTACAGGACATACCAGCCCACCCACCCCAGGTCAAATCCAGCTATTTCCCTGGCTCTCCACAACACACCTACCACAGTAAAGTGACACAGTAATGTGTCCTGACACAGTGGTTGAAAACAACTGATTTAAAAGATCAGAGAACTGTAATCACAGTTATTCCACAGCCACCTCATGCAAAATTCTGTGCAGGGACGTGATTTTTTTCTTTTTCCATAAACATTTCACAACCTAAATTCTATATGTAAATTGAAATTGTCAGTAACTCTAGCTGTATTAAAAAGCTTGAGATTTATAGATAATATATTCTAGTGACAGTGAAGTAGAGTTTACTTCAGATCATGCCTCAGCCCCCCTGAAGTCAATGAGAATCTTTCTGTTGATTCTAATGGGCATTGGATCAGGCCCTTAATATTAGATAACAAAGGGTAGATCTGGAAAAACACATGAGTTAATTTGGCAAGCCAGTCAATTGAGGTGCAAATATTTTGGAGGAAGCTGGTTAGGCTCCTATAGAAGTTATCACTAAAGACATTTTTTTTACAAATGATTTCCACACTGTGATATGTGAGACTTTGCAATTGTTTCCTATTATAATTATATGGAATCTCTGAAGGTATTGCAGAGAAGAGGAACAGTAAGAGTTGGTAAATACTGAAGTTTCACGAGTGAATACTGAAACCGTTCTTGAAAATCAATGATGCTTGTGTGTGAAATTCCCCTTTTTACCCAAAGAAAGAATGATTCAGCTGCTGTTTACAAAGTTAGCTCCCAGTCCTGGATAATTTACACATACTAAACTTTATTCATTGGCATATTCCTATTGAAATCAATGGAACTACTTACAGCTAGTAAAATTAAGCAGATAAGTAAGTCTCTCTAGAACTGGGGCATATTGTGCAGATCTGTGAAAAGTTGCTTTGACTTCTTTATCGATGGAATATATATGCCTTTGAGGGCAAATCTTTTATCCCAGTTTCCAATGCTGAAGATGGAAGAATAGGTCTTTGAAATGCACATGCATACTTTCCCTGCCTGGGCTTCTCTAAAGTCAAACAAATCATAGGTTCTTACATGGGATCTAAACTCATGCACCTCTTTCTCTCACTGACACACACTTGGAGCACATGTTCACAAATCAAAAGAAAGCAATTACCTCCATTGAATGAATGTTACTGTAGGGAGATTTTTTTTCTTATGCCTATTCAGTTTCAGGGCATCATTGGTTTTTAATGTTGCTAAATGCCTAGCAGCAGTAGGTTTGTGAAATAAGAGGTTTGAATGCTAGAGTGAGACTGTGGTGAATCAGTTGCTGCAAGAACAGCTTACCAAAAAGCTTGTTCTAGTTTTTAGACATTCATCTCATTTGCTGTAATTCATCCCACAAACAGTCCAGCTGATCCTCTCCCCTGATAACCACAAAACTTTAAAATGAACAAGAAACACAAAGAACAGAGAATATGGCCTGTGCATCACAATTATATCATTTACAATAAGCATTAAAAAAAGCTTAGGCACTGGGAAGTGTACCATCCCTAAACACAATTTCATAGCACATAAAGAGTGATCTACATTTCTGAGGGGGCATACATCTCATATACCACTGAATATTTTTATTTATTTATGAAGTGCCCCAGAACAGCACATCACAAATATGGGAAAGCCATTCTAACATAAATATTACTCGTAAGATAATCATCCCAATGGAAGAAGGCATAGAGACTCACAGCCTGCTCCAAAACCACATGAAGTCAGTGGCAAGTTCCAGAGGGGTAGCTGTGTTAGTTTGTATACAGCAAAAACAACAAGAGTCTTGTAGCATTTTAAAGGTTAAAATATTTCTTCGGCATCTGACAAAAGTGGGTTACAGCCTATGAAAGCTTATGCCTGAAGAAATTTGTTAGTCTTTAAGGCTATGTCTACCCTAGCAAATTAGTCCAGATTAAGGAGGCTAAATCTGGACTAATTTGCTCTCTGTCTACACTAGGCTTTGAATGAGTTAGTCTGAATGTTTAGTTTGAATTTAGAGCTTAGTTCAAACTTAGTTCAAACTTTAGTTCAAACTAGCACAATGTAGTTGTGCTGGTTCGAACTAAATAAATTTGTACTAAGCAGTTAGTTCAAACTAACCATGTTTTTAAGTTCGAACTAGCCACACTTTTTTTAGTTCAAACTAAAAAGTTAGTTTGAACTAAAAAAAGCACAGCTAGTTCAAACTAAAAAGCCACAGTTAGCTTGAATTAACCTGGCACTGCTTACTTTGGACTAAGCAAGTTCCATCTAAGCTTTTAGATACAGACATAGCCTTAGATGTGACAAGACTCTTGTTTTTTATGAAGTCACTGGGGAGACTCCCAATTAATTCAAAGGACTTTGAATCAGACCCAAAGGAAAGGATAAAACCAAGGTTACTAACAGAAGAGGTGGAGGTTGAAAGGCTTTGAAAAAGAAATGAGTCGTAGAGTTTAGTGATGGGGCCATTAAGTGGACATTAAGAAGAGGGTTCTTCTGTGTATAGAAGGAGGCATGAAAATCAGAATGGAAGGAGACAAAAGAAGTAAACACAATGAAAGATAAATCATATAAATAAAGAAGGGGACTGTTTTATTTTAGCTGGGGAACTAGTAAACAGAGTAAAAGCTTTCATGAAAGTCATAAAGTGGCCAGATCTAAAGTAAGTTGAATTTATTTGATTCTAATAATACCCAGTTCTACCTTAATCTTGTTCTCAGGGGAAAACTCATTAGTGAAATGATTCAGATTCCCATATTTATTTATTGAGATAATAACTTTCTTCACATAGTTTGGATGAACAATTTTCAGCCCACGGATGTTTACTTTGCTGATGATATTGGGTAGTCTGTTCCTGACTGTTTTGGTGAATTAAATGTCTAAACTTCCTAAACTCAGTGCCATAAGATATTGAGGCCAAGATTCTTGCACAATCCAAAAAGTGGACAGGCATTTATACGGATAACAAGTTTATTGAGAGTTATAATAGTAAATATGAATTTACATACGCTTGAAGAAACTCTTAAATTGTCAGAATAGTGTAAGGAGGCCTTAGTGAAAATAAGGCCTCTTAAAACCAATTGCAAGGTATAAATTCTCATACTTCATGGTTAGAAAACAACTTTTATTGACTCTTCTTCTGAAATATATGGTGCTTGTCATTGCCAGTCACAATCTACTGAATGATATGGTCTACTGATCATACAAAGCATGTTTATTCATATGCTACCTGTAAATACTTATAGATTTCTAGACTAATCAGCTTCTGCGCTAAAATCTGTGAAACTGGGCAACATTTTCAGAATATCTGGCTGTGACACCCTGTGTCTGATAACACCCCAGAAGCTCCATATTCGCCAATGTCATAAAATGATATGGTTTGTACAAAATGTGCCTTCTTTGGTATTATTTTAAGTTTTGATCTACTAAACATTAATATCCTGTTGACTTGTATGTGGTATCATTGTATTCTTCTTCAAGCGCTGCTTGGATACATTCAGTAATAGGTGTACATGCCTCAGTGCACAATTGGTTGGAAACCTTTTTAGTTCTAGCCTGTCAGAGCAGGACTGGCAGCCAACACCCTCTGACCATCTCATGGCTTTATATATGGCCGCAGACCTGCCCCTCCTCAGTTACATTTTTCCGCCCTCAGCAATGGTATCGGAACAGCCCGCTCCTTGTGACTGCGCAAGCAGCCTGTCATTTGCCTTGTTTGTGAGCCACTTGCTCAATTGGGAGAACCTCTTCGTGGACGTCGTTCCACCAGAAAGCACTCCCACATGGTGCTTGGCTAAGGAACAGAAACACTGCTCCTCCCTGCTGCCTGCCATGCTGGAGTTCAAACCTTGTGCTGCCTGCAGCAAGACCTTCCTGCAGGACGATCCCCATGAGAAGTGTCTCCGGTGGCTGGGCAAGGCCCATCTGATCACCGATTGCTCTATCTGCCAGTCCTTTAAAGCTAGGACCATAAAAGACAGAAAGCAAAGGCACCATGCGTTGGCCTCAGAGCAAGAGCAGCAGCCTATCCCCAAAGCTTCGGGGCTACCTTCAGCACAGGGTGCCAGCTCGGCACCAGAGTTAACTCAGTGCAGCTCTCCTACAGAACAAAAGACAAGCTCAGTACCAGCCTTGGTATCGAAGCATCGGCGCCACTCTGCATCTGCCCAGGACTGGCAAGAGTCAGTATCGGTTCCCTTTACCCTGGAGGCCTTTGAGGTGGTAAAGGCACTGCTTCTCTTGCCAACGCCTCCCACCCCAGTACCACCCAGAAAGAGGGGAAAACCGGCCTTCCTTTCAGGTGCCTGGTCGCCTCAAAAAGGCCACAAAACTCCCTCACCATTTTCGGTACTGAGCTCCCTGGTACCAGAAACGGAGGCCGAAGAAGAGACCCCTTGTACCATTAGGGGACAGAGCCCAAGAGCCTCCCCTCCCAGGACTTGCCATTATCCGCCTGGGACACTTTAGACACAGCAAGCCACAGTGTGGCTTCTGCTGTAATCCTGAGATGGGCAGCATGGCTTCAGGCGGCAAGTGTGCCCCCCTCCTCCCAACAGGTCATTTTAGACCTCCCTTTTGAAGGGGGGGGTCCCTCTTCGTGGACGGGACAGATGCTACCCGCCATAGTGACAAGGACCCATCAGGGGACTTAAAATATTTGGCATGCTACCCTCCTGGCCCACTAGCCGCCCTCCCAGCCTGTCATGGGCATCCAACAGTCTCTATGCCCTGCACAGTTTGTTTTCCTCAGAGTCCTTCTCCCCAGCTAGGATGGTGAAGGATACCCTGAACTCCCCCCCCCCAGGCCTCCCAGCACTTACCCGTGAAGGTAAATTGGGTTAATGTGGTGCTGGGGCTTTGCGCCCTTCAGCATAACATTGGTTGAGCCCTCATGGAGCGATAGGGGACCAAGCATATATAAGTATAATTCAGTAGCAAGGTGCCATGCAAATAGTCCCCTGAAGCAATATTCCTGGCAGTTCTCTTGTCTTTTCCTTGGCGGTTTTCCTCTAAGATTGCCCCCTGCACCCCCCCCAGGGACCCCATACCCTCGATAGCCACGAGGACATGTCTGGGACAGGGCTTGGCCACCAGGCTGCAAGTGCAAATACGAAGGACCCTTTGGGTTACGGTATTGGAGGGTCATTCCCCCTCCCCCCCTTCCCCCTTCCCCCGACAGCCCGTAACTGATTAGGCTGCTGACATGTGGCCCTATGGGACACCTCCGTGGAGTTTTGTAAAGGACCATACCCCGCTCTCAAGTATAGGTTACGAGTTTCAGCCTTAGGTCCTTCACTTTGGGAAAGGGGCTCCTTTCCGAAAAAGAAAAAAAAGGGGGGGGATATGACACGGGAGGATTCCACAGGTGTCGACCTCCCAGTTTTCAAGGTGCCGTGGTGACTACCATCTCTCTAGGATCAATGATAAGACACCATCAACTGGCTCGTTATCGTGGTGGACCCTGTGGTCCTTGTCCCCTTATCCTCCTGGCTGAGTTCATTCATCGGTCCAGGTTATGTCATATCTTACTCCTCCCATTAATGCTTTGTCCCTTTGGGGTTGTATTGGTAGGTATTAGGTCTTTGGTTTTCCTTATCAGGTGCCAGGTCAGTACATGGTGGGTGCACCCTCGTTGGTTGCCTTCCCACCTCACGTGCCCATGCCCCCCCTCCTTTTCCAGAATATGAGACCTTCGACTTTGCCAATTCCCTGAGGCGGACACATCTCCCCTCACATCCCAGTGCATTGGAGATTGACATAATCCTGTTCTGCTTCCCTCCCCTCCCGGCCAATACACCATGCTGTACCGCCAGGACCATGTACACTCCTTCAGTGAGTTGTGTCATTCTTCATCGAGCACTGCTCCTGACTGCTCCACTTAAGGTGTTTGTGCATCGCAACACCCCAGATCAGAAATTTTTCTAAGTAGCAGTGGCTCAGGCAGCTGGGAGATGACAGCAGCTGTTAAAATAAAATTTTTGGACCCCCAGGGAGTACCCCTGAGCAAATCTTGGGTCCAGGAAGTTCGTGCCCACCTGCGGATATCTTTATCACTCCGTCGCCTGTATTCGTCCGAGGAGGTCACCACATCAGAGGCAGACACTTGGTCCAACACAACAGCAGTTTATTTATGGGGTAGGAAGTGGTGAGGCAAAGGACTTCCAACTTGGATGGGGTATCAGGTAAGTATCACATGTAAATCATCCAGAGTACCACATAAGTATCACAGGTAAGGACAACACAGGTAAATCACCCAGAGTGCTACAATCGTTTCCCCCTCCTTGACCCCAAGGGTCCCTTGGGTTTTCCTTTCCATCCCAGCCACTCAGCCATTTGGGCTGTATCGATAGGAGAGCCCTCCCCTGTCAGTAAAGCTCCCTGACTCCCCTCGTGGGTGCCTACGCCCCACCAGCCCCTATTTACGGTTGGTCTTCGACCCTATGAGCCGCTGGTCCGATACCCGCGCGGTCGATCCCACGTCGTCCCCGATCTCTCGTTCCAAACGTGGCCCGTCTACTTCAAGGCTCTTGTGCCTCTGGGTCCTTTAATGAAAGTCCTTCGCCCCTATACCAAAGTCCAACTGAGCAGGGCAGCTTCCTTAGTGAGTCCTGGCCACTGCTCCCTTCGGGGTCTTCACAGCGCAGGTCCTCTTCAGCCTGCTAGCTGAGGGCTGGTGTCCAAGTCTCTGGTCCTAGGATCAGAGCCCTGGGCAGGCTTCTGTCCCCAGCTCCTCAGGGAGGCTATTGCTGGATTCCAGTTCGACGATCTTCTGGGCCCTCACTCCCAATCCAGATCTCCACAAACCGGACGGGGAAACCCCCTTAAAACCTAACCCCCTGGCCAATCAGAGGGGCCCGTTACGCGTCCCTTGCTTCGCGCCCTTTTTGGTCACGGGGTACCTGAAAGTTCGAGAGGCTTCTCTGGCAGCTCAGGAAAGTTCCAGCCTGCTTCTCCCGTCAGGCCCAAGCTGTTACTAGGCAGACCTGAGCTCTTGGCAGGCTGCCAAAGTCCTCCGGTGGTTACTTAGTGTAACCCCTCTTCACAAACCTCAAAACCTGTATCCTACACAAACTTCTTAGCCCACTCAGCCTCTGCTGGGGAGGCACTGTACAATGTTTTAACAGCGAATAATAACACATAATACATTTCACATCAGTAACCAAACAAGGTAAATATCATTACGAAAATTCTCCCAACACAGCGTCCGCCATTTCCTACCACTGGTGACGTCAGCCACTCACTCTCCCCGCTGCGGTTCCCTCCTCAGTTCCTTTTTACTACCAGAGACTCTGGACGGAGTCTGCGGTGGCTCTCCCTCAGGGGAACTTAGATTGATCTATTCATTGTCAAAACTTCACAAAAGCTAAATAAATAAATAGAGTAAGAAAAAATATCGGAGACCAATCAAGCGCTATGCCGAATTCATCTGACTTCAAGCGCTGTGACTCTTGTAATGAGGCAATGCCTGCCTCGGACGGCCATGACTCCTGCATAAAGTGTCTGGGAGAGGGACACCTCTCACACAAGTGCCAGCACTACAGGAATTTAACAAGCAGGGCGAGAAAGGAGTGGGAGCACAAACTTAAGCTCCTATTACTGGAAGGCTCCCTCCGTCCCTCATCTGACCCCAGTTCCTCTCCTCACACCGCCGAGGGAGTACACAAGTGGTGGTCTGCTGCCTCATCACTGGTCCCCAGTAAAAGATCTAAGGGTACCGAGCCCCAGGCACAGCACCTGCAGCACCCTGCCGCCAAGGCATCTGATAACCCGGCGGCAGCGGCTCACAAAAAGCTGCAGAAAACTATGTGCACTCCGGCACCGGCACCAGCACAGCTCCAAGCGGCGCTGCCGTTCGCAGCTGCGCTGAACTCTGCACCGGCACTTGCGGTGCTGTTTCTGTCAGTACTGCCAGTGCCAGCGGGCTTGCTGACACCTCTCACCGCACCATCAGCGGTACCGGCACCTTCACCAAACTCCGCGCCTGCCTTCAGTCACAGACACCCTTCATCTGCCCCACTCCAGTGCAGCCCCTAATGCCATAGGGCACAGTCACACTGGCAGCAACCCCAGCACCACAGCTAGGCATGCTGCAGGATCCCTCTCCACGGCCATCACTTACAAAACATTCAAAAAGTCAAAGCATATGGGGTTGACAGAGGATCTTACTGTTCATTCCTCACCCATGTCACCCCTCTTCCAGACAGATTCTTTTGATACCAGCACCCCACCTTCATCTCTATTGAGGGGCTCTGCATTGTCTGCACCATCAAGCCCTGTACCAAGTCAGGCACCGCCACAACAAGTGGCTCAGGCGGCAGCCTATAATCCTAACTTCACCTTCCCCTGGCCGTACTCCCCCTGGATGGTGTACCCTCAACAGGGGATGAACTATATAACATGGCAACCTTACAATTTGGCACCTCCACCCAACAGTGCCTCATCTGGGGTGTCAGCTGTACAGGCTCCTCCACTGGTAGCAGTTACTATGCCAGCTACCGCACTGACTAATATGGATGATCCCGTGAAGGATTCTCTCCTGCTGGGCAAAAATGATGACAACAAGCAGTTCCAGGAGTTGTTTAAAAGGGCAGCTGAATCTATGGAATTTCCAAAGCCGTGTTAGTCTAGTCCAGCAAAAAAACAACAAGGAGTTGTGTGGCACTTTGAGACTAACAGATTTATTTTTCGCATGAGCTTTCGTGGGAGAAAATCCCACTTCCTCAGATGCTTTGAAGATGGGTGAACTTACAGAAAGGAAT
>ML681964.1:19626827-19771014 GCA_007922195.1 Podocnemis expansa | reverse complement strand
TTCAAAACAACCGTGCGTCGTGTGAACAGCCTAAATCTTATTTTGAAACAACCCCTGTTGTTTTGAAATAAGAGGGCTGTGTGAACACAGCCTTTGAAGATAGGGGAACTAACAGAATGGGGAAATCACACACAAAGGATGCATGACTCAAGCCTCATGGTGTAAAGCTCAGCTTGTTCATTGCACAATAGCGTGCCGCTGAGTTTGGGAGCAAGGCGGGGGCTGGGTAGTGCCAAAGGCTCACCACTCCATCAGATCTTCTGGCCTTTTCCCCATTGTGGAGAGGTCTTTCTAGATCAACGGAGGTCACTCCATGTAGTTAGACAGGAATAGTCTCTGCAGAGCAGCTCCACTGATGCTTTGCAACCCAGAAGTGAGGATTTCTACTTCTGCAGTGCTCATGAAGAATGCCTCACATACTGGCCTGCCTCTCCATGCATAGTATAATTATATTTTGCTTGGAAACAAATGTAAGTCAGTTGTCCTTTAACAATATTTCCCCCTCTCCCAGTAACATTATTTATTATTTTAAATGGCATATCAGCTTTTTCTGAATTGGCTCTCAATTATTCCATATTTCATGATCCATTGTGCCTGCATTTGTAGTAAAACTCAGCAGGTTTGGGTTTTTTATGCTTTTAGAACAAAAACAAAAGAGCAAGCAGTTTCTCACAAAGGAACTGCTGTTGTCATCATGAATAAATTGGATTATGATTAAGAGGCTTATAAACAACTCTCTTAACAACATTCTACAAACCACTTTTGTCTGACCCCACTGAGGAATACCAAAAGGAACTACACCAATTACTCAAGAAACTCCCCCAAGGCAGCACAGGAACAAATAAAGACAGACACACCACCAGAACCCCGACCTGGGATATTCTATCTACTACTTAAAATCCATAAAAAAGGAAACCCCAGATGCCCAGTCATCCGAGGCATTGGCACTCTTACAGCGGGCTTATCTGGCTGTGTGAACTCCCACTTCAGACCCTATGCTATCAACACTCCTAGCTATTGTTGGGACATCACTGACTTCCTGAGAAAAATCCAATCCATTGGTGAGCTTCCAGAAAACGCCATCCTGGCTACTATGGGCGTAGAAGCTCTTTACACCAACATCCTACACAAAGATGGATTACAAGCTATTAGAAGAATCATCCCAGATGATGCCACAGCACACCCACAACCATTTCAGATTTGAGGATAATTTATACCTTCAAGTCAGCAGCACTACAATGGCCCCATAATATGCCAACATTTTTGTAGCCATCTTCGACCACCGTTTCCCCAAGTCTCATCTCAAAGCACCTCTCCTCTACTTACACTACGCTGATGACATCTTCATCATCTGGACCCATGGTAGAGATGCCCTTGAATATTTCCACAGAGATTTCAACAATTTCCACTCCACTATTAAACTTAGCTTGGTACAATACAAACAGGAGATACACTTTCTAGACACTGCAGTACAAATTAGGGATGGACATACAAGCACCACCCTATAATGTAAACCTACTGATTGGTATAGTTACCTACATCCCTTGAGCTTTCATCCAAAACACACCACACGATCCACTGTCTAGAGCCAAATCCTAAGATATAACCATATTTGCTTTGATCACTCAGATGGAAACAGACACCTTCTATCCACTCTATCAAGCGTTCTTAAAACTACAGTACCCAACTGCAGAAGTGAAGAAACAGATTGACAGAACCAGGCGAGTACCCCAAAGTCAGCTACTACAGGAGAAGCCCAAGAAAGAAAACAACAGAATGCCACTAGTCATCAGCTACAATCCCCAAGTCAGACCTCTACAGCATACCCTCAGGGATCTGCAGCCTATCCTACAATATGATCCCTCACTCTCTCAAGCCTTAGGAGACAGACCGCTCTATGCTTACAGACAGCCCCCCAACCTTAAGCAGATACCTACCAGACACTACAAAGCTAACAACAGAACCATTAAAGCAGGCACATACCCCTACAACAAACCACGCTGCCGACTTTGCCCACATATCTGCACAAAAGACACCAGTACAGGACCTAATAAAACCAGCTACTCCATCAAAGGCTCATTCACTTGCTCATCCATCAACGTGATTTATGCCATCAAGTGCCAGAAATGCCCCTCTGCCTTATCTATTGGACGAACAGGACACCCTCTGTGCAAAAGAATAATGGGCACAAATCTGACATAAGAAATCACAACATTCTAAAACTGGTCAGTGAGCATTTCAGTCTTCCTGATCGCTCCATTGATGATTTAGGAATTGCAGTGCTCAGACAGATCAAGGCTTCAAAGAGAAGCTGCTGATATTGAATTTATTTGCAAATTTGATTGCATTGCTTCAGGTCTGAATAGGGACTTTGGATTTTTCTCTCATTATTACAAAAGTAATTTGACCTTCTGTTCCTCTGTATCAGTTCCCCAGTGTTTGAACCTTAAAAAAGTCATTGATTTTCTGTTACAGTGTGACCTGATCTCATGACTTACATTCCCCTGGATTTATTTCCTCCCATTCTGTAAGTTCCCCCATCTTCAAAGTGTCTGATGAAGTGGGATTCTCTCTCATGAAAGCTGATGCAATAAATAAACTTGTTAGTTAGTCTGTGAGTGCCATGGGACTCCTTGTTTGTTCTACTGAACTAGACTAACATGGCTGACCCTTTGAAACTAAATAAACAGCTTTTCTGATCAGTCTTGTGGGCTACCATTCTTATGCCTTTTATATCTCTCCAGACAGACTTAAGAATAGAAGTCCAGCATGCCTTGTATCTGCATTAAAACTTTCTCTTTTCTTGATGCAGGTGAGTTCATGGAGCCATCAACCATCTTTTAAGCTAACCTATTGATTCTTCTACTGCTCTGTGTAGTTATTCTTGGCTTTTAGAGACAATTTATTCAAAGGAATATGCATAATACATTTCATTGTGGGAATTCACCTTCATTGCTTATCGTAATGAGTGTGTATAAAAGTGCACAAGGGTATGTGTAGAGGAGTTAGAGGTTACACTAAAGCACATGCAGTGAAGTACGAGTTTTTTAGTAATTGTCCATTCCCCTCCAATGGACTCTGTCATATACTGTGACTTATCATCTGTTTGAGGCTGTCCCTCATAAAGCACTAAAGATTTCCTGAAGAGTGTGCTGAATGAACTGTTGTCTGGTGCAGAATCAATTTAAAATAAATACCAAAATGACAACAAAGAGAAAACAATTATTGTTGACAGGATGTAAATGATAGGTATGGCTCATAGGTCACCTTTTCTTGGCATGAGTTTTCTCCCATTGAGAAATGCCCTGTGGAAGGTTAACAGAGCAGCTCAGCAGCTGAAATTGAGAATGCCGCTTTGAACGATCTTAGGTTAGCAAAACTGTGCTAGAAACACAGCCAGAATAGATCATGTCACCAGATTACTGGTACTTCCTGCCTCTGACTAGGGTGGAAATATATCCAGAAATACATAGTCTGCCCTGACTAGAAGTTAAAAGTGTACAAGTGTACCTAAATTGGAAAGAGGGCTGAAGGAAACAGATGGATCTAACTCTGCTGAGTATTCAGACATTTGGATCTGGATCCAAACGATGCATCTCAGGCCTTCTGTAATATACCTGGGGCGAAGCACAAATTGAAAACAGAAAGGGTGAAGATAATTCTGTCTGCCTCCAGATCCCAGACACAGGGGAATGTGTGCATTCTTTCAGCCCTTTGGATGACATAGCCTGCTTTCTTTGGCATGTCTGGCCAGCTCCTGACACTCATGCAACCATGTGGCATGGCCCTGCCTTTTCCTTTTTTCACTTCACCACCTTCCAGGATACAACATGGGAGGAGTTTCCTGGATCCATGAGCATGGGGACTGTGATTGTCCCTAGCCTTTGAGCAAGCTGTATGTATAAAGGAGAGAAAAATTCCATGCGCATTCCCCCATAACGCAACTCATGATGAAGGCCTGGTACAATCTGACTTTTAATATTTCTCATCCTTCTCCTTGCTCCTTTTTATCCAATTACTAAGAAATATTAAAACCATAAGCAAGGCCAGCCCAAGGGGTTTTAGTGCCATAGGCTAACTATGTCTGTGTTGCCCAACCCCAATTGCAATAAAGAAGAAAGTGAGAAAGTCTAGAATGAACATATTAACATATTTTAATAGAGAAAAGAATTCATTTCTATCTGATTTGGCACTCCTTAAAACCTGATGCCCTAGGAAACTGCCTGCTTTGCATATATGGTTGGTTCGGCCCTGACCATATGGACTCATCTGTTATTAGCAGTAGCAATGCTTGTGAGAATGCCATCTCCCAAGACCTACAGAATTCTCTTAGGGGAATAAAACTCAGAAGTTAGACCACACAATATTTCTTCATGATTCATTTTACTACACTATTTTTTTAAAAGTTGTTAGCAATGCTGTGTAATATACAGAGGCTTCCTAGCATATCACAAAAAGTCAAACTGGTTTGTTTTGATCAATAGTGTAGCCCTTCAAATGGAAAGCAATAGCATGTAAATTATATAGGAGACCACATATGCTACTATATGTTCATATTTAATGTCTAGAAATGCTGTAAGTGAGTGTATGTAAAACAAATAATTAAATTAGCATGTATGCAAATCAGTGACTATATTTTTAGACACTTCTCTCATGATTTCTGATTGGAATTTTACAGGTGTAAGCATATTTACTTTTATCTTTCTAGCTTTGAATTCTTACTTCAAATAATTCCTCTACCAAATAAGCTACAATACAATTTTATACAGTGGATATTTGGCAACAGATATTCATCTGGTGTAAATGGGCATAATCCCTTGAAGTCAATTTTACTGAATTCTACATCAATGGAGGATCTGACCCTTTGTGTCTAATAGCTTATAAAATGGCATCTGTAATAGTCTTCACTCTAGGAGTCAGCCCTGTAATCTCTGTAAGTAATTATATGAGGTAATCCCCATTTATGCAAGCAGTTCCATTGAAAACAGCAAGATGACTCTCTTATGTAGTGAGTACTCAAGGAAGTAAAGTTTTCAGGATTGACCCCAGACCTGCAACATTGAATTGTTTCCATCAAGAGCTTGATGAGCAAGAGAATGCAGCTTGTGGCAAGATTCTAAACAGCTTGGAAGGCGAGAGTTGGAAAATGCCATTTTGTGTAATTCATCCTTTCAGTAATATCATGTTTATCATTATTAGTAGAAGGAAGAGAAGTGTAATACCCAGGAGATTTGTCTTTGTTCTTCTTGCTAGTATGCTCCTGCAGATCCAGAAGATGGCTTATCTAGCCAGTCCTCCTTCACACAGTGACTTACTTCAGGATAAAAGCTGCCCCCAACACCTTCTGGTTGGAGCTCTATCTGAACAATCAAAGCAAATGTGGATATATCTTAGGGTTTGGCTCTAGACAGTGGATCATGTGGTGTGTTTTAGATGAAAGCTTGAGGGATGTAAGTAACTATACCAATCAGTAGGTTTATGGTACAGGGCAGTGCTTATGTGTCCATCTCTAATTTGTACTGCAGTGTCTAGAAAGTGGATCTCCTGTGTGTATTGTACAAGACTGAGTTTAATAGTGGAATGGAAATTGTTGAAATCTCTGTGGAAATCTTCAAGGGCATCCCTACCATGGGTCCAGATAATGAAGATGTCATCAGCGTAGTGTAAGTAGAGGAGAGATGCTTTGGGATGAGACTTGAGGAAACGGTGTTCTAGGTTGGCCATAAAAATGTTGGTATATTGTGGGGCCATGCTGCTACCCATAGTAGTGCTGCTGACTTCAAGGTATAAATTATCCTCAAATCTGAAATAGTTGTTGGTGAGTGCAAACTCACAAAAGTTAGTGACAATGTGTGTACTGCCATCATCTGTGATGCTTCTTCTAATAACTTGTAATTCATCTTTGTGTGTGGTGTTGGTGTAAAGAGTTTCTACATCAGTAGTAGCCAGGATGGTGTATTCTGGAAGCTCACCAATGGACTGGATTTTTCTCACGAAGTCAGTGGCGTCTCGAAGATAGCTACGAGTGTTGATAGCATAGGGTCTAAAGTGGGAGTCCGCATAGTCAGATAAGCTTGCTGTAACAGTGCCAACACCTGAGATGATAGGACATCCAGGATTTCCTTTTTTATGGACTTTAAGTAGTAGATAGTGTGACCTGGGCCTCCTGGGATAACCTTATGAATGTGCCAAAATCAGATCAAGCTGCAAAACCAAGGGCCGAACTCCCAAAGCGCTGACTGGTGGTACAGTCTTCCAGTCAGTAACAAAACATACTTCTGATTCTCCACTGTGGCCATCAAGCATAACAAAATAGAAACAGCACCATCAGGTACTGCAGTCGCTACCTAGCCACTGGGTCTGTTAAAGAAATAGGTTTTCCTGACCCCAAAGGGCCAGGCACATTACCCAGAACAATATATGTTTGGATCTTACCCAAAATACCATGCTGCCAGCCAATCCTTTAGTATCTACAACTAAAGGTTTAATATTGAAAAGAAAAGAAACAAAATATGAGAGATGTTAAAGTGTCAAAGTGAATCAATCACATACATACAAATGATTGGAGTCCATAGAAAGCAAATCCTTGAAGAATCTGTAGTTTTCAGGTTAGTCCAATTCCCCTGGTGTGCACCCAGCACCTGGGTGGGTCTCAGTCCTTTGTTCAGTCCCAGAGAATAGTTCCAGAGGAGGGTGTTGATTGCAGAGAAACTGAAGACTAAAGACAAAATGGAGATGGGGCCACTGCCTTTTATCACCTTTGGCTTTCTCCATGATCTCTGAGTTCTTGCCAAATCAAAATGGAGTTGAGTCAGATGGTCAGTCTGGGTGACAGGTCAAACAGATTTCTTCCGAGGCCCACTGTACCTGGGATTTCCCTTGATGGGCCATCAAGAGGACAATGGTTTTGCAGACACCCAGTCTGGGACTGCCTGAGAATAACTTGCAATACACATAAAGGAAATGGATTTCTAATTTTTCATACAGATGATCCCTACATATAAACCATATAATCCATTTCTAGCAGTTCACAGCCTTTCTATTGATACCAAACATGGCATATCACATATGGATTATTACAAATATGAAATATTAATATGAAAGATACTCCTAAACAGTCCCCCAGACCCAGACAGTGTCACAGATAGAATATCCCAGGCTGGGTTTCTGGTGGTGTGTCTGTCTTTATTTGTTCCTGTGCTTCCTTAGGTACTTTCTAGAGAAGGTTGTGTAGTTCCTTTTGGTATTCCTCGGTGGGGTAAGAGAAAAGTGGTTCGTAGAAGGTTGTGTGAGAGAGTTGTTTATAAGCCTCCTGATCATAATCTGATTTATTCATGATGACAACAGCACCTTCTTTGTCAGCCTCCTTAATAATAATGTCAGAGTTGTTTCTAAGGCTGTGGATGGCATTGCATTCTGCGAGACTGAGGTTATGGTGTAAGGGGTGTTGTTTGTACATAATTTCAGCCTTTGGATGGCGGTGGAAACAATCATTGTAGAAGTCTAGTCTGTTGTTCCAATTGACAGCAGGTGTCCATGATGAATGTTTCTTCTTATAGTGTTGGGAGGAAAGTATCTCTAGATATTGCATATAGATTATTGGTGTGGGGGAAATACCCCTTGAGTCCGAGATGGCAAAAACAATGCTCCAGGTCATGGCAGTATTTCATCTTATGTGTGGGAGTTGTGTGGAAGAAAGTCCCCAAGATAGCACAGACTCCTCTGCTGCAGCAAGCATGTAGCACAAAAGCTTTTTTCCCATAGTGGTTACATATCAGAAACAATTTGTGGGTGAAAACAATGAGACGTTTTTCCTCAGAAGCTATTTTCGTTCACTGTTATAACAAATGATTTGCATATTGTCAAGATAAAGAACAAATAAGCTAATCAGTTTGATCTTTTTGCTCATCATTGTGTGCTTAATCAGAGAATAATTGAGTCCAACGGTTCTGTCCTGTGTCAAGGTAACCTCCAGAAGCAAATTGATCAGACTGTTCAGGAGCAGCTGAAATGGCATAAAATGTTCATGGATATGCATATGTACTTCACCTGGAGCGGTTGGCTTCTGGTCTTTCAGAAAAGAAGCTTTAAGCATGAAAGTTAGAATATACCAGCTTGACTTTAAGCCAAACTCTATATCAACTATTAATATGAATGACGGGATAATTTAGTGGATTGACAAAGGGATGTGGCACTTAACTTGATTTTGGTCCAACATGAATGAAAATCATTACTCTCCCATTGAAGATAAGTGAGCTATTTGACACAAATGGATGGTGTGACCTGTTCAGGTCCCAAGAAGGGTATATCTACATCAAAAAAGATACCATCAATATTGTCAACCTTGTTGACTCTTTCAGTAGTGAGGCCAAAATCTGAATAGGACTAGAGCACAGAAAGGGGAGGAGATGAGCGGCCCCACATGCTGAAAGAACAGATTCAAGACTATTTAGAAAGACTGGATATGCACTGGTCTTTGGGGCCAGATATGATGCATTCAGGGGTGCTGAGGGAGTTGGCTCCTGATTGGAGGAGGTCCCAGGTGATGGGAAAAAGACAACTAGAAAGGCTATCTTCAAAGGAGAGAAGAAGGATGTGGGGAACTACGGACTGATCAACCTCACCTCAGTCTCTGGAAAAATCATAAAGCATGGTCTCAAGGAATCCATCTTGAGGTACTTGGAAAAAAGAAAATTGATTAGGAACAGGTAGCATGGATTCACAAAGGGCAAATCATGTCTCACCAACCTGACTGTCTTCTATCATTCAAAAACTATCTCTGCGGATGTGAAGAAAGTGATGGACGTGCTATACCTTGACATTAGCATAGCTATTAATATGGTCTCACAAGTATTATTAGCAGCAAGTTAAAAAGAAGTATGAGTTGAATGAATGGACTAGAAGATGGACAGAAAGTTGACTAGGTCATTGGGCTCAATGGGTAGTGATAAATGGTTCAGTGTCTAGTTGGCAGCTGGTAGCAAGTGGAGTGCCCCAGGGGTCATTCCAGGGGCTGGTTTTACAAATGGAAGTATCTGGAGTATTATGTCCAGTTTTGGGCCCCCCTCTACAGAAAGGACGTGGGCAAATTGGAGAGACTCCAGCAGAGTGCAACAAATGATTAGAGAGCTGCAGTACAAGACTTATGAGGAGAGACTGTAGAAACTACTCTTGTTTAATTTGCAGAAGAGAAGAATGACGGGGGATTTGATATCAGCCTTTAACTACCTGACAGATGGCTCCAGTGAGGATGGGGTTAAGCTGTTCTTAGTGGTAGCAGACAGCAGAACTCAGAGAAATGGACTCAAGTTGCAGTGGGGTATCTCTAGGTTGGGTATTAGGAAAAACTCTCACTAGGAGAATGGTGAAGTCCTGGAATGGTTTACCTAATGAGGTGATGAAATCTCTGTCCTTAGAGTTTTTTAAGGTGGAGCTTGACAAAGCTTTGGTTCGGATTATTTCGTTGAAGTTGGTCCTGCTCTGATCAGGGAGCTGGGCTAGATGACCTTCTCAGGCCCATTCTAAGCCTAATATTCAAATATTCTAGACTCTGAACTACTTTCTCATCTCCAGAGAGGTGAGCTCCTCAGCTGGCTTTAGGACTTTTAGCACTTTTGAAAATTTTACTCAAAGTGATTTGTGTCCCTAAGGCCCATTTTCAATAGTGGTTTAGATGCCTTGGAGCCTAATTCTCACTGAAAGTTAATGTGCTTTAGGATCCTGAGTATCTAGGTCATTTTTGAAAATGGGACTTCAGTGCTTTTGAAAAATTTCCTCTTTGTTGTTATTTTGTTAGTAGGTTCTGAAAAAATGATTCAAATTAAACAAGGCAGAAGATAAACACTGTTGCTGCTGTAAACTGTAGGTCATCTAATAAAATGGCATAGATGGCAGGATTCATTAGGGAGTCCAGAAGAGAGAAAAAGTTACTTTGAGGTGAGATCTTTCCCAGACTCCTCTAAAACAAAGTTTACATGCTATGTACAGTCAAAACTCACTGGTTTCTAGGAGCTCACTTTATGAACGGCCAATTTAAAAAAACAAGAGTTCAAAGTTTAGTTCAATTCTTCTCCCTAGCCTGGCCTTCTAGGGCAGAGGTTGTCAAACTTTTTTCCCTGGGACCCAGCTTTGGCCCCCTGTCCCATGTGGTGACCCACCACTGAAAAAAAGCAGCCACTGCCAGAAAATTGAACAGGGACCATTGTAACCTGGGCCTCCTGGGATAACCTTCTGAATGTGCCAAAATCAGGGCAAGCTGCAAAAACCAGGGGCCAAACCCCTAAACCACTGATAGGTGGTACTGAAACCAGTCTCCCAGTCAGTAACAAAACATGCTTCTGATTCTCCAATATTGTCATCACCAAGCATAACAAAACAGAAACAGCTCCCTTTATTACACATCAGCTCCTATGATCCCCCATAGCCATTGGGTCTCTTGAAGGAATAGGTTCTCTTGACCCCAAAGGGCCAGCCACATCACCAAAAACTATATAAGCTTGGATCTTGCCCAAAATACCATGCTGCCAGCCAGTCTTTTAGTAATGACAACTAAAGGTTTAATATAAAAAGAAAACTAACAAAATATGAGAGATGTTAAAGGGTCAGAGAGGATTACATACATACAAATGATTGGAGTCCATAGAAAGCAAATCCTTGAAGAATCTGTAGTTTTCAGGTTAGTCCAATTCCCCTGGTATGCACCCAGCACCTGAGTGGGTCCGAGTCCTTTGTTCAGTCCCAGAGAACAGTTCCAGAGGAGGGTGTTGGTTGCAAACAGACTGAAATCTAAAGACAAAATGAAGATGGGTCCTCTGCCTTTTATCTCAGAGTCCTTGCCAGATCAAAATGGAGTTGGGCCACATGGTCAGTCAGGCCAACTGGTCAAACAGGTTTCTTCCTGGGCCCACTGCAGTTGGGAGCCTCCCTGATGGGGGCCATCAAGAGGAACAGTAGTTTTGCAGACACCCAGTCTGAGATTGCCTTAAGAGCAAATCACTTGGAACACACATAAAATAAACATATTCCTAATTTCTAATATAATCATTCCTAGCAGATTACAGTCTTTCTGTTGATACCAAACATGGCATATCACATATGGATTATTGCCAAATATGAAATATTAGTATGAAAAATAATCATAAACAGTCCCCTGGATCCAGGCAGCATCACAACCATGGCTGAGGGGGGTGGGAATCCCTTATGACGTTCATCCTTTCTCTTGAGGCTTCTATTGCATCTCTGAAATCTACACATCTAATTAGATCACCTACGTGGAACATGCAGAGGGTGATCCCACATGCCACACTCCTGTCTCAAATCAGGAAGTATGTCAAGTCTCTAAGATGGCATGTAGTAGCCTGTGTGTGTGTGTGTGTGTGTGTGTGTGTGTGTGTGTGTGTGTGTGTGAGCTACTTGCAAATGGGGGTGGTGGTGACTGGGTAGAGAAATGAGATGGGAGTGCTGAGACAGAGGAAGGAGAAGAGAGACAGTGCCAGGCTGGACAGAAAGGTCCTGGATGATCCTGTCTGCTGCTGAGCCTGTCCAAGTCCATTCAGGTATTGCTCCCTTCTCCACTGCCAAATCCCAGGAACTAAAGCAGCCCCTCTGGGTTCCACTTTCACCTCTGCCCCTCATCTGGTCCCTGAGTCTGCATGAGTTTCTGTGAACACACAATTGTCCACAATATTGTGCTTGAAGGGGTGCTAGGCCTCTCTGCTTGGTCTGGTGACCCCTGTCACTGTCAGCGTGCATAAGGCAGCAACACAATGGGGCTATCCACTCCCCTTCAGACTGGGACCTCGTTATAACTTCTCCTTCCAGTAGAAGCATCCCTGAATTGGATTTTATTCTGTTACTTAGGCTTTCTAACTGTAGAAAAAACTACCATACTTTCTAAAACAGGCTCCTACTAGAACAGTTTGCTTTTTCTCTTCTCTTTTGAATTATCTGTCAAAAATTTCTGGAATTTTTATTAAAATCTAAAAAGTTATAACTTTTGTTGCAAGCAAGGGAATTCTCAACCCACTGAAAAAAGAGGCACGTCCTAATTTGCAAAAATAACTGCAATCCCCAGATCCCAGAAATGGTAGAATAAGGGGGTGTTCAAATCTTTTTCTTTTCTTCATTGGGTCTAGTGATAAAAAACACAAACGTTGCTTGCCAGTGACCTCAGCACTTTCCATATGAATAAGAGAAGCCCAAAGAGATCCTGACTTAGAGAGGAGGCATAGAGATTGAGCAACAATTAGTGCCTCATTATTAATCCTAACAATGCAGGTTTGTTGGAATGCGCTCTACTGAAGACTGATACTGTGTCACAGCAGGCTGCATGCAGTTCAGCGAGAGGCAGCCGTGTCCCTCTTTCCCCATTCCCCCAAACCTCCCCTACTGACAGCCCAATGCCTGTGAGTCTGTGACCCAGTACTGGGTCACGACTTGAACTTTGACGAACACTGTTTGAGGGTGTGTCCACACGCAGCTTTTAAATCGAAATAATGCTAGCTATTTTGATTTAAAAAATGGTTAGGTCTACATGACGTTTCCTTATAGGAATATGACAAGCTCCATCATTTTGCTATAAGGAAAGTCATACTGATATAATAAAACCTAGTTTTATATCAATATGACAGTTAAATCAAAACTGTTATATCAATATTACACCGTACGGATGTTTTATATAGATATAACAGTTTTATTGATATGCACCCTGGTTAGACTTTCCTCCCAGGGTTCAGAGAACCCTGGAAGCAAGGGCCGGGGTTCAGCACCCTGGCCAGGGAGGGGTGGGGCGTAGAAGGGACCCCCCCCCAATGCTGAACTTCTCCAGCCATAACCAGGTGGTGGGGGAAGGGACCTTAAGTGCCCAGCATCTGGCGCCGAAGCTGGGTGGCGGGGAAGGCATCCCTATGCACCCTGATCCCTGAGTGGTAGCCAGGGAGTGGGGGAAGGGACCCCCACATGCCCAGCACCAGACGTGCTTTCTGGGAAGCAGGGGAAGGGATCCCCACATGCCCAGCTTTCCCTGTACTGGGATCTCTTCCCCTGCTTCCCAGCTAGCAGTTGGGAAGCTGGATGCAGGGGTCCTTCTCCCCCAAGCCTGGCTGAGCTGAAGGCCGCAGCCAGTCTGGGGGTATGTCCTGACACACCCCCCCCCCCCCCCCGGGAGCCCAGAGCCAGTGAGGGATGCTTTTTCTGCTGCCACTGGCTCTGCTGGGGAGAGTCAGGCAGGGGATTGGGTGGTAACATGGCCCTGCCAGGGGGTCATGTTGCCTCACCACCCAGGGTGCCCCGCTCCTAAATTGAACTAGCAAGTCCTGTCCCTGGACATAGTAGTTTGATTTGGGTTTTTTGGTGTGGACCTGTTAATCAATTTAACTTGAATTGATTTAATGATTTTTATAGTAATTCAATTAGATTGCTTCAAGTTAAATTGATTTAACTGCCTGTGTGTGGACATAGCCCTAGGGTTCTATCTCAGGTCCATTCAGCTCATGCCCGAGATCCTGTCGCAAAAGACACTATCCCACTCCTTCTTTATAGAGTTGGGCTAATGAGCCATCTGCATCAGTGAGTCAGCAGAGGCTATTTATCCCTTTCACAGAAAGGCCAACAGCTGCTAACAGAGTGAGGTGTTTCTGGCATATGCTTTCAGCCATTTATATACACATTTAGGAAATGCATATCCTATAAGCATTATCTTGAGAAATTAGCTTTTAGGAAAGACTGAATTAGGAGAGGATGTGGTTTGGGAAACAAGGTTTAGGTGGTCACTCCTTGCATGGGGTAACACAGGAAAAAGCACAGAGACAGCAGTGGATGAAGGAAGGAAAAGGGGCATCAAAAGGGGTATCGCTGAGAAGATCTTGGTGATGTGGTAAGAAAAGGCTTAAAATGTAGGTTAGGATAGGAAGGCATTATGGGCAAATTTGCATTGCCACTGCCCATGTAGTATTTCTTCTGCTGTCTCAAACAGCAGTTTGTTAAAGTACATTACAGAGCTTTTAGTCCACAGTAGCAGGGCAAATAGCAACTGGCAAACTAATATGCTGTAGATTCACACTAAGGTAAGGCTCAGTGTAGACAACCCCTTTGGCTACGTCTGCACTTACGAAGTTAGTTCAAATTAACTTAGTTTGAATCACTCAATCAATCAATCAATTAATTTGAACTAATAATGGTTAATTTGAACCAAGTTAATTCAAACTAATATGTCCCCACTAGAAATCCAAATTGAACTAGTATGTCCATAGACAGGATTGCTAGTTTGATTTAGGAAGGGGGCATTATGGGAAATGTGGCAACATGGCCACAAAGAAGGGCTATGCTCCCACCCAATACATAGAAAGAGGAAGGTACCCTGGGACGAAGAAGGTCAAACTGTTAGTTTGAATTAACGTGGCTCCACCGAGTTAATTCAAACTAATAAGGTTGAATTAACCTTTGTTTTGAAGTTAAGGAAGGTTTTATAGCTTCAAAGTAAGCATTCATGATTTCAGACTAAGGAATTCCTTAGTCTGAAGTAATGAAAGCCAGTATAGACATGCATTAATTTAGTACAAATTAATCCTCATTAATTCAAAGTGAATTGTAAGTGTAGACATAGCCTTTGTGTCTTGCTTTCCTGGATTTTTCAGAAATGCTCAATTCAATTCAGAACTATAAAATTCTTTTAAGAGGGTTAGCAGAGATTTCAGAGAAGCTGGATAAATTCAACTTCTGCTCTGCATGGTTCCATTTAATTAGAGGGGTATGTTGGGTAAGCAGGAAAATAAGCTAACAGGAGACATCCAAAGAAGTTACATCTTCAGTGCCCTGGGAAATCTTAACCCGAGGAGAGAGAATGCAGTTACTCCAGTTCTCAAGGCAGTGAAATGTTCTTCAAAGTGTTATAACGGTCTCATAGGCTACGTCTACATTAGCAAATTAACTCAAATTAAGGATCTTTAATTCGAACTAATTTGAGCCATGCTACACTAGGGTTTGCCTAGTTTGAACTAAAAAAAATTAGTTCAAACTAAGCAAAGCTTAGTTCGAAGTAGCTAGTTTGGCTGGTCAGTTTGAACTAACTGCTGAGTTTGAACTTATTTTGAAATTTAGTTCAAACTAGCACGATCTAATTTTGCTAGTTCAAACTAAATAATTTTGAACTAGCGGTTAATTCAAACTAAGCATGGTTCTTTAGTTCGAACTAAAAAAAATGCACTTAGTTTGGTCTAAGCAAGTCCAAACTAAGATTTTAGCTGTAGACATAACCATAGACTAACATTTAAAGAAAGCAATAGCATTTCTCGGTTTCTATAACTATAAAAATAAGTAAAGAGAATTTCTAAAGGCAAAGTGAACAAGTGAAGAATTTTGCTATATACACATCTCCAGGAATAACTTCCACAATCTACTGAATCAGCTGAAGTTCTAGTTTTTTCTGTGAATGCTATCTTTAGAAATGTTCAGCATATTCTGCAAACCCTAATGTGAGTTCATTTCACCTAAGATGCTAAAACAATATCTATCTTGGTCAATGGTGGTTCTGTACACCAAATAACTAATGTTTTAGCAATAGTTGTAAAGTGGAAGATGCTTTATATTTTTTTTTAAATAGGAGCAAATAAATGGCTGTTAAGGAGACAGTAATTTCATTCAGTGTAAAATGGAGAACAGTTTTTAAGTGTCTCTTTATTGGCAACAAATAGACTATGCCACTGAATTTTTAGTTATGACATTATTTTGCCTTTTTAATTTTTGGTTTGGGATCTATGGAATGTATTGGTGCTGATGTATTTTATTCATTATCTTGATTTTCTGTATGAAGTCTGGCTGGAGTGCCTTGAGGGAGTGTGGGAAGTGGTGCTTTACAAATAACATTAGCATCAAATTAGTCATTAGTCAGCAACATCTCGTAAATGTGTAGATCCTTTTAGTAAATTAAATAGCGCTAATCCAAATGAGAAAATTAAAGTGAATACACAAATGCTGTTGAAAGGAACTGGTAAAACAAATATTTCAATTAATTACTTGAAGTAGTATCTTACTGTCAGGAGTTATAATTCTATCTCTTTAGACAGTCATTTTGGAAGACGGGTAGAGAATTCATTGCATGAGGAGTCTCTTCTGTGTGTTGCCCAATGGCATAATTGTCTAGCTGAGACCCAGGTTTGTTCAGAGCGATACATAAGCATAGGCTTAACTGTAAGCATACAAATATGCCCATGAACTTTAATGTCACTACTAATGTGCTTAAATTTAAGCACATGCTTAGGTGCCTTGAGGAACTGGGGGTTTTGACCCAGTTCCACAAAGGTACTTAACCACCAAAAAAACAGATTTAGATGCCTAAGTCCCTTTTTAGGCCTCACTGTGATCCATAACACTCTTGTTCAGCTGTCAAATAGCATTTTGCAGTAAAAGTTCCTAGGCATCTCCATATCTGCCCCCAGCATGTGCACTGCTTCTTCATTCTAGCCATTGGGAAACTTTTCTTGCATCTAAGCCTTGGCACAATCCACAAACCAGGGAAGATGAGTGATCCTTGACCTAATTCATATGCAGGGCCTGATCTAATGGGGAAGCTCAGAGGCTACCAAGATTTACACACAACTGTTACTATGAAGGAACCTTCTCTTAACTATTAGCCTAGTGGTTAGGAACTGGGAGGCCCTCACTTCAGGTTCTCCTTCTGCCTGATAAGGCATTTGAACGAAGATCTGCTACCCATCAGGTGGCTATCTTATCCCCTGGACTCAGGATATTCTTCAGTCTCGGCTGCTAGAGTTGTTGCACTTTAATTATGTCCAGGGACAGCATGACTGACTATAGTCAAGGCACCTGAGGAGTGGTAGCTTCCTTTTCAAATCTCTTCTCATCAGGCAGAGGGTAGACTTGAATTGGGGATCCCACCATTGAGCTAAAAGTTATAAGTGGCAGCAGAGGGACTTTGAACATGCCTAGAGGATCTAGTCCTACTGATAAGTTAGGTGGAAGAGCACCTGTCTTCCTCCATCTTGTGAAAAAATGAGCTCCTCTTTGCTTCTTGGACTTAGGCACTGAACTCCATGAAAGGGGCCAGGTTTAGAACACACCCATTTTGTCAGCATCTCCCAATGGCTAGTTTAGACCACTCTTCACCTCTCATACTGTCTTTTCTTGATCATGTTTTAAGGTGCCTCTCACTCCCCATTTACTGTATAAAGCCTTACTCAAGCTTTGTGGATCCTACTGTTCTTGTGATTTTTCTAGGCATCTGCAAGTTAGTCCTTGCAACACTGAGCATTACAACACCTAAGTTCATTTGTGATGTGGGCCTTTGTGGCTAAGTCATATGATTAATGGTTTTTTTCCCTCTCATGTTTAATGAATTTTCACCATGTGAAGCATATTGGATAGATAGACTTTGTGATCTCTAGTCCTTTGCACAAGTAGTGTACAACACAAGAAACAACAGTACAGACTTTCTCCATGCTATGCGTCTGACAGAAAGACAGCAGCTCACTCTACAGGCCCATTTAAAACTTTGCTGTCACTGAGATTGCCAATGAGGGTCAATGGTTGTGATTATTAATTTCACCTAAACTATAGAAAATTAAACACTTCTGCTTTAAGAATTACAAGGTAATTTTCTCCTCTTATACTGCTGTAAATCCAAAGTAACTCAAACAGAGTTATACTGGTATTGAACCATTGTACATGAGGGGAAAGTCAGGCCCAAAGCATTCCTTCCAAGGATGTATAACTTCTTGAAGTAGGTAACTACAGCAACAGTGGAAGTATAGAAGGTCCTCAGATTGATGTGGTAATTAAGTAACTAGTTCTGTTAGGATTCGATTCAGCTCCCAGATGAAATCAATGAGAATCTTTTCAACTTCAGCAGTAGCTGTACTGGAGTGTTAAGGAATTTCTTTAGATAAAGGCAAATGAAAGTTTAAACCTTGCTTTGTTTACCTTTGGATTGAAGAAGCACCACATTAGTAAGGATATAATTCAATTTCTTGGGATGTTGTTGCACTCGTAGGCAAAGACTGAAAATAATCTAAATATAAAAGCATTATTACAGGAGCAAAATCATTGTAAGGAATAGATAGATATTGTTAAGAAGACAGAATGGATTCTGAGCTCTGGCTATTTGCAGCAACTGAGAATCTGTCTCCTACATATGTATGCTTGTGATTTATGTTAAAGCTGAGTAATAATATTTCTACCTCCCTAAAACAGCTCTGTACAAAGTTGTATGCTTACTCTTTTTTACTTCAGTTTTTATTTAGGTCATATGGCCCAACTACCATGTTAACAGAGAGACAAAAATGACATTTTAGAATGCACACCATGTTACAGGGAGGAGCACAGTAAATTTAGTCAGAGCACATGGCATCTCGTGTGCATTGACTAAAAACATTACACTCTATCATACCAGCATGTTCACAATGCTAAATAAAAGCATCCATGTTTTATAAACCACCAATGCATTTGGAGAACAGTGAGTAAAATCAGTGCAACTTAATTTGAAAGTGTCTTAGCCATATTGTCCTTATTTTAGATCTGGAATGCATATGGCATATTTATACCACAACTTTATTTGCATATCTGCTCATCTGCAGAACCAAGCTGCTGTTTTAATTAGCTGAGTCCAACAACAAACAAACTTAACATGAGAGCATAATGAGCATAAATTAATAGCACTACAATTAAAAAAGAAGTGCTAGTTTCAACAGACATCTGCAAAAGCAAATGAGCATATGTTTGAAATTCTTTCTGAACACAGTGATGTATTTTCCCAATCTGTTTCAGGCGCTATGATATATGCTTTTGTGTCTGAGGTCAAGATCCAGTGGCTAATCCATGTGACCAAAACAGTGTGATGTGTCCAAAGGAACAGGCAATCATGTGGATGAGACATGTGAAAGTGTCTTTTTCTTTAGTAATATGTCTCTTGCAAAGGGAGGCAGACAGTTAAGCTCTTTGACTACAGTCTCTTGAATCTTTTTCTTCTGGTGGAGACAACTTCAAATTCCTGATTCAGACATCAAATCTGGTCTGCCACTTCCAATGTTCTTTGACAATGAAAAGAACATGTAATGAAACACTGGCAAGACAGCCTGCCTAGCAGAACAGCTACCCTTTCTATCATCGAAAACAGCACTACTGATTTACATTTATACATACTTACTTAATGTTCTTAGCATGCAATGTATCTTAAAGTATTTAAACAGATAACTGTGCAATGACTAAAGATTTAGGTCCAATTCAAGAAAATGTCCTTTGACAAGGTAGGCTAGACTCAGAAAGCCCCTGCTTGGAAGTTTGCAGTGGGCCAGAGTCTTAGAGAATGCTCAGGAAGCAATCAGCTGGGGGAGACAGCAAAGAGCTAGGCAATCACAGAGGCTGCAGGGAGCAGCTAATCAGGGCTCAAGAGCACCAAATAAGCCAAATCTGTGACAGTTTTTTGCTGAGGCCAGAGGATGGCAAGTGGTGCTCCTAACTGGCTAAAGGGAACTACAGCACCATGGATAGAGCTCAATGTTGGCAGAAACCTGGGAAGCGAAAAAGTGCTACTGGCTGGCTGCTGGACTTGGACACGGAAAAGTCATGAATTAAGGGTGAAGGATTGGTGAAGGCTCAGTTTGTGAGGAAGTGGCTCAGTGAATTAAAGGCAGTTTTGTTGCAGAGACAAAACAATGTATGATGGTTATTCTTAATGTTCTTGGACTGGAACTTGGAGTAGTGGGTGGGCCTGGTCATCCTTTCTCCCCCATAGGCCACTGGGGAAGCAACCTAGACTCAGATGGTAACAAACCCTCAGAAATGGAAATAAACTATTAAGAGGCCCAGCTGGAGAGATCTGGGACCAGAGTAGACCAAGAAGGCAAAGCAAATTCTTCCAAGGAAGAAGCCCTGAGAGTATGGACTGATACCAGAGCCAGGACTGTTCAGACATTACAGACATACCCAATCAGAATGGGTGCTCATAAGATTGTTGGTGTCATGTGATTACCTTTGGAACCAGTTATGGAGAGCCTTTCAGACCGATCCCTGAACAACAAGATCATCCACATGTTGTTGATAGGCCAGCAGCAGCAGGGTTGCCATACAGCAGAAGCAGCAGCAGCAGCAGTTAACCCAGCTGTGCTGATTCAACTGATGGAGAGGCAAGAGGATGGCCCAGTTTGTGGCACAGCAACAGTGGTAGGAGGTCCACTCCTTCTGGCTGGAGAGAGGTGATTGAATCACACCATACCCAAGAAGCCAGCTGATGATGAAGCTGTTGGTCGATTGCCTCTAGGCTTTGCAAAGCTTACACTGGATGGTGACCCTGAGGCCTGCCCCCAGACCTTTGAGTGGTGAAGGCAGCAGACTAGGAAAAGTTGACTTTGGTGGCACACATTGCACCATTCCTGATTCTCTTCTCATATTGGTGTAAATCCACAGTAACTCCAACAGAGTTACAGTGCTATAAAAAGACCATCATTGATTTCTCTCTGGATTCCATTGAGATTTATTCCAATGCTTCCGATAGTTTACATTTCAGTCATCTTTTGTTGTCATGTCTCATTCTTTCATTGCTTGGATCATAATTTTATTACACTCAGAATCAGAAGCATTGCTGGCCCAGGAAAAGACCCAGGTCTTGGTGCACCACAGCTCGGGGCTTGAGCCAGTAAGCATGCTGCTGCCACAGGTGGCCTGGTGGCGGACCTGGGGCTCAGGTGCTGGGAGTCAGGGTTCAAACCCTGCAAACCCAGCATCAGCAATACCCCTGCTCAGAATTCAATCTGTGTGATGGAGGACAGGGCTGGGCTCTGGATGCCTGATCTAAATGGCACTGAAGTAAGTTAGGAATCATCCTGTGAAAATCAGTGGAGTTGTACTTGTTGTAAGTTGGGGTAAGAGAGATCAGTCAGGTCCTAGGGACCAAATCCTGGTCTCACTGATATCAAAAGGAAGTTTCATCACTGACTTCAATAAGACCAAAATTTGGCCTTTTATAGAGAACTGTGTATGCTCTATGATTCTGTGAGAATAACACAAATATTTTGTTCTCTAGGGCCTTCCATGTGAGTATCTCAAAGCTCCTTCTAATATTTCAGAATTTCTCTATTTCCTTTACTTAGCAACAGAAAAAAACAGGGTAACTTTGTGAGTAGAAGACTAAGAGAAGGTGAATGGGTAAGGGAGACTTCACTTCTCTTCCCTCAACTCATGAAGCAAGCTTTCCTTAGAGTATGGAAAATTCTGAAATTGACTCCGTGATAAATTACAGTGTTTTACCACTTATCTGAATATTTTAAAATATATTTTCAGCTTCAGCATTTCTCAGGTGCAGTGTTGCATACTGGAGCAGTTTTGGATAAGAAACATGCACTAAAAATGTAAAGTTCTCTTTGCCAAAGTAGGCATTAAGAAAAAAAAAACGACTAATGGGAAGGATTTACTTCATCCTAATTAATTTTTATACGTTTTTTATTCTGTGTACATAGTAATGGCCTTTTGCATGAAATAGCAAAATTGATGCAATGAGGAGTAATGCATTTCCTTGCCATGTCTTTGCCATGTTTAGATACAAGGGATCCATTGGAATTGAAGGCCTGGCCACCCTGCTATGTGTCAACTTGTAGTCCAATTACTGTTTTGAATACTGTATGAACCTAGTCATGCTCTGAATAGAAAATCTCAGACAGGGGAAATGTGCTCTGAAAGAGATGGAAAGACTGAGATTTTGCTATTCCTGCCTTTGAGAAATGAGAGTATTAAAGAAATGTAAGGGAGAAGAATCTCACAGTTGAGCTGGTGGAGCTGAAACATTAATTCAATAGCAAATGTTTGCAGTGCCTAGTCACAGCCCATTGTCTGCTTAGAAGATTCTGTTGTTCATCTCCACAGTGCCCTAACAAGCCAGTGATAAAGAAGCAGAGCCAGCAGGATGGCACAGGGGAGGGACTATTGTATGCTCAATACATTCTTTGCTGCTCTTATGATTTAATAATGCTGTCTGCATCACCAGGCAAAAACACCAAGGCACAAACAGAGAAAGGGTGAGTCAAAGAATGGCAAATGTAAGGTAAAATAAGATTCAAAGTTTTGCAAATCTAATAATAATAATGGGAATGTCACACAGGCAGTCTGCTCTTGAGCATCACTCCCTTGTTTATCAGCCTCACTATATTACTGTTGGTGGAGCAGCCTCAGGCCAGGAATGATTCATGCAGAAAGACAGGATCTAAGTGAAGTGAAACCATTTCAAAGGGGAGAAGATCAAACATAGGATTTTATTATTTTCCTTTTACAGTGATTACCTGTTACCATCATGCAGCTGCTCGACTCAGAAAGTGCTGATTCTACTACCAATAAAACACCATCATCACCTCCAGAGATGGCTAAGCTGAATGCATTTATTGCATGTTAGTGTGGAAAACAACCACAGTGGAGGAGTGGGGGTGAAGAAATCATTTTAAATTCAAATTATTTATATTTTAGAATATGTCTTTTTTTCCACCACACAGTAGTCCTATAAAATATATTTTCCTAATCCATGCTATTTTCTCATAGCAAAGGTGTCCTCATGACAAGCTTCTGGGTGGTCCTTCTTGAAATTTTTGTCTTTGAAATATGTATTTGTTTTAAGTTAATTTTACTGTTATCTCTACATCAAAATACCAGCGTATTTAAAAATATTAGTCTGGTGGAAAAGCTTAGGGATTATCAGAAAACTTTGCTCTTTTATAGAAGATCGCACAAAATTAAGAGAAGTGTAGAATAAAACATCAAGGCCAAAGTGAGACAATTAGCAGGATAAATGAAAGAAATCATTTTGTTCTCTGAAGATTCATGTTCCTGTGGAAGTCAGTGGAAAGACTCCCACTGACTTCACAGGCCTTTTAATCAGGCAAAGGGTGCGTAGATGTAATATGTATGTCTACGTTCACACACAGGGTGTTATTTCGATACAAGTTGTTTTGAAACAACTTGTATCGAAATAACGTCTTATTTTGAAATAAGTTAATTCGAATTAACAGTTTGTTAATTTGAATTAAGGAAAAAAGCAGGAATCAAAATAGCATGTTCGGACAACAGTTATTTCGAAAGGAGTCACCATTGTTTCGAAATAACATGTTCCGACGAGATTGTTTCGAAACAATCATTTCGAAACAATGTTGTTTCATCACCAAATTGGGTTTAAGTTGTTTCAAAACAATGCCGTTGTTTCGAAACAACAGAACCCGTTATTTTGAAACAACCTCTATTGTTTCAAAATAAGACTGCTGTGTGAACACAGCCTATGACCCATTCACACTTCTGTTTATGTATAATGCTGAACAGCTGATGAGCCATCTGAGCAATCCTTTAAATGTTTATAATCCCAATATTCACCAAGCCACTCAAATTCTTGAGAACCTCCCCCTCCTGTAGGCATGACTGAAGACAGATTGGGGAAAACAGATGCATATTGAACTTCTCTGAAATCAATAAATGAGGAAACATAGGGAGTAAAAGTCTATGAGTTTATTACTCACTTTATATATTTTAAACACTTGAGGTGAGACTGCTAAGCTTTTGGTATAGTAGTAAATAGCTAGTGCATCCTTCACAATAACAATGATTTCTGGGATTTTTTCACCACTACTGGCAGGAAAATAAATAAGGTTTGTTTTATCATGTAGTAATTTTTTTTTATTGAGAATGCTTTCTAGAGGCATAGCCATATGAGGCTAGTTAAGCAAAACAAATAAAAAGGAATCCTGTAGCACTCTTAAAGACTAACAAATTTATTTATCGCATGAGTTTTCATGGGCAGAATCCCACTTCATCAGACATATGAAATGGAGGGTACAGTATGAAAGGGAAAGTACAAATGCAGAGAAGGGCAACTCCCAAAGCCAGTACATAATAGCCTCACCAAACCAAGTAAATTGCTGATTTTTAAATACAAAGACATCCCTAGAACATTTAGCAGAAGTATGTGACTTATTTGGATTAATTTGTTGGAGGTTAGGTGTTCAAATTTTGCTCACTTGGCAGCATATTGATCTCATCTGCCAAATGATCTGTGTCATTATGGACTAACCTATTATTAAAAGGTGAGTGGGGTGTCAGGTGAGGGACACATGACCTCCTGTGCACTGCTAATTCCTGTCATCAATAGGATACAATGTAAAAGTGTATGTGGGGGGAAGTTGAATCAATATGCAGTTTTTAAATCCAGAGTAAAAACAGTGCAAATTCTTTTGCACCTTAAGGACTAATAAATTTCTTCGGTCATCAGCTTTCTTGGGTTGCGTCCCATTTTATCAGGTGCAGCCCATGAAAGCTTATGCCTGAAGAAATTTGTTAGTCTTTGAGGTGCCACAGGATTCTCATTGTTTTTGCTATATACAGACCAGGGGCTCCCCGCCTTTTCATGGGGGCAGACCTCTTTTTTTAAAATAAAACAATCATGTGCCCCTCCCCAGGGCACAGAAAGGTGCCCCTGCTGCTGGGCTTTGGCCCCTGCCATGGAGCAGTGGAGCCACTTGGATCCAGTCCCTGTGGGCCATGGCAGAGTGGCAGCATCCCCACTGGGTTCTAGCCCCAGCTGGGGTGCATGTCTGCAGATCCCCTGCAACATGTCTGCAGCCCTGCCATGGGTCTGCAGACCACAGGTTGGGAAACACTGATACAGACTAACACAACTACTGCTCTGGAACTTAAATACAGACTGAGGCCTTCCAAGTTTTGCACCTATGTTCTCACGCAAAAATATATGCAGAAAAGTCATCTCCAACTCCTGAAGAATTCCTGAGTACTAATTTGAGAAGTATCTTGTATTAATAAACATTAGCAACTTAAACTCCTCTTAAACTCAATGGGAGCTTCATTTTCTCAGCACCTTTAAAAACAAAATGCTAAGTGACTTACTCTAGGTAGTGTGATGAACAGTAGTACCAGGAACACGAGGAAAAAACTTGTCTTATTAAGTTTTTGTGGTGTAAATCTGTTCTAAGGGACTATATAGTAAGCTAGAACCTGTGCAGAATTGCAGAGGGTAGATGTATGTCCAGTGGGGTGTAGACTGTGACTGGGATACCACTGAGCCTCCTGTACTCCAGCTCACCCTGTGATGCTGTTGTCAAGCCACAAACCAATAACAGGTACTGTGCATACACAGACATTTACAGATAGGGACAAACCCAGCTAGGTGAGCCATTCTGAATCAACCATGGATCCAGGTACTGGCCAATTCTCCCTAGCTCTCCAAGACTTATCCTCCAGTAGTATAGCATCTTGCATTGAACAGAGGTCTGTACAGAACAAGTTCATTAATTAGTTCATTGCTCTCTCCATGTGGTGAAAGCCTACACCCACTTGTGCAATGGAGCTAAGATACCCCAAATACTGCAACCAAGACCCAATGTTTTAGGTAAAATTATAAAACAGATTTATTAACTACCAAAAATAGATTTTAAGTGATTACATGTAATAAACATTAAAAGACCAGAAAGTTACCAAAGACATAAAAATAGGCCAAGTCCAAATTCTGTAACACTGAACAGGATTTGTATTAGCAATATTTCACCCTGTAGGATGATACAAGCAGGCTTAGCATTCCTTGTTGAACAGGCTATGCCTGCTAGTTGCAGCCTAGGTTCGCTAGTCCTCATTCAAAAATCCTTTGTCTTTCAGGCATTTTTTCAGGTGTTGAGCCATGGGGGAGTAAGTACAAGTGATGATGTCACTCGCCACCTTTTTATAGCTTTTCCAAGCTTGAGAAAGATTTAGGCATGTGATGTGGAGGCTGATTCCCCATGAGTCAAGCAAGGTCTATTGTGTACATGTCTTCCTCTGTAAGTCCCCATTGTGTACTGTCTCTGGGATAATGGATTCTCTCCTTGCCAGGTGTTAGTCAGCCATTAAGGCTGTCTGGTCACTTTTTTGATACTTCTGTTGTGTTTGTGGGAGCTTCCCATATCACATGTTCTAGTAGCATATACAGCACCATTCCATAACTTCATATACAATAACAGCACATACAATTCACCAGGATATTTGTGCTTAGCAGATCAAGACCTATAAACTTTTAATGTGCCTTACAAGGCACATTTTGTACAGAATATATCCTAATTATATGACACTGGCAAATATAGGGTTTCTGGGATGTTGCTTTGAGACACAGTGTCAAAGCAGACATTGTGTTGGGGTTGAAGGAAAGTTTCACAGATGGGGCTGCTCTGTAGCACTTCCTGGAGGGCCAAGTGTGGTACTGCAGTTGCTTCCTGCCTTCACCCACACAAATTTTGGCCACCTGTTTAAAGCAGGATAGCCCATATGATAAGCTCAGCATCATTCTCTACACCAGTGGTTCCTAACATTTTCTTTGTTGTGGCACACCTTGCTACCTTTAATTAATTTGAGGCACATCACCATATAGTTTCCAAATGAGCTCATGAATATTCATGAGTCAGTGAGCCAATCCAGAGCTCTCTGAGTGGTTTTTCAAAAAATTTTGTGGCACACCTGCTCAGATCTGGCAGCACACCTGTGTGCTGTGGCACACTGGTTGGGAAACACTGCTCTACACAATTAAATAAAAATAAGAACATCAGACCTGGCTATCCACACCTTCAAATAAACACAACCTCAAAGACGAATGCTGAGTTGCAGGTGATCTATTGCTGAGGCTCTGCACTGAGTTGCGCAGATCTGGTCCTCAGGCTCTGGTCTAGCACTGAGGAGTTCCTTCTCTGACCCTGAGAAGAAGAAGGAAATGCTTCTGAATTGACCTGCTGCTCCTAATTGATCAGTGGCTGCTCTAACTATTCTAGGCACGCGGAGAACTAAGTCATGTTGATAGCCTGCCCTGACCAGAGGGTTACAGGGAACCAATGCCTTCACCAGCAGGGGAGAGGTACAGAAGTTATGATAGACCCCATCACAGCCAGATTTTTCTTAGCTCTTCCTAATATTTACCAGGACCTATGAAACTAGTTTATTATTCTGTATGGTGCCTTCGAGGGGTTGGCATCAGATGTTAGTATGTAATCTGATAAAAAAATAGGAAAATGTAGAATAGACATAAACTGTGTTATTTGCAGGACTGGAAGTGTAGCACCTGTAAACTCAAGAGGACTGAAGTCATAGACCTACAATGTGCCCTTGATGCCCTCAGTTATGCTAAATGTGCCATGTTGTAGCTTGACTCCCTGGAAAGAATGCTGCGTGACCTGGGCCAAGAAGCAAATCTTGCACTTGGAGAGGAAGTTTTGATAGTCCTTAGCTCATGGGAGAAGTTTATTCCACTGCTTTGGGCCAACCCCTAAGAACACTCTGTTCCCTACACAAACAAGCTTTTCTGTTATTTTAGAAAGTTTCAGAGTGCCCAAGGAGCAAACCTGTCAACCCAGTCCTTATCCCAAAGTTTTAGACAATCTTGTAGATATCCTAGACCCAGATCATTGAGTGTTTGGAAGATAAAGACAAAGACCTTGAACTTGACTCAGTATTCTATGGGAAGTTAGTAGCAGACAACAGGTTTGATGTGCTCATGGGAGCCAGTGTTGCTGAGGAGGTGCACTGCAGTATTCTCTGCTAAGTTTCCTGTATGCTGGAGGTTTCATGCCTGAGTGTATCACATTGCTGTGGTTCAGCAGAGAGTTGACAAAGGGCCAGGTCATTGTCTAGCAGGATGGAATGTAGGCTTGCAGCAAACCACAGTGGTACAAGGTGTTACTAATGGATGCTGCTGTATGAGAGCTGAGCAACAGTAAGAGTCCCAAAGTACCCTGAAGTTTCCTGGCATCCTCTTTCCTTGAACATCCACCTCAGTCCCAGCAACAATTTGTCCCATTGGCTATTGCTATAAAGGAGTCGTTTAATGTAGATGGGGGCAAATGTGGAAAATGGACCTAAAAAAGAATACATTGACATGAAAACTGAGCCAGATAATGAAACTACCTTAAAAATATATGCACTTTGCTTAATTACCATGTACAACTCTAAGTAACTGGTACTGAGCCTCAAAGTATTTAGGTGCCTAGCTACCATTGATTTTAAGAGTTAGGTGCCTCAATACCTTTGACAATCTGGGCCCTAGTTCACTGTGTCTGGCTGCACTGTGTCTGGCTGCACTGAGATAAAACACAATGTTCCAGCAGAAAGATTGTGTTATGAAGTAATTTACTAGAAGAGCAAACTCTTGGCAAATTACAAAATCAATTGAAAGTGACATTTACAGAAACAAAGTTTATATATTTATTTTTAAAAATCTATTACTCCCTGTTTGGGTTAGTTGGGAAAGTGCTTTTACTTTCATAACATTTGTTATGGTCATGGTTTAAACTTTTAAACCACAAGCCATGAGAAAAAGCCAAAGACATTTTCCAAACCACACTAATTATGGAATGAAAGTTGATGGCACGACTTTGGAAAACTGCAAGTAGTGCTATGTCAGTGTCAGGTGAGTGCTCATCCCAAGCCAGATCCTTGAATCAGCTGGATTTAAAATCGAAGTGGAGGCATGTGCCCTTTCCAAGATTTGAGTGCCATCCAAGTGGTACTACTATTCATCAGGTAGAACCGTATCTACTGGAGAGATACTGCTGCTGATGCCAGAATACTAACCTGAGCATTCTGGCCTTATCCAGCCATGGTAAGGAACTTAAGTAGTTTTATTAGTATAATGCTGAGCACTTATCTGTACATGCAGTATCAACACTAATTCTCAAGTTTTCCTATACAGTAGTTTAATACAGGGCTGGATCAAGTCCCTGGGGGGCACAGGGCTGTTCACTCTTGTGGGACCCCCATTGCTGCCACCCACCCTGAGCTGGGGGGCAGGGTTGGGGCTCTAAGGGCCACTTCTGGAGCTGCAGAGGAAGTTGAGGGGGCCACAGGCAGCACTGCTGCGGGCTGGCACTGCTGTTAGGAGGGGCCATGGGGGGTTGCGCTACTTCAGGGTGACTGCTGGGGTGGGGAGGGTGGGGGAAGAGGGCACAAACTGGTGCTGCTACTGGAGACTGGGGAGGGCCAGACCAGAGGCCACAGTACTCTTGCCCTGCCCCTGGACTGACTGGTGATGGGGCCTGGGCAGGCAGGCTGAAGGCAGCAGCTCACCAATCCGGCTGGCTGGGCTGGATTTTTGGGGTGCTTTGGAGCCTTCCTTAGGGCAGGGCCAGGGGCTGCAGCCCCTAAAGCCCCTGCCTTAATCTGTCCTGGTTTAATGTTATCCCTAGAGGCTAGGGAAACTGAAGCAAAGAAATGAAGGGTCCAAGGCCACTGAAGAAACTGGTCAGAATTACAAGGCAGAAGTCCTGGACTTCCTTCCTGTGGCGGGACTATTACTACCACACTTTTCTATTCCTATTATCAGCAATGCAGAAAAAAACTTGAGTTTTCAGTTATTACTGTACAGTGTTTGAAAATGACATTATTATGGGTACCCTAGTGGGTGCAGCTGGGATGGGTTTCTTTTAGTTCCATTAAATATGAGTAACCAGAAAGGAATTCTGCAGCTTCAGGGTAAAAATCTCTTTCCATTTTTAAACGAAACTGTCATGCTATAAAATCCATCAGACAGGGCTAGTGTTTTCTGGTATCCCCTGGCTAGAGCTAATGGAACATGGCACACAACGTCTTTTGAAGAACCCCAGTTCTGGCCCTGTTCCTATGCTAGCTTCTGAGTGGTTCAGTTCAGATTTGGGATTCTTCAACCCCTGCAGCCTGTGTATGGCTTCTGAAGCCAAAGCCAAATAGTACTGTGGGCATGCCACCACATATCTTGGCACACTTTCTGTCACAGGAGTGGCATGAAATGGAAAATTGTAGAAGCTGGACTGAGGAGATCTGTTAGTTATCCAGCTCCTTTGCTGACAGTAGAAGGAAGAAAAATATGGCAGTTATCTGTTGGTGGGGGCTGGGTGAAAAGGGAATGGCAGAGACTAGAGCCATAGCATGCTCCTCTCTTCTCAGCCCCCACTCCATGGGGTCAAAGTCTTAGGCTATGTCTACACACATCGTTATTTCGAAATGAGTTATTTCGAAATAAAGTCCTTATTTTGAAATAAGTTAATTTGAATTAACAAAATGTTAATTTGAATTAAGGGAAAGCCTGCTATTGAAACGGCTGTTATTTCAAAATGGTTCTTTCAAAATAAAGCCGTTTGGACATGTTGTTTCGAAACAGTTGTTTCGAAACAATGGTGTTGTTTCGAAACAACATGTCCAAACGGCCTTATTTGGAAATAACAGCCGTTTCAAAACAATCGGGGTTTAACCTGTTTCGAAACAGTAGTTCTTATTTCGAAAGGATGGGATCTGTCCTTTCGAAATAAGAAAACGTCATGTGGACCAAATATCTTTTATTTCGAAATAACCAGTGTTATTTCGAAATAAAAGTGCTGTGTAGACATACCCTTAAAGTCTAGGGGGTGGGTATACCAGGATGAGGCAGGTTAGAACCAAAGCGATGGCCAATTTCTGTGGTACTGTCCTTGCTGACAAACTCACTTAAAGTCCTGCATAATATTTTATACAGAAAATTTTCGTATCAAAACTTTTTTTTCATTTAAATTTTTCCCAGGAAAGTGTTGAATTTCATTTAATTGCTCAATTTTGTAACTGAGCTAATCAAATTAATAATAAAAAATCTCAGGGGACCTCAATATTTCTAAGGGAAATGACAATTTTTTCCCCTTCAGTGTGTTTAAATGTTTTGTCGCAATCAAAAATGTCAAACCAAGAATGTTCAGAATGTGATGAGGCATACTTTAGAAATGTTTGCTTAGACACTCTCCAATATTTCAGCTTTCAGTTCTAATAGAGAACTGAAACTAATTTTAAAATTTCCCATAAATCAAAGTCTGGTCCCCAACCATCTCTTCTCACTAGTACAACGTAGGTCAGTTAACACTCAGATGTCGGGAGACAAGCTGTTGGGACCGCATGTAAAACAGACTGAACATAAACAGGACCATGCTGAAATGTCCTAAAATACACTACCTTAGAAATAAATCCATACACAGTGCAGTTGGTGTGCCTTAATGTGGGCTATCCAGCTACTGTAAATTGATTTTGTTTAACAAAATTAAAAATATCAATGTTAATTCATGATCCAATTTTTAAAACACAAAATATGCAAAAATACACAAAAATCACTAAAACATAATAAAATTATTTAAACATATTCAAAAATTAATGTTTATTTAACCATGAAAACAGTGATGAAAATATATACATATCAATGCGTGGAAATACTAATGAACACAGTGGACTCCATTTTGAATAATTATTACCATAGATGACATATTACAGTACATGATTCCACATCGAGTCCACAGAGTTCATAAACTAAAAAGTGCGCTTGCATAAAGTTTATGTAGTCCACAGGTTCATCTTGCTGGGATGGAGGTTTTATGAAGTACAACGTTATTTTCTGCTGTTTCCCAACCTTGATTCTTTTTCTTCAGAAAACTGATCATCCCGCGTAGGTATAAAGTTTGGATATTTTCTGCATCTTGCTCTTCCATATATCATGCAAGAGTTTTGGCAGTATTTAGTGATTCTGAATGGGAAATTTTGGCTTTTTCAAGATACATGTAATTCTTCTCATCATCATCTAGTCCTTCTTCCTGTAACCGTTCTTCATTACTTTCACGGTGCAACCAGCCTCAGAACCTGCAATTATTTCTTCTTCTGTCAGATAGTCTGTAGTTGAGCCATTTTCATCTAGTTCTAGCTACTCATTTATGAACACAGGTGATGTGTCTAATTTAACGTCTTTAATTAATTGTAAAAAAAATAGCTTTGTCTTCCTTCTTTTTTTTTTTTGTTAGCAGGATGTCTTCTTCTGTAAACCCCTCGAATTCTGATTCTGAATCACTGTGGTTTGGGTTTTCAGAAGCAGAACCGTCAACAGAAAAAGCTGGCCCGAGAGCCTTTGTCCATTAATTTTCAATAGATTTTTGTTTTACGCCATCCCAAGTTTTATTCACCAAATAAATGATTTCTTTTATATTTAATTCTTTTAGGAATTCAGAAACGCTTGACAACTCACACAAAATCATTTTTGAGACCAACTCACTTTGATAATTATTTTTAAAATTTTAAATAATGCTTTGGTCCAAGGGTTGGATTTTTGATATTGTGTTGAATGGCAGATATAGCACATGGTTTTGTCCATCATTAGATACCAATAATTTGGAAGGAGTATGGGCTGGACAATTGTCAGGCAGCAACAGTGCTTTAGGTTTGAGTTTTTTCTCGTGGAGAGGTTTACGAACAAGTGGAACAAAAGAGTTGTGGAACCATTCTTCAAAAACGCTCCTAGTCATCCAGTCTATTACTGGCATATATGACAAGCAGTTTGACTTTGTTAAGGTGCTTAAAGCACTGAGGGTTGTTGAACCGACCAATGAGATGTGGGGTGCGCTTGTGACTGCCCGTTTCGTTCATACAAAATAGAAAGGTGATCTTTTTATTTTTTTTAAAGCCTGCTGTGATTTTGGGTTTCATATTTCAAAGCTAAAGTTTTGTCTGGCAAAAGCTTTGCAAACAAAACTGTTTGATCACAGTTGTATATTTGTTCTTTGCTATAATTTTCAGTTTCTATTATAGTTTTTAATTTGGCAGGAAACTTGTTGGCAGCAGTCTCATTGGCTGATTGGCTTGCTCCAGAAATGCTAACTTGGGAAATACCGTGGCAACTCATAAACCTGCTTATAAAGCCTTTGCTAGCTTGATATGTTTCATTGCCCATTAAAGTTCCAAATTTACTTGCTTGGGCTTGGAGAATTGGGCCACTTAGTGGCATTCCCTTAGCTCTTTCTTGGGCAAACCACGTGCACAATGCTTTGTCTCATCAGGCTTTGCCGAGTAACACGCGTGTTTTCACTCTAGGCTGACTTGAGAATCTATGTTTTGTACAAAACTGGGCAGCTTTGTTTCATTTTTTATCTAACCTCATAGTGTTGATTTGGCAATCCCAAGATCTCTAGAAATTTTGGCTTGGGTTTCACCATTATGTACCCCATCTATAGCTGCTAATTTTTCTTTAATGGTTTACGAACGCTGACGCTTGTCTCCTGGCATTATGAACTAAAGCCTATACTGTACTAAAATATCCATTTTACTTAATGAACTAAAGCCTATACTAAAATATCTACTGCACTTAATTACAGCTAATCAAAATATATATGTTGTGTGACAATGCAATTAAGTGTGATACGTCTTGCCAAAATGGCGATGAAAAGAAAAAGGAAGCGCTAATAACATTTCTGTGCTTAGGGCAACTTCCGATTTTAGGTCAGTGAGTGAGCAGATATTTAGCACTACACTGCAGTTTTAGATACTGCGTGTTAATGAGTTCCATGTGTTAAGTTGGTAGCTTTGGGGGACATGATGCTAGAGTGTGTTACGCAAATTCACGGGTAAACCGATCTACACTGTATGTCCTACATTCTGCCATTACATTGTAAACCCCTCACCTGTCAAGGGATGTTCAGGACAGCAAAGTTTTTTAGCTCTTACATTCATTTTTCCTACATGATGAATGATTTGGTTCATTGTAAATATTTAAAACATTTTATTTTTAAACCCAGTTTTTGTTGTTAGTTATCTGATTGTGCCTCATACAGGTGAACTTCTCTGTGAATGTTGATTACTTCAGATTTCTAAAACAAAGTAATAAAAAGTGAAGTGTGTTTTAAGCCCTCTGCTGCTGCTATGATGCACAGCCAGCCTAAATAATAGTCTCCATAGGTTTGAAAATAAAAATAAAAATTTTAAAAATCATCATAGTTTGTTAAGCATTTCTCCCTCAATTACGAACGTCTCAAATCAACAGGTATAGCCAAAAATTCTATTTTTTTTTCAAAAATGTTTATGCTTATTCCACTTTTTGACATTTACTCAGCAAAATTTAAAGAATGAAAGCTTAATGGAACATACTCATTGGACAGCTGATGTGTTTTATCAGCCAAAATAGGATTTATGTAACATCCATGTATTTTAGTTCTGGTAGTTTTTTTCTGAATCCAAAAGAAAGTTTTCATGAGAATCTATTATTAACAGACTTCAGATAATTTTTAGTCAGATAGCGCTAATATGAAATAAAATGCTTCTAAATATTATGACGAAACCTATGTCAGATTAATTATATTTATATAACACCACTATACATGATTAATGCATAGTTTATAAATTAGACAACTTTCACTGAAGGCAAATTTTACATTCCTTGCATAAACGGTAGTCGACTGCTGGCGAAAAAGCCCCAAGGGTAGACTAGGGCTATATCTATACTTACAAAATTAATTCAAAGTAGTTAATTCTAAATAACTACTTCAAATTTAAACTGAAGTTATTATTTCGAATTAGCACTACTTCGAAGTTATAATTTCAAATTAGGAGTCCAGTGAAGACTCTAATTCAAAATAAAGTGGGCTTTATTAATTTGAAGTAGAGAGTCTTCACGAGACTCTCTAATTGAAAATAGGGGAAGGCAGGCAAAAGAATAGGGAAATTAGTTTGAATTAAGCCTATTCTATGTCTTAAAATGGCTTAATTTGAACTAATAACTTCAAAGTAACCATTACTTTAAAGTAAAAGGCAATTTTATTATATCGACTTAGTGGTTCCTTATTTCAAATTAAGGAACTGTTTAATTCAATATAATAAAATGCCTCCTTGGCCAGGGAATAATTTATTTCGAATTAAGCCTCCTTAATTTGAAATAACTTGTAAGTGTAAACATAGCCCTAGTGTGGGATTTGGGAGAATTAGATTCAATTCTTTTTTCCATCACAGACCCTGTGTAACTATGCACAAGTTACTTAGGCTCCCTGTGCTTCATTTCCCCATCTGAAAAATGGGGTAATATGCTACATAATGGGGTAAATTGCTATATAATATAGACAGTAAAAGAGATGTCTATATATCTCACATACTGAGGGCTGATTTCAGTTCAGAGGAAATTTTATTGTACTTTTAAGACCCAGAAAAATTAATTTGCAGGAGAAGACCTAGCTCAGTGTTAACTTTCTGCTTTGAAATCAGTACTGTCATATAGAACCTCTGATAGAGATTGCATCACCCTTCCCCAACTGTCCCACACTAGCACAGAATATACTGCATAGCATAAATGTATCATTTGCCTTTATAAGAAAGATAGAGGTGGGAAAAAAAGACTAAATGGAATAGGTTCTTTGAAACTTTGGCTGTTTGTGAAGGGCAAGCATCCTCCATTTGAGGATGGTCTGATTCCCTTCTTCCATCTTAGCTGGCTGATGGATCATTATTCTAGTGGTACAAGCCATCTTCTCAGTCTGCATAGTTAAAGTCATCACTTGTGCAGTGTTCTGCCAGTCTAGAAGGCAAAGGCCCACATTCAGGATTTGAGCTTAGAACTCTATATATCTCTCAGTGGTTTGCCTCCAGGCTAGTGAAACAACGAGTGGAGTCCCAGCACTTTAATAATTTGATGAAGCCTCATGCCAATCCCTAGCAGATGTGTATACACCACTGAAAACACCATCCCTTTTTGGCAATCTTTGTCGGACAGCCTAAAGATTATGAAGACTGAGCTCTACTTCCCCCTGGAGTTTGGCCTTCTAAGGCAAGGAGGAGGCACCTAAAGGAGGCAGCAGGAAGAAAGCATGCTGTATTATCACATGTGCTTTACTTCTTCTGTAAATAAAAAAAAAAAGTCTCTAGGGCTGTCCCATAAATTAATTCAAAATGATTCTTGAAAATAAGTGTCATGGACCTCATTGAAAAGTGGCTGTGTTGACAGGATGACACTCAGTGGGTCAGAAGGAGAGCCCTTCATGGTGTGACTGTGGCATGAACGTCCAAACTTTGTCCAGACCAGGCCATATTGCCAATTTTGCAGGAGCCTTCTAGAATCTAATGTTGTCAAGCAAATCAGCCAAAAAGTAAAGGTCAACCTGTATCAGCTTCAACTAATTACTTCTCTTTGGGCTCAGATGGATTTGTTTTGTGGTGTGATACATGGTTGTACACCTGTTACCTAAAAAGATTTTTCATACTGAAATGGGACTAGTATTTCTAAACACATACAGACTTAAATTTCACTAAAAGAAAATGATCACTAAACAATTTAAGGATTTTTTTTCATGACTAGCAACTGCATTAACATGAGAAGTCATTAAGTAAACCTGCAGAATCTCCTGCAGTAAAAAGACTAGTTCTTTTCAAACAACTTCTTCAAAACCATCACTCAGTACAGTATATGGATACAAAGCACAATTAGAGAGAGTGTGCCGAGGGCTAAAATATGCTTAACACTTTAAATGCTAAAAGTCTGGCTTTCCTAATGTAACTTGTATTAACATTTCTCATGAAAGATTAAGACTCAGTTATTGATGTGATTTGAGATCTATTTTTTCCACTGTCAAACCCAGTTTCTGACAGAAATACTGAAAATGGATGCTTTACAGGAAAAGTATTGGTAATAGAAATGTCATATTATTAATGTGAATGGTGCCTCTCTCTGTTAGACAAGTGTTATATTAGATATAGGATTGATTAAATGTGATACCCTTCAGTCAGATAGGCATCTATCTTTCTAACAAATCTCCGTAAACAAATTTTGAATTTCTTCCAATAACCACACTTCAAAACACTGATGTTTCAGGAAACACTCTTTTTATAGAAGAGTTATTTTAGAAAAGAAAAAATATGCAAAGCTTTTATTCACATAATTTCATCATTTTTCTATATTAGTGTTGATTAAAATTTCAGTTTAACTTCTCATTTCTGCTATTTAATGTTAACATTTATTGTGAACATTTAGCAAAATTATGTGTTAAATGTCATTTAAATATTTGATAAGGGAATATTAATATAATTGATTTGACAAATGGATGTCAGTGAAAAAATAGTGAAGTTCTACATGAAATTCATTATGACATACTTAAAAAAAATTAACCTCAATGGGACTTATTTTCCTCTGTCACTTAGGTGATCTAAAAAATTCCATCCTAAGGCATCTAAATATAGATTTAGGAGCGTAAAGATGTATTTAGGAGACTAAATATAGGCTTCTATTTTTGGCCTAAACGTATCTTTAATGGTATATTAATCATTCTCTTTGCAGTCTCATTAATGAGAATACTGACATTCCACTGATATTAGTTTATTAAAACTCTTAATCTTTCTGCTTAATTGTTCTCCTCTGCTTCCTAAACTGATACACTCCAGTAATTTAGTATTGAGGTCTAATCTACAATTCTATATAGTTGACAAAGTAGATGTCTTATTAGATATAAACCTGTTCTTTTTTGATTACCTTCTGATTCATCAGACAACATTCTTACATCATCCAATCTATTTTCTTTTTTTTTTTTTTGCGATGGTGAATGATATTTTCCTTCTCACAGAGATGTTTTTCTGTAATCTACATTCTCCATGCAGGTATTGTCAATTTTTCTTTACTGGTTTCTAAAAAAGTTTGCAAAATCTTGTCTGATTTTTTTTGATCATTTAACATTCATGATTTTCATGATATGGCAAAATCAAACAAAATTTAGCACAACCCTAATAGATTGAAATATTACCTGGAGTATGTATTGCAAACCCAAGGGCTCAAAAGACATAAGTCTCAGAATGTCATGAGATTGAATTAAAAATCAAAAGATCTTTAAAAATAATGAATTTAGATTGTTTCATATTTGTGTTCTGGTTTCTGAGACAGGATATTCTTGTGTCATTCTTTCAAGACATTTTCTGCAACCAAGTGAGTTAGACAATGACTTATTTTCAAAATGAAATCTGAGATTCTCACCTATTCATATGCCTCCAAGAAGTGGGACATTACAAAAACAAACACTGTGAAAGATGTCAAGACACATGACAAAATTGTAAGAGTTGGCAACCTTGTCTCAGTAACAGAGTAAATCCTTCCAAGTTCACTGAGATGAATATTTTTTATTAATTAAATTACATTACAAAAGGAAATTTATCAAAAGCTTTTGGCAGTTACTTTGCAGAATGTCATAAAAACAAAACAGGACTATACTTCACCAAGTGTCTGCACTGGTCCTTAGTGTGCATGGCTGTCCTTGGGAACAGAGAGCTCTTAAGCCCTCAGCAGCAACCAGCAACAGCAGCCAGGCAGGCTAGAGTAGTCTCAAATAGTGCCAGCAGCAGATTAGCAGTTACAAGGCAGTTAAGATGCCACTACTTCTTTTCTAAAAAATGAAGGCTGGGGAACCTTCCCCTCACATTCAAGCCTGGTAGAGTTCAACCAACTGGCCATCACTCTTGCCTGCCATGTCCATGAATTCTGGCCCACTCATTCTGCTGTGTATGCTTGCCCTGTCTAGTATGAGGTGGCCAAGTGTCTGTCAGATCCCTTCCTCTGCAGCTCAGTAGAGGGCCAGCGTAACAGATGCATAAGGTCCTGTAACATTACCAACAACTTTCTGGCAATACCATCCTTTTCTAACTGATCAGATAAAACCAGTGTGATAGGTTGGGTGGAACCTTGTGAGTGAAGCCTAATTGCTGTCTTACATTCAGAATAAATGGAAAGAAGCCATTGTAAACAGGCGGCTAACACAGTTCAGGGCTTCTACTCCTTGCATTAGCCTGTGTCTCTGGACAAAATTAAGGAACCTCCAAGACCACTCAGGGATTTGAACTACGTGGGCAGAAGATTTACTGGTTTGAGTAAGTGTGTGTGAAAGTGAGTGAGTGAAAAACAGGACAGTCGGATAGAAGCAGTGAGCAAGGGAAGCAGAAAGAATCAGGCACACTGGTGGTGTGGCCCTGAGATAAAGCAGAAAGAGAAATCTGCTGTGCAGAGTGTAGCCTGGAAAGGACTTGTCTCCTGCTGTTTGATTCTTACTTTGTTCAGGGAAACAAGACTTTACACATAATCTCTGTAACCAAAACAAAACTGCATTACATTATGTGCCTCACTCTGTTAACAAATTCCAAAGGAGTAGCCATGTCAGTCTAGTTCAGCAAAACAAGCAAGGAGTTCTGCATCACTTAAAGACTAACAAATTTATTTATCGCATGAGCTTTCATGGGACAAAATCTACTTCACCAGATTTTCCTCCCATGAAAGATCATGTGATAAATAATTTTGTTACTCTGTTAACAGGTTCTTTGCCTCACTGGAATACCCCACAAGACCCCAAATATGGCTGAGAGCATGTGAGTGAAAAGAGGTAACAAAAATGTTATCTATATCCTCAATTCTCAACCTGTGGTCCACAGTGGTTCTTGAGGTTACCACAGGTGGTCCTCAGGGGAACAGGCTGGGGAAGAGTGCCAGTGGAGCTGGGGTGAACAGTGCTGCGGGGGACAAGGCGGGAGGTACCAGTCTCATGGTCAGGGAGAGCAGAGGGCCGTGGAGGTGGAGCTTAAGAGCCTCGTGTCCAAGGAATGCAGGGCAGCAGCAGACAGAAGATGCTGGAGGCCGGGGGATACAGAGCTGCTCTGCACATGGTGTGGAGGGTGGGAAAAGCAGCTGGCTGGCATGGTATGGTCTGGAGGCTGGCAAGCACAGGGCTGCAGGGGACAGGCACAGTGAGGAGCTGGGGAGCACAGTAAAGGGCTAAGGGCTGGGAATTGCAGGGCCATGGCTGGACAGGGCTACAATAAAGGGCTCGGGGCTGGGGAGAGCAGTGTTGTGGTCCGTGAAAGCTTTTGATGATGCTGTAGTGATCCACGTAAAGAAAAAGGTTGGGAACCACTGATCTGCATAATATATGTGGCTGAGATTCTGGGCTCAGCCTCCTGGCTCTGTAGCCTCAGATGAAGTATACAAGGTGGGACGATGTGTCTCTGACACTATTTTGTGACTGTCTCACACAGGCAATTGTGTATGATCACTGAAGAAGGGCACCTTTAACTGATGCTTGTGTTCGGTCCCTCAGGACTTTACACCAACAGGGCTCATCTGGAGGTGAGCCTTGTTCCAGCATGACCCCTTTTCTCCCCTGACATACGCACTGTCCTTCCTCCCTTCCTTGCTCCCAGCAAATCCTCTCTCAGCTCTCATATTATGTCCTTCCCCACCCAGCCTTATGCCAGGCAGAGCAAAAGGGACAGTGGACTCTACACAGGGGAATTTTTCAGGAGGAATCTCCAGTCAGTTTAAGTTCACCCTGCACTTTGTAAGCAGCATTAATAAACTTAATGGATGGGAGAATCCAGCTCACTGTTTCTATTAGCGAGAACTCTGCTGGGCCCAGAAGTGGCCTGTGGATGCTGTATGTGTGCTGTCAGGAGTGTGATTTCCAGATCGCGGAGACACTCATGCCAGTTCTCATGAACTAGTGTGCTAAAAATAGTAGCAGGTCCACAGTAGCATAGGCAGTGGCAGCACTGGCATGGAATAGCTGTAAGGAGTACAAGCCTGCCAAGTCAGTGGAGAACAGCAATAAGCTGAGGGGTGGCAGGCAGGAAGGAAGTAAAGCAAAATTACTTGTATTGGGAGAAGAAACATGGTCTTAGTACAGCTCTAAATTGAAGAAGTGAAATCTGCATATGAATTTCAGTTCTGCTGTTTTTCTTTGAAGCTTTGGTTTATTATCCATTTGCCTGAATACAGCTATTAACAGATCATTGATGCAGTGATCAGGAAGATTGAAGTGTTCTCTTACTGGTTATTGAATGTTATTATTTCTGATGTCAGATTTGTATTCATTTATTCTTTTGTGCTGGAACTGTCCTGTTTGTCCAATGTATAAGGCAGAATTGGAATTCATATACAGATTTGACTCTGTCAATTTAGGGCTGAATACAAACTATGTATTTTTCCCCCACTACAACAGTTAATTTTGCTTTCCTTCTGCCCCCCTCTGCACCTCTCTGCTAATTGCTTTTCTCCACTGTTTCAATCTAACCAACTGCATTGATTTGTGATAACAGCCTGACCTGATCCTATGGCTTACACTCCCCTACATTTGTTTTGCTCCCATTCTGTGTTTTCCCCATTTTCAAGCATCTGACAAAGTGGGATTTTCTCCCATGAAAGTTCACATGATAAATTTGTTGATCTTTTCAAGTGCCACAGGCCTCCTTGTTTGTCTCATCCCAGATAAATTCCCTTTTCACTTTTTTGGCATACTGAGTATCCTTTGACCTGATTTAAATAGCTTCATGTTACCAAATGAAACAAATGAACTACTCTCATGACATGAGTGTTTACTAGACTGAGTTACAAAATATATGAACCACACATATGATGCTGTTAACATTAATGTGAATTTATTTGTAAAGTTGAACATACAGAAGACCTCCAGTGTATCTTGGATATACACACTAAAATCTGTATATTCTGTTGTCCATTCAAAGGCATTGTACAGCAAAACATGCCTTCGCTCTTCAGGCCAGATTGTGATTTTTGGGGATCACTGTGTATCCAGTTAAGGTGGTGCAGCACAAAACAGTCCCCCCTGGCATCAAAACAAACAAGGAGGCTTGTGGCAATTTTAAAGACTAACAAATGTATTTATTGCATGAGCTTTCATTGGACAAAACCTCTCAAGAATCCTTGTTTGTTTTCTGAACTAGACTGTTATGATTACCCCTTTGGAACTCATTGGCCTCAAGATCAGACATTATGTCTCCTGTGATGAAGGAAATGCATGCTTTCATTTCAGTATGGATAGATAAAAGATCTTCTCCACTATTTATATCTTACAAGGGCCCATAAAGCATTTACGGCTAAGAACATTTACCAGTGCATAACCGTACTTCATTTTGAGTTTATCAGCAAAGGAACTCCAGGTTTCCTGGCCCAGGGAAGCTGAGCATACAGTAGGGGCTGTACTTCGTTCTCTGAAACAGGAAAAAACCATTGACTGTTCAAGACTTAGAATATAACTTAAATCACCATTGAGTTCAGCAAGTCTGACAATGTACAACAAACTTGGATTGCAAATCTATGTGGGGGAGGGCAGGAAATACGGTTTATATTTTGGATTGTGAGATTGTCTGGGAGAAAAATATAATTTCAATGACAACTCCATGTAAGACCCTTAACAGATAGGTGGGTTCCTGAATCAAGTACCATCTCATGAAATATATTCAAATTCATCAGTCCTGGACTGTAACACCATGCATTTCAAACAGCCATGCTTCTCTCCCTTCATCTCTCCTAGGACTTTTGGCCACACCACAAAGCTGTCACACATAGTTTCAGTCAATCTTGTATACTTGGCAGCCTCTGCTGAGACACAACTCAGTTAATGCTGAAGTTAGCTTTATAATACATCACATCTCTGGAGAGGGTGCTCCTTTCAGATTAGCAATTGACAAAAGGTTCTTACTTCTATATCCAGGTTTAATGACTGGGAAATGAGTTTAAAAGATACTTGTCTGCAGTAATGGAAATGAATCAAGTGCCGAATTCATCCCTTGACTTCAGAGGCATTCATTAACTTCAATGATTTTTACTTGGCATTATGATATTGACATCAGTGTACTCACACCACCAATGAATTTAACTCAACATGTCTAATTTACTTGGCTTTTTAAAAATAAGCAAGTATATGTGCTTGCTGCTAAATATGCATTTGGAGATGTGAATGAGGCAAAGGCTGACTGTAATGTAACCACATTTTTTCCATCAGTACTTATGTTTCAACAGAGCCGTAACACTGCTTTTAGAGCCGGCACTGCAAAGCCACCCCTTTTAATAGTGCAGCTCTATTAAGCCGCTCTGTGCCATCCAGGGCTTTGCCCTGTTGGCCCCACTGTGGTCACGGCTCTGCATTTCAAAATGAGAGTTAGTTATGTTCAACTTAGATTTGAAAAACATTTCTGCTTTAAATGATGTACAAGATATCATTCAAATGCATCCATTTTTATTTTTTGTAAATAATACGTGATTAATCTATGAAGTTTAACCACTCATGCATCACCTAATCCAGGGGTCGGCAACCAAACAGAGCAGAAGAACCATTCCCCCACCACCACAACTGCATGAGCCCAAGCCAGCCCAGCAGCCATGCCGCAGCCCCCTAGTGCTGCTGAGGGTGTGCAGGCAGTGCACACTGCCTCAGTATCTCCCTCTGCCGGCGGGGCAGAGCAGCGCTGTCCCGCCTACCCCCAGCCGGCCATCCATCCCAAAAGCAACTGGTGGAGAGCTGAGCTTGCGGAGGTGGGGCCCTGGAATGGCCCACTCCGTGGAGGGCTGAACAGGCCTGATCCAGGACTTGGGGGTGAGGTGGCCTCTGTTCAGGTCTGGAGTGGCCAGGTTGAAGTGGCCTGAACTCCACAGTGGGGCCATTCCAGGACCCCACCTCTGCAAGCTGCCGCTCTTGGGCTCATGCGGTTCTGAGGGGAGGGTGGGTGTGACAGTAGCACCCTGAAAGTGGGGGCTGTGCCAGCTGGGATTCCCCTTGTTGCGGCCAGCCAAGAGGCCCCAGAGCACACCTGGCTCCCTGGAGGAGATTGCCAGGGAGACAGAAGGGGATGCTCAGGGAGTAACAGGTGGCTCACTGAGCCTGCATTGCTGATCCCTGACCTAATCCAAAAGATTACTTACACTTAACTGTGAGAACAAAAATTTTGTTTCATTATTTTGTTGTTTGTGACTAAATGCAATGACATAAATAAAAGATTTCTACTGTATTGTATAGAAATTATAATGAATGACTCTGATAAAATTAAGGAAGCTTTCATGACAACTTAAGTTCCCCCATCTTCAAAGTGTCTGACAAAAGCTCATGCAATAAATAAATTTACTAGCCCTAAGTGCCACAGGACTCCTTGTTTGTTTTACTGAACTAGACTAACAGTGGTGCTCTTTTGGAACATGACGTTTAAGTAATTCTGCCGAGTGGGCACTTCTAGTCTGGCTAGTCAGAAAGGCTTTGATACTATGACAATATATTATGGCAGGTGTATGAACTCTAGAACAGTGAACTTAAAAAAAGTCGGTCAGGACCACTATTCATATTCCAAAGCACATTGTGTGATTGTCTCTTTTAACAATCCTCATCACCATCAACACCTGGTTTCCATTACAGCATATGAGAGGCAGAAGGAAATTAAGAGGAAAGTTGGACAAATAGTTTGCAATGAATTGTCTACAGATAGTATGAGTGTTTTTGCTGACTTATTTATTATTCAAAAGTATTTCTTGAATAATTAAATAATTCTAGGTCTCTATAATGGTCATTAGCAGTGAGTTGCTAGTATTCAATATTGAAAGTTTAGTCTGTTTTGATTTCACCTAGACCTCTTGAAATGATTCTGCTTCTTGATTAGATTAATATAAGGCCTTGAATCAGGTTTACAGTGCATGTATTCATGATTATGAAATTTGAATGAAAATATACCATGCAATATGAGTTTAAAAATTTACTGTGTTGGCAAATGTCATTGCTATTAAATTTCCTGCTCTCTGAAAATAAATTAGCCAAACATAAGCAAGGTGTACACACAGTCAACATGAATTTTTCAAAAAACTCAACAGATATGAGACTTTTTTATTTTATTTTTTATGGGAGTCGATCAGTCTAATAATTAAAGGTGTTCTTTTAGGGGAACATGGGTAAAAATTACAGACAGGTCAGAACAACTTCTAGTACTTAGTAGCAAGTACTAGTGCACAGATGGACAAATACAAATAGCATAGTGTGATTTATTATTCTATGTTCAGGAATGGGAGGATATGTCAGAGTCAGAGAATGGGACTTCCCAAGCTGAGTAAAGATTTGAGACATGTAGACCCTGATTCCAAGCTGTGCTTGGCATAGCTTGAGGAAGGAAAGTGGATTTGAGTGGATCACCGTGTGGCCCTGGGATTCCGAGACTTTGTGGAAACCAGTCTTGTCCCTGGAGTAAGTTAAAACATCCAAATACTGCTGTAATTTATGCCCACCTGTTCTCAACCCCAAGGAAATAAATGGAATGAAGAGGCATCCTTATACCAGGAGCCAAGAATGAGAGAGTCACAGTGATGTAGCTACAATGGTGCAAATGGTGAGACCATGCCAATACCCACATTTTTAGGGGACCAGTGGAATGGAGCAGTACTCCAACACTTTACCTAGCTCACAGGGTCACAGCATCACTCACTCAAATTTGGTCCCTCTGTCATGTAGACAGGGTGTCGGCCCAACCTGAATGGCACTGTGATGGGTGAGTCAGGTTGCAATACCCCTCATTAACCAAATTTGCCCCATGCTATGTGTGTGTGAGGTGGGTGATGTGAGAAACCAGAGCCACTGGGCCCCCAGGGTGGAGGGAAGCCGCTCTAAGGACAGGGAAAGAGAGCTGAGCCAGTTGAGGGTGGAGCAGGGGGGAAAGGAGTGTCAGTGAATGGCCAGGCTGGCCATGAGGGTGGTGGGTGAGGGCCTAAGCTACAGCTGTTGGCAGGTTATGGAGGCAGAGGTTGGCTGATATAATTGGAAAGTGAGCCCCTAACATGATCTTTCACCCAGGCCTTCTGGGGCCTTTGTATGCCAGTGGAGAATCAAATGGGTATGTCGCACTTTTGGCTTGGAGTGTGATTCCCAGCTCATATAGACATGCTCACATTAGCGCTTATCAAGATAGCATGCATGTAGTGTAACTGGGTAGCATAGGCAGAGGCTAGCAGCGTCATGGGCTAGCTGGGCTGAGTACAAATGCACACAAACCCCAGAAGTACATTCTGTGCTCGGCTAGTCCATCCTGATACCCTCCTTGCCTCTGCCCTTCTAGCTACACTACTATTTTTAGGATACTTAATCAATAACAGTTAGAGCAAGTGCCTATGTCCACACGAGGCTTTTAATTTGAAACAACCAACGTTGTTTATAATTAAAAGTTGACAGGTCCAGACAACGTTTCCTCATTTTGAAATAAGGAGCTCCCTTATTTCAAAATAAGGAAAATCATTTTGATACAATAAAACCTAGTTTTGTATCGAAATGAGGGTTATTTCTAAACTATGGTTTTGAAATCACCCCGTCTGGCTGTTATATCGATATGTCACACATATCGATATAACACTGGACCTTCCTCCCAGGATGCATGGCACCCTGGGAGCAAGTTCTACCCCTCCCTCAGCACCCTGGCCAGGGTGCTGAGGCGAGCTGCAGCGGGGCGCGGGGGGGGCCGCTGGTGGGGGAGCTGGCATGCCCACTGGCCCCGCTTGCCAGCAGCAGGGGGGGTGGCAGGTGCCCCAGCAGCTGGACCTGCTGACGGAGCTCCATGGCTGCCCCCTGCACCGTGGGGGCAGAGCTAGCTGGGCGCCCCCGACCCCCACCCCCAGACCCTTTTCAGGCAGTGAGGGGCTGGGGGATCGGGGCTCCCAGCAAGCTCTGCCCCCGCCACTCGCTCAACCTTCAGCCCAGGCTCCAGGGGCACCTCGCCAGGTGGCTGGGGCTAGAGCTGGCTCTGCCACGGCCCGCGCTTGGCGGCTGTGGCCCGGGCAGGGGCTGCCGCAGCCGGCTCAGCATGCCACCTGGGCTCTGTGGCAGCTGCGGAGCATGGACAGCGGGCAGAGCCGGCTGTGGCAGCCCCTGCCCTAGGGGCAGTCTCAGGTGGGCAGCAGAGCCAGTGGCAGGGGATTGGTTGGCAACATGGCCCTGCCAGGGGCCATGTTGCCACACCTCCCATGCTGCCCCTCTCCTGAAGTGAAATAGCACGTCCACACAGAGGGCATGTTATTTCGCTTTCAGGGTTTCCCTTATTTCGAATTTAAAATTTTTTATTTTGAAATAAGTCATTTCAAAATAAGGATTTTATTTTGAAATAAGTTATTTTGGCATAACTTATTTCAAAATAACCAGCTACATGTGGACATAGCTGGTATATCTATGCAAGCTGGGAATCACACATCCGGCTCCAAGCATAGAGAAAGCTACTGTGCCAATTGTATGCTACTCATGGATTTTCCTTACACAAGGGGAATTGACAGCTAGCCATGTAAGCTGATTTTTTGGCAGCTTTGCACTGCTGAAATAGGGCCCAGAATCAATGTAATTATAAAGTTTAGCTTCAGAAAAAGACTGAGCTAAACTAGGTCAGAGAACTTTGAGTCCTTTTCTAGAGAGGAGTTTTTGAGATACACCTGAGTGCTCCGATTCGATCTCTTAATCCTGACTCATTGCTCTGATTAAAGATAGCCAGTTCTAGGTCTGGTTTGTATGAACCTCAGCTCATTATTTTGGTCCCATTAGGGAGCTTGTGACATTTGGTGGAAAATATCAGTGATAATTTTGAAAAACTGAAATTTCTGCTGTACTGCCAATAGAAGGAATACATCATCTAAAGTGTTCCATGCTAGTTAAAATATTGCTACATCTGTTATATGGGATTATAGACGGACCTGCCATAGTTTAACAATATTTATAAGTAGTAAAAGTAGTTTTTATTATACCAGAGGCTCTGACAGTCAGTTTTACCATCTGATATCAATTGTACTGCTGTATAAAACATTGGGATTTTCATAATGTGTTCTCTACAGGCTGTGTGATTTATACTGAAGAGCAGATCAAGCCCCAGTTTGCCCGAGATTGGAGGGCTGAAAAGATGTCTGTAGTGTCCCCCTCCCCAGCTTCCAGCTCTGGTCTGAGTATAGCTGGACTGGGCTGAATGAATTTCACCCAAAGGTGAAAAAGGGAAGGATACCTTTCATCTTATGGGGATAGATACAATAGAGCCGATCACAAAATGGATTTTCTGTCTTGCCAAAAATTACAAGCTTGGAAACCTATTTCTGCCCCCATACTAGGACAAAAAGCACAAGTTTAAAAATTTTCATTAAATGAAATCGCCACCAACCTAATTCTCATTTTGGACTAATCAAAATGTTTAAGTCTGATGAATTCAATACATTTGGCTTTAATTGTGACCCTGTTTTTAGCTTGAAAATATTATTTTTTTACAAAAAAACCCCCAGATTTTGAAACCAAGAGTTATTTCAAAAGGAAAACTCAAATAGTCTCTTTTTGAAAACATTTTAAAAAAGACAGAATGGTAATCGGTTTTTTTCCTGATTTCTTTCTAAACAAAATTTCATCAAAATCAATACTATATTCTATTTTTTTTTTAATAAATCAGTTTAACTGGAACAGCGTTTTCCAATGGAAAACTGGCTTGCTCCTTTTTTTCTGACCAACTCTCGCTACTGTTGTCTTTGCAGGGATCTGTTGCCCACCTTACCAAGATATGAAACACACATTTCTTCAAAGGAGGGGAGAAACTACCACTGCTCCTGGGCGAGATCGGGGAGGGGCAGCTGTTGGTCACATTTCAGACAGTAGGAGCTACCTAGGCAGGAACCAGGGAGGAAGCTACCTGGGCCAGCTGCCCTCCTTCCACTGCAGACTCTCTGCTGACCAGCAGGGGTCAGCGCAGCCTGGGTGGGAAACTGGGTGGGATACAGTTGACTGAAGCTACAGCACTTAGCAGGAGCAAACAGCACTCTCTCTTCCATCCCTGTCAAGCCGTTGAAAGCTGGAGTAACTGGAAAGAAGACTTGGTGTCTCCTCTAGGCTGGAAGCTGCTGGGGGCAACGTCCACCAGTCTTCTTCCAGCGGGTCTGCTATGGTTGTTAGTGTAGGCTGTAAGGATTAGTTAAGTACCTTGTAGTTTTGAAGTTTTCTTGAATCCAGCTTTTCGCAAGTAATTTAATTCTTCAACGATGCATCTTTCCACAGCTATTCTTGGCTATTTCATAGGCAGTTTCACACCCTGAGAGGTTCGCAGAAAGAAGCATATAAAGATCCTTGTGCCTGTAAGAGATGTCATGATCCTTGTGCCTGTGAGAGATGATGTGATCTGTACATGTAGAGAAAGCTTAATCTTGCTTGTAGGGAGAAGTGGCACTCAATTTGACACAAATTAGTGATTAGTGACCTTAAACATGGGAGGGTAAATTCTGTTCACAGTCATAGAGGTTAAGGCCAGGGGGAATCACCAGATAATCTAATCTGACCTCCTGTTTATCACAAGCCACAAACGCCACCCAGTGCCTGCATGCTAAACCCCGTAACTGAAAGTAGAGCGCCAGATAGCCATATACCTAAAAGTTTACCTAAAAGTTGTCTGAATTATTCAAATATGGAAAGTCCCGTAAGACCTGAAACCCTCTGTCCACACAGTCTGCTCCTACAGCAAGTACTTTATTCCTTATTCCTGTATCACTGCCATCTTATTAGGAGTTCCTGCTTTGGTAGCAACAATAGGAATTGGTCTGCTTGATTTCCACTGCTCTGATTCATACTTGTGGCATCTCCTGGTGACTGGAAGTCTACTTCTTCCTCCTAGGGAGCAGAGGAAGCACTACCTATTGTACTGAGCTTTCCTGATCTATCTAGTTAGCAACAGTGTTCTCCCCAGGAATTGGAATTGGGGGAGGTGTTAAAATTTACAGGGGAGGTGTGTGGGCCAATGAGGTGTGAGACTGTGGTGGTGAAGAGGGGCTATAGGACACCATAGTAAAAACTGAATAGTGGTTTATTAATGGCCATTTTCTTAGATGATCACACAAAGTTGGCTACTGGTCTGGGTCCAATACCACTCAACATATTCATAAATGATCAGGTAAAAGGGGTGAACACTGAGGTGGCAAGTCTTGAGGATGGTAAAAAATTACTGAAGATTAAATTGGATTATTATTCAATTTGGATTATTAAATCCAAACCAGACTGTGAAGAGGTTTACAAAGAGATCTTACAAAACTGGATGACTGGACAACAAAATGGCAGCTGAAATTCAATGTTGATAAATACAAAGTAATGCATATTTGAAAACAGAAACCCAATGATACATACAAAATAATGGGGTCTAACTTAGTTGTTACCATTCAAGAAAGAGAGAGATTCCGAGAGACTATATCTAGGTGTACACTTCCAGCAAGGTCTAATACTAACCTGGATCGTCTCCACATCAGGAGCGTGGGAAGACAAAAGTAGAATAAAGACATAAATAATTTCCACAGAGACTTTTCACTATGCGAAACTGCTTGGGCTCCAACTTTCCCTTTGCAGGAACTCGATAGAGGGTGAACAAGGGCATCTTCATGGCCCTGGTTAATGAGAAACATTGACTTGACAGCCCTAAAGACAGATATTCTGTATCCATGGAAAAAGTATAGTGTCAGTTGTAACAGCACAGGCTGCCAGACAGGTATCCCTTTTCCCTAGGGACTCTTTATAGTTAGTCTCAGTGAGCCATTCTTCTCTTGGCCTCTGCTGGGACCACCCAAAAAATGTTGACCAGGGTAGCAGATGGCGTGAGGGGGTACACTTTTGGGTCTGCTTGCCCTGGGTGCCCAAATCCATAGTTACGGCCCTGCTTAGCAGTCCTACATGCCTGGCAACAATTACAAACTGTTTTACTGAGAAAAGGAAGCCAGGCATGAAGGTAACTATATTTTTGTCTTTAAATTTCCCCAGGGTGTCACCAAGAGCCCTGCCTGGAAAGGCTCACCCACAGATGTTTGCCTTAGCAGCAACGTTGGCTCTTTGGCCACCTCCTCAGTGCTAAGGGTGCTGTGGGCTGGGAGTCAGGGGAGCCAGCCTGATACATGCCACAAAAAGCAGCTTGCAGTCAGCTCCCTGCTGGGAGCAGCCAGGTGAAGCTTGATGCTCGGGGCATGGGATTAATTGCCTCTACACAAGGCAGTCACTGAGCAAGGCAGGGAGGAAAAGGAGCCACAGAGCCCTCCCACGCAGAACAGGTTCAGCTGCCCTTGCCCCAGAGGAAGCCCCGGATACCTACACATGCATCCTGACAGGCTAGTGCCATATAAATGGCTCCCAGGAAGGTTAAAGGGGGGTGCCCCATCAGCACTGTCTGCATCGACCCGGGCAAGTGAGAGTCCCTGCCAGGGCCGGCCCAAGGATTTTTGGTGCCCTAGGTGAAATATGACTTTCACACCTGTGTCAGAGGGCAATACCTTTGTTTATGAGAGCTGATGTATTAGTATATTTTTTAAATAGAGGAAAAATGTACTTCCTTCTGATTTGGCACCCCTTAAAGCCTGGCACTATAGGCAACCACCTAGTTCACCTATATGGTTGGTCCAATCCTGGTCCCTGATCCTATGGGCCTGGCTGCTAGCACCCATACTGCAACCCAAAGCCCAGAAGAAGCGGCACCAAAAGGATATGTTGCTGGCATGGGAGGCAGCCACAGGGCTAGGGGAGCTGGGCACCGCACCAGGATCACCCCTCCTGGGCCCTACTGCAGTGAAGCTGGGGTTAGACAATGCCTACTGCCATGGCTCTGACCTGTGAATGAGTAGAGGTAGTGGCAGATGGCCTCCAGTGGCTGGCGCTCATTACACTGTGCCTCGCTGCAACCCATCAGGGTCCCAGGCTGCTGGCCATGGAACACTCTGGCATGTCCACACGGCCCAGCCACCAGCAGCCACCTGGGTGGGCTGCACATGCATAGGGGTTCCCCTTAGCTGGGAGGAGCTGAAACTGTGCCACATCCGTGCTCTGCTTTCAATGAGGTGGGTCTGAGGTTCCCTTGGCACTGAATCGAGGACAGGGTGGTGTGGGAATGGGCAGTGGCATGGACCCCACACTACTCTGAAGGCAACAGGGCAGTGCAGGCAGGCCTGTTCTTTGGAGGGGTGTGAGTGGAGGGGACAGGCCCTAAGCCAATTGGTTTATGGGGAGGCCTCTGAATGCCCTGTGCTGGAGAGGCTGGGTGGGCCAGGCTCCATGCTCTCACCCTGCCTTTGCCTTCAGCTTCCTGCTGAAGGCAGAGTATCAGTGGTGAAGGCTCTGTGGGCTGGATTGGACATGCCCATGGGCTGGATCTGGCCCGCAGGCTATAAGTTTGACACCCCTGAGCTAAACGGACTGTACCAAAATGAACAGTGCAATTGTGTTTAGTTTCAGTATTAGAAAAGGGTGTACAACAGGGATGTCACTGGCGCCTGGCACACAGGGCACATGCCCCGAGTCCAAGCACCAGTGCCCTGACCGTCCAGGGCAGCCCCTGCATCTCCTAGGCACCTGCCTCTCCAGGCTGCGGCGGCTCCTGCTGCTCCCAGCCCAGTCCCTGGCTGGGAATTCAGGCTGGGCCACCTGCAGCAGCGCCAGCCTCTCCTGGCCCTGGCAGGGGATCCAAGGCCAGGCAGGTGGTGGCAGGAGCCCGAGGTCAGATTGGGCCCTAGCAGAGAATCAGGGCCATGGGGGGTGGGGCCCACATGTGCCCCAGCTCTTTCCCCGGAGCAGAGACGCTCCTGGTATACAAAGAGGCTGGAAAAAGTACTTGTTCTAAAATGATCTGAGAATGTGTGCTGATTTCTCAGGAGTGACTGATCAGTCCCTTATGAAATTAAATTAGGTCTCTGGACACTGCAGACCTGAATTGTTGCCACTTGCCCCTTCATGGAAAGCCCAGGAGATTATCCTCTGACAGGCAGATTTCAGCTTAAGGTGAAGTCTGATAGTGGAGAGAAAGAGAAATGGAAGGGAGGGAGAGAAGGAAAAGAGCTCTTCAGATAGGAGTCTTGTAGGACATGCCACTTTTTTTGGTGCTACCTATAGCCCTGATAAGGTGCTACAATGTCATAGTGTAAGAAAAGGAACAGCTTATAATGTATTTCCAAGCAGAACTTTGCTAAACACAAGTACTGGGTAACTGGCCAGGAATGTGTATTAGTGAGATCTGTTCCTCTCACAAGTACAGTACCATCAGTCTGTAACATACACACACACTCAGCCTGATGGATGCAGTTCCTCTTCTCCCTTGCCTGTTAGATCTGCTCTTCAGTTTTAAATGCCATTGCAGGTTCTGCCTCCCAGTAATCACGTCATGCTTTGTAGTTTCTTCAGAGCCCTGCATTGTTCTGTCTCTGGCATGCACAGTATCCTGCAGGTGCTGAGAGCTCTGCACTAGAAAATCAGCTACACTCCTCTGCTGGCTGTCTGTGCTTCAGGGCTGTGTTACCTAAGGAGGATGCATTGGAGGGAGCACAGACAAGAATTTTATAACCTCTGGATTTTGGTCTTCATGTGCACTTTATGGGCAGCTTAATACCCCAAAATAAATATTGGGAGATAATATCTACCCCCACCACAAACCATCTGAGCACTCGGGCCCCTTCGTCTGCTAGGAGAAAAGCAGCAGGCACCCACTATTATTGTAAGCCCCAGCTGATGTGTTTTGAATTGACAGATAAGTATGTGGTTACCTTCTTGGGCCTGGCTGCACACAAATCAAGCTTCCTCAGTGAAATCATCTCACTCTGTTTTTCCAGTGCCTGTTCCATGCTCCCAGTCTTTGTCTGACCTTACATCCCTGAATGGGTGCAAGAAAATGGTTTGATCTTATGGAGGGTTAATTTGTCTCTTTTGCCTCAGGCTTTTTTGTCGGTATATGTGAGGGATGAGGCAAGCAGAAAGGGACCTGGCAAAGATGCTTAGTTTGCTAAAGATGCCAAAGCAGAAAGAGGAGGGAGGAACACAAGGTCCCAGCCAGAGCTGTCCCAGGGGGGCAAGAGAGGTGATTGCCCTGCGCCCCACAGTTCCAACAGCCCTGCATTGTCCTGCCCTGAGCAGGGCAGCGTGGGACCCGATCTGCTGGCCCCCCAGCCACGCTGTCCCCTGCCCACTCCCTGCTGCTTTTGGCGCAGAGCTGAAAGCAGCTGGGGGAGGTGGAGCACAGAGCCTGCCTCTGCTCCCTGATGGCTCTGGGGCCAGGGAAAAGCCAGCCCAGGGGCAGAGCAGGCCAGCCCAGAGGCCGGACTTCTCCCTCTGGCCCGTCCCCTGGTCTGGCTGTTCCACCCTGGGGGCGAGGAGGGCTGGCTCAGAGGCAGCGGGGCAGAGCAAAGCCTGAGCCACAGACCAGCATGTTCTACCCCCAGGGTTGGGGAGAGGTGGCAGTGCAGGACCAGCCTGCACTCCCCCCCAGTGCAGGGGAGGCAGGGCCCTGCACAAGCCAGTTGGCCCTGGACCCCACACTCCCTGGGGATGGCCCTGGTCCCAGCAGGAAAGCATGAGAAGAGTGGTCAGAGAAGAGGACGTTGGCTGTGTGCATCCCACTGAGGCCCTGAAGGAGTTAATGTCAACCCAGAGAAGCCAATTAAGTTAGCTGGCTGCAGTTGGAGGAAAGGCCAGGTATAATTGAAGATCAGCTGGGTACTAGCAGGATGAGGAGTGAAAGGAGAGGAAATTTGCTGCAAAAAAGTTTGAAGACTAGGACCAAAGTGTTGAGCAGGGGGAAATGTTAGTCTATGAGAGAAAGACCTGAGAAAGGCTGTTCAGGAAGGTGTCTGGGGAAACAGAGGTAAGGAGTTCTGAATTTGGAAAATGGCAGGAGGCTGTTAGAAAGCCTAAGGCAAAGGAGTGAGGAGCTGGGGTCCAGTACTGGGGCCAAAGACTTTGTGGGGTTGTTGAACTGTTCTCGCAGGTGGGGTGAGCTGAACTGTGACTGAGCCAGAGGGATGAGTAGGGGGAAGAGAGGCTGCTCTGGTGACAGAATGGCCATTGGTGATAGCTTCTATGCCACACCTGGCTATGGGCAGGATCATGAATGATGAGTGCACCCTTTCCCAGAGGTCTTTTGGGGAGGGGTTTTTTATGAACTGTGGAAAAGTCTCTCTAAAAACCTGAACTCTAGGTGAAAATGTGAATGACACACTTGCTGGGGTGTCCCTCACAGGATATTTACATTGAACTTGGGGAAGGGGTGGGTGTGGTCTGGCTGGGGGTTGCTATATGGACCTGTAGGGGGTCTGGTGGCCTTGAGGCCTGGCCTAGGGGTTATTGGTAGTGGGTGGGAGAGGCTTGTGTGCATCTGGGACTTTGAGGGGGGCTGGTCAAAGTAGGGGCTTATGTGGGTGTCCTTTGGGGCCTGGTTGCTGTAGTTTATGTCTGGGAGTTGTGATAGGTTGGGGGTGGCTGCTGTGGCATCTAGACTGAGGATGGGGGGCAGAGCAGAATGGCTCTTGGGTTCTGTCCCTTGGAGTCTAGCCTCAGGGTTGCTGTGAGTGGTGTGGGAGCAGGTGTTGGTTGCTGTATTGTGGGGTCTGGTTTAGGGTTTACTATAGGGCAGGCACTGATTGCTCTGCTGTGGCGTCTAGTTTGGGGGTATGGATGTGAATGCATGTCAAGCCTGGGGGCTGCTCCAGGCAGCATAGGTGCTGACTGTTGCACTATGGGGTCTGGTTTGGTGTTGCTCCAGCTGGGTAGGGAATGACCACTGGGGGCTGTGCTGTGGGGCCTTGTTTGGAGGCAGGGCTAGTCCTACCATAGAGGTGACCTAGGCAGTCGCCTAGGGCACCAAACAGTAGGGAACACCAACAGGGCCATTCTTGGGGTGGGGGGGAGTGTAGTGGAAGGCAGCAGGGAAGCATGGGAAGGAGTGTAGAGCCAGCCTTTGCTCTGGGCTGGCTTGCCCCACCCCTAAGATGGTGAATAGTCAGCCCAGGGGAGGAGTGGGCATGCCCAGAGGCCAGGCTGCACTCTCCCACCCCTCCCCTGGGCTGCCTGTTCCACCCTGGGGGTGGGGAAGGCTGGCCCATAGATGGGATAGAAGAGTGGTGCCTAGTCCTCAGACTGGCCTGCTCCACCCTGGGCTCAGGGGAGGGATGGGAGTGTGGGGTCAGCCTCTGGGCAGGCCCACCAAGGCTCCCCAGTGGGGGACAGGACACAGGCCAGTTGCTCTGGACCCTGCACCCCCCATAGGGGGTGTGGTGCTGTCTGGGTATAGGGGACTGTTTGATTATCTTTATTAATATTTCATCTTGACAAGAATCCATGTGGTATGCCATGTCTGGTACCAATAGACAAGCTGTAATCTGCTAGGAAAGATTATATGATTTATATGTAGGTATCATATTTGTATTAGAAATTTGTTTTATGTGTGTTCCAAGTTGTCTGAGCTGAAGCAATCCCAGACTGGATGTCTACAAACTATTGTCATATTAATGGCCCACCAGGAGGAGTCCCAGCTAGAATGGTCCTAAGAGGAAACCTGTTTGACCAGTTACCCAGCCTGAGCATGTGGCCCACTTCCATTTTGATCTGGCCAGGACTCTTGGGTTAAAAGGCAGGGGACCCATTTTCATTTTGTCTTTAGTCTTCAGTCTGTCTGCAACCAACACCCTCCTTTGGAACTATTCTCCTGGGACTGAACAAAGGACTGAGACCCACCCAGCTGCTGCTGCTGCTGGGTGCAAATCAGAGGAGTGGGACTAACTTGCAAACTACAAGATCTTCAAGGATTTGTTTTCTATGGACTCTGAATCACTTGTATGTGTGTGATTCACTTTGACCCTTTAACATCTCTCATTTGTTTTCCTTTTATATTAAACCTTTAGTTGTAGTTGCTAAAAGATTGGCTGGCAGCATGGTATTTTGGGTAAGATCCACGCCTATATTGTTTTGAGTGATGTGGCTGACCCTTTGGGGTCAGGAGAACCTATTTCTTTAAGAGACCCAGTGGTTATGGGGGACCTTAGGAGCTGATGTGCAATAAAGGGAGCTGTTTCTGTTTTGTTATGCTTGGTGATAATGATATTGGAGAATCAGAGTCATGTTTTGTTACTGACTGGGAGACTGGTTTGAGACCCCCCCCCATCAGTGGTTTAGGGGTTTGGTCCCTGGTTTTTTGCAGCTTGTCCTGATTTTGGCACATTCAGAAGGTTATCCCAGGGGGCCTGGGTCACAGGGAGCACCAAAACCACAGGCACATAGGGAGCCAAAAAGGTTGGGCTGGCCCTGTTTGGCGGTTGTTGCAGTGGTGGCTGTGCTATGGGGTCTAGTTTGGGGGTTGCTATTGTAGGAAGGGAGTTTGCTGGTGTTTGCACAGTGGGGTCTGCTGTGGCATGGGTCTGTGCTGTGATAAGGTAATTGGTGGATGTGCAGTAGGATGTGGTTTGGGGGTTGCTGCTATGGGGAGGGGTGACTGTGGCATCTGGTGTAGGATTGTGGTGTGGGTCAGTTTGGAATGGGATGAGGTTTGCTGAGGGAGTGGGATGACCTGTAGTGTGCAAGTTGATACTGCAAGAGGATGTGTAGGGTTCAGTCTGGTCTGGGATTTTGGGAGGATGGGTGTGGAGTGTTCCTCTGGCTGTCACCTGTGGAGTCAGTTCCTGGATTTCTTGTAGAGTGGGAGGGTATCTGGTTGCCATGTGATGGGGTTTGAACTAGGGGATGCTGCTGTGGTATTCTTAGATAACTGCCTAGTGGGGTTTGGGTGTTGCTTGGGTGGGTCTGGTTGCCATGCTGTGGGGGATGCTGCTTTAAAGGCATATAGCCTGCCCTCCTGTGGGGCTGATTGCTGGGGGGAATATTATGCTTTCAGTATTGTGTAAAGGGACCTGGTTGTTGCTCTGAGGTCTGAACTCGGGTTTTTGAGGTGGGGGTGTTCAGGGTGAGGTCAGGTTTGGGGGCAACATGTGGAGGTGGGGAGCTCTATGTTTGCCACCTGTGGGATCTACTCTGGGATTCCTATGATGATGGTGGGGTCCTCTGCTGCCCCATGAGGTCTGTTGGGGGTGGTAGCAGGATAGAGGAGTTCCTTTGATTGTCATCCATGGGGCTGGTTGTTGGTTGGCTGCCTGTGGGCTCAGGTCTGGGATCTGTTGGGTTCAGGGGGTTGGTCTCTGGTTACTGTCCTGGATGGTCAGGGTGTATCTTTTGGGCAGGTGGCTCTATGTGCCATGGGGTGGGATTTGCCTTGGTCTGTGTGACAGGGAGTTCTCTGTTTGCTGCCCACGAGGTGTGATCTGGAGGTGGTGTGTTGTGCTTTCGTTATCATGCTGTAAAGCTGGTCTGGAAGCTACTTGTAATGGGGGGGGAGGCTGTTGCTGCTCATAGGATCTGATGTGTGGGTTGTTGTAATGGTAGTGATGGTGTTGTGGGGTGGGAAAGTTCATCTGATCACCCCCACTGGGGTCAGGTCTTGGAGGCATGTTTCTGGGGGAATGCTGTGATCTCTGGTTGCTGCCCGTGGTGTCTAGTGGATTGTGGGTGGCTGGGCCTGGTTGCTCTGCCATCTGGCCCACTGGGAAGCAACTGCTGCAAGGGGACCTGATCTGTGGAGTCTAAGAAAATGATCAAGAAGGCATGAGTAGCTGACAGGTGAGAGCTGAGATTATTCAAGAGAGCTAGGTTCCTGCAGCAGACCAAGAAATCACTGCAAGTAGCAGAGAGGAAACACGAAGTGCTAAGAAGTCTGTGAAAGCAAAAGGACCATAGATGATACAGAGGAAGTCAAGCTATACTGAGGTAAGCCTGATGATTCTAATTTAACAGGATCTGTGAGTTTGCATATCTAGGTTAATAAAGCTCTGTGTTTGTATTGTATATTCTGTTAATGCATAAATGAGAACTTGCTTGCTGTCAGCATCCCACATGAGTTGGACCTCAGGTGGAAGGTAACTACTTGAGCAGATGTGGCCAAACTGCAGCTTGCAAGCCACATGTGGCTCCTTAAAGAAAAATTGCGGCTCCCGGGAGAGGGCAGGAGGCAAGGGCAGCATGGCGGGAGCCAGGGGCGAGAAATCTGCAGCGGTCAGGGACAGCAGAGAAGCGGCGGCATGGTGAGAGCTGGCAGCAGAGGAACAGCCCTGTGAGAGCTGCAGGAGACAGCAGCGTGGTCAGAGCCGAGGGAGGGGCAGCCCTGGGAGACCCCACAGGGAAGAAGCAGCCTGGTCAGCATGGGGAGAGGAGGCGAGGGGAGGGGCCACACTGAGAGAGCCTCACCGGCAGAAAAAAAGCAAGGTGGTGAGAGCCAGGAGGGGAGGGGCACCATTGTGAGAGCCAGCAGGGAAAGAGAAGCACTCAGAGCAAGTAACTGCCAGATTCTACAATTTACCCCCACAATATTAATTTCTATCCTCCTTGTCTGTGTGCATGATAGTCTTTAATTACATCAGTGCATGATTTTTTTTAAATACTTCTTTTTTGATACTGTTTTCTGGGTAAATGTTTGTAAAACTAGCAACATAAATTGATCAGAACAAGTCTACAATGAACTACAGATAAGTGGTGATAATTAGTAATTTAAACCTGAAAAGCAATTGCAAATTGTCTTTTTTTTTAAAAATCACCTGGCATTTCCAGATATTGTAATATAATGCAAAATTATTTCTCTTGTATTTCTATTTTGAGAATTAAATAAGAATTATCAGAAATGACTGAAAATTGACATGTTACATCCAAAACCACTGACTGCTGTCAAAAGGTTATTTAAAAAAACCTCTATTTAGAGAATGTTACAAGTACTTACTATGGATCATGGTTCATTTTCAGCATGCAAAATGACTTGGACTTCAGATGGACCACCACTGCTAAAAACTGGCTTTAGAAAAAAATTCCTTAAGTCCATTGAACAAGCATTCCTGAGACATCAGTAAGTTTGCAGATGACACCAAGCTGGGGGGACCAGTAGACACATTGGAGGGCAAGGACAGGATTCAGGGAGACCTAGATAAATTGAAACAGTGGGCCAATAGAAATCTTATGAGATTCAGTAAGGACAAGTGTAAAATCCTGCATGTGGGATGAAAAAACCCCATGCACTGCTACAGGCTGGGAAATATTCAGCTAAGTAGCAGCAGTGTAGAAAAGGACCTGGGGGTCATGGTGGATGGGAAGCTAGATATGAGTCAGCAGTGTGCTCTTGCTGCCAAAAAGGCCAATGGCATACTGGGCTGCATCAGAAGAAGTATTACCAGCAGATCAAGGGATGTGATCATTCCCCTCTATTCTGCACTAGTAAGGCCACATCTGGAATACTGTGCTCAGTTTTGGGCTCCCCACTACAAAAAGGACAGCGACATGCTAGAGAGAGTTCAGAGGAGGGCAACCAAAATGATTAAAGGGCTAGAGCACAAGCCCTATGAGGAAAGACTGAAAGCATTAGGCTTATTTAGTCTGCAGAAGAGAAGATTGAGGGGGGATTTGATAGCAACCTTCAACTACTTGAAGGGATGCTCTAAGGAAGATGGAGCTTGACTGTTCTCGGTAATAGCAGAGGACAGAATGAGGAGCAATGGTCTCAAGTTGCAGTTAAGGAGGTCTAGGCTGGATATTAGAAAAGACTTTTTTACTAGGCGAGTGGTGAAGCCTTGGAATGAGCTGCCAAGGGAGGTGGTGTAATCTCCATCTTTGGAGGTGTTTAAGGCCCAGCTGGACAAAACCATGACTGGGATGGTTTAGTGGGAGTGGTCCTGCCTCTGGCAGGGGGTTGGACTAGATGACCTATGAGGTCCCTTCCAACCCTATGATTCTATGTCATCTGTTTGCAGAAGGACCTGCTAGTACATTCATTTTATAAGAAAATTTTAATATAACTAAATCAATTACCAAGATAACTTACATTCACTGCAAAGTTCATTAGCAGCACTATACTTCTACTGATTAAATAGCAGTCAACATGTATTAATTCTTCATTGTTATATAGTCAAATTCTACTTGTATTTCAGTGCAGTCTTCATGCATGACTCTATGGGTATCTGAGCCCATTAGACAAGAGAGTAATTGTTGTGAAGGGCTGAGGATGGAAAATTGTGTTGTAAACTTACTGAAGAAAATCTCTTACCAATAAAGATTTTACTATTATAAAAACCAAATACTGATATTTAGAATTTATACAGGGCCTGACCCCAAACTGAATAAACTCAATGGGATTTTTTCCATAGTATCTTCTGTGCATGGACTCCAAAGCACTTGCTGAAACAGGCTCTGATCTTGCACTTTCTCTCCCTATAAATTCTCATTGATCTGTTGTGATTCTCAACAGTCGAAAAGGTGTCCCTGTGTGCATCTCTTCACAGGATTAAGATGAGAGCAGTATTTTCCACTATTATTCTCATTTTAAAATAAATTGCATCTGAGTCCTCAGACCTTTTGTCTTCACTGTCCGTAAGTATTTTAGTGAATAAGTTTACTGGCAGAAATATTGGCAGGGAAGCTGCGGCATGGTAGGTGCCAGGAGGGGGTGGGAGGCAGAAGTGCGGCATGGTTGGGGAGAGCAGAGAAACAGCAGCGTGGTAAGAGACAGCAGGGAAGCAGCAACGGGGGGTGGGGGAGAGAAGCGTGACAGGGTCAGAGAAGCCATAGCATGTTTACTTTCTCATAGGCCCTAATGCAGCATACTCATTGTGAAAATAAAATCATGTTTTACATGTCTGAAACATGATGTGGAATACTAAGAAATGAAAATACAAAGGACAAAAGTATGAAACTGAACATAGATTACTTTCAATTTTTGGCACAACTTACTGCTGTGAAACATCATATTCCACAATGAAATTCAAAACATTGTGCAATACTTCGAGATCAGCATTTTGAGAGAGCTTTTACCTACTGCATTAAGAAGTTACTGCCCAGATTTAAAAAAAACCTGCCACAAGCCTGTGGTGTTCTACATCTAGCAACAAGCTAACTTTTTACTGTATAGGGCTAGTTTCATGGTTTATCTTAAATAATTATTAGAATCTGACATTAGTGGATCAATATTTGCCCTATTTTTCTGAAAAAATTAGTGTGCAATGAATTTTAAGCTTAGTAATTTTGGAGTAGGTAAAAATGTGATTATATGCCTCAGTGCAGCTCTCAAAGGTTTAATAATCGTCTTGTGTGGCTCTTGAGTTCCATAAGTTTGGCCACCCCTGTACTTGAGGCTGCTTTTCCCATTGTATGGTTTGATATGTTGGCTACTTTAATGCATGAGTTTGTTAGGTAAAACTTGTAGGGTGCTTATAATATTTATAGAAAATGTTGTTAATAAGCTGCACCAACCTGTTGATCTCTGATAGAAAGATAGGTGACTAACAGGAGGCTGAAGTTCACAGGGTACCACACTGAGCAGTGTGCCAACTAACCAACTCTGCCCAGCAGCACAAGATGCTGTGTGAAGAGTTAGACCTTGGTGCAATAGGCAGTGAGGGCCATGTGCAAAACAGGGAAGTAACCAAACCATTATACATAGCTCTAGGAATTGAGCAGAAATGACATATTGCTGGACACCTGCAGTCATCAGGCTTAGCAGAAAGGTCCAACTGAATCCTTAAAATGGCTTTGCACAAGCTGGTATGTGAATTGAGATGAGATTGGGACCTTCAGTTGCCTTGAGTTCTCATGGCCATTTGTTCCACTGTAGGGGCTGTAGCCTGACTTTTTTTTTTTCTTTTATGCTTTGGATGGGAAAATTGGATTATGGATTGGAATTGTCAATAAATCAACAAATTTGGGTTTGAGTTCAAATGAGACCACAGAAAATATTGTAAAATGTAAACTGGAAACCCCCAGGGATTGGCTGAGAGTACTTGTAATTTAAAATATCTGTGTGACTTTATAAAAATTTTTTACTGCTAAAAGCATAAAGGTTAGTTCCATTCATCAACAATTAGTTAATACACAGAATGCATTTGGGAAATTTCTTGCAGTTTATAATCAGTAGATTGTTTACTATTAAAATTTATAGTTGCTATACTTACACCTTGGAGCCAAGAATAAGCCTGATTCCTCAATGGACAGGAAAAGTGCAGAGTCTAGCAACCCTAAGTGATAGATTTAAACTTATTAAAGCAACAAAGGCTAGACAGCTAAGAAAGAGAAGGATGGGTCTGAGGTCTTTCTCCAGAAAAAAAAGAGCTGGAAATTGAGGATAGGAAGCTTCTCCATTCCTCTTGCTCTACAAATCCTAAAGTCTTAAATCCCATTTTTCCTCCTGCCAACAGGATCTGCACTTTTACCCTTCTAAAAATGTTGGATTAGATCCTCCCTGGCCATCCAAATATGGGCCCTTTCCCCAGAAATTGTTCGGGTACATCTGTATAGCTAGTTATAGGGTTGTGTGTACAACTGATGCATATTTTGCCTCCTAGACTATTCCTCATCATCTTTCTCCTTTTCTTATTTACAATTTTTGTGGGTTTTATGGTAATATACAAATGTCAAAGGTCCAACTTGGAATTGTTAAGTTATTTTGTATCATAACAAGTATCTGGGATTTTCCATCAGACATTATTGAACAAATAGACTCACCCTGTTTTAGGTTTCATTTTTTAATGTTTTGCATGTGGGTTAGGTGGGCTTATAGTTGTTAATTTTATAATACATGCAACCCAGTAAGATGGAAATTATTTTAGTGGCAATTTGTTGGATGATTAACCATTTTTACAGAGCAAATTTTTTCCAAGAATGTATTGAACATTTCTTACCTTTAATCATTAACTGAGATACTGGTTGTGTAGCCTGATTTATATTATTAGTAATTTGTACCACTTAAGTTTTTTACAAGACAGCAATGTTTTAGAAGGCAAATATAATGGTGGGATACTCACAAGAAATGCTAGTATATTTTGATAACCTGTGTTTGAGATGACTAATGTTGTTAAAAGTGAAAACAGGAGATGTTACCTGATTGTTAATTAATTAAAGTTGGATGTTTTGGCATAAAGCAAAAATTTGGGGTTATGCTTGGGCACTTCATAGGACCATGGTGGTGGAATGCTTTCTGATTAGTAAGTACACAGAATTCCCTACTACCACCATCTGACACCTTTTTCTTTTTTGGAGTCATTCATTTTCTTAACTGTACTAGACATACTGAAGATTTGTTGCTTTTCCTGTTAATTCACACATGACCATATCTGTCTTACATACTTGACACCTACAAATGGACTGAAACACCTTGTTAGAGCAACAGGCCATTTGCAGAACTTTCCAAGTTCAAGTAGGAGTAAGATACAGTATTAAGGAAGGCACATTAAGCCATTTTTTATAAATGTTTTTTTCCAAGTGTTTGAAAGTCTGGACTACTGCCAACTTTTTAAATGTCTTTTTGGGGTTAAAGACTGGTAAAGATATAGTGAATGACATGTTTGAAGACCATGCCACTGTACAGTCTCTATAGGAAACAACTGTCTGGATTGGGGTGTGGGGTTACAAAACTTACTTGTTTGGTTTGACCCCAATGAAGCATAAGGATTGTTCTTCTTTTGATCTTTGGAAACATTTTGGACAATACCAATTTAACAATTGCTTATTTTTGATTAGATTGGTGACATTTTTAACTCTAAAGCTTGCAAGGTTTTTGTGATAGTATTTAGGACACTTTTTGTATGCAGAACAGATTTTTTTTTTTTTTTTTAACCCAAACGTTGATTCCTTTTTGATTAATCAGGTCATCACTGTAAATCTTGAATTGAGTTCATAGAATCTTAGAATTGAAAGGGACCTCATCAGGTCATCTAATTCAACTCCTTGCTAAAAGCAGAACTACTCCCACTAAATCATCCAAGACAGGGTTTTGTCTAACTGGACCTTAAATGTTTCTGAAGAGGGATATTCCACCACATCCCTAGATAACCCATTCCAATGCTTCACTACCCTCCTAGTAAGAAAGTTTTTCCTAATATCCAACGTTGACCACCCCAAAATTGCTTCTTGTTCTGTCCTCTGTTACTACTAAGAACAGCTTAGCTCCCTTCTCTTTGGAACACCCCTTCAAGTAGTTGAAAGTTGCTACCAAATACCCCCTCAGTCTTCTCTTCTGCAGACTAAATAAGTCTCATTCCTTCAGTCTCTCCTCATATGTCATGTGCCACAACCCCCTAATCATTTTTGTTGCCCTCTGCTGGACTCTTGTCCACATCCTTTCTGTAGTGCAGAGCCCAAAACTGGACACAGTATTCCAAATGTGGCCTCACCAGAGCCAAATAGAGGGGAGTAATCACATCCCTTGATCTGCTGGCAACACTTGTACTGTACTGATGCAACCCAATATGCCATTGGCCTTTTTGGCAACAAGAGCAGATTGCTGACTCATATCCAGCTTCCCATCCACCATAACTCCCATGTCCTCTTCTACAGTGCTGCTACTTAACTGATTGGTCCCCCGCCTATGGCAGTACATGGGATTTTTCCATCCTAAGTGCAAGACTTTGCACTTGTCTTTGGCTATGTCTACACACATCATTATTTCGAAATCAGGCTGTTTGGACATGTTTCAAAGCAATGGTGGTGTTTTGAAACATGTCCTAATGGCCTTATTTCGAAATAACCATTTTGAAATAACTGTTTCTAAATGAATAGGGTTTAAGCTGTTCCAAAATGATGGTTCTTATTTTGAAATGACAGATCCCATCATTTTGAAATAAGTCATGTGGACCTAATCTCTCTCTCTTCGAAATAACCAGTGTTCTTTTGAAATAAGAGATGTGTAGACATACGCTTTGTAAAACCTCATGATATTTCATTTGGCCCAAAGCTCCAATATGCCTAGGTCTTTCTGAATTCTATCTCTCTAAACTGTTCACCATTCCTGCACTGAGGTATATTTAATCCCTCCTGCCTGTAGGCCCAACATGATGGTGTTCAAGATAGGGGAGTTCTCCCTTGTGGGCCCTTTTACACAGGTTTGGGAAACTAGGCCTGAGGCTCCTCTGTGTGCTCTCTGTTATGTGTTTGGTCTGAGTGAACACACACACTATCACCAGGATTAAGGTTCTATTATGAAAGAAACATGCAGTAGCATTACAGTCCATCAGCCTCTTCCCTGCTTCTTTACCAAATGCACCCAGCCTCAGTCAGTACAGACACTCCCTGCAAGGGAGGGCAGGAGTTGTTTCCTGACAGGGACAAGGAAGGTTTCCCAGCAAGCAGCAGTTAATAGTCGTCAACTTGTAGTTCTAACTGCTGTTGTTGAAGCACACTGGACCTTGGGCTACACATTTTTTTACATATTAAAAAGAGCAAATTTTTTTGGACCAACCCTTTTATTCCTTGTGTTATTGGGTTAATTTTATTTTTTGCAACACAATTAATGTTTGCAAACTTTTTAAATATTCATTTTGTTTAAACAGATGTGCCTGAATCAAATAACCCAGCTAATGATCCCCAAGCTTTGTTTGTTTTTTTCTAAGCTTATGAAATTTATTGCCCATACCTAATAGTGAAGTCCTGCATTTTTTCTTGATAAGCTACCACGTCATTTATCAACAGCACTGACAAGAAAGCACTTTTTGTATAACCACAATAGTTAAATTTACCAGGGACCCATTTGTTAACACTATAGTATATATGTGAGTTGAACCTAATCAATTAAAACCCTTTGAACTGGTTTTGGAACTAGACCACCAGCTTGTTCTGTATTTGTGGTTGGACAAGTTTTAATTTGCATTAGTTTAATTATGACTATAATCATAATAATTATTGGATTTTTAACCTTGAGTTTAAAAATTACATTTAAAATATATTTTTTGCCTCATTTGATTTGAAATGATGCTATGATGCAAGCCTTTGAGTGGACAGCTATATCAGTGTCTCCACTCTCTAAAGATTAACAGTCAGTCTGTCCTGGAGGGCTTCCCATCCATTAAAAGGGAGACCCTGGTAATCCCTGGCAGTGTGGGCCAATTCCTGTTATGCAGCTGATAAATTTGACAGTGTTGATACAAATAAATCACTGGGGGGTTCCTGAGTTGACAATCTGGGTTAATTTACTGATTGAAAACTCAGTCATCCCATCATCAATGTAATACAGCCTTGCAAGTCCTAGGATACATCAGGTGAGGTATTTCCAGTAGAGACTGGGAGGTGTTAGTGTGATTCAGGCCTCCTGAGGTAATCTCCTGAATGTCCCAAAATCAGGGCAGGCTGCAAAACCAGGGGCCAAACCCCTAAACCACTGATGGGTGGTACTTAAACCAGTCTCCTGGTCAGTAACAAAACATGCTTCAGATTCCCCACACTGGTCATCACAAAGCATAACAAAATAGAAACAGCCACCTTTGTTGCACATCAGCTCCTCTGGACCCCATCTGGCCAAGGGGTCTCTTAAAGAAATATTTTCTCCTGACCCCAAAGGGCTACCCACATCACCCAGAACACCATAGGCTGCCAGTCAAACTAAAAGTTTAATATAAAAAGAATGAGAGCTATTAAAGGATCAAAGTGAATCACAAATACAAATGAATTAGAGTCCATATAAAGCAAGTCCTTGAAGAATTTGGAGTTTGCAGGTTAGTTTAATTCCTCCAGCATACACCCAGCAGCCTGGGTAGATTTTAGTTCTTTGTTCAGTTACAGCAGAATAGTTCCAGAGAAGGCTGTTAGTTACAGACTGAAGACAAAATGGAGATGGGGTCACTGCTTTTTTTATCACCTCTGACCTCCCCATGCTCTGCAGTCCTTTCAAAATCAAAATTGAGTTGTCACATGGCCATTCTGGGTGGGTGACTGAGGTTTTTCCCCTATACCCACTGTAACTGGGAGCTTCCTTAATGGGCCATTAAGAGGACAGTGGTTTTGCAGACACCCAGTCTGAGTGTGCCTTAGAGTCAAAGAACTTGGAGCATAAGTAGACTAAACGTATTCTGAATTTCTAATACAGATGTGACTCCTCCATATAATCATTCCTAGTAGATTACAACCTTTCTATTGGTACCAAACATGGCATATCACATACGGATTATTGCAAATATGAAATATTAATATGCAAGAAACAATCCCCTAGACCTGGACAGTGTCACACTTAGTATGTTGTATATGTCACTGGTAAGACCTTGTCTGGAGTACTCTGTGCAATTCTTTCCTTCCATTTTTAAGGAAGATGGATTCAGACTGAAACTGGTGTAGAGAAGGGCTACTACAATCTGAGGTATGGAAAAAACTGCCTTCTGAGACAAGACACGCAGAGCTCAGTTTGGTCAGTCTAACACAGACAGTTGAGGGAAGGTCTGGTATACTGGGTGGTGTGTGTTATATGCACCAAGGAGAGGTGTTCTGATTGATCTCAGGTTTGTGATTTTTGATTGGGGAATGTGGTCTTATGATTCAATGAATAGCCAATTTATTAAATTGCTGTGTAAGGACTTAATGTTGATACTTAGGCACAGAGCAAGATTTTTTTGAATTACCTATGCCTTAGGTAGGTTGCTCTGTTACTAATTCCAAATTGACTGGGACGAACACATGGCTTGATGTTTCTTACCATGTAACTTTGTTCCTTTTGTTCATTTGCTAACCATTATGCATTTTACCTGCTTTTATATTATTTGCTGCCATTGTTTAACTTTTTTACCTGTGGTTGGTGAAACAATTTAGCACGGTTGTGTACATTGTAAAGGATGGCAGCACAGGAACAATAGACCAATGCAACACAATAATACAGTACAAATACAATTACTTTTACAGTAGCCAAATGTAACTTAAATGACAGATCAACCTGGTCCAGCTCTAGGTATTTGCCAATTTAATTGTCCACATGTGGTCTACTGAGATGTATATCAGAGCAGTCCATTATTTTTAAAGTACTTCATTTTCCTTTTCTTGATACCTAGGGTTTCTTCCCTGTGTATTGATATTTTCTGGTGTCTTTAGGGTGTGATGTTTTCCGGTGTCTTTGGCTTGTTGTATGCAACCTTAAGCAGCTCAACATAATTACACTTCTAAATGTTTGTTCTACATTTCTTTTCTTTTCAGTAACTGTTACATTGCAAACAAACTAATAGGAACCAGGTCCTCCATAACAGAAACTAAACCTGTTGAAATTGTTTGGTTAGCTTTAACATTTCTACTAAACCTAGTATGTATCATTATACATTCCACCACAGAGTTCTTGTATTTCACAGAGGTGTAGGTAAAAGTATAAATACCCAAATCTGAAACTATTTGTTATCATTTTACATTACTGTTTTGTTATTATCTTTCATCATTATCATTTGTTATCATTGTTCCTTGGAACAAGTACTGACAGGGAGGACAACAAGGTGAGTGTGGGATGGAGAAGGGAGAGGTGCATATTAAAGAAACATTCATTTGTTGAACAAAAAGTCTAAAAGCACTTTTAAAGACTAACAAATATATTATCTTTGCTCCAGCATGCTAGATTTGTGACTAGAAGACTTGTATAAATATTTCCCTAGTAGGCCAAGATTTTTAAGATGTTTTATTTGTCAGGGTCATTTATCTCATGTCATCACTACCTTGACAGCTCATGATCTAGGATGTTTTTTGTTTTTTTAATTTAATTTTTACATAAGAGCATCAGAATGGCCATACCAAATATGACCAATGGCCATCTAGCCCCGTAACCTGTTTTCTGACAGTGGCCAATGCAGGGTGCTTCAGAGGGAAGGAACTGAATGGGCAGTCATGGAGCTAATCCATCTCTTGACATCTAGTCCCACCTTCTGGCAAAAGCAGACTAGGAACATTTCAGAGCATGGTGTTGCATTCATCCCTGCCCATCCAGTTAATACCATTAATGGACCCATTCTCCTTAAACTTATCTAATTCTTTTTTGAACCCTGTTAGTCTTGGCTTTCACAACATCCTCTGGCAAAGAGTTAAACAGGTTGACTGTGTATTATGGGAAAAAATACTTTTTGTCTGGGTTTTTTTTTTTAAACCTACTTCCAAAGGGGTAGCTGTGTTAGTCTAGTCCAGCCAAAAAAAACAAAACCCAAGGAGTCATGTGGCACTTAAAGACTAACAGATTTATTTTTCGCATAAGCTGTCATGGGAGAAAACCCCACTTTGCCAGATGCTTCGAAAATGGGTGAACTTCCATTCTGTCAGTTCACCCATCTTTGAAGCATCTGGCAAAGTGGGATTTTCTCCCACGAAAGCTCATGCGAAAAATCTGTTAGTCTTTAAGTGCCACATGACTCCGTTTTTTTTAAACCTACTGCCTATTTATTTCATTGGGGGGGACACAATTCTTGTGTTACATGAAATATTAAATAGTACTTTATTATTCACTTTCTCTACACCAGTCAGGATTTTATAGATCTCTATATCCACACTTAGCCATTTTTTAATGGAAAAGTCTCAGTTTTATTAAGCTCTTCTTGGATTGAAGCTGTGTAATACACCTGTGATACTGTCTGGGTCTAGGGGGTTTTTCACCTTCCTCTGTAGCATGGGATAGCTTACTTGCTGGTGGATTCTCTGTCCTTTACATCATGACTTGGGAACTCTAACTCAGAGGTTAGAAATTTATTACAAGACTGAGTGGGTGAGGTTTTGTGTCCTGCATTGTGCAGGAAGCCAGGCCATCATATTGGTCCTTTCTGACCTTAGAGTCTGAGGCTGTGTCTGTACTACAGAATTAGTCCAGACTAAGCAAGCTTAATCTGGACTAATTTGAACCCTGTCTCCACTAGGCTTTTCCTAGTTCAAACTAAAGTGTTTTTTTTAATTCAAACTAAGCAAAGCTTAGTTCAAACTAGTACTTAGTTCAAACTAAGTGTGGGGTTTTAGTTCAAACAAATTTTTTAGTTCGAACTAACCACACTTTTTTTTTTAGTTTGAACTAAAAGTGCAAGTTAGTTCAAGCTAAAAATTAGTTCAAACTAAGCGTGGTGGTTTGTTTTTTTTTTTTTTTTTGTTTTTTTTTCTAAGTAAGTCTGTGAAGGTTTTAGATGTAGACATAGCCTATGAGTCTCTTTCTTGAATGGTAACAGTTAAGTTAGAACCCATGATTTTGTTTGTATCATTGTATTATTCTGTCTTCAAATATGCATTGCTTTGTATTTATCAGCATTGAATTTCAGCTGCCATTTTGTTGTCCGGTCATCCAGTTTGGTATGATCCCTTTGTAAAGCTCTTCACTGTTTTGGTTTGGATTTAATAATCCAATTTAATATTGAGTAATTTAATACCATCTTCAAAACTTGCTGCTCCAATGTTCACCCCTTTTTACCTGAACATTTATGAATATGTTGAATGGTATTGGTCCCAGTCCAGTAGGCAACTGTCTGATAATCAAAGAAACTGGTCACACATGAACCACTTATCAGTTTTTACTCTTGTGCTATATATCTCTTCTTCACTACCACAGTGTCACACCTCACTGGCCCTCACACCTCCCCTTGTAAATTCCAACACCCCTCCATTTCAATTCCTGGGGAGAACACTGTTCCCATGTTTCAGTTGCCTCTTCTGTCCAGGTCCACTGTGGTCATCTTAACATTTCATACAGCGATCATGCCTTTTCTGCATGTCCCACTATAAATTCTCTACAGAAATTAGTGCTTAGTAAGAGAAGCGATCTCTCCAACTAAAGTGACTTCCAAGTCTGTTTTCTGCATTTAAGGAATTTTTAGTCCAAACACTTTTGCACCTCTATCCATCAACTTTTCAGCCTACTGTGCTGGCAGCAGGTTTTTAGGGTTTTTTTTTTCTTTTTACAGCAAAAACAAGTTATGTGGCACTTTAAAGACTAACAGCTTTCTTTTGGCATAAGTTGTCATGGGTTTCAGCACACTTTGTCAGATGCATAAACTTTCATGGGCTCCAACCCGCTACGTCAATCTGATATATGTATAGGAGAAAGTAAAAGGTTTAAAATCAGAAAGATAAGTAGAAGTGTATAGGTGCAGGCCTAACAAAGAAATCCAAAAAAAAAAAGGGGCCCAAACCGAATGTACGGTGGGCCTGAACTGAAGGTACTGACGAGACAGGATGTGAAAGTTCAACTTCACTGAAATTGGCAAGAAATAAGTGAAATTGCCATAATAAGTATGAAAAATGGAAAAATACCCTGAGAAAGGTGGGAGGTGTTAGGGCACCCTAGCGCCAAGGAGATAAAGGTGATGCTTTGGCCAAACCTGACACCTTGATGGAGGGTGATGTCCACAGATGCATGGGCCTATCAAATTGATGGGTGACAGCAAAACAAGGGTATGTGGACCAATCAAGGTAAATTTGGATCCCGAAAGGGGCCAAGTCTGTAGGTTCAAGTAGCATATAAGAACAGGAGTCCCAGAGCACAGACTCTGTGAGGCCGAAAGGGGTGACGGCAACCCTGCTGACAGTTGAGCTGTTCCGTTGCATTGAGAGCACCAATGCTTCCAATAAATATCTTGAAATAGATTGTTTTCCATAGTGCTACATTGCAATAAAGCCTATCCTGGCACCTTAATTTCTGCAAGGATCCGTGGTCATGTCGGTTTCCTCGATTGTGAGTTTTTTGCCTCAGTTTAGCTCTTGCACCAGGGGTACTTCTAAGCTCCAAATCACTGAGCTAACTGAGTTCTCACTAGAGATTTGAGCCAAAGGTAACCCAAAGCATTAACCAGAGGAACTCCTTAGCTTAGGCTCACCAGACTAACTTAATTCCTGCTAAAGATCCAAGCCAGGCTCCAGATCACTGGGCTAACAGGGTCCCCACTTGCAGATTTGAGCGGAGTAAACCTGAGAGAGCACGCCTTCAGAGATTCACGCACACATTCAGAGACACACCCACACTGATGTCAGAGCTAGACACAGAACAACATGGATAAGAACACATCTCACCTGCTGTGCCTGACCACGCTGTGCTTGGAGTACCACAATATGTTGTGCATTTTTTACTATGGTAAATCTAGCCCTTGCATGTAACAAATTTACTAGCCCATCCCTGACTCGGATGCTTAAATGGGGGCATCCTCAGACCTCTAATGTCATGGGATGCTGGAAAACAGTCTTGGGGCAGGCATTCCTAAGGCCTAAACTCTGTCTATGGGCTCATTTAATCCTGAAGAAAAAAGCTACATGTGTTTCCAGTTTCTTTTCTTTATTCATTTTTTCTCCTTCTAGTGCTGAGTTGGCATACTTGTAGCTGTGGCTGCAATTTGTCAATTTCATTATTAACTCTGTATTCTCCTGCACTATTTGTACCACAGGTTTCAATTCATCTTCGTTATTTTGTTTTTATTTTCATCTATTCCAGGCTCGGCCTCAACCACAGAGAGAGTATCCTGGCATCTGTTTTCCACTGCCCTAATTGTGTGCAGCTCATGCATGGCAGTCCCTCGGTCCCTGGAGGGCTGTATTGTATTAGGTTCCATAGTTACATAGTGTCTTATCCTTCATATAATTGCTTTTCACATTCTTTCTAATTCCCTTATCTCTCTGGCTGTTTGATCCATTACTCTTTGAAAGGGCTTGGTTCTGGTGTTCTTATATCTCCTTCATTGTCTGTCTTCATCTTCTCCTGCATTTCTATCAGGGCTAGGTGAGACAAGTCACCTATCTCCTAAGTCCTGAAAGGACTTAGTAACAGAGGGCAGAACGAGAAGCAATGGCTTCAAGTTACAGCTGGGGCGGTCCAGGCTGGATATTAGGAAAAACTTCCTTACTAGGCGAGTGGTGAAGCATTGGAATAAGTTGCCTAGGGAGGTGGTGGAATCTCCATCTCTGGAGGTGTTCAAGTCCCAGCTGGAGAAAACCCTGACTGGGATGATCTAATGGGAGTGGTCCTGCTTTTTTTGGCAGGGGGTTGGACTAGATGACCTCGTGGGGTCCCTTCCAACCCTATGATTCTATGAATGGATCTAAGTTTTGGTGCAGGTGTCACCAAAAGGTGGTGGTTACTGTGTGGCCTGCTTTCCAGGGTTCAGCTACCTGGTGCAGAACTCTTTCAGATTATTTTCTCCAGATGTTCTGTTTGCATGTTTTTTCTTACCTGAATTTCTGCTTGTTCCATTATTTCTAGCCTCTAGTTATTTTTTTCATTTAAGTTCACTTTTGTGGTTTTTTCTGTCTTTGCAACACTTCTCAGTTAAGTTTTTTGGTTGTGAATTTTTTTTGCTATTTGTTCTTTCCAAATGTTCCGTGGATGTAATATGTTGATGGTGACTCAGAATATATACATAAAGATGCATTTGGGAGGATGACAATCTTGTAAATGTTCTGGAATACCTGGAATGACTCAGGGCTCTGCAGTATTGCTGAATCTCTAGTAATGATGACAAATAGTCCTGGAAATGCTTTTTGGAGAAATCTGAAGATCTCCAAGTTCCTATTGGTTCAACCTTCCAAAGCAGGGTTTAACCCAAAAGGATAATACTTTCTTAAAGTTTAAGCATAAAGTCCCAAAGTTGTACAAGGAAATGGACATGTGGTAGAGTGTAATGTTACAGATGTGAATTACTAGGGTGGTAGACTTTGACTGTGTGTGTGAAGTTTCAAATGCTAGAAGGACCAAATTGGATAGTGCCATGGAAGTATCCTGCAAATGTAATTGCACAATGCAACAAATGCCAGTGATTCGATAGAGGGGGTTTACTGGTATTTGATCCGTTGGCACGTAGAGATGTATAAAAAGAGCAATGACTGTTTTCACATTGTTGTTGTGACTGATGTATTTCCACTGTGTAAGATTTATCATAATTCTGCAATAAAGTGTCTTGTAAGCTATCGTTTGAACAACATTCTCCTGTTTCTATGTGTATTTTATGTGAAGTTGTTCTTTGCTATGCATTTGATTCTTAGATGAGTAATACCCACATGATAGATTTCTTTTAAGACAAGGACTCTTTGATCAGTCACAGTTGAAGGGCCATTTAGGACAGCCAACACTTTGATGGGCTCCTCTTGAAAATGTGTTAGAGTGCTTCTGGATAGCATTGGCCTAGTGACACAGCACAGCATGTAGAACACTGGTGTCACACGTGCACCAGTAGGGATTTGAGCAATATGATTTTTGCATTCACCTATAGACTGACTTTTTTTTTTTTTTTTTATTATTATTAGGCCAATTTGGTCATGCAAGTTTTCCTTATGAATGCTCATACCCTATTTTTTTTATAGGATTAATAGGAAGGAAAAAGGCAGCCAACCTGAGATCCCCCTGTGGGCACTGCATGCCTAGCTGGAGCCCCAGGAGCCAGCAGGGCTCAGTGTTAGTCATCCGGAGATCCAGTAAAACTCCTTGGGTGTTTGGCATGTCTTCAGCCAAGGCCAGCTGCTCTCTTGGAGCAAACAAGTGTGTGGCTTTGAAGAAACATGTTGAGTATCTGGGAAATAGCCTAGCTGACAACAGGGGCATATGTGTGGGGTCTTGAATCTTGTATAGTCAATTACACGTGTGCAAAGTGGGTGTAAAACGTTACCATTCTGACCTACTGGCATTTTGGAACCACTCAGCATGAGTATAAATAGTTACACAGGATTCAAAGCCGTACAAAATCGATCATTGATTTCAACTGTTAGTCCTGATTTTCACTGGTATGAAAAAATAATTAACATAAACAGTCAAAATATCTGCTGGTGTAAATGTGCCATAATCCACTGAAGTTGTTTGTGCCAGCAGAGACTTTGGCCCACCATCTTGAGAAAATTTCTGCTGTCTAGCCACACAGGTAAAATACCTTTATCATATAGGCCATTTATAAAAGATGTACTGAACTAGGCATTCACTTTTAATTGTGCTGGAACTTCTCACCCACAGCCATATGGCTGCATGCACAATTTAGCATCCCTCAGTTGCCTTTTGCCTGAACAACTGCTCCCACTCTGGTGTGAAACTAAACTATAATTACATGATCTTAAAGGTTATGCTACACCTCCTCCAAAATCAGCACGCTGAAAGTGTCCTGAAATCTGCATCTGTTAACATTTTCCTGTACTTTCTAGCTGGCAATGACATGGACTTCTGGATAAGCTCCTATGAGTAATTCTAACTTTTGTCTAATGCCAGGCACATATTGACACACACAGGAGAGTGAGGTCACAAGCATACAACATAAAATTAGTAGAGTGAAAGATAAGGAAGATAGATACCTTTGTAAAAAAAAGTCTCTAAACAGGAAGTTGAGTGCAAGGGTGGGTAGCAACCAGTCCCTCAGGATAGGCCTTAGGCAATGCTCATGTTATGTGCTTGCCTTTGCAGTGAATTTCATTCTTATTGAGACTAATAATCTCTATCCTGAATAAAAACAGAGCTAGTAAATGCCTACATTTTGTCAGTCCTTGTCATCAATAGTTGTTCACCTGTGGTTAGACCAAACTAAGCTGACATGGTTCAAACTAATTTTAATAAACACATTTGTAAAAGGAAACTTTAATAGAAAGACGAGTAAGATGCAACACAGGAAGACAGGCCCCTTGTTTAGTTCTTGAGATCAGAACGTATTTTGGACAAGGAGTTAACAGCACAGCAAACAGAATATTACTGTAAAATGATAGTGAAGGTGATGTGAGCTCTGCTATAATGTACATTATTTCAAATTGTATCTAAGTGCATTGAGTTCTTGGCCTTCCGCAGCAGACATCACATAGGCATTTTGCAGTGTTTTTGTCAGACGTGTGTGTTCCAAAGGAGTCTAACCATCTCAATTCAACTTAACAAAACCAACAAACCAATTATAATGTGGCTCTGAGTACCTGCTGGGGTCTGCCATCAAATTCCAATGACAATCTCCACAGCTTTAACAATGGAGATTTAACCGCTGCAGAGTACACATCTGTTTTAGGAAGTGCAGTAGGCTGATCATTCTGTTCATGCACTGATTAAAACAAACATGGCTGCAGCTGGCATCTTCAAACTAAAAAAAAAAAAATAATCCGTAAATCAGCTTAGCTCCATTGACATCACTGGACAGGCTGATTTAAATCAGCTGTGGATCTGGCCTATTCTTTAATCTTCTCAACCTTGTGAAATTGCTATGTAAACAGTATTATTTCTATTTTAAAGGGATAGAGTTTAATATACTCAAAAGTGGCCTCTAATGAAAGGGTGCATCCATTTGTGGGTGCCCAACTTTAGACACTTAGGCTAACACTTTCCCTTTGGATGTCTAGAATTACTTATCTGAATACAAAACAAACAAGAAGTCCTGTGACACTTAAAGACTAACAGATTTATTTATCGCATGAGCTTTCATGGGAGAAAATCCCACTTCAGATTCTTTGAAGTCTTTTAAAAAAGTGCCACAGGACTCCTTGTGGGTGTGGAGTTTTTTTTGGTATTCAGTTAACTAATACTAGACAGACAAAGGGAAAGTGTTAGCCTATGTGTCTGAAGTTGAGCACCCACAAATGGGTGGACTCCTTGTTTCTTTTGCTGAACTAGCTAACATGGCTACCCCTTTGGAACTTAGCTGAATAAGCTGCAAACAAAGAAGTCCACTAATATGGGCTGTCTGATTTGAGATAAAGCTGGGCACCCAAAATTAGCGATCACTTTTTGGAAAACATTGGCCTTCGAGTCTTGTTCCAAGCCACAGAGGTGTTCAGTCTAGAGCTGGAACTAGAACTCATGAATACCTGTCCAGTGGCCAATTCACTAGATGGCTCTCTGTTCCATATATATGAAATATGTGCACATCCTCACCACTAATTTAAATTTGACTATAATCAAGCCTACAGGGCTCAAATCACTGTTGCAGAATCACATGGCTAATGGCAAGGAAATAACATAGTGATGAACTAAAGAAATATGACAGCTGTAAATTAATGGACATCTGTGACCTTTCTGCAGAGACAGGGAGAGAAAAACTACAATAATTTATAGGACATTTTGCAGTTGGAGTCAATCTTTGCTTCAAGGGGCTCTTACCACATGCATTTTAACCTGACTTTGTAAAATGCCTAGCATGATGGGACCCTGAATCTGACTTGAGGATTCTAATATAAAAAAAAACACATATCATTAATGTCCATTCAGGTATTGGTCTAAGGCTCTAAGCTACCTTTTGACCTTGCACCAGCTTTGTTTTTTTTAGTATCTGATTTGAGGAGCTCAAGAACTGGCTCTTGATGTTCTTTCCCTATTTACATCTATTGTGAAGTGCTTGCTACTAGTTTAGCCTTCATATTCAGTTTGTTTGGCAGTGTAGCCTATATTATTCCACTGCTTTGAGAAATCTTGGTATAGGTGGCATTACATAATAATGCCTAAGCAATAATACTTAAGGGCCAGATCCTTCACTGCTATAAATCAGCATAAACATATTGATTTCAGGAGAGATGCAATACTTCTAATAAAATGACCATCTGGTCTTAAATATTTATTTAAGAAAACTAAATTTTATTGTAATTATTTTGAATTTGATTTTCAATATTTTATTAGCCTTTCTTATAATGAGATGCATCCACACAAACAGATCCACTGCATATATGTATGGTAATAGAATCATAGAAACATAGGGTTGGAAGAGAACTCATGAGGTCATCTAGTCCAACCACCTGCTAAAAGCAGGACTGCTCCCACTAAATCATCCTAGCCGGGGTTTTGTCTAATCAGACAGTTAAATGTTTCCAAAGATGGAGATTCCACCACTTCCTCAGGTAACCCATTCCAATGCTTCACCATCCTCCTACTGAGAGAGCTTTTCCTAATATCCAACCTCAGCTGACCCAGCTGCAGTTTGAAACCATTGTTCCTTGTTCTGTCCTCTGTTACTGCCAAGAAAAGTCTAGCTCCTGCCTCTTTGGAGCACCCCTTCAAATAGTTGAAGGTTGCTGTTGGATTCCACCCCCCCCCCTTTCTTTTCTGCAGACTAAATAAGCCTTGCTCCTTCAGTCTCTCCTCATTGTCATGTGCCCCAAACCTGTAATCATTTTTGTTGCCCGCCGCTGGATTCTTGTCCATGTCCTTTCTGTTGTGTGGATCCCAAAACTGGACACAGGATTCCAAATGTGGCCTCACCAGAGCCAAATAGAGGGTAATAATCACATCCCTTGATCTGCTGGCAACACTTGAACTGATGCAGCCTAATATGCCATTGGCCTTTCTGGCAACAGGAGCACATTGTTGACTCAAATCCAGCTTCCCATCCACCATAACTCCCAGGTCCTTTTCTACAGTGCTGCTACTTAGCTGATCGTTCCCCAGCCTGGGGCACAACATAGGATTTTTCCATCCTAAGTGCAGGACTTTGCACTTGTCCTTGTAGAACCTCATCAGGTTTCATTTGGCCCAAAGCTCCAGTGTGTCTAGGTCTCCCTTAATCATATCCCTGCCCTCCAGTGTGTTTACCATTCTTCCCCCCCCCCCCCTCCCTCAGCTTGGTGTCATCTGTGAATTTGCTGAGCCTGGAATCTATTCCATCATCCAGATCATTAATGAAGATGTTGAACAGAACTGGCCCCAGGACTGACCCCTGGGGTACTCCACTAGTTACTGGTTGCCAACTAGACATTGAGCCATTGATCCCTACCTGCTGAGCCTGATGATCTAGTCAGCTTTCTGTCCACCTTACGGTCCATTTATCCAAATCATACTTCCTTAACTTGCTGACAGGAATGCTGTGGAAAACCACATCTAAAGCTTTGCTAAAGTTGAGGTATATTACATCAATGGCTCTTCCTGCATCCATATATCTAGCCATCTTATCATAGAAGGCAATTGGGTTTGTCACGTACAATTTGCCCTTGGTGAATCCATGCTGACTGTTCCTGATTTATTTTATTTTCCTGCAAATATTTCAGAATGGATTCTTTGAACACCTGCTGCATGATTTTTCCAGGGACTGAGATAAGGCTGATAGGACCTGGAGACCACCACCTTCCCTTTCTTGAAGACAGGCATTAGATTTGCCTTTCTGCAATCATCCAGAACCTCCTGTTTGCCACAAGTTTTCAAAGATAATGGCTAGTGGTTCTGCTATCACATCAGCCAATGCCCTCAGCACCCTTGGATGCTGTTCGTCTGGCCTCACAGACTTGTGCACATCCAACTTCACTCAGTAGTCCCTAACCTGACTGTCTATCACCACGGGCTGCTCTCCTCTCCATTCTGTGTTACCCAGTCTAGTAGGCTGGGAGCTGACCCTGCCTGTGAAGATTGAGTTAAAAGAAAAAGCAGTGAGTACTTCAGCCTTTTCCATATCATCCACCACAAGGATACCTGCCCCATTCAGTAAGGGACCTACACTATTCCTGATCCTCTTCTTTTTACTGACATACTTGAAGAACCCCTTCCTGTTATCCTTCGCATCCCGTGTTAGCTGCAACTCCAATTGCCCATTGGCCTTTCTGATTTTATCCCTGCAGCCCCGAGCAATATCTTTATATGCCTCCCTAGTCATCAGTCCAAGCTTCCACTTCTTGTAAGCTTCCCTTTTGTGTTTCAGCTCACCATGGAGTTCTCTGCTCAGCCATGCTGGGCATCTTCTGTATTTGCTGTTCTTTCTGCACATCGGAATAGTATCCTCTTGTGCCCTTAATAGGGGTTTTTTTATTTTATTTTTTTTAAATACAGCCAGCTCTCTCTGATGCCTTTCCCCTTCAGATTAGACTCCTAAGAGATCCTGCCCATCAGTTCCCTGAGGGAGTCACAATCTGCTTTTCTGAAGTCCAGGGTCCATGTTCTGCTTTTTTCCTTTCTTCCTTTGATCAGGATCCTGAACTCTATCATCTCATGGTCATTGCTGGCTAGGTTGCTATTTACTTTTACTTTCCTGATCAAGTATTCTTTGTGATCAGCTGGTCAAGAGGTGCAAGGCCCCTAGTTGTTTCCTCCAGCATTTGTACCAGGAAGTTGTCCTCAACGCTCTCCAAAAACTTCCTGGATTGTCTGTGCACTGCTGTATTACACATGGTACTGACTCACTAATTTATTTTGCAATAGCTCCCAAATATTTTCTAGATACTTTCCAAATAGACCAGCCTGTTGCTCCTGCAAGGATAATATAATCTGAAAAGAGCAAGATGGAAAAGGATAAGACATACAGAGAACATGATCAGAGTACACATCGCTAGTTTCAGATTCATTTGTAATTTGAAAACTCAATTCCCTTTCCCTGAAGTCATTCAAGCCTCTCATTTTCTCTAGCACAACAATCCCTGATTTCAGTTCCAGTGTCCTGTCGTGTCTTTCTACCAACTTTTGATCTTTTTCAGCTGTGGAGATGAGCAGGTCATACATATGTAAGTAGTAAGTAACTGACTTAGTTATTTTTTAGTTATTTGGAGCACAGGTGGTGTTCTCCTCGATCCTTCCAGTCAAGGCTAGAGGCCTGAGGAGAGAGAGATGTATCCTGGAGGTGAATGCCTGGCTGCGAAGATGGTGTCGTCAGGAGGGATTTGGCTTCCTTGACCATGGATTCCTGTTTCACGACAGAGGATTGATAGGCAGAGATGGCCTTCACCTGTCCAAGAAGGGGAAGAGCATATTTGGGCACCGACTGGCTGACCTAGTGAGGAGGGCTTTAAACTAGGTTCAATGGGGGAAGGAGACCAAAGCCCACAGGTAAGTGAGAATGTGGGTGATCTGGGGGGAGGGATGGAACTTGGGGGGTGGCTGGGACTGTAGCACCAGGAGTAAAAGAGAAGGTAGTTGGAACGTGGGGGGGGGGGAATCAAACAAATGTCTTAAGGGCTTTACTGAAGCCCCAGTACGTGAGGAGAGTGGGGGAGGAGAACTCCTAGAAAAAATGCAAGGAGGTTTATGTAATAGAATTGGAAGTCAACATGACAAAATAGGGCAATCAGCCGGGTATCTTAGGTGCCTATACACTAATGCGAGGAGCCTGGGAAATGGTAATACTAGTGCAGACAGGGAACTATATCATAGGAATAACAGAGATGTGGTGGGATAGTCTGCATGACTGGAGTTCTGCCATGGATGGTTATAAATTGTTCAGGAAGGACAGGCAGGGAAGAAGAGGGGGAGGAGTAGCACTATATGTAAAAGAGCTCTATGACTGCTCAGAGCTCCATTATGGAAGTGGAAGCGTGCCTGTAGAAAGTCCGTGGGTTACATTGAGAGGGGAAAGCAACAGGGGGGATGTTGTGGTGGGGGTCTGCTATAGACCACCAGACCAGAAACAGGAGGTGGATGAGGTGTTCTATGGACAACTAGTGGAAGCTTCTAGATCACAGGCCCTGGTGCTCATGGGGGACTTCAATTACCCTGACATCTGCTGGGAGGCCAATACAGCAGTGCATGGCCAATCCAGGAGATTTTTAGAGAGTGTTGGGGACAACTTTCTAGTACAAATGCTAGAGGAACCAACTAGGGGCCTTGTACAGCTCAACCTGCTGCTCACAAACAGGGAAGAATTGATCAGGGACGTAGAGGTAAATGGCAAGCTAGGCAGTAGTGACCATGACATGGTTGAGTTCAGGACGCTGATTAAAGGAAGGAAGGAAAGAAGCAAAACAAAAACCCTGGACTTCAAAAAAGCAGATTTTGGCTCCCTCAGGGAACTGATGGGCAGGATCTCTTAGGAGTCTAATCTGAAGGGGAAAGGAGTCCAAGAGAGTTGGCTATGTTTTTAAAAAACCCTGCTAAGGGCACAGGAAGTTGCCATTCCAATTAGGAGAAAGAACAAACGTGAGGCAGCCAGAATGGCTTAGCCGAGAGCTCTGCTCTGAGCTTAAACATAAAAAGGAAGCTTACAGGAAGTGGAAGCTTGGTCAGATGTCCAAAGAGGTATATAAAGATATTGCTAGGGACTGCAGGGATAAAATCAGAAAGGCCAAAGGACAAATGGAGTTGCGGCTAGCGAGGGATGTAAAAGATAACAAGAAGGGGTTCTATAAGTATGTTAGTAACAAAAAGAGGATCAGGGATGGTGTAGGCCCCTTGCTGAATAGGGCAGGCATCCTTGTGACAGAGGATGAGGAAAAAGCTGAAGTGCTCAATGCATTTTTCTGCTTCAGTTTTCACAGGCAGGGTCAGCTCCCAGCCCACTACCATGGGTGAGGCAGATGGGAGAGAAGGAGACAGGCCCTTGGTGATGGAAGGTCAGGTTAGGGACTGCTTAAAGAAGCTGGATGTGCACAAGTCCATGGGGCCGGACGAACTGCATCCAACGGTGCTAAGGGAATTGGCTGACGAAATAGCAGCACCGCTGGCCATTATCTTTCAAAACTCATGGAGAACGGGGGAGGTGCCAGAGGATTGGAAAAAAAGCAAATGTAGTGCCTATTTTCAAGAAAGGGAAAAAGGAGGATCCAGGGAATTACAGACCTGTCAGCCTCACCTCAATCCCTGGAAAAATTATGGAGCAGATTCTCAAAGAATCCATCCTCAAACATTTAGAGGAAAATAAAGTGATCAGGAACAGTCAGCATGGATTTACCAAGGGTAAATCATGCCTGACCAATCTCATTTCCTTCTATGATCAGATGACTGGTTTTCTGGATGCAGGAAGAACCGTTGATATGCTATACCTTGATTTTAGCAAGGCTTTTGATACAGTTTCCCACAGCATTCTCATTGGCAAATTAAGGAAGTATGGGTTGAATAGGTGGACTATAAGGTAGATAGAGAACTGGCTAGATCAACAGTTTCAGCGTGTAGGAATCAATGGTTCCATGTCTAGCTGGTGACCAGTCACGAGTGGTGTGCCCCAGGGGTCGGTCCTGGGGCTGGTTTTGTTCAGCATTTTCATCAATGATCTGGATGATGGAATAGACTGCACTCTCAGTAAGTTTGCGGATGACACCAAGCTGGGGGGAATGGTAGACACGTTGGAGGGCAAGGACAGGATTCAGGGAGACCTAGATAAATTGGAACAGTGGGCCAATAGAAATCTTATGAGATTCAATAAGGATAAGTGTAAAATCCTACACTTGGGACAAAAAAGCCCCATGCACTGCTACAGGCTGGGAAATATTCAGCTAAGTAGCAGCAATGTAGAAAAGGACCTGGGGGTCATGGTGGATGGGAAGCTAGATATGAGTCAGCAGTGTGCTCTTGCTGCCAAAAAGGCCAATGGCATACTGGGCTGCATCAGAAGAAGTATTACCAGCAGATCAAGGGATGTGATCATTCCCCTCTATTCTGCACTAGTGAGGCCACATCTAGAATACTGTGTTCAGTTTTGGGCTCCCCACTACAAAAAGGACAGGGACATGCTACAGAGAGTTCAGAGGAGGGCAACCAAAATGATTAAAGGGCTGGAGCACAAGCCTTGTGAGGAAAGACTGGAAGCATTAGGCTTATTTAGTCTGCAGAAGAGAAGATTGAGGGGGGATTTGATAGCAACCTTCAACTACTTGAAGGGATGCTCTAAGGAAGATGGAGCTTGACTGTTCTCGGTAGTAACGGAGGACAGAACGAGGAGCAATGGTCTCAAGTTGCTGTTAGGGAGGTCTAGGCTGGATATTAGAAAAGACTTTTTTACTAGGAGAGTGGTGAAGTCTTGGAATGAGCTGCCAAGGGAGGTGGTGGAGTCTCCATCTTTGGAGGTGTTTAAGGCCCGGCTGGACAAAACCATGACTGGGATGGTTTAGTGGGAGTGGTCCTGCCTCTGGCAGGGGGTTGGACTAGATGACCTATGAGGTCCCTTCCAACCCTATGATTCTATGATAAATGTCATGGTAAAAGAGGGTCTTCAAGATGGAGTTGGATGAGATCACGAAGGACATTCCATGTGTATGGGGTGGTGTGGATGAAAGTGTTGGGGATGGCCATGGGAGAGGACTAAAAAGGCAATGAGACAGCATCATACATGATGTGAAGGGGGCTAGAAGATGAAAGGTGGAGGGACAGAGATTAAAGAAAAAGGTGGATAAGAGGGAGTGCTAAGGCTATGTAGGGTGTTTAAGCTAATAATACAACTCTTTTACATAATGTTATGGAGAAGGTGGAGTCAGCAGAGCAATTCAGAAAGGGGCGGGTCATAACACAGTCAGAACGATGGACACGGAAGTTTGAGATGTATCATGCAGTCTTTTTAGTGGTTAATGCTCTATTAGTACTTACAAAACACTAATAAGGCATAAAATCACAAGAAGGACTATGCAAGCTAAATCATAAGGTTTGTGCTGGGTTGCTGTAACATCTTACACCAAAGTTCAGATATAATTGACCTGATTGAAGGGAGATCTAACCACAGATGAATACTTTACAGAATTATGTGCCAGCACCACAAGGTTAAAAAAAAGGCAGATATTTTTTCATTACTGTAAAATTCATAGGGTGTTTTTCATTATGTGACACACAGAAGGAAGAAAATGTCTCCAGAATGATGGAAAAACCAGTCTGGTTCTTCTCATTAACTAGTGATTTTCTGGGGGGAATAAGTGTGTTGATAGTTTTGTCCCAAATCTGTGGTTATTTTGTAAGTTTCTGGTAAGCAATCATCTTGGAAGCTGTGTTACTATTACTGCTACTGTCATGTATTAAGAAAAGTGGACAATGTTGGCTTTCTTTAAGTATTTGTGAAGAAGGTTTTCTTATAAATATAAGTGACGTGCAGCCTATATTTTAACACAGCACTCCTGCAAAAATATTCTCCATTACTCTGTAATAAATCCTACATCCCAAAGGTACACAGAAAGGAGAAGGCAAGGAACTGGGGAATAATGAATTCCTTTTAAAAAAAAAGAGAGTAATGTTTTGAATGCATGTTTTTAACTTAGGGAATTTATATATGTGTGTGCAGGAGTTTTTTTTGATAAGGAATTAGAGCTGTTAGCACGCATAGGATTTTGTTCCTAAAGTGCAACCATATACTGCATTTCCCAAACTGGGTGCCTGAGTTTAAATTAAGTGGTTACAGAAAGGCAGCAGAAATACTGGACAGTGTAGTTGAAACTTAGGCTATTTTAATAGATACAGTAAAGATTGCATTATTTCAAGCAATGATATAATGACAAGGACAGGTAAACTTGGCTTAGACACATTTCTTCTAATGAGTACAGTCTGCATTTGATGGGAGAGAGCCAGAAGCAATATCACAAGCTAATGGACAACCCTGAGGGCAGAAATAATTGGAGCTGAAAAAAACCTGTTTGAAATATAGCTACCATGGTTGGAGGCCCACATGCAGGCCCAATGCCATGTTAGTGCTGTGCTTTAGAAAACAAGATAATGAGGAACCATATTTAGTCATGGGATGTCGCATCCAAAAACGCCAAACTGTTGAAGACAGCATCTCTGAAAACAATGTTAAAAAAGGGAGACTTTTCAGTGGGGGAACAGCCTGTCACATAAAGTGACCCAGTCCATAATGTGGTGATTAACAAATAGCTAAAACTTTGCTTATTGTATATGCTAGTGAGTTTCCTGGTATTATCTCCAAAGGGCATTCTGGCTAACTAGCTATTTTCTTCCCTAAAGACAGTCCATCTGATAGGCTAATTGGCTATGTCTACACTGACAAAATAAAGTTGAGTCCTGTGGCACTTTGCCAGTGACACCACTGCTTAAGTGGGCTTAGGGGGCTCAAGCCCTGAGTCCCAGCACCAGTGCGCCATGTCCCCTACCAAGCTGCCCCTCGTGTCTTCTCTGTCCCCATACATGGCTGGGGGTCTGGGGCCATGGGGCCCTGGGCCTGTGTTGCTCCTGCTTTTAAGGACTCCTTATTTGTTTTGCTGAACTAGACAAACATGGCTACCCTTCTGGAAGAAAAATTTAGGCTTCTGACTAAACGATCATCCAGGTGGGAATCATTAAGGCCTCTTCCGCATAGCTAGTGATGTAAACTAGCGTATTGATTAATGATAGGATAGCTAATTACAGTAGCAGCAAGGTCCAGTCACTGAGGAATGATCGTGGTTTTTGGTATAGTTGAGTTTTATTCCTGGCTCTGTCGCTGACGATCAATGTGACTTTAGGCAGGTGTCTTCACCTTTCTGTGCCTCAGTTTCCTCTCCCCACATTTTGTATGTCTTGTCTATTTTGAATGCCAGCTCTGCAGGTTGGGACTACCTCTCACCATGTCTCTACACAGCACCCACTGCCAGTGGGCCCCAGTCTAAGCTAAGGTCTCTGCTGTTAGCATAACAAAAATTGATAACACAAGTCGATCAATTTATTCTCCCTTTCAGACAGAAAAACAAAACAGCCTGTGAGGAGGGCTTGACATCTCTTGGTTTTTCTATCAGAGAAGTTATGATGCTACAAGACTTCATCTTGTGCTTTATATTTTTTTACTGAAGAAACATAATATATGAATATTTAATAGGCACTGAAGTTGTCACTGTCAATAGGATCCCTACACTCTGAAGTTGTGAATTTCTGCACCAGCAGCACTTACCACTATTAACCTAACCCCAAAATAGAATCCTAGTGTGGAGCCTCGCCAAGGGGAAAAAAGCTATGCGAGGCTAGATGCACTGACAAAAATAGACTGGAGTATATTAATAGACTCTAAAAAGAGACTTTTCAGCACATTCAGTTAAAAATGGACAAATATTACCTGAAAATGATAGTGTGAGCAGGTTTGTTTTCCAATCTGCTCGGAAATGGAGTCCATGTGCTGTATAGGGTCCATACCCGTCTTCTGTTGCAGTTTGCCTTTTTTAACAGATAAAGTAACTTTATGAGAACACAAAGTTCTGCACCCTTCTAGCCATGTTTAACTGTTCTTAGGCTCCACTCCTGGAATGCACTGCATCTAGGCAGAGCCCCAAGTCTGTGGCCTGATCCTCTTAGAGGTTACTGCGCGTCCCTGCAGACATGGAGGTCTGAGCATGTGCAGCATATTTCAGAATTAGGATTTTGTGATCTAGAGATGTGTTCACACACAATAAGTGTCAGGTCTGTTGCCACCCAAATTATTTACTGATGAGCACAGATGTACATAAACAATGTTTTTCGGTTTCTGTGAGCTAATCCTATGGTGCCATGACTAAGGTTTGTAACTTATTCAATAAATTATCCTCAATTTCTTTTGCTTTGTGTTGTCTCCCTTTTGGAACTGCAGGTTTTTTTCATATTTGATAATCCTAATTTCCCATGCTGAAAATGTGACTCGAGGGAGATCATTCCAGTTACGTACAATTTAATTTTAAAATACAATACATCCTTGATTTCCCGGACCCGGCTTTCCTGGACTTTGGAAGATTCGGACGAATCTTCCAACGTCCAGGACCCTGGCTGTGCCGCTCTGGCAGCCAGGGAAGAGGCAGGGGGCCAGAGGCTGCTCCACCGGCCTACCCGCCGGGCCTCACCACGGTAGGCAGAGCAGCCAGACAGCTGACCCCTAGCCAGCTGCGCCTCCCTGGGGAAGGAGGGGGCCGGCGCTAAGCTCTGGTGCATGGGGTTGGGCACTGCAGTGATCCGCCCCACTCCCAAAGAGTTTGGCCTGCTTTGCCCCCTGGCCATGAGCAGGCCCACTGGAGCCGGGGGGGCTGAGGCGAAGCAGCCCAAGCTGTTTGGGTGTGGGGAGGGCCGCTTCAGCGTCCCGACCCCATGCACCGGAGCTCAGCACTGGCCCCCTCCTCCCCCGGAGAGGCACGGCCGGTTGGGGGTTGGCTGTCTGGCTGCTCCGCCCGCTGCGGTGAGGCTGGGTGGGCAGGCGGGTGGAGCAGCCTTCAGCCCCTGTGCTGAGCTAGGGAGAGGAGGCTTTCAATTTCCTGGACATTTGGGAAATCTGGATGCCTCCTCCCCACCCTTTGGTCTGGAAAATTGTGGACCAACTGTAGTAGTATTGAACCATCAGTTGGAGGCTGTGCTATAGCTCCTATAGTAACAGCATGAGAAGCTTTCCTACAAATAATAAAGCATTGTAATATATAAGATTTTTTTTCACTCTAATAACATTTTCTTTTTAAGGAGTCATGGTGTTTAAGGTTAGAGGGAATCACCAGATCATCTTCTTTGACCATCTGTATATTGAGGCTACCAGCACTCATCCTCTCAACCCAGCAACCAAAATAGGACCAAAGTAAAACAGCTCTTTATCAGAACTGTTTAAGAACTGATGCGAGATTTCCTTCCAACGTTGTCTCACCTGTTTAGACTTCCCTGATGCAGAACAGGTAATTATGGTGATGCCATAAAAAATGTTTGTGTGGTGCAACTGAACATATTTCTGACTTTTCTTCTTGAGTTCATCATACTACCACTCTGCATAGAAATGGATTGGTGCCACACAGTTTAGTTTAAATGTTAAAAATGGAGTTTTTAAATGAATGTAATATATAGTACCCAGTACAGCAGTCCCTGTGTTACTTGTTCAATTAACTACTTCCCCCTCATTTAGGGTTGAACTTCAGACAAATGTTCAGTATATGTCTACTAAACTGAACAACTGATCAATTGTTGGCATTATAAATTGTCATCATTAGGTTTTAGAGCTGAGGTAGGATGGCTGGGGCGGTTCAGACCACACAGAACTACTACTTCATGCCATTTACTGACTCAGAAAGACACATCTTTGTTTTACACTTGGTTCATATTTGCAAAATTATCTTCACAGCCATGTGACTAGGAACATACACTGTCTAATTCAATCTGAGATTCTAGAGCACAATTGTGTGGTCAAGGGTGGGTTCCACATCAAATTCCATGGCGTACACCAAGTGCTGTCTACAATGCTAAGTTTATTCTATTGTTTCAGGGAGCAGGAAACAGTATTTTCACTTATGATGCGTGGTACAACATATTGTTTACCTGGTAGCAAAAACTTTAATTAGTTTCACCAACACAGTTGAAGGTGCCAAGTATCTCTTTTTTTTTTTAAAGGACTGTGACAGGGTGCTGAGGGGTAGAGGGAATGAATCTGTGATCAGTCCCCTGACAGGTTAGCTTAGGGGCAACAGAGCAGGTGGCTGGATTGAAGCATGATTGCCTAAGCACATCTGAGAAACCTGGGGGGGCAGGGTGGGGATTAGACCATGAACTGCAGCTACCCTGATGGCCTAGCAGGTTTTATGAGCCAGGCCTCGGGAGGCCAGAGGGGAAAGGAGAGCGTGCATGGAGGTGTTGTCTGTCTCCCTGGACCCTGAGCAGTCCTAGTAACAACTGTTCCAGGCAATACCCTATATGGTAGTGGGAGATTCTTGTATGTGTAGTAAATACACCATGCGTGGCTTCAAGGTTTGAGCCCTTTGTGGTCCTGAGGGGTACCAAAGAGAAGGCTGGTGAAAGGATGCTGTGCTATAAGAATCAAGTGTTGCTGCTGTTTTCTTACTATAAAAAAAAAAGTCTGTAATCGGCATCTGGTCATGTTTATTATGTAAATCCATACAAAGATTCCAGCATATGTGGTCATTTTTCCTTATTTATTAGGTTTTAAAAATACTAACTTCAATAAAAAAAATTGTAATTAATACAAAATCAATTTTTTCTGCAGTAAGCATTATCCCAGAAAGACCTTTTTCCCTATCGTTGAAGCCTATTTTCAGACCTGTATTAACCATTTTTTCCTAGTAGTTTACTTGTTATCATTAGTCATATTTGATTAGCATTCGCTTCATAGATCTAAAAATATCATGAAAAGTCTTCAGAGACTTAGCTAGCTTCATTCTGCTCTCATTTTCACTGTAAATCAGGAGTCACTTTTAAAATTAAGGGGAGTTAAACTGGTCTGGGAGGAGGCAAACAGGCTTGGAATGTGCATCTTGTATATGTTTGCAGTGTTGGTCCCAGGATATTAGAGGGGAAAAAACAGGGGAAGTAGTTTACCCAGTCCTGAAGAAGAGCTTTGCGTAAGCTTAAAAGTTTGTCTTTTTCACCAATAGAAAAGTTGGTTCACTAAAAGATATCACCTCACCTACCTTGTTCAATGGCTCACTAACTACTGGACTCTCTGTACTGTAAAGTCTTTTTAAATCGTAATTTGAGGGCTGTAACAACTCAGTCATAAGTTATAGGTTTATTATAAGAATGGGTGGGTGAGGTTTTGTGACTTGCATTGTGCAGGTGCTCCAGACTAGCCAATCATAGTGGTCCCTTCTGCCCCGAGAGTCTGAGTCACTTTGGCACATGTTCTAATTTTTTTAAACTTTATGGGCCTGATTATCTGTTAACTTTTCCTGTGCGTTGAAGCTTCCACTGAAGCAAGTGAATGTAAAATTTTACCATAGTGTCTTAATTTCATTTAGCATTGTGTCAATGACACGAGGTGCAAAGCAGTGGAGAACTGGGCCCAGTTGGATTCAGTTTCAAATAGGATATTTACAGTGAGACTCTAACAAATAAAATGTGTATAGTATGGATTATTTTAGCTAATCTGGCACTTTACTAAGAAGCAGCTCAGAAATATGTCAATCAAGTACTGTAGGTCTTATTTGGGCTGACAGAAGCTTGCACAGTTTTTGCATAATCCTCTGGGTTAATTTTTAAAATCCTTTAGCTTTTACAATAGGAATTTGCATTATGTGAAACCAAATCCTTCTGAAAAAAATCACTTCAGAGAGTCAGGACAAGCCCCACTCATTTTCCTGCTCTCATCAGAAAGAAGGGTGGGAGTCCTTAACTTATTCTCTTGTCCCCAGAGAGACAGGATGAAGATGGCTGGGCCCCCTTCATATGCCCTGTTACTCTTTTGTCTTTGAGGTCTTCTGTGAAGTGGGTTTGTGGTCTAGTCCTCTTGCTTATGTTCTCTTTCAGGGGCTCAGTCTGATCTCTCCTCCCTAATCATCTGCTTTCAGAGGAAACACCCAGGAGCCCCCCCCCCCCCCCCCCCGCTCCACACCTAACACAAGCATAACTCCTTTTGAGGCTGAATAACTTGCCTACTGCACCCTTACCTTGTAGCTGTTTGAGCGTTAAACATGCCATCCTGTAAAGCTTCATAGACTCATTAAATACTGTGGGACAGAAACACCTCAGCACTCAATGAAGGGAAATCATACCCAAGTTCAGGGGAAAAATTGATCCTGGGTGAGTGATCCAAGTAGGTCCTCCCTTTCTCCTCATTCTTACCACCAGATAGGGAATGGGCAGACCCCATCTTAATACCCTCTCCTTTGAAAAGGAGTGGAATATTGAACTCTTCAGCCCTGTGATGAGGGGAAACTAGGCGGTAGCCTCTTTCCCCCCCCAAAGACTATAGAGGTGAAAGGGGTTGGCTATTTTCCATTCCTCAAAGACAACAAAAATACGGAGAAAACGGGGTTTTGAAGAGGGGATGTTTTCCTCCTCTCTCTCAGGGGCAGGACCAACAAAAGAGGATGTTGTTTCACCCCCTCACCCAGCCACTTAATAATGTGTTTGTGCTGGCTTATGGGAGAGTGCTTCTTCCCTCTCTCCCCTGAAGGGAGACCAAGACCAAGACAGTGTTCATCAAAACTATGAGCTCCTAACTTCATGCAGCTGCTGAAAACAGATGTTTCCACTCTTAGCAGTAACCTAGAACTGGCCTTTTGTGGTTTTAAGTATTTGAGCAATAAAATGTGGAGTTTAATACCTATTATTTTACATTCAGTGTGGGCTGCTAAAGTAAACAGAAGTGTTGCACAACTGCACATTTCACTCCTATGAGAAGTACAAAGCAAAAATGAAAGTGGAGTTAGCAAATAATGGCCCCAGCTGCAGGCCTCAGAGCACAACCTAGGTGGACAGAATATAAATAAACCACAAGGACCAATCAGATACTATTACAAACTCAGGAGTTCACTGACTCAATAAGTAAATATTTTTCTAAATAATTTGGGCCAAATTCAACTCTATCTAGTTCAGGGGTGCGCCACCTCATTGCTGACTGAGGGCTAAAGTCACAGAAAGAGAGTAGGAACACCACCAAAATAAGCACTGTTGTTTAGTGATATGTCCTAGTCACAATTTCTTAGTACTGCAGTATTGCTCTCCTTTAGGAACTTTACCTAGAATCCCTCTTTTTGATGCTAGCCCTTTAAATCTGGCAGATGCAAGCAGTTGGAACCCTAAAGTAGCTGTGTGGAATTGGTAGCTCCTGGTTGCATTTTTCTCTCTCCTAGCTGGTAGGCAACTACTCTTTAAATTGCTCAGTAGAAAGCAACAGCACAGGCATTAGTGGTAAAAAGAAATGTGCAAAATGGTATAGGTGCTGGATTGATATGCAGGGCAGCAGATGCAGGCGTAAGAAGGCTTATGTGGTAGATGCTACACAGGGAGTAGCAGAGATACTGCATTAAGCTTGACTTCAAGGAAGGGTTTATGACCAGCTGAGCTCATTCAGTTCTATGTGCAAGGTAGCACTGTGAAGTGCAAGCAAAGGTGTGATTTAGTCAAGTCTGTCTGCTTTTAGGATGTGCCTGGAGCGGCGAAGTCCTTATTCACCACAGTCAGCAGCAAAGACATTGCTTGTGGAACCTTCCAGTCACACCTCTAGTATGATAGGGATGAATCATGCATGCAAACTGGGCATCCAAGTTTTGAAATGGGCTACAAATGCATTCAGTAGAAGATATTTAAAGTATAAGAAGGTGGGGCAGTTGGAAGCTGCTTCTTGCTTGGATTGCCATTTGGCCCTGGAAACAAAGACATGGGGTTGGGACCCATCCATTCCCTTCTGCTTAAGAGGTTGTTGTCATATGGGGCACTAGCAGGGAAGAAGGGATGGTTCCTGCATAGAAGTGCAAGGTATTGGCAAAGCTCTGTGGTACCATCTTTCCCTGCTTCTTTCTGCAACTGCACAGAACCAGCCCAGGGTGGGTAAAAATGTTTCTTAGAGACATGGAAAGTTATACTATGCAGTTCACATATTCCAATTCTATTTTAGTTTTCTTGCTCATCAAAGTAGCTTTGCATATTAATACTTAGTGGCCTGATATTTTGCTCACTCCTGTACAAACCTGTAGTAAATATGCTGAAACCAAATACATTGTAAGAGAGCAAATTCAGTGTTAGTAAGAGTCAGGTCTTGAGTGTGTGGCTAAGGTCGTCTCATGAATGACCTCTTCCTGCTGCCCTTGTGATCCAGCCTCACATGCCAAGCTCTAAATACCTCAAAAATATAGCATGAAGGTTGATAAAGAAGGGTTTAGGAAATAAAAATAGAAATGTGCTATTTTGTTCTGGACTCAGTATGTTCTTCCTCCTCCTCAATGGACATGGCTCTTAAAAGAAAGAGCAAGCTCTGTCCTGAGCCACTCATGCACAGTCCTCACAGCAGGTTTTGGCTTTGTCTCACCAAGAGGCAACTCTCATGCTTGCTTTTCAACAGACTACTGCCAGCAAACAGTGAGTTCAATAGTTTATCCAAATGAGCCTTCAGGTGCTCCCTTACCAGAGCTGCTCTTTGAGATGTGTGTTCTTTGTAGGTTGCTTCAGTCCTCTGCTTCTAGCTGATAAGAGTTTGACATTTTTAACGAACAAACATTTTGTTTACCAAGCATGATGTGGTCAGGATGAGCTTGTTACACAAGGCAGTGTGATCCAAAGGGGGTGGGGAAAGTTTACTGGGCTTAGTTCTTGCCACTGGTGAGACTTCACTTGAGAGTCTCTATGCTGGGTATTTCAGAGCATGTAATCAACTGGAATCAGGCAAATATGAGCTGCTGCAAAAACAAACAAATGAACCTAATTTAAAGACTTTTGGTTAACAATAGAACCAGTACATACCTTTCTTGACAAAACACTAGCTGTCCCTCACTTCCATTTTCCATCAGTGATGATACAGGTGAGAATTATGCACTATGCTAGCATATACATTGTCTCCACCCATATTTTCCATTACAAAATAGCTATATAGGTGGCACTGACTTATGTACAGTGTCATGTGAGGCAGCCATTGTGATAACTGCTTTGTATGATTCAGGCTTTTTAAATCTGATTCCACTCCTTTTGGGGTGCATGCAGAAGGCAGATGGTGAGAAGAATTAGTGAATTTTCACAATGTATCATGCACACTGAGTGGTGCAAAAACCAGTGAGCAATTTTTATATAAATAAGCCAACTTTTCTCAGAAGTGGTGACTGTTTTGGGTTTTTCTGTTCTAAGTGCCCAATTTAAGACACCTATGGCCTTTCTAGAGCTACTGAACTCCCTTTAGGGAAAAATTCTGGGAACACATTTGGCAGAATTGGCCTATTCAATAAAGTTGCAGTGTTTTGCAGCAAGGGTTCAATTTCAAGAAACTCCAGAGGAATGCTAGGCTCCTTGAGTTGCAGTGAAAAGATCTCCAAAACTCAAAAAAAAAAAAAATCATGAAACTGAATTTTGGTTTCCCACTAGCATTCATCCCATTGACTTTTAGTTGAAGTTACAGGTGCTCAGAACACCTAAAAATCAAACAAAAGGAGTGTTCTTCTGGACACCCAAAACCCAATGAACCTGCAATGAGGCCCTCAGTCCCAATGAAGATTATGAAAATGCAGAGCACCATGCTTTCAGGGAACCACATGAACTTCAGTTGGGCTTCCACGTGGGTTCAGTGATTGATCCACATGTTGTACCTTGCAGGCTTAGAGCCCAAGTCATTACTTTACAAAATGCTGGGCATTTTGAATGAATGCAGTCAGAGCAGCCCAAAACATGGGGGGCTGATTTTAGCTGAGAGCTTGTGAAAAAAATTGGTTTTACCATAAGCTATAGTTTTAGTCTTTTCATTTAAGAATGGGTCCATGGAATTAAAATCTTTTAAAGAATCTAATTCACCTTCTAATTCCAAACTCCCCACTGCCTGGTCCTCAAAATTATATTCTGCAAGCCATGAGGGTCCTTCAGGTGAATGGTGTTCCATATGGTCTGTATTGTATGTCATACACATAAGAGCTGAGAAAATAATGAAAGGATCTTTTCCTCTTGTGGCAAACAGGGTCTTAAAAAATAATTGAAGAGTATAAAAATCAACACCATAGTTTTCCAATAGATAGTCCATAAAGAATTTGGGACTCTATTCTTCCTCCGTCCTGGAGAAAGCATTTGCTCTTAAGACCTCCATGCAGTTCACTAGAATCAAAATTCCAGTTAACTCTCGCCACTGTTTGGTCACAGGGTTTTTCATTTTGTCCAAAGCCATCTGCAGGTCTTGTAACACATCTCTATAGCTGTCTCCATAGTGAGCACCCCAGGTGTACAGAAAATCATATGCAGGTTTCCACATCATCTACAAAGAATTTATTTAAATGTTAGGAGAAAATAAAGCAGTGTACAATGACATATCTAGATCCATTATAAAGGGTATAACAATTAAAAAGTCCTAGAAAAGGAAACAAATTACTGTGCTCAAAAAGCAAAAGTTAAAGTACTTTCTCATATAAAGCATATTTGGGTAAAAACTGCAGTGCTTATATATGCTATTAGCTTTTTCTGTAGATATTGATGGTTTAGTGAAATAAGTAGCAATAAAAAAAAATAGCATCCCTTTAAATGAAGATGCTATCAAATTGACAACCTTGCTTCCATTAGAACGATTTGTACTTAGTATAGTTACAAATAATGCTAAACATCACCAATACTGGAAAGATGGGGTGGGAGGTGGAATATTTTCTTGTTTCAGTTTGTGTGCATTTAACTGCAGTTTGCATACTTTGAACTTCACTGTATTCTATTGATGGTCAGGTGCACTTGAGTTATGAATCAGAATTTTGGTATCTCCCTTATGAACCTGTCTGAAGCTCACATGCATCCTTTTGCTCACACGTTGCCAGAAGGTGACGACAGCAGCAGGCAGGCTGAAGCTACAGAAGCAATAGGCAAGTAAAAGAAAAGAAAGAAGGGTTGGCCTAAGTGCATTTGGAGTTGTTGCTATCTGTGGCTTTGATCCTACAAACACTGAGGTCACTAGTGCAGAAATGTTTGCCTGTATGTTGTTTATGAAAATCAGCAAGGGAGCAGAAAACCCTTTATAAAATGTTAACAGCAAAAATCAGGACATAGATTAAAAGCACCTTAAAGTGTGTCATCACCTTTCTTAATTTAGAAAATTCAAATTGCTAGTGCCTCTTTTAAAGTACTCCTGTTTAGTTCATGACAAGCAGACTTTATGCGGCAGAGCTACAGCTCAGTTGTCATAGTTCCACTGAAGTCATTGGTGCAATTTTCACCAGCTGAAGATCTGCCCCTATGTCTTTTAAAATGCAGATAGATGCGGGGGTCAGAGAGAGAGAAGCACAGCTTTATAGGAATCTATATCTGACAGACTTTCAGATCAAATTCCCTCATTTTGCTTGGTTTACAAATAAACAGGTTTTTTCCCTGCTAGCCGCTACTTCTGCAAACTTGCACTAGGCTGTAAAAGTCAAGCTGTGTTCTTTCTGGTTTAGTGAGTGATCATCATCTGTAATAAAGATTTTGCAACTGGAACTTAGCAATTGTGTAGTTAACAAGTGTGTAGCTGAAACCTAAAGTGGGATGGAATCCAACTCTCTTTCCCAGAGGTGCATTGACTTTGCTATGTCCATGAGAATATAAAGCGAACAGATAGAACTCTGTGTGGATATACAGAGCTATTGATTAGGAAGGTACCACTTCTGCATAGACTTTGATTATTCCTGCACTTTGAGGTTTCCACTGTTACCTCCTTATTGACTGAACCAGTTATCCAATTGAGGGACTTGTGAGCTATGTTCCCTTTAAGTTGTGTGCATGTGCGTGTGCACACAGGCCATAAAAACCCATGCACACAACAAAATAAAGCCTGCACAAAAAAATTAAACTGCTAGTATTTTTATGCCACTTTAAGAAAGCGGTTTCAAGTAGCATGTTTCAAATAAAGTTTTGTAATTTTATAAAATCCTTTCCATCACTATATCAAAATAAAATTTAGCTATTATTTGCATCATACACACTTGCTTTTTTGCACTCACAAGTTTGACCACACTCACTGAAGTGCACATAAGTTAGGACACTGGTTCCAAAAATTTGCACAAAAGAAATTTTTTTGCACACACAGCCTATGAGAAATTAGAGGGAACATTGCTTGTGGGTTATTTTGAGTAAAAGGAGAAACTGAAAATGGAGTCAGGTATTTCTTTTGTCCAATCCTATTTATTTACATAGGCTGTACAAAGTCCTGATTCCCTGAACACAGCAGGAATCAAAAAACACAATTTCTTTGCTCACAGCTCTTGCCAGCACTTAGCCCAAAAACTCACCTGCTCAGCTTTTTTCCTCAGGGTTACTGGTGTTTCTGTGGTTGTGACCTTGGCTTTCTGCTGCTTCTCTCCAACATTCACAGGGTTGCATCAAGACCCAAGGGGGCTGGGACTGCTCATTCTTGTGCTTTCTCCACTCCCAGCAGTAGTGCCCAGGCTAGGGGCAGGGTGGCCTGTGGTGCGGGGGTGTGGGGTGCATAGCACTGAGAGAATCCAGGGTCCACGGCCCAGTTAGCACTGTAGGGGATGAGGCATCTGAGGCCCATGGCCTGGCTGGCACTGGGGCTGGGGCAGTGTCTGGGGACCTAAGGCCCAGTCAGCTGCCGTGGGGCTAGGGCCAGAGGCTGCAGTCCACGGCACTCCTGCCCTGCTACCGGGCTGGCTAGCCTGAAGATGGTTGTGGATTGGCAGATGGGCAGGCTGATGGTGGGCTGCAGTGGTTCACTGCTTGGCTGGGGCTGGATTCTGGGGGAGCCCTCCTTGAGGTCAGGACCTGGGGCTGCAGCCCTAAAATTCCCTGCTTTAATCCAGCCCAGGATGCATACATCTCCCCCTGACAATACTCAGCAAATCCCCTCCACCCATATAGGTCAGTTTCTGATAAGCCTTGAGTGTCCTTGTGCTTTGGTTTTAAGGCGTCGTATGCAGTTCCTTAATAATAAGAGCGATGCCTAGTTCTTATATAGAACTTTTCATCCGTAGATCTAAAAAGGCTTGTCAAAGGAGGTATCATTATCTCTGTTTTACCAAACGGGTAAACAAGTTACAGAACACTGACGTGACTTGCCCAAGCTTACTCTGGAAGTAAGTGGTGGAGAAGGGAACTGAATCCAGGTCTCCTGAGTCCAAAAAATAGCTGAATTGTTTCCTACCTTTATCCCATATCATTTGAAGGACAGCTGTTTCACAGCGCTCCCCACATCCCCCCCACGTTTCCATGAGGTTTACTCTAACCTAGCACAATTTTATAGCTAGAGGTAAACATTTCTGGTAATGAACAAAATCTTAGTTGTGATTTTTTTCCCCATGCTCATATAACATGCTGAAACAAAGGATTTTGAAACAAAGGATTTTGAAAATAAAGATATTCATTTACTGTATTTAGATATTTTAAGAAGTGCATCACTGTAGAATCACATACGCCAGACAGTTGCTGCACTCCTGGTGCTTAGTAAGCAAAATCAGCTAAAAAGCTGTTGCAATGGACAGCTGGTTATTCTCATGATGTAAGGGAATTACTAGCTCTGTATAGCCAGGTATGTTGGCTCTGTGTCATTCTCTCCTTTCCCTGGAATAGGCGGAGGGCCAGGGTGTGAGAAACAGTGAAGAGATGGAGCTGCAGCATGCTGTACCCAGTGATCCTCAGTGGCTTAGGAAAGGAAGAAAGGGTAGAACCGCAAGCAATAACAAAGCTGCCCTGTTTTGTACCAGAGGGTAGTTTGGCCTTAGGCAGCCAGAAGACTGGAAGAAAGGTGGGTAGAAGAAAAAATTACCCTTTCCATCCCTTCTGCTATATTAAGCTTTTCTCCAGCAAATCTGAAGATTTATCCCATATATCCCTGTATATAGAATCATAGACTATTAGGGCTGTATGGGACCCCATAAGGTCATCTAGTCCAATCCCCTGCTAAAATCAGGACCACTCCCACTAAACCATGCCAGCGTTTTGTCCAACTGGGTCTTAAAAGTTTCCAAAGATGGAGATTCTACCACCTTCCTGGGCAACCTATTCCATATTACAGACTGTGGCACAAGTTCAAAATGGTTATGGAAATTTACTCTGTAATGAATTTGTGAAGGTTACTAGCTAAGCTGCAATCTGCATGCAGTGGTCTTTATTGCTATTAATGTTCAATGCTTTTACACTTCAGTGCTATCTCCACCATTAGCTGAATGTGTTAGTTGGAGGGTGTGATGGGGAGTCTGCCCTGCACAGGTTAAAATATGGTTAAAAGAGGTTCTGGGAGTTGCAACCAATCCCGAGGAGGCTGCTGGGGAGCCGATCAGAACCCACTGACCTGATATAAGTAGGAGCAGCCAGGCAGCACAAATTAGTTCTTTTCAGGAGTTTGAAGGGATCAGAAGGCCAGGAGCCAGGACGGCTCAGAGTCAAGGTCCTGAAGTAAGGGCCAAGAAGGTACTGGTAGCTGTGAGGAAGTAGCCCAGGGAAGACTTGTGCAGACTTAGGTGTTGATGTGGTGCAGGGTGTTGCACTTAGGGTCCCTGATCTAGGACCTGGAGTAATAGGTGGGCCTAGGTTTCTCCCCACCTCCCTCAGACCAGTAGGACTATGGTGGTGAAGAATGTGGCAACCACTGAAGAAAGTGGCAAGCCAGCACTGTCCAACAACTTCCAAAAGAGAGGAGAATAAAGACTGTGGCTTGGCTGGAGGGCTGAGGCTAGGAGAGATATAGGGGAGCTAGGATGGATTGGAGAAGGCCATCCCAACGATGTCAAAGTGATGGACCACAGGCCACAGATGGGACTGTCAACTTGAGCTATTCCCCTATAACATTGCTGAGAGGTGCTCATCTGATGAGGATCGTGCCAACCTGTCACAGAAGTTTAAAATGTGAGAATTTGATGTGAAAAGTGCCATCAAACTGGAAAGCTGAAGATGCCAAAGCAATATTTTTAAAAGTTCTAGGGATCTAAAAGGCACACCAATCCAATCCAGCTGTGATGATCAATACAAGATCATTAGTAAAATGCCATCATACAAAGCTTTAAAGAAAAAAGCTTTCAAATTCACCCACTAAACTGTAATCATGATGCAAGAACAACTCATTTACTGTGCATGTGCCCATAAGTTCACTGAGGGGAAGAAAACAAAGAGCTATTCTTTCACTCTGAAAAATTAAATTGAAAAAATGTGGTGTGCACAGCATCTTCTTTATAACAAAACATGTTTACTGCCAAAGCCCTTGGATAGGATCCCTCATGTGGAGATAGTAAGGAAACTACAGTAAGGCTGTCAATGTACCAGCTTAGAGTGGTTCAGCTACACCAATGCAAACACCTAAACTGTTATAAATCAGGGTTTTAAGTTAACGAGCATCCACACATTGTGTTGTAGTGGTTTTAAATAAACAAGTTAAAAATAACACTTCAGTGCAATTTTGTCAGCTGATCTTGGGAAATCACTTCATTTTGCTGCTATGTGCTGCAATTTCCCCATGTGAAAACTGGGGATAATGACACTGATGATATTTCATACCTCATATTAATGACAAGAGCTGGAAGAATTAGATGTTGTTGTTATTACTGATTTATTTGTGTGTCAACCAGATCAAAGCAGTCATACTGTGAGAGATGATCATGTATCAAATAGCCTGAATGATTATTCATTACTAATGTTAATTTTGAATTTAAATAAATTGATGCTTTTTTCATTATCTAGCCAATGTTACAGATGGCTGAACAGTATTCAGCATATATTTGATTCAATTAATGTTTTCTGTTATTAATCACAAATCATTCCCAACAGAGGTCCAACTTACTAGCCCATAGTCCTCAGTAGTATAGTCATGAATTAGAAACCCCTTATGCAAAAGGACTCCAGATCCTAATACAATGTTTTTGTCCCTGGTATATGTTAAGAAATTAGTAGTAGTAGTCATTTTAAGTTATCAGATGTGTGATAACATTGTAAAGATATTTAGGGTGAAAATGTGTCCCCATTGAAATAAATGACAATACGTTTTCATTCTGGCCTCTGACGTTTTTGTATGTACAATTACATGTATACAAGAGGCATTTTGTGACCATAAACTATCATGTGACAGTTGGACATGCCATACATTTGTTCCCTCTGGGGGAAGGAACATTTAGCAATGCCTCTCACGTTATATGAGTTGATTTGAAGAAGAATATTGATGGTAAGAAGAATCAGATTTATTCCTACATCTGGTGGGTTGTAAGTCTTCTTTGGGTTGACATTGTTTCTGCCATGTATCTTTGCATTTATAGCTTCAAAACATTGTATGTTTACTTTTTAATACATATGCACCTAGAATATATCTATATTCATTTAAAAAATAAGTGATTAAACAAACTGACAAACAGGTGTAGCTCTTCCTAGAAAGTTCTTTAAAAAAATGCCTCTGTTTGCATGTGTGTGTATGTATGTATACGTGTACATAATCTCATTAGAGTCAGAGAAGGAATAAAACTGTTGTACAATTTAGTTCCTTTTTGTGTCAAATAATATTTTAAGTACAGTGCAGGCCGCAAACTAAATGTAATTTTTCTTGTAGGATATGATATTTATCTTGTCAAAAGTCAGAATCTGCCAGTATTGATGTTTAGGCCTCACCATACAAATGAGAGCAGCAAAATACTTTTGAAAACCCAAGGGCATTCTTCTTAATCTTTCAGTGGGAGTAAGATAACTATTACATTTTCCCTAAGTGTAAGGTCACTTGTTGACTGAAGGTGGTGAAAAATGTTTATGATGACTCCCATTTCTACTTGTGTTGTCAGATTTGCTTTGATGCAAGAACAATATAATCAGTTAAAATAAAATCGATACTGAATTCAGCTTTGGGAAATCATTTACTATAAAAATGATAATTTAAAGAACTCTCTCAAAGATGTTCTGATTCCTTGGTAGTGCTAACAAAACATAAAAGTAATATAAATGAATAGGCTATAAATTACCAGTGTGTCTTGACTTCAAAAAGGTAACCTCATACCTGAATAGTTTTAAAGCAGCAAGCTATGTTTTGGCAGCTTTCAGTTTCCAAAATCAAATTCTACCAGAGGACTGAGTGAGCATAAGGACTAAGCTATTTTCTCAACCCAGGAATTAGTCTTTCTGGAAAGGGGATTTTCAACTTCATTTGTAGACCATCATGAAGGCCTTTGCCCCACATACTTGAAATTATACATCATCCCAGTAGGAAGCATTTCAGTTTTTCAGTGAAAAAAACAACAGCATTGGGTATATTTTTAGCAATTTGTAGTGCAGTTTAGCAGCTGGATACAATGAAAGGAATCAGTAGCATCTGCCTAGCCAACTCTCTGAGGGCCACCAGCATGTGGTCTGTAGACCACACTGTGAGAACAGCTGGTCTAGAAAAAGTATTGAGGTAAATTGATGACTGGTAGGGGATATACAACAGTAATTCTACATATACCACACCTATGGACTTCCTATTCTGTGACTGCCAATGTGACATCTGCTGCAAACAATGAATGTACTGTTTTTAAAGTTTACATCAAGGGAAAGGGGTTTTTCCCAACTAGTTAATCTTCCGCTTTTGTATCATATAGCATGCACTGGCATATGGACTTCATGACCATGGGCACCTACTTTTCTTTAGATGATTTATTTTCTATCATTTTATTTAGTATTTATGCAACACCATACACCTGCATGGCACTGGAGGGTAGTTAAAAAGGCCTGATCCTGCTTTGAGTTAAACAGGGGAAAAACTTGAAGGAACTCCTTGGAAATCAGTGGATTTACAACTGTGGAGGCGAAAAGAGAACCAGGCCTATTGTCTCTGCCTCAGAGAGCTGACAATGTGTTAGATGTACCGAAAATGGCTTGAAGTCAACAAAGGGAGGGAGGGGCAGGAAAGAGTGGACTAAGCACTGTAGCAAGTAAGATGCTGAGATTTAATGGATGTGCAAGTTTTCTGTATAGTCTGTAGTGACTATTTTCTGTTTGGTTTTGGAATTTTAGAATGAGGCAAGGCAGAAGTGCAATAAAAAGTGCTAGTGTTGTTTAGTAGAATGGACCATTCATTGTCTAGAGAGCACATGCTGGTGAGCCTCAAAGAGCCGGTTAAGCACATGCTGCTTCTTCCCCTCATTGTCTTTAGCTGCTAAATTGCTTTAAAAATTATGCCTAAGTGCTAACAGTGGATAGCTAACTAAAAGAAATGCATTTGAAGAGGCTTTTGAGTGACAGAAGATGCATTCAAGCACATATAGGACAAAGTACTATAAAGATATGAGGAAGAGAAGGCAAAGAGAGCAGAGAGGTAAGAAGAATGAGCAGAGCATGGGAGGCAATTTGGGAAGTAGCTAAAAAAAACAAGAGCTGAGATACAGAGAGGAACAGAATTGTGCAGAGCCATGAAAGTGAGGTCAAAGAGTTCGAATTTTATACTGACAGACACTGGAGCGACTCAAATTAAAGGGGAAGGGCACTTGATCAGAGCAGCAGGAAGGGACAATCATTATTGCTGACATGCTGCAGATACAAGAAGGGGAAGGGTCAGGGATTCTGGAAGGCAAGTGGTGCACACTAAGAGTGAGGGAGAAGAAACAAGATTGTTGTCGACCAGATACGAAGAGAGAGAGAAAAAGAGGAGCAAAAAATTACCGTAAAATGTGTGCTTAAGTATTACAGTCGTGATATGGAAAGGAATAATGATGAACTCAAATTTTGCCATGTACACATTGTGGACGTTCCAAAATATCAAGATGGGAAGAGGTACCAGAAAGGTTAGATGAAATAGGAGTCTATACTGAAGGAGAGAGATCAGAATGGAGAGAGAGTCTTCAGTATCGGCAGGGGTTACAACAATGCAGGAGGCTGTCCAGGAGAAAATCTTGGCTAAGACTAGAGTCCTGGATACCATCAAATAACAAGGGCAAGCAGGAGAACAAGGATCCACTAATGAATAAACATCCCTGAAGTAATGGAATCAAGATGTTGTGAAATGTGAAGGAAGGAGACGGTCTTAAGGATAAGTGGGTCTTAAAAACAGGAGATTAAAGACACCTGAGAAATGAGAAATGCTTACCTTTTACTTAGCATTTTTCATCTACCTGGCTCACAAGCTTTACTAAGGAGTTTCCAAAGGGATAGCCGTGTTAGTCTAGTCCAGCAAAAAAAAAAAAAAAACAAGAAAAAAAACACCAAGGAGTTGTGTGGCATTTAAAGACTAAACAGATTTATTTTTTGCATGAGCTTTCGTGGGAGAAGATCTCACTTCGTCAGATGCTTCAAAGATGGGTGAACTTACAGAATGGAAGTTCACCCATCTTCGAAGCATCTGACGAAGTGAGATTTTTCTCCCACAAAAGCTCATGTGAAAAATAAATCTGTTTAGTCTGTAAGTGCCACACGACTCCTTGGTTTTGTTTTGTTTTTTTGTTTTTTTACTAAGGAGGACAACTGTCATTAGGCCCATTGCAGAGAGTGAGACTAAAGGACAAAGACTTGTCCAAGGTCACAGATTAGGGCAGGAAGGTCACAGGGCTGAGAACAGAGGTAAGTCTCCTGGCTCACAGTTTAGTTCCCCATCCATTAAGCAATGACTCCTCCCTGGGGCCAAGCATCCCTCAGACTCAGAAAGGAAGTGACTTGTGTTACGGTCCTTTCCTGTGAAGAGATAAGGAGCCTGACTGGGAGAAGGGAGCACAAGAAAAATCATAAATAAAAGGCAGAAGTTCTTTGGCTACAGATAATCCACCTCAATGGCTTTGAAACTAAGCAAACACTGAGGAAGATGAAAGAGTGAAGGGAGGGTTAACTTGAGTAAGGAAAGACCATGCTGAAAGCAAAGGGTAGGTGAGTGATAAGAAAGAAGGAAGGAAAAAGGCTAATTTTGAGGGAGATGGGATGGGCCTTAAAGTGGAGGAAATATGCTGAGGTTTGAGGTGGACAGAAGCTAAGATTTCAGAGTAAACTGGTATTCTTTATTTGATTACAGTCACAGAGGTCTCTGAGATACCTATAAACAAATGATCAGATGAAGTTCCTGCCCTGAAGCCCTTGCAGTTTAAATAGGGAGACAATCAAAGGAGAACACAAGATAATGGGGAAAAATGGCTAATACTATATTTGCACACAGGAAAAGTTGCTGTAAATATTTTAGCAAGGCAGTGCAAGTAAACAAGCAGAAAGACATACCTCCAGGGCAACTTCTCCACTTCTGCCTCTGTGAGGTGCTTCATAAGCCTCAATTTGTTGTTTTGTGAGTCGGGCTAATCTTTCTGCCAGCTCTCTCCAGCATTTGCCAAGCTTGACAGCCGAAGTCAAAAGGACAGTTTCCTGGGTAATATGTGCTACTAATCCTTGGCAATCTAGCTTCAGAAGTGCCTGCAGTAACAATTGTTAGAATCAAGCAACTTGGTCAGTATTCAAGACCTAATAATTATTATTTGTTCTTGTAACTATCCAGTAGATCTTTTCAAATGTTAAGGAAAGCCAAATCTTTTTAGGTTCTTTATAAATAACTAACTGTATTTAGACCTTTGGTACAGAAAGGGATTGCCAATTATTTTTATAGAAAAGTTGCCCATAAACTCAAGAAAAAATGAAACTGGCATCCCATTGCTTCGGCATTCCAGTGTCCATTAAATTCTGCCAAGTTTGAGGATCCTGAAGGGAAAATAGCCTTCTCCAATATAAATATTTGGGACCTAAAATTTAGCTTCAGGAACCTTAAAAATGAAATCAGAGCATGACTATAATAAGGTGCGGTCCTTGTTTCACTTCTTTTCCAGAAAATCACTGATTACATTGGCCAGAACATTTTAATTTAATCCCTCCACATACCTGATAATTTGCCGACTATGATGCAAACTTGCAAGGACACAAAAAAGGAAAACAAAATGTGTTATTTGGAAAAATCAAAATTAAAATGGTTCCGGTAGAAATGTCCTGAAATGAATATATATAATATTTCTGCTTTCTTATTGGCTTAGATTAGAATAGGGTGGAAAATATTTTCTTTTTTTCCTGCAGAGAATTTTCTATGGAAATATTGATCATTCAGTGAAATACCAAAAACCAAAATATAGTAGCCAAAAATTAAATTGGGTTTTCAAATAGTCAGGGATGGGGATTTTTTTTTTTTTTTTGATGCAATAGCAACATTTTCTGCAGAAAGCAGATTCTTCTGGGGAAACTTTGTTGAACTGACAACCCAATTTTCTATTTTAAAAAACTCTTTTAAAGGAAAATTTTCAGGGGGTGGGGGCACAGTTTGGGGGGCTGAATGAAACCCCTGATCTGTTCTTCCAGACCATTTACGGACAGAAATAATTTGACACAAATAGTAATAGTGTTCATTGCAAGTTACAGATTTCATTTAGAATAATTACAGCTCTGGTTCTGAAGTCCTTACGCTGGCCAAACTCCAACTAAAATCACCAGGAGTTTTATCTGTGTCTGGATTTCAGGGCTGGCACTCAGATCACTAAATAAACCACCATTAGGAATTTTGCATTTTACTGCTTTAATATTCTTGCTTCTATAAAATAACTTTCGATGTTTCCTGTTGAAGTTGAAGGGAAGGGAAATCTGACAAGTTCCATATAAAGGGCCAAATTCTGAAAACCTAGGGCATGCATGTGCTTGTGCGTATGGAAACTTCCTTGCCCCATAACTGCCACATCACTCAGGCTACAGCAACATACACCCTTCCTTTGCCCAGGGTTTTCTGGACAGCTAATCTGCATTTTAACAGAATAACCCAGTCTACTGCTGTCCCTCCTGTCCACCTTGCCTATTAACTGCTTCTGTACATTGATGTGAAAACAGCTACAGCACAACACTGTTCCAGAGGGAGATTGTGGTTGGACTCCTCCACCCTGGCCTCCGCTCTGGTTGGACTCCCCCCGCCTGGCCTCTCTTCCCATACGTCACTCTATGTAGCTGACCTGACAGCATTGTTGCAGTTTTTGTGCTTCTTTGCCAGGTGGGAATCACAGGTTTTCTCCAAAGTTCCTAAATCTGCCACACTAGAATTAGATTTAAGCTGTGCTACACTGGTGCGTATCTGGAATAAGCCCCCTTCAAGTCAATACAATGGAAAACAGAATCTGGCCCAGTATGCTTAATGTGCACACTTTTTGTCTAGCTGGATAGATCTAATAATATATAGTTCAAAATACAAATGCAGTTTTTGCACATGCTCCATTGAGCAGCACTGGACTCTCTTGAAAAACTCAGCTTCACCTCACTGTAAATATTAAAAAGACCTTTGTATAAGCGGCATGATATTATATTTGTAAATGTAGCTTTCATAAAGGCAGCAAGCCACATTTGCATTTTAGAGCTGGAAATTGTACACCATTCACAGATAAGCTATTTCGTTAGTCCTCTGATGCTTTATCCTGGCACCTGTGTACATTCTCAGTCTTAAAATGAGGTCTTCACACAACTCTTGTCTCCATTCGATAGGTTAGTTAGTTTCCACTTTACTGTCACCATGTGGGACTATAAGAACTTTACTCAGGCTATTCTGCACTGCAATTTATGTGTGAAGACAAACAGCTCCTGAACAACGTGACATGGACAGTGCCGGTGTGAACAGTGCTATGTTGAGGGGAGAGTTGTCTCCCATCTACACAGAGTGGCTACACAAAAGATCTTACAGTGGTGTAGCTGCCTCTGTACAGCTGTGCTGCTGTAAGCTCTCCAGTGTAGACACAACTTCAGTTTGCAAGTGGCCACTGCTGCCATCACCTTGAGGTAGTGTACGTGTATGAGTTCCTTTGTATTCCTGACTTTTCAGAGGAAATGGATTAGTTATGTCAGGTAGCACTGTGAGTGTGTCTGCGACATAGGAGTGGCTAAAAGTATGCCTACACTGCCATTAAACAACCCTGGCTGCTCCTCTCACCCAACTCAGATCTTGGGGGCTCCACCATGGGACAGTCTAAATGCAGGATAGACATTTGGGCTCTGACTGTGGCCCACAGTTTGGGACCCTATGTGAGGGGAAGGCTTAGTAGAAGAGCCACAGTTGTGAATTCCTTAGAGAGCCATTGTTCTAATAAATATAAGACCTGGCTCTCAGCTGTTCTTAAATAAGCCTTGTCTCTTTACCAGTCTAAGAGCCCTAGGCAGTACTATGTTAACCTCAACTCCACTTTTTCTTGGTTTAACAGAAATGCTGTTTGGGTTTGTTTTTTCAGAAGTAGATTATCTGAGGGCTTTTATAACTCAACCATTCACCAGAAAGTTTGACATACAGAACATTTTGAAGGAAAACGTTACTGAATCTGGTGAGGCTTGTCACAATTTGCAAGTCTTCCTCATGAAAATCTGAACTTCTAAAAATAAGTGTAATGATTTAATTACATTTCTTGAGCAGTGATAACATGGATTATTGAGGTGCCAGACACAGAATCATAGGAGATTAGTGTTGGAAGGGACCTCAGGAGGTTATCTTCTAGACCTCTATCTAGATATGGATTGCTTTATATAAAAAATCAAGTCTTCAGTAAATAAACTGTTTTCCTTGCCTTAAAAATATGATTCTTATTTGATAGGTCGCTAGTTTGATAGGTTTAGGTTTGTAAAGAGAGACAGCTTTCACTTTTAGATCAGTGGTTGAAATTCAGATTGAATTGATAGTTTAACAAGTTCCTAATAATGCAGTATTTATAAAACACTTCTTTTGTGATAAAAACTGGGTTTTAAACTTTTTTCCACAAAAAAAAATCATGGTTTCTGTCATCCCAAGGAACCTACTACTGAGCAAGACTCCTCTAAATTTTTACAAATTGGACGATATATGTACTGGCTCAGTTAACATACCTTTCTGTAGTTTGTATTGAATACTGCTTTATTTTACATAGCTTATCTGCTCAAATTATTTAAACTTGGGTGTTTATAGTGTTCAGTTACTATATTCATATTTGCAAAGATCAACAATGCTAATGTAGTACCATATTTCATTACTTTAAATAATTACTGGTAAACTGTATTCATTTACTATTAATACAAAATAGATGAGTTCATCTGAGCAGTACTTACAACAATGAGTTCATAAAGAAAATGCCTTCTGGGTCTATTAGTGTGGCAGTCCTCCTTCAATTTCTTTACCACATATCCAACTCTTTCTGATTCTTTATCGGATGGCACCTCACTGAAATCATCCAATGACATATGTGAATATCCTAGTACATCAGCCAAAGCTTTCCAGTTGTAAACTTTCTCTGATACTGTGGATAGGACTAAGGAATAAATATATGTCAGTTTCTTAAAAGGCAGTGCAATTTGTTCCAGAAGATTCCTGGTTGGCAGCATGCTATCAGTGATATCCATAACTTGTTCTTTTAAAATCACTTTTACATTTTTACAGTGCACAAGGCCAACTCTCCTTCTAAGAACTCCCACATACCATTCTTTTAGTTTAGCTTGTCCAATGGCTTTTACTTTATCTTCACCAAGAAGTGCTATTGTGTCCCCTTTAAAATACTCTAGCAAATAGGCAATCTTATTTTGACGTAACACAGTTTTCAAGGCTACTCCATAGCTGGTAATATTTAAAGTCTTATCTTGAAACTTGGGGTATATAACTGTTGGTGTCAATAAAAAAGGAGCAGATTTGATCTCTTTGCGTTTCTGTAAGCGGTTTGGCTTACTAGGCATCCCAGTTAATTTTGGAGCTGGATCAGGAGTTGTAATATGGAACTGGGTCACTAGATTGTTATTTGAGACTTCAATCTGAACTAGGAAAGTGAACAAATGCATTTCCACAGTTCCCAGTACATAAAATGGAAATTGCTGGTGGACAACTTCACCTGCTTTCAGCTGCTCTTCTTTAATTTCTTTTCTTTGATCTTCCACCTTCACTTCAAAATCAGGATCACAGGATACCAAAGAAACACTTAGGTCTTGTGGCTTATCAAGTAAAAATGTGTGTTTTCCCCAAAGCTGAAACACAACTGGAGGCATGCTTTTTGCACCCTTTTTAATGTCACAAACTGTGAGTTTTTCTGGAATGTAGTTATGACTAAAGATTGCAAAAACAGCAGTGAAAGAAGGATGGATATGTTTGGGCCCATAAATTCCAATGGAGAAGGTTCTGTGGATGTAGTCCCAAATAGATGTAGCCAGAGACTGAATTGGGTTTACTTGTACTGCAACCACTGTGTACATCACATGGCTTAGGTCTGTCAACTTCACTTGCATGGTGTCTTGGTAAATGTAGGAGTTATGTAGCTTTTCAAAAGGGCCATCTTTGCTGAGACTATAAAAACACACAATTTCAGTCATAACTTGACTGAAAGGATCGTTCTTCACTTCAGCTGTGATTTTCATTTCTAGTGAAATGTCTTCCATTGTGTTGAGGTTACTTAAAGTGAGTTCTATCAATGGGCTCACAGTGCTTGAAAGATCGTGGTTAAGTGATTCAGGAGGGTTAAGAATAGCTCTTAAACCAACCTCTTGGAATTCTCCAAGTGATACATGACCCTTGGGGAAATGAACAGTGATATCAGAGTTAGGTAGCTGCACTGAGCCCCCTTCATGATTCAGTTTACAAATGACATGATTGTCTGTAGGTTGTGTTTGTGCCCATCCTGGACTATGACTCATCACATCTAAATCTAGACAAGATCGGGTCAGCTGTCTGTGACTCAGCCAAGCCATCTTATAGGCTTCACGGTCATTTTGAAGCCATTCCATGTCTGAAGCTAAAATCTGGTCAGGGGATGCTGTGTTGTCAGAATCAAATCGTTTGGCATCTACAATGTCCAATAGCTCAGAGGCACTCTTAGATCTCCCAGATTTCCTTGACGAAGTTTGTCTTAGAAGATGATCAATATCTAGTTCATCACCTGATGAAGCAAAAGAATCTCTGTTGCTTGAATTTCTGGAGAAAAGATGGGGATCTTCTTTTAAAATTGAAATATTTTTATTGTTCTTATCACCACTGCTTAACTGAGCTACATCATATACAAATGGATTGGATGTTGACAGTTCATTCCAGAAAGGATTAGTCTTGGAAACAGTATGAGCATGTTCTTTGAACACCTCAGGCCAGTCAATAAGTGAATCCAAAGTATTCTCTTTGTCATCTGTTTAAAAAAAAAGAAGAGGTAATTATTCCTATCCACATTCAAACACTATTTATTGGGTAAAATGGGTGAAATTCATCTCTGCAGTAAATCTACTGATGTAGTTCCACACTAGGGCTAAATGTATCCTGAGATAAAATATGTATAGCTTATAAGTCATTTAGGGTCAGCGTATACCTTCATATTGCTTTAAGGTTTTAAACATAACAAACAGTGTGTCAATAATGTATTAGTATTTAAATGAAGAGCAATATTAACAAAAAAATCATCAATAAATTAGTCTTTCTAATAGGGCCAGATAGTGTAAGGTGCTGAGCACCTGCAATTCCCAGTAGTGTTAATGGGAGTTGAGGGTGCTTAGCTCCATTAGGAGCCGACCCTTTAGACTGTTTGTTCTAAGGAATATCATCTGCTAAGAAAGGCCATTGACCTTTTTTTGCCTTGTGGCTTGCTATGTGCACAAATAGAATGGCTGATGCTTATATTTTGGAAATTACCATATGCACATTGTTAAAAAATCATAAAACATTCAGGATTCCTTTTCTTCCCAGTGCTCACACTTCTGAAATGTTATTGCTAAATTTCATTTTGTTTGTCTCAAAAAGAATTTGTTGTTTTTTAACTGTAGAAACTCAAAACTTTCATTAGCATAGTTACAACTACTCATTTTAAATTTGGAATCAACTAAAGAGTAATTTTTTCTTTTGGTTATTTGTACAGTGAATAGGAATAAAAAATAGAAAAACTGTTTCCTAGAGAGACGTTTAAATATCCTTTTAGAGTGAAGTATGTATTGCCATCAATAAAATCAATTTTAACACATCTGTTTGTTATGAATGTGGGGAAACCCCTTCTTGCAGAGCTCAAAAAAACCAAAATAAACATGAATAAATTTGCCTGATGACAGTATATCGTTATTAAAGACTCCATAACATGAAGTGCTACTCACTCCCTGCAAGTGACTGGCTTGAGTGTCTTCAATTCCCATAGCCTTATACAGGTTTTCTGTATGCAAAGAATGATATCAATAACAGGAGTGAAACAGATTCCTGTTCCTTCTCCAAACACCCCACAACAGTGAAGCTCCTTTATCTTAATTTAAAAACCAGTGAAGAAGGCAACTCAGCCTGGTTTTATTTTCCTTTTCTCTTCCTCTTACTGCCCTTACTGTTGTCTCCCCACCTAGGGACTTTTGTCCCTAAGATTCTTGTAATTCTTGCAAGATGAGCAGTCATTATGCCAGCTTCATCCTACACCAGAGCTGTGCTCAGCACAGAAGAGGAGTAGAGTAGGGTGATCCAGCACTGATTACAGCTTCAAGATTCTGAGGATGAGTTCTGGCCACAGTGCTACTTACCTCTGGGCTGCTTGACAAATACCAACGTGATGCCACTGATGCAGGATCCTTAACAGATCTCATTAAGGATCCTTCCCCTCTCCCCTCACATGCCCCTTATATTGATGGCAATAATGCAGACCTTGAGGTAGTACAATACTAGCCAGCAGAATTCCCTTATACTGGGAAGTATTCTGCTGGGCATGTAAGTACAATATGGCCCATTTCTCTTCCTGAGAAGTGCAAAGAAAACGTAATGCAAAAATGAACTTGGCCCCCTGTATTTAATACAACATATTTATGTGTGGAGTAGTTCCTGTTTGGATATTGATGCCAGTGGGAGTTTTAGCTGAGTAACGACTGCAGATGTGTTGGCCATTATAATGAATATTAACACACCTGGCAAGCCACAGTTTGTTGAAGTTTTTCCGTCGTCCAAGTCAATGACAGTTCCTTCTGATCTACTCCGTGACATCTCCCTAGTGGGAAGGGAAGCTGCTCTGCTAGCAGACATTTTTTTCCTCCTAGGAGATAGTAGGGTGTATTAGTGAGTGTACAATTTGAGAAAGAGGAAGCTACTAAGAGTACTTGAGCCCCAGTTCTGCAACGTGACATGTGGGCAGACCCTGAGGTTTCCTCTTGGATATGGGCAGACCCCTGCACCCATCACATTGCAGCCCCCATATGTAAATTAAAAGTAAAACCAGTACATTAATGCCCCAAAGCAGTAAAGCACTTAGGATCCACAGATCATGCACGTGCTCTGCTGAATTGGGGCTGATTGCCACCAGAAAATTCAGCGTATTGTATCTCTGCTGAACAATGTTTTAAAAATAAGCATTTTAGTCTTTGAATAACCATCTCAATTCTGTTTGCAGATAGGATTGAATAAAAATATGTTGAAAATGAAAATCCACATCCATCCTGTCCTCTGCCAGTTTCAGTTAACCAGCTTCTTCCCCCTTCTCCTCAGGTCTCCTTTTTTTATGCATTTCTCTTGAGGAGGCCTCAGATCAGATTCTCCTCTCAGTCAGCACACATGTAAATCAGGAGCAAACCCACCACAGGGTGTAAACAAACCAGCTCCATCTCCCCCATGCGAGAACAGATACTCCTTGGTCTGGCCAATTCAGAGGCAGGTAGTATCAGGGACTATAAAGGATCAGGGAGAAGCTGAAAGTGGAAAGGCTTGGTGGGAGCAACAGAGGTTGTTTTGAAATAAGAAATGCCATGTTCAGACGACGTACCATTGTTTTGAAACAACGGCATTGTTTCGAAACAACTTAAACCCCATTTGGTGACGAAACAACGTTGTTTCGAAACGAATGTTTCGAAACAATCCTGTCAGAAAATGTTGTTTCAAAACAACGGTGACTTGTTTCGAAATAACTGTTGTCTGAGCATGCTATTTTGTTTTGAGCTTTTTTTCTTAATTCGAATTAACATTTTCTTAATTCAAATTAACTTATTTCGAAATAAGGCGTTATTTCAATACAAGTTGTTTCGAAACAACTTGTATCGAAATAACCCCCTGTGTGTGAACGTAGCCGGTGAGTCAGAGCTGTCTGAACAAACAAAGGCATCTTGTGGCACTTTTAAATAACATTTATTTATCTCGTGAGCATCCATGGGAGAAATACCAACTTTGTTAGATGCTTGAAGATGAAGAACTTACAGAATGGGAGCAAATAAATGCGAGGACTTGTAATTCATAGGATCAGGTCAGACTGTTACAGCAAATCAATGCAGTTGTTTAGATTCAGACAGTGGATAACAGCATATTAGAGGAAGGTGGGGTCAAATCACCTGTTAAGAAAAGAACCTGAAATCCCTTTTCAATCCTAAAGCAACTGTGTCAAATCTGAATATGAATTCCAATTCTGCAGCTTCTCTTTGAAGCTTTGATTTGTAATCCTTTTGCCTAAATACAGTTATTAGCTTATTGTTCATGGAGTGAGCAGGGAGATTGGCGTGTTCCCCTATTGGTTTTTGAATGTTGTGATTTCTGATGTCAGATTTGTGTCCATGTATTCTTTTGTGCAGAAACTGTTCTGTTTGTCCAATGTATAAGGCAGAGAGGCATTGCTGGCAGGTGACATAAATCATATTGATGGATGAGCAGGTGAATGAGCCCTTGATGGAGCAAGGGATGCTCCCCCAGCAGAGAGGCTTGGGGGGGGGGAAGGAACGGAGTTCATTACTGGGAAGAGTTGGGGTGCACTACAGCTGGAATGGCTGGCGTGGCTGTCCTTACAGAAGGACAACAGAGTAGCATCAAAATGCCAGCTGTGGCAGAAAACAGCAGAGTATGGCATGTTGGACGCTGAGGGATTGGATGTCTGGGGATATTAGGGATTATGTGCACAAGAGGTTATGAATAGACCACGTTTTGGGGGCTTTTGTTTTGGAATATATGTAATAACCCAGACCAGGAAGGATATTATTGAGGCAAGAGCACCTGGTACAATATTACTGGGAAGAAAGTGCAGAAGGAGGGAAGCTGAGGGAGGCACACTCGTCGTGCCACAGCCTGCCACAGGAAGGTGCTTGGGTTGGAGCCACTCTGACACCCCTGTTATAGTCATTTGGCGTATACTAGCCTAATACCAATACAAGTGAGACAAGATTCAGCCCGCTCCTCTTCTATACTCTGGTCATGATAGGTCTGCTCCTTCTCTGAAGCCACAGGAATGCTTAATATTAGTAATCTGCCATGGCAGGCCAAAGTAACCAGATAAACTTAACCCAGAAAAGTGAGGCAAGCAAGAAGTGCATTAATGAGAATCTCACACCTCTCCTGCAGCCACTGTATTCCTCTGTCTGAGTAGCACGACCAGATATCCTGATTTTAAAACAATTCCAATATTCAGGGCTTTTTCTTATATGGATGATGCCTATACTTTCCCCTTACCCTTGGTGTCAATTTTTCACCTTTGCTATCTGGTGCCCTGTAGTCCACTGCTGAACTGTCTCTCCACATGGGATGTGATTTTGAGAGTCAGGAACCGAAAGAAGTAGAAAGTACTTGCAGTGGCCAAGGACTAGAGAAGAGCTCTGTAAGATGTAGTGGCAGTTGCAGGGTTGAGGGTAACTTGCTACATCTTTTGAATGAACAGCAGATGAAGTCCTGCCAATACTTATCATGATGCCTGGGAGCTAAAAATGTGAAGAAGAATCTCAGCTTTCAGTTAAATGAGTATAAGTTCTGTTCATGTTCCTTCTGAAGAGAACTCTGGAGAGAGTAATACGGTACTAACCTGGAGGGGGGGAAAACAGGCAGCATGGCTCCACAACTGCAGTAGGGGTCTGGGAGGGGAATTAACAAACCCTCCCACAGATCGACTTCTCGTATAAAACAAGTCTCTAGTGTAGGTGGTGTATCCCTAAGAATCACACTGGTAACCTTCCCCAAATCCTCAGACTAGTCCTGTGCATGGTGGGATGAGGACGGGCATGAGCCAATTAAGTTTAACTCAGTGCAAAAATCATTCTCCAGGCCCATCTTGAAATACTAAAGCTGCTTCAGCCTTGGGGTGCTGATGGACTGTAGACTACCCCCATGCAGGAGCAATAGTGACAGCTAAGCAGTTCTCTTCCCGTCACTCCCTCCCATCTGCACAGAAAAGCTGTGTTGTGTTTGCGTTCTGCTGTGGCTATGAAAATCTGGGAGCCTTTCATGTCTGGGTGTTTGGTTATGAAACTGGAAGTACCACATTCATTTAAAGTGATGCTAGAGGAACTATTGACATTGCCTTGACTCATTTGCCACTACATTTCATGACGCAACTTACTACGGTAAAATACACACTGCTTTACCACAAGTTCCGATCGCTTTTGTTTTTAACCAGCGGTTACAATGAGTTGTAAGTAACAATCTGTTCCCACACTGACATCTGCAGAGGCAATGAAGCATAGCTGACATTCAGGTTTGCCTGTCATCTCATAGACTCAGACTGTAAGATCAGAAGGGACTAATAAGACCCTCTGGTCTGATCTCCTACACAATGCAGACCACAAACCTCACCCACCCACTCTAGCAATAAGCCTCTTGAGTCTAACCTATGACTGAGTTATTAAAGTCCTGAAATCTTGATTTAAGGACTTTGAGACAGATACATCTGAACAAGAGCCCCACAGTCAATGGGCTGGATGGACTTACAGGTTCCCCTGCCTTATCTGAAATCAAAATTACAAGACATATTTGGGGCCTAACTCCCCTCCATTTTTCCTTGTCATCCACTGATGTGCCCTCATTGACTTCAATGGATCTAATGTGGATTTACACTGCTGCGTCATGAGAATCAGGGTCTTGGTCAATAAAACAAACAAGGAGTCTCAGTACAGCTGTTTGAAGTAAATACATTTGTTAGTAGTGTTAAGAAAGGACAGAAGGAGAAAAATGAAATAATCTGAGGTTTGCCAAAACTCTTGAGTAGACTTAGGGGCTAATGACAGCGTTAAATCTCTATTTCTCAAAAGATCATGGCTATGAACACATGCTTTATAACCCTGGAGTCTTAGCTTTCCAAAGTAGAATGCATTTACTTCTAGTCCTGAAAGATTATTGAAACACTGAACCTTAAACTCACAATTCTCATTACCCTCATACTGCTGCTATTATTATCATTATTATAATTACTGTTATTAATATTTACCTCTCTCCTCCACATGAGTTCCAACATGATTTTAGCATCTTCTGTATCAATTGCTTATAACAAAAATCTTAAATGTTGAGCTTGGAATCCCAGCTTTCAGAAGATATAAAATGTTAATCTGCAACTGTAGATGTTCATGAGATCTACTATTAAAATCTTGCCAGTACTGAAGTGCAAATGAAAAGTCATCTTCTAATGTGAATGATGTGATTTCAAAGTCTGATATACTATGACCTGCCAGTGCCAATATTTTTGACAAATAAAAAAAGCTTCCAGAGATGACAGATTCTATGGATATGTCAATGTAAATTTAAATTTTCAAGCGACTACAGATAGATCAGTGTCTACGAACATTAGCTAGCATATTTATGCATTCATTTACATTTGCAAATGTAAATTGGTCTAAAAGTACTTGGTACATAGTACAGAAATAAAAATCAGTATTAAAAATTTCAGCCTTAGTTGTGAGTTACTCAGCTCTGAGTTGACAGACATGCCAAAATTCAAGTACTAGTTTGGGAGCTAAATAAATACAAAGCAAGACACATCACAAATCAGACAGATGCTCTGCAGTTAATTTCTATAAATTCCATATATCTTAACACAAAAGGCCTGGGGAGATGATGAGGAAGAGTCTATTTTTGCACAGTGGGAGTATGTTGACAGCATAGATATGATAATAGTATCACATATAGACTGTTTATAATGCTCGTAAAAACTGCAGATGGAACAAACCAATCCCTAAAACAAACGTGGAGTCTTTGTGGCACTTAAAGACTAACGGATTTATCCCTAAAGATTCCCTTTGTGATTTCTTTAAAATATCATATGATGCCATCATTACTCATGACTGGACTTGTATGAAGACTGCAAAAACAGACACTCAAAGAGAAAAATACTCTTTTGAAGAATAAGACCTCCCTTTCTTTATTAAGATCTCATTTGAGGTAACTCACTGAAGTGGTTCTGTGACTTAAGCATGTTATTTGTCATCAGCAGCATGGTGAGAAGAGTCAGAGAAGATGCAGAGCAGTAATGAATGCTGGATGAGGAAGCCAGAGCAGAGAGAAACATACTGGGCTGGAGAAGAGCAGGTGGGGAGGGGACTGATATGTATCAGGATAGGAAAGGTCACGTATAGCAAACAATGGGTGCTAAGCATTTCATTTCACTGTAGATACAAAATATTCACTTGAGTGACCCTATATTGTGTTTGAGAGTTACAGTAGATATCTTAAATATTCGCATTCCAAGGCAGCAAAATACTGAAGTCCTCCCTTTTTACATTAAAACATGTATAGCATGTTGCTCTGTTTCACTGCCATTCTCAAACATCCATGATCATTTAAGTGGGAGGTTGAGTAGATGCAAAGACATGACAAGCAACCAGACATGATGGAAATGGGGTGGGCTCACTTGAGTCATCTTTAATCTTGGTGATAAATGAAGTCCTGGCTATCAAACCTACTTGATAAGCTTCTAGTTGCTTCTGGAAAGGACAGTGCTGATGGGCTGTCCTAGTCATTAGTCTATCCACTGAGATATACATGTAATAGATTCAGTCTGGCTACACACGATTTTATTTCTCTTAATATTTACCTTTCATTATATATGGACATGAAGAAATCCAGAGAGTGGTGTAATGGTCTGGAGGTCAATCTTTTGTTCACCCATTCTTAGATTGCTTCAAAGCCCATCTGTCTTCAGAGAAATCAAACCCACATCCAAGCTAACCATTAGTTCCTATAATGTGTCGCTTCTGTTGTTCCAAGCTAGAGATACCAGGGAACATGGTAACTCACATGGGATCCCGCTAATTGCTATTCACATAATGCAAGATTTTAGTTAACTAACCCTTTAGCTACTGAACTAAATCCTAATGCTATAAAAGTCAGGTGTGGCCAAACTGTAGCTTGGGAGCCACACGCAGCTCTTGAATGAAAAAGTGCGTCTCACAGAAGAAAGCCAGAGGAAAACAGCCTGGGAGTTTTAAATCTCCTGCCCTGAGCATGCTCTGAGCATGCTCAGGGCGGAGCCTCAGCCTGTGCCTAGCTACCAGAGTGGCCATATTGGACTCTCAGCCCCAGCAGGACTTACAAGCAAGGGCAGCGAGCCCCAGCCTGTGCCTAGCTGCCAGAGCGGCCACCTAAGAAGGCTCTGGGGAGGGAGTCAGCCTGGGGGAGCCAGCATCAGGGCCTACGGGTTAAGGAGGAGGTTGGGACGGCAGAGAGAAGCAGTGCCATGGTGGGGATTGCAGGGAGAAGCGCGGCATGGTCAGAGAGGGCGGGGCCTAGTTTTCATGGTAACCGTAAGTAATTATTAGAATCTGACATTAGAAGGATCAATTAGAAGGATTTTAAACTTAGTAATTTTGGAGTATGTAAAATATAGCTATATGCCTCAGTGCAGCTCTTGAAGGTTTAATAATCAACTTGTGTGGATTTTGAGTTCCATAAGCTTGGCCATCCCTCCTATAGCTCATGGCACAGACATAATGTCACAAACAGAAAACAAAACTGTTCAGTTAAAGCAGTGAAGACAGTATAATCTACTTTCCCAGCAATATGAACCCACAGAAAGGAGGCCATTGAGAATTCCACCAAGATTTCAACTACATCCACCCCTCCCTGCCCATCTACCTCAGCCTAGACTATCCACATGGGAGATCCACTTTCTGGACACTACAGTACAAATAAGTGATGACCACATAAAAGCCAGCCTGTACCAGAAACCTACTGACCATTATACCTACCTACATTCCTCCAGCTTTCATCAAGGAGGCATCACATGAGCCATTTTCTACAGGAGGGGTGGGCAACATATTTGGCCACAGGACCACATGTGATGCATGGCCACTCATAGGAGGGGGGATGGAGGGGTAGGGCTTGGAGGGCGGAGTGGTCAGACCCCTTCCTTAGAAAAAGGGATAGATCTGGGCTCCACTCCCCCTTGTTCCTAGCATCAGATGCAGCGCTCTGGCCTTGGTGCAAGCTGCCACTCCCCTCTCCCCATCTCAGGTCCACTGGCTGGACTATCTCTGCACAAAAAATAAAGGGACACAAATTGGAGAAACATTTGGTAACATTTAAAAAACCAGGACCAGATTATCTCAGGGGCTACACCTGCCAGGGTGTAAAAGGCAGACATGTAGTGAGGGTTTCTGGCACCCAGGGGTTAAGTTCACATTTGTGCTCCCCCTGTGCCTTGCAAGCCCCTCTGTGTGGGGCAGAAGGTGCCCCAGCATAACAGGGCAGGGAGGGTTGGAGATAAAGAGGTTCTTTTCTGTTCTCTCTTCCTTGCAGGGTAGCAGTGGCCATTCCAACTGTATGCCATGACACAAGCCATAGCAGGACAACTGAGCTAAGTGTGAGGGTGTGGGTTTGCAGCCTCCAGCCTTGCTCTTCCTCCCTGATTTCTTCAGGGCTGGAGGCAGGTTTTTCAGTCTCACTGACTCATCCTCTGCAGCCACAGCAGACTTGGCAACAGCCCCCTCCCCAGCAGGTTCCACATGGCCCTTAGCCTACACTCAGGAAATTCTCTTGGCTCCCTTCAAACCCTCACTGACTCCCAGTGCAATGCTGTGTTGTGAATAGTCCAGCCAGGTAAGCCAGGGAACATGGAAGTCCAGGGTGCAGTCCCCTATCTTCAGCTCACATAGGGGCTGGAGAAGGGGATCATAGCCCCCCAGCCTTGCCCTCCTGCACACTCCTTCAGGGCTGAAGGTAGCTTTCAGCCACAGCAAGAGGGCTGGGGGTAGATCCCCCCCCCATACATAGGTAGCCCATTCCAAGAAATCCAGGCTAGCTGTTAGCCCACACTTTTCCCTCACCCCAAATACTCATCAGCAACTACACACCATACAACAAGAACACTAAGACAGATATTTGTCCCTGTGGCAGCCCCCATTGCCAACTCTGCCCATATATCTACATAAGTGATGCCATTGTGGGACCTAACCAAGTCAGCCACTCCATCAAGTGCTCATTCACCTGCTCAGCTACCAATGTGACAGATGCCAGCATGTGCCAGCAGGGTCCCTCTGCTGTGTACATTGGATAAACTGAACTATCTCTGCACAAAAAATAAAGGGACACAAATCAGAGAAAGTATGGTAACATTAAAAAATCGGGACCAGATTCTCTCAGGGGCTAAAGTCTCTGGTCCCACAGAGCTCCCTCCCACCAGCAACAGCCCTTGTGCAGCTCATCATGCTGGTGCTGGGATACAGGCACAGTAGACTCCAGAGGAAGAGGGGTGCAGTGGGGTCAGCCCAGGACCTTTGAGCCAGTTAATTCAGCCCTGTCAAAAACTGGTAGGGGAACATTTCAATCTTCCTGGACATTTTTTGTAAAAACCATGCTAGTTACAGCACTTGACCAAAAAAAAAAAACCAACCCCCCCCCGCCATATTGGAATGTTCCAAAAGGGAGCAGCTAAGTTGCTCTAGTTCAGCCAAACAAGTAAGGAGTCCTGTGGCACTTTTAAAGACTATTTTTCACCTGAGCTTTTCTGGGTAAAGTTTCATTTTGTCATATGCTAACAAGCTCAGGTGAAATAGAAATGTATTTAGTCTTTAAAAGTACCACAGGACTCCTTGCTTGTTATGTCGGAATGTGAAACTGCAGAATTGGAATTCATATGTGAAGTAGATACTTTCATGCTAGGTTTAAATAGATCTCTTGAATGGCTATGTCATTAGAAAAGGTCATTTCCCTTTAATCACCCATCTCATCTCCTACTTCCCTATTCCACAGTTTGTATCCAAACATTTTATTTACTTTAAAGACATAGCCTAGCATTCTATATCTATTTGAATTAGCCATGTGACCCACCCTTCCCTGTATCTATATATTTACAGCTTACATGCTATATTTTTCATTTCATTCATCTGACAAAGTGTGATTGTTCCTATGAGAGCTCATGTAATTGCGATGAAGTCAAGCCTGAGGCCTCCAGGAGGGTGCTGCAAAGTAGATACATTGACCACAGACTTATTAAATCTCTCTTTCCAGGATAACTATGGCAGGGCTGCTCTAGACCAATTAGAGCACCTGAGGCCAGTCAGAGCACCTGAAGCCAATTAGAGAATGTGACGCCAATTGGGAGTGATTGGCCACACCAGATAAAAAGGCCTCTGTTGTAGGGAGTGGGTAGAGACCACTGGGTGTGGTGGTTGGAGGATAGCAGAGCTGGAGAAAGCTGACTAATAGCTGTTGCTGTCAGCACCTAGAAGGTACAGTCAGTCAGAGCAAGCTCACCTAGATGGGCCTTAGGGCCTGCAGGATGGAGGGTCTGACTCCAGAGTGAGACCCTGGGAAACCGCAGCACTGAGTGTTTACAGGAGGGAGCTCTGTGCTTAAGCTGGCTGCTAAAGCTTGACATACACAACTCATATTCCTGAGCAATGCCCTTTGTCACAACAAATAAATTTGTTAGGCTGTATTCGCACACAGATGGTTATTTCGAAATAACTTATTTTGAATTAACAAATAGTTATTTCGAAATAAGGAAAAGGTGGGAAATGAAATAGCAGGTTCACACTGTGAACCTGCTATTTCGCTTCCTCAGGGGGCTGCGGGCACTGGCGGGGTTCAGCGCAGCCCAGCGCTAAACCCCGCCAGTGTCTGCAGCCGCCCTTTGCAGGCGCTGGCCAGGGGACACCCCTCAGCACCCTGGCCAGGGTGCTGAGGGGGCAGCCCTTGACCTGTTGTTTCGGAACACCTTGTTCCAAAACACCATGTTCACACGAGTTGTTTTGAAACAAGGGTTTCAAAACAAGGTTGTTTTGCCCCCAAATGGGGTTTAACTTGTTTCGAAACAACGCCCTTGTTTCAAAACAACGGGTTCCCGTTGTTTCGAAACAGCAGTGCATCGTGTGAACATGTTTTTTTTTTGTTTCGAAACAACGAGGTTGTTCCGAAACAAAAGTGCTGTGTGAATACAGCCTTAGTCTTTAAAAGTGCTGTAGAACTATTTGTTTGTGTTTCCCAGCAAGGTGTCCAGGTGGGAGATTAGGCTTTTGGCATAAAGAAGAGGGTGCTTTTTTTCCTTTCCTTCTCTGTTTTGATCAGAGGAAGAGGTCGCTTTAAATTTGAGGGGGTAGTGATCTGAATTCCATTTACCCTTCCCATTAATTCTGCACAGCACCTATAACTACTGCTCCCTACCTCAAGAATTTCCACTACATCCAACAGTAAAGAAGAAGCACATAAACTATTTCACAGTTGGCTGTTTTATGTAGGAATGTCAAGATAAAGCTGACATTTAATTCTGTAACCTTCTGATGATAGTTTACTTTGTTACTGGGAATAATGGGGAAATTCACACTTCTGTCAGTGCCTGCATTCCAGGTTTGCATTAGCTCCCCTCGTTAGCATTTAGAAGACTGTCTCCATAAATATAGGGATAGAGACTTTATTTTAAATTAAATCCTAGATGCTAGAATATGACTGCAGCAACTAAAAAAATTTGTGATTAATAGTCATATTGATTGGGGAGATCCTGGATAAAATGCTGATGTGCACTTATGTTCTCAGCTGATATACCCTACATTGACTTCTACTGATTGCAAATTGGTGTAAGTGAAGAACTGTCTCTCTGCTATTTGGAGCCAATTCACAAGTAAATTAAAGTGATTTGAATAGTTGTTTGATTTACAGGTTTATTGGCATTTCATTCTCCCAGGATGCCATTTATTGTACATTGCCAAAACATCCTGAAATCATTGAGAATAGACGCGAACCAAGATATGACTCTTGTTGGATTGTATGTGAACCTTCCTCTCAATTTTCAACAAGTGGCATAACAAGCCTCAGTATTTTCAGATGAGACATTTTCTCTTGCTTATCAGGAAGAGGAATGGTTCTAACCACACCAAGCACATGCCTATCCATTGTGATCCTATTACCCCAAAGAAAGCTAGTCTTTGGATTTGAGGAAAGGCCAATGACATGATTCTGTGGGTTACTTCCCCTCCCCAGTTAAAATGCATTTTCTCTAAGAGAGGATGCTATGGTGAACTGCTCAGTTACTGATGTGACATGTGCTGTCAACAAATGCAAAGAGGCAGACCTCTGCCTCCTAGTGCAAGAGATGTGGAAGACTAGTGCTTGTCCTAAGTCCCTGAGCATTTGTTAAAATTAAAAAATAAATGTATCAACAGGATAATTCTCCAGACAAACTGGAGGAACGGAGGCTGCTAGGATATCAGCCAATGACGGGTTTTATTTGAATTTTCGTAAGTTTTAGCAGGTGTGTGGAAGGGTTAAATGCTTGGCACATTACCTCTGTGAGGCAGGTAAGTAGTGTTCCCACTTTAAAGATGATGCAACATTAACGAATACTTACCTGCCTCACAGGGGAACTGGGCCAAGGGGATCAGAATGCTGGAGTCCTTCCTATGTTACTAGTTTTATCCACTAGAGCATGCTGATTCCTAATGAATCTGCACCCAGAGATCATAGAATCATAGGGTTGGAAGGGACTTCATAGGTCATCTAGTCCAACCCCCTGCCAGAGGCAGGACCACTCCCACTAAACCATCCCAGTTTTGTCCAGCCAGGCCTTAAACACCTCCAAAGATGGAGACTTCACCACCTCCCTCGGCAGCTCATTCCAAGGCTTCATCACTCTCCTAGTAAAAAAGTTTTTTCTAATATCCAGCCTCGACCTCCCTAACCACAACTTGAGACCATTGCTCCTTGTTCTGTCCTCTGTTACTACCAAGAACAGTCGAGCTCCATCTTCCTTAAAGCATCCCTTCAAGTAGCTGAAGGTTGCTATCAAATCCCCCCTCAATCTTCTCTTCTGCAGACTAAATAAGCCTAATGCTTCCAGTCTTTCCTCACAGGGCTTGTGCTCCAGCCCTTTAATCATTTTGGTTGCCCTCCTCTGAACTCTCTCTAGCATGTCCCTGTCCTTTTTGTAGTGGGGAGCCCAAAACTGAACACAGTATTCTAGATGTGGCCTCACCAGTGCAGAATAGAGGGGAATGATGACATCCCTTGATCCGCTGGTAATACTTCTTTTGATGCAGCCCAGTATGCCATTGGCCTTTTTGGCAGCAAGAGCACACTGCTGACTCATATCTAGCTTCCCATCCACCATGACCCCCAGGTCCTTTTCTACACTGCTGCTACTTAGCTGAATATTTCCCAGCCTGTAGCAGTGATCCACATTGTCTATTCAGGAGAGAAGCTAGTTCATCTGCAAGTAGCCAGCAGAGCTTGAGTTGGCTCCAGCCACATCAATTCATCTCCACTTTTCCTAGAAACAGATTCATGCTGGTACCAAAGGCTAGCCCTGGGTGCCTCCCAGTGGACCCCCATAAATAATTTGTGACTTTAAGAGAAAAAAAGCAGTAACACAATAGTGACACAACAGTAGCAACCAATGTCCTCAAAGATGACTTTGCAAAGAAAAAAGCTGGAGGATTATTTTTTTAACTAAATGCTGAGATTAACCATTATATTTATAGGTCCCCCAAAATAAAGAGAAAAATATGATGATGGATTTCCTGTCTCCCAAAGGCTGAATTTTTGCAGGAGCAACTATACAATTCTTTACCACTCATCAGTTTGCCTGGCATGATTTAAAAAAAAAAAACAAAAAAACCCACAAAGGGTTTATTAAGACAATCAACTTTCCAAGCAAAAATAAACTTGAGCTGAGGAGAAAGTTAATCCTTCATAGGAACTGATACTGATGCACTCCACTGTGTTGCATGCGCATACAAGTAATTACCTTTTAATTTAACTGCTTACACTGCACAAAAATATCTTAATGTCAATGTTAAAACAGTCCTGCCTGCCCACTGATGCGCTAATAGCAATAATCTTAAAGAATGATGCTTTCCATGTACCACAGCCAGGACACTATTTGGAGTGATGGACAATGTGAAACAGAATTCATCTAGATACATAGGGCATTGCTTCAATTGCCTTCTGCCCATTTCAGGCTACTATAATTTAATACACTCAAGATCATGCAACTTAATACATTTATAGAGCTGGGCTTATCATGGTTTCAACCCTTGAATTATTATATTTTGTATACATTTTTATAGAAGCCAGACACACTGCAAACATGTATAGATGTCTCACTACTATACAGCTGCAACATCCAAGGATTGGAGTAATAGTTTTCACCATGAGATGTAGCCTTGAGCTTTCCAGGACTCGCATCTACGTATCTGTGAATTCCTTCTGTCCTATGTGCCTCTGTACCAGAGGAGGAAAATTTCAGGACCCAGTCCAGTGAACTTTAAAGATACCCTGTACCTCAGTTTATGATGGTTGTTTGCTCAAATGCAGAGTTGACTCAGTGGCTGCGACACAAGGATTAGGCTTGGTAGCTCTGAAGCACTGTCAGTCAAGCTCCCAAGTGGCTGTCACTGAATAAAGAAGCCAAGATGAAATCATCATTGAATGTAGAGAGGAATAAAAATGTGCCCACGGCAAGCACTTCTTCAGTCTATTCTGGGAAATCTGATGGGCCAAGGGGAGGTGGTACTTGAGAGGGCACATTTGTGAGAAGGAAGAACAGCAACGTGCAGTCACATATCAGTCTAAAAGTAATCCGTGACAGGAATGCAGACCCCTAATGAGGGGAAAATCGATCTTTTGGTGCATAGGCTCCTCTGGCCCTCACCAGATGTCAGTTTAAAGAGGTAATGCCCCTAATTGTAGAAGAAAATAGGATGGTATAATTGCCTGATACAGACACATTATGTGTGTCACTTTGATAGTACACTGACTGGTTGATGGACATGGGGGAGATTTCACAGTGCAAATTACTGTGTGTAATCAACAATGATAATATTTTTAAGGAAAGAATTATGTCTCTTTGTGTATTGGTTTGTTTCAGCTGCAGACCTAATTTAATAGTCCTTTTATAACTGATATTTTGGGAGACCAGATACTGAATGCAGCATCAAATTAAGAGCTATTATCACTGGAACTCTTTCAGTAGTTAAACTGTAGAAAGTTAGCATTTTGTTTATTCCCTTGAATAGCAATTACAACAATCTCTGAGGCTTGGTTGTGGCTTTTTCTGATAATGAGACTTGGCTTCATTTGAAAGATCCGCTGCATGCTCTTAATAAAAGGACTGATCAGGTGGCCATTGATTTGCTACTAGAAAAATTTAACCTCACAAATGGCAAATTATTGTTTGACACATTTCGCTGAAAATGCAATGGGGGAGAAGGGACATAAAAAAAGTGAAATTTTTGGTAGCAAAGCTAGGGGATGAAGAACAGCAGATACCAGTACCTTGTTATTTTTCTGTAAACCAAAATCTTTATTATATAATAGTGTTTTCTTCATGTAGCAATTATACAAGCTTTAAACAAGTGAAGATCTGCTTCTCTCTGTCATACAGGATTCATCTTGAACAACCAATTTCTCTCAGTGAAGAACATAAATCTCTGAATAATGCTTTTAACTACTTACTGTCAGAAGCCTTGCTCACAACTGAGGTCTATTTTTACAAGTGACTCTCTGGTTCTCATTAAAACATTGGTTTTTCTAGTGCTCATTCATGGGAATAGGTATCACCTTATTAAATCAGACCAGTGGGCCATCCATTTATAGTATTCTACCACTCATTATAGCCAGTACTGAATTTTTCAGAGGAAAGGCAAAAACTCCTGCTGTGGACAATTAAGGACACATCTGCCCAAATGGAAAGTTTTTCCTTAAGCCTATCTTTCAGTGGTGGCTTTATACCTTAAAGTATGAAAGTTTTATACCCCTTATTAGTTGGGTTTTTTTAAAAAAAAAAAAATAAGCTCCCTAATGGAATTGTAGAGATTCTCAGAATATCCATATGAAAAACTTCAGCTCTGTTCCAAATCCTGCTAAGACCTTGGCCTCAATGACATATGGAGCAGTGAGTTCCATGAGTGGATGAGTTGGCATTTTCAAAAAGCCTATAGTACTTTTTCAGCAGTTGTTGCCTTCCCACTTCATTAACTGACCTCTTGTTCTAGCATTATGAAAAGAAGTAATTAGGGGCACCTGACACCGTCTCAGTACCATTCATTATTTTGTATGCCTGTTCATGTCCACTCTTATCTAATTATAGGCAGCAACTACAAAGGACTGTACTGGAAGAGCATTGCAGGGGAGAGATATGCGAGGCGCTATCTCCACAATTCTCCCCTATCGCATTCTTGTATGCTGCCTACCCCAACTTTAGAAATATTCCTACACTCCAAATGTCCTCATGAAGTGGGGAGGAGGTTATATATGTCCCCCACTGAAACCACCTACCATCGATTTCCAGTGACACCTCTTTCTCTGGATGAAGTTTCACATCAATGCTAGCAATGCTAGTATGACAAGCCTCGTGTGGCTTATATGATGAGGTGGTTCATGGGCACAAGAAGCTATTTTAAGGGCAGACCTGGTACCGTATATCTGCAAATCTTTCCTCTCTTCCGCCCCGCTTGCTATGCCCCTGACTTTAGACCTATTTGGCCTAGTCTCCTCATCTTCCTGAGCATCCCACACAAAGATCCATTTTACCCTCACTGCCTGATAATTTTGGCCACTCACATGCTCCTACACATCCCTACTGATGTCCCTCTGATGCCCTAACCCCATGCTTCCCTGATGTCCTAACCTTCCATATTTTCCTAACCCTATCTTCCTGTCTCCCTAAGCTATCTGTTGAGCCCTTGAAGTGAGGTCAGAAGGCTGCTGGAGAACAGACCTAGGTAGCTGACAGAGGTGCCTTTGTTCAGCTGTGACACCTGCTGGCAACCACTGCATACGGCAGTAGATCCCTGCCTGTGCATGGGAGCAACACCTCCCTCCCCCTTCCCAGCTTCTTCCTGTGTCACTAACCACAAAGGAAGTTTTGGTTCCCTTTTCCCCCAGCCAATTCCTGTGCAGTCAGCTTTGGAGAAGTTAAGGAGAGGCCTCCAGCTCCAATGTTACTATATCCCCCTTTGTTTCTTCCGTTTTTCACACATAGTGAAAGTAAGGGTGAGAGCATGTGTTAGAAAGAAGGCAATTCTGAGTGAAAAGGAGGCCAGGAGGAAGCAGAGGGAACAAGTGAAGTGGTAAAGTAAAAGGGACTGCACTCATTCATTTCACAAACACTAAAAAAAAAAAAAAAAAAAAGTAATGATAGAAGGAATATTATGGTGGCAGCAAAATAGCCTTCTTTTGTGTATAAAATGAGTCAGTTATATTGTGATGAAGGGACTTCCCAATGAATCATCTGGCTGACCACCCCCACATTCCCAAAACTAATATGTTGCACAGTGATGTGATTGCATTGGCAGGAGTTGAATAAGTTTGGGGTGGGTGAACAACATGGCTAAGCTCACCCCAAACTGCTGTGTGAATCAGATAGCAGAACGTCAGACTAGATAATCACAGCATTCTCTTTTGGTCTTACAGTCAATGGATAACCACACAGCGAATTGTCAGGAGCCAGATTCAGAATGCTCTGCTTTACAAGCATTGATTAAAAATATGTGCCCAGTTTTCCTCCTCATTTGCTGTGTCTCAGAAAGCTTTACTATTTTTCATCATGACCAAAATTACTGTCTGCCAAGCAGAAGTTGAGGGCAGCAGATCATTAACTCTTAAACTTAAGTCACTGCATTTTTAGTGTGTTTTCTACCTTTTTACCAACTGTGGACAGCCATGTATTGTGTCATGACATTTATGCAGTAAATCCATCTTCACAGATATAGCCATCTCCTGAAAACCAAGAATGAAAATTGCTGATGCCTTATGCTACAAGAAGCTCGGTGCCTCTTGCAAGACATGTGTCGAACATACTCAATACCTTGCAGAATTAGGGGTTCTTGAAGCAGATAAAGCATCCTGGCTTGACTAGTTTCTTGTTACACTATACAAGTATCCAATACAGCACATCCTGAATCATCCCAAAACACCCTGCAGGTAGGTTGTGCTTCACCCAGCACAGAGATTTTGCTACTTCTAGGGTGAAATACAACTCCTTACAGTTAGTATAACAATTAACCTCCCTTTTCCCTCCATCCTCCTGTGCCCATAAAGATGTTGGGAAGAGCTAGAGGGGAACTCAAATTTGTGTTCTATTGGAGATAGTATCAGAACAAAAAGTTAAAATTTTGAAATATCCCATGCAACAAACCTTCTGAACACTTTTGATTTGGGCCCTTTGAAGTGTTTCATTCAGTTTGTTTCATCGTTTATATCATATAGTAATGGATTGTATATGGATATTAAGCATATACATAAATACAAATTAATATTTTGATATAAAATGAATCTAAACAACATCAAAACAAAACTGTAGTTTTCAACCCTAAACTATCCCCCTGAAAATGTTCCCGAGCAACTTCAGCATCAGGAGTCCTGTGTTGTATCCTTAACTTTGCCAGAGATTTTGTGTGCCTATAAAGGGTGGCTGCCTCTCTCACACACATTCCCTTGTGGCAGTGGTGGTTTTGCAGCACCCTGCCTCAGTTTCCTCTCTTGGTTCCTTAAAAAAAACAAGGAAAAAGAGCTTTTACAACTCCAATAACAGCCCCTCTTGGGGTCTGGTTTCATTCAAACAAAAAGTCTCAAAACAAAGTCTTTTATATACTGACACAAACTGGACATAGCCTCTACTCCCTGAGGTACTGTCTCTTCTTGTTCTCTGAACATCTGGAGAAGATGAACAGCTTGGTCTCCCTTCCCCAAAAGGAAATGAACTTTCAGCTGAATCTTCCCCAGCCACAATTCCCCTTCTCAGTAACCTCTCCAGGAGACTCTCACTGCAGCTTGATTCAGCAGTTCTGCTCCTTTTGATTCTCTACTGGAATTTGTTTTTAATACCCCCTCAGAGGCCTAGTTTATCCACATGACTCGTTTCAGTCTCTCTAGTCCATCTGAGTAGGCAGATTAGCTGCATCACACTTTGGCTGATTTATCTCCCTTTAGAAAGGCCAGCCACCCTATAAGAGTTCATTATCATGGACAAGTCACTTACAATCCCATATCAGTCAATGGGGATGATTTTTTTATTGCCTTGCAAAGGGAGCTGTAAAGCTACCCTGACTGACACTTAAAATCATAACAAAGAAGGAGTCCTCTGGCACTTTAACAACTACCAAATTGATTTGTTGCATGAGTTTTCATAGGAGAAAATCTCAGCTTGTCAGATGCTTTGAAGATCGGAAAATTTACAGAATGGAAGGAAAATATATGCATGGAAGTGTAAGTCGTAGGATCAGGTCAGACTGTTACAGCCAACGAAAGCAGCTGTTTAGATTCAAACACTGGGAAACAGCATATACAGAAAGGTAAGGTCAAATCGCCTGTTAAAATAAGAAGAAAATCCATAGTCCCTATTCAACTCTAGGGCAACAGTGTCAAATCTGCATATGAATTCCAATTTTGCAGTTTCTCTTTGAAGCTTTGATTTGTTATCTGTTTGTTTGTGCACAGCTATGAACAAATCATTAATGGAGTGAGCAGAGAGATTGATGTGTTCCCGTGTTGGTTTTTGAATGTTGTGATTTCTGATGTCAGGTGTGTCTATTTATTCTTTTGCACAGAGACTGTCCTGTTTGTCCAATATATAAGGCAGATGGTAGGGGGCATTCCCAGCACATGATGGCATAAATTACACTGATGGATGAGCAGGTGAATGAGCTCCTGATGCAATAACTGGTTTGATTAGGGCCTGTGATAGTGTAGATACATGGACAAAGTTGGCAATGTGGTTTGTTGTAGGGATATATGCCTGCTTTACTGCTCCTGTTGTTGGATCTGTAGTTGCTGGTGAGTATCTGCTTAAGGTTGGGGGGCTGTCTACAAGAGAATGAGGGATCTACCATGGGATGTTTATCAAGCATTCTTAAAACTACAGTACCCACCTGCAAAAGTGAAGAAAGAGATTGACAGAACTAGACAGGTACCCAGAAGTCAACTACTACAGGAGAAACCCAAGAAAGAAAACAACAGAACACCACTGGTCATCACCTACAACCCTCAAGTCAGACCTCTACAGCAGTGGTTTTCAAACTTTTTTCTCAGGACCCAGTTGAAAGAAATCATTTATGCCCATGAGCCAACAATTACATTTTTGAGCAATGAATTCCAGTCTGGTGGCAACAGCAGCAGGTGCCATGACCCAGTACCTGAGGGTCTGCGACACCTTAAGTTTGAAAACTACTGCTCTGCAGCCCATCCCTAACAAGCATCTCAGTCCTTCCTCCAGCAGAACTCAAGTTCTAGAATTTTACCCACCAATTCCTCTGTCAGGTCCAATAACTTCTGTTGAACTCGCACTTATCTCTTACGAAGACATCCATTCTTGATTTGTAGACCTCAAGCACTGTTGTGATTTTCTATTTGTTCTGAGATGTTGCCCACAGAACCCAATCAGGATTAATTTTTTGGTGTTAATTTTGGACTACAATAATCCCAAATGAAAGAGGAACCCCCTTGTTCTTAGTGCTGTACAGGCATATAGTGAGAGACAGCCCTGGCCCTAAACAGCTAACATATCTAAACAGATAAAGATTGGAAGAAAGGGATTACTATCTACATTTTGCAGATAAGAAACTGAGACCCAGAGTAAGAGCCAGATTTCAGACGGACTCTACTCTCATTTAGGCACCTGTCACAGGGTGGCTAACCCACAAGGGTTCTGCCTGTGATAGGTCAGTCACTGCGCACCCCCACATACTCTCAAATATAATCCTGATTAGCTGGAGCTCAGCAGGCTGAACTGAGTTATTAGACCCAACTGGAGAAAAGAAGGGGCTTCTTTCATATGGAGCTGGCTAAATCCAGCTGGAAAGATGAAAACAGGTAGGAAATGCCATCTCTTTGTGCAGCAGCCTGAAAGGAGACAGCGAAGGGGCAAGGGAAAAAAAAGCCAATAGGTTGCTTCCAAAATGAACTGGCAACCTGACTAGAAGCATGAAGCCTCATGAGCAGCAGTATGGCTGAACCCTCAAGTGAACAGCAGAATATGCCAAGGACTGGGACAGTAGGGTTGTTTGAAGCCTAGGATCCTGGGCCTAGACATGAGGACATATTCTAGCAATCCAGGCATGCCTGTGAGGAAGAGGCATCCTGTTTAATTTAGCTGGGCTGAAGAGTCAGTTGTTTTGAATATTTCTGTTCATAAAGGGACTTTGTGGCTCTGGAGGGGTCAGGATTTTACAATGTGATCAGTCTGGAAGGCCAGAACATTCTTATGCCTGAAAAACAAGGAGTCCTGTGGCACTGAAAGACTAACAAATTTATTTATCGCTTGAGAATTTGTGGCAGAAAATCCCACTTCTTCAGGTGCTCCAAGTAGGCTGAAGGACTGTGGAGGACAAGAAGCGGAAGTTGCTGGAGTGCCCCAGTCAGCCAGAAGGCAGAGCTTTGGGGTAGCTATCTTTCCCCAGTACTTAAACCATGGAATTTAGTGGATGCTGAGTGCTATACAACTCTGATCCCAATGACTTGTTCAAAAAGACCACATGAGAAACCTATGGCTAAGCTAAGAATTGAGCACAGATTCCATGAGTCCCAGTTTAGCACTTTAACCGCAAGAGTAACCTTCCTACCAGGATAAGTGCCTCATTGAGGCCTGTGAAACACACACAAGACACATCATTCTACATGGCACTGTGCCAGTAATCACTAAATGTGCCAGGTGGACGCAGCTGATTTTGACAGATGATTTCTGTCTCGAAGAGAAAGGCAACACACTGTTCTGCCACATTTCTGAACCCTAAAGCCCCAGAGTCCTACCAACGTGATGTAGAAGAAAGTTTTTCTTCATCCACACAGATTATAGACTCATTTGGGCCAGGAGTGTGTCTTGGAGTATGTGTACCCAGCAACTGAGATGCATAATTCCCAAATTGGGAGATATGTATTGTCTGAAGCTCTCCTTGAGCTAGTGTGGTAATAATTGCCCTGTGCCCACAGGAGTGGAGGTGGTGGCTTCGACTGGCTGAGCAGGCAATTAAATTTGCTAGCTGCTGTGTGCATGTACCCTAAGGGACAGTCCTGCCTTTAACAAGTCAGCAATCTGAATGCATGAATGTGAATTTTCTTCCACAGCATGTTGGTAGGACTTGGGGCTGAAGGATTGGAAGAGGAGACAAAATAGTTTCTTTCCTTCCTTCTAGGAACTCATCTGTCAGGGTCACAGTAGTATTCCCCATATAACTAATTATTAGTATAGCTCGGTGTCTTCTCTCTATTAAATTTTCACTTTCCTAAAGAAACAAAATCAGTCATTAGCCAACCATATAACCCTAAAATCAAACTGCTTGTTACATGAGGTCAGACTAGAATGGTGTCTCAAACTCAAATCACCACGAGCGCTGCATAAGGACTAGTACAGGGTCACATGAGAACTGGTGTGTTAGCCCAAGGGCCGCACCACTGAAACCGTTTCATACAACCATATTGCAAATATCGGTAATGATAGTGTCATTGCAGGCTGCAGGAAATAGCTTTAGGGGCCACATGCAGCCTGTGGGGTGCACGTTTGGGACCCCTGGACTAGATGATCATATTGGTCCCTTCTGACCTTAGAGTCTATGAGCCATGAAAAATGAAAGTTAAGTAAATTTATTGACCTACTCTATAGTTTGGAGCAATATTACTGAGAATATGTTGAATGTATTTAGCATGTGCTTGTGTTTTCTAGCACACGATGAGAGACAGAAGGACAGTTTGCCTGCAGGCAAAATTTAAGTCTGTTGCTTCAGCTGGAATTTGAAGATGATATCATTTTGTAATAGAACCAGTCTTTTGCTATGTCAGCAGCTACTGCCTTAACACAGGCTTTGGCGGGGGGGGGGGAATACAAGCATATATACATGCACATGATCAATGGATCAATGAAAAAGCTAGCTCTCGACTGATTATCACTGGGAAACTTATTTTTTTTAAATGACTTTGTTTTTTAAACCTGGAAATGCTCTTCAAATTCTCATATGATTTCATGTCCAGGTGAGCTGTTGTGGAGAATATAATCCAATGTATTTGTGCAACTACTCACAATACTGCTAACCAATGTAAACTAGTCTTTGAAAAAAGTCATCATATTTTCAGAGTAAATTAGTAAACAAACATTTTGTAAAGCACTTTGAATATTACTAATTGATTAAAAATAAAATAAGATTGACAAATTTTTAAAAGCAAGACTACAGTTGTGTTACTTTGTATCATAGATATCTATTGCATGGCGCTCAAATTCTTACAGAAAGCTGGTTATTGCAGAAGATAGCCAGGGCTACATGAATAGACCAGGACTAAGCAGTAGATAAAATATATGCTTCAAAACATTATCAGGTGCTTGAGGAAGTGATTTGGAGTGACAAAAGAATCAGGACTGTGGATCTATGTACTTATGCATTTATCTGAATAAGGAATACATCTTAAATCTAAAGACTGCTTGCTTATTTCAGGGAAAATGCAGCATACAGATAAGAAGAAATGTGTACAGTAAGAATTTAGAAACCTGTACTAAAAATAATTTTTTACTGCTTATAAATAGGGTATCTGATAACTATGTAGAAAACTTCCCTATCAAAGAAGTTGGTTCAATGATCAATTGATTCAGTTGTTCTGTGGGTCCCCTTTGCTTTGTAGAGATGTGTTGCTATTGATTCATGTGCAGAATTCTCTTTGGATGATAGTTTTTAAGGTGTGGCTAATGGTATCTAATTCTGGTACAAATGTTAATCTTTTAGGAAAAGAATGCCTTTTGGCATTCAAATTAATGCTGAGTTTAGCATTCCATCTGTGTCCAATCACAGGGCCTGTGGAATGGTAAATACTAACTGCACAGGGGAACTCCATGGAGTAGATTGATGGCGGTTTTTGCCTTCCTTTGCAGCAAGGGGCATGAGCTGCTTGTTTAAACTAGTGTAAATAATGGAGGCTCTGTAACTTGGAGTCATTAAATTAAGATTTGAGGGCTTTGGTAACTCAGCCAGAGATCAAGGGTCTATTACAGGAGTAAGTGGCTGAAGTTCTGTGGTCTGCAACATGGAGGAGGTCAGGCTAGATGACCATATGTTCCCTTCTGACTTTTAAGTCTGAGTCTTTTCTCTGATCCCTTTCCAGGTTAGCAAGTTTCTAAATGTAGCCAGCAGCTGGATCAAAGACCCTTTAAAGGTAGATGCAGCCCTCAGCTCCTCGAATGAACCCACAAATATCTTCAAGCCCTCCAAGAAAAGTACTACCTGACCTCCTACAGCGGAACAACTGTATTTTTTAAAATACACCATAGATTTTAATCTGTAAATTCTTCTAGTAAAATAACTGTGTAAATGGAGTGGATGGCTTGGGACAGTGGAAATAAGGTTTTCATGTCTGTCTGAATGTCTGCCTTGACTCTGGTGTCAATCTGATGGCTGTTTGAAACCATGAACTCTTTTCTAACAGGTCACCAATCTAGGTCAGAAGTTTACAGTAAAAAAGCAGTTTCAGCAGAGAAGGAGAGGACTGGCTAAACTTGGAGCTTAAATCTGCTCTCCTTCAGATCACAGAACTTCCAGCCCTGGATGATGTAGGGCAGCTTGTGCCATCTGAACTGTACCAGTAATCTGAAGAAAATAGATGATCCCAGACTCCAGGCCTTGTCCAACAACCACCGTTAGCAAAATCTTATAAAATTGGGACTAATGGATCCTGGATAGGTGCACATATTGTGATAGTTCAGCCACCCCAGACTTCTCTCTACTGCTCAGATATGTGATGCTGGGAGAGCATGGCTTTTTTTTTTTTTAACAAACAAACAAACAAACAAACCATGTGCTCCCTGATAATTTTTCTCTAAATTATTAGACAATGGGTACAATAGTTTCCCCTTACTTATATATATTTTACAGGCTTCAGCACTGCTGATGCCAGAATGTTTATGTAAATTTTTTGCACTTAAAAGTATCCAAAGATTTGGTACTGGGTGGGTCAGGAGGCTGTAATGAGGACATAAAGCTTGTCACTCCTTGGTTACAGGGTTGATTTTAGCCCATACCAGTAGTGACCAAAAGTTTTATTAATACTATGTTAATGCTAATAATTTGCATTTATTCAGTGCTTTACAAAGTGTTAAATGATAAAGTTGATGTGACAGCTGTTCCATGGTCTCCGAAATGAGTTGGTTAACTTAATACAGTTCCTGGTGGCTAGGCACTGTTTATAGTTTGAGACAAAAGGTAATAGACAGATTTAACTAAAAATTGTCCCATCTTATTCAGATTTTGAGCCAAACCTAGGTAGTCAGGGGTTAAAGTAAGATGGAACACATCAGAACGGCATTCCAGGGCCCACTATTTTTAGGGGCTCAGCCTTCCAGGCCCCCTGAAAGTAGAAAACGGAACCCAAACACTGCTTTCTGGGGCCCACCATCTAAAAATAGTGGGTACAAGAATGCGGCATTCCAGCTCCATTTTCTATTTTTAGAGGCCCGCCGAACACTGAACCCCTAAAAACAGCAGACTGCAGAATGCCATTCTGGTGCATTCCAGCACAGCAGAGAGCTTCCCTCAGGCTGGGCGATTTTAAATCTCCCACCCTGAGCCTGCTCTGAGTGAGCATGCTCAGAGCCTCTGAGCATAGTCAGTCAGTGCTGGGTTAGTACGGAAGGAGCTGACCGTGGGGTGCCGCTCTGCTCCAGTGGCCAGGTCAGGGGCCCTGGGGCGGACCTGGGCTGGAGGAGGAGCAGGAGCTGGGAGTGCAGGGTCAAGGCTGCTACAGCTCCACAGCACAGGCCCCGGGACGGCAAGGTGGGCCGGGGCTGGGGCTGGTGAGAGAAATGGTGGGACAGACTCCCTCCCGCTGGGCTGGCCCCGATCGGGGTTCCTCAACTCTCCGCGGCTGCAGAAGGGTGCTGAGTGGACGAGCGGCCTAGCGTCCCCTTCACTTATATCCCCAGCCCTCCAGCTCCCCTGCTCCAACTCTTCTCTGCCCCCATCTCCTGTCCCTCCCCCACCACTTCCTGCCACCATCCACCTCTTTTCTGCCCCATCTCCTGCCCCTGCTCCCACCACCCACCTCTCTGCCCCATCTCTTGCCGACACCCACCCCTTCTCTGCCCCATTTCTTGCCCATGCCCCCCTTCACTATCTTGACACTTCCCTCTCTCCCCTTCACTGCCCCCACTCCTTCCCCTGCCCCAGCCTCCCCTTCAACACCTCTACCTCCTGCCCCTGCTCCATTCCTCCACAATCATGCCCTCATCCTTTCTGGGCTGGGGCCTCCACATGCAGGAAGGGTGCCCCCCCAATATGGGAAGGGGGCCCACCAATTAGGGGGGTTCCAGGGCCCACCAAATTATACTTTAACCACAGAAGGTAGTGTAGATAATGTATCTTTATAAGTACTTATTTGACACCTGTTGCTGAAGTGACTCAGCATCTCACAAATATGAATGAATACACCTTCACCTCTCCTTTGAGGCAGGGAAGTGTTACATGACCATGTACTCCCCAAGACTGAGGCACAGGGAGATTAAATGACTTGCCCAAAGTCACCCAGAAAGATTTTGGTAGAGCCAAGGGTTGACTCAAAATCTCCTAAATCCATTTCCATTGCCAGGTAATCCCTGTTCTAGAGGCAAAAGGAGGGTGACAGCATTTCCGTCCCTCTTAGTGCTGTTGTGAGGATAAATATATTAAAACCTGTGTAGTGTTTGGATACCTCTGTAGGGAGCATATGTCAGCAACTAAAAAAAAAAAAGTTCAATATTTTAAAAAGCTGTAAAATGAAACTGAAGACCAAACAAGAGAAGTGGCAGGCTACTGTAAAATGGATATTAAGAAGTCAAGAAGAAATACTGATGATACAAAGGCAAAAAGTCAGGTTTTTTAAGTATAATATAGTCCTTCAGCACTCAACCTAGACTATCAAAGACTATGGAACAATCAATGAGGATATGTAAGCTATACAGAACTTAAATTATTTCTTTTCATTAATCTTCACCATACAGGATGATTGAAAAATCCTCTGTTCATGCAAAAGGTAGTTAAGCAGTGATGTAACTTAGTGGCGTAGTGCCAGAGCCCACAAGGTTATGAAGGCTCTACCAGAGGTAGGCTCGCTGATCCCTGGCGCACAGGAGAGGCTGGGAATGGGGCACCCTCCAGCCAGGGCATCCCCTGACCCTGGGCATGAGTTGCTAGCAAAGATGCACAGGGAAGGCCGAGGAAATAAGAGTGATGGGGGTAGCATAAGAGCAGAGGGGCAGCCTAAACCCAGAGCACCCTTCCCTTCCAGAGGTGGAACACAAGGCAAAAGTACAGCTGCTTTGCATGAAGAAGGGGAAGGTTCACAGAGGGGTTTTGGGGGGTGAACACTGGTTACCCCTAAATTAAAGTTGGGTGATGGGAGGTTGGAGTAGAATTGAGTGGAGCAAGGGACCTGGATCAGAGCTGTTGAGGGTGGGAGAAAGGTGTTGGAGTGGGGGTTGGTGGGAGACTAGACCAGTCCTGGGAGAATGGCTTTGTGGAAGCCACAGGATAGTAGATTTTTGGAATCAGGAAAGGAGCCCCTGACCTCTTCTACCACCATGGCCCTCTGGGGCCTTGTTATGCCACTGGAGTTAAAGCTGACCTAAAGGAAATGTTTCAGGCCTATTATTTGGGAATCTTAGGACATGTCTATGCTGCAGTTAATACTGGGGACCTGTGAATAGGAGGATCTCAGAGCACAGCTGCAACCTGACCTAAATGTCTACACTGCAATTAAATCATCTTGCAGCCTGAGCCATGTCAGCTCATAGACTTTGCGGTCAAAAGGGACCAACATGATCATCCAGTCTGATCTCCTGCATAACGCAGGCCAAAGAACCTCATCCACCCCCTCTAGTAATAGACCCCTAACCAATGACTGAGTTACTCAAGTCCTCAAAGCATGGTTTAAAGATTTCAAGGTACAGAGAACCCACCAGAAAGTGACCCATGCCTTTTGCTATGGTGAAAACTTCCAGGGCCTTTGACAATCTGCCCTGGAGAAAATTTCCGTCCAACCCCAGATTTGGCAATCAGTTAAATCCTTAGCATGTGGGCAATACTCACTAGCCAGTCACCCAAGGAAGAATTCTCTCTAGCAATTCAGAGCCCACCCCATCTTATGTCCCATCAGGGACACTGGGGATATTTACAGCTAATGTGCAAAGATCAGATACTTGCCAAATTAGGGAGTCTCCTCATATCATCCCCTCCATAAACTTACCAAATTTAGTCTTGAAGTCAGCTAGCTTGTCTCCCCACTTCTCACGTTGGAAGACAGTTCCAGAACTTCACTCCTCTGATGCAGAAACCTTCATTTAATTTCAAGTCAGCTTCCTGATGGCCAGTTTATATTTATTTGTTCTTGTTTCCACATTGGCACTGAACTTAAATAATTCCTCTCCTTCTCTGGTATTTATCCTGCAACTGTATTTATAGGGCACAGTCATATCTCCTCTGAACCTTCTTTTGGCTAAGCTAACCAAGCCAAGCTCCTCGAGTCTCTTCTCATAAGGCAGGTTTTCCATTCCTTAAATCATCCTTGTAGTGCTTCTCTGCACCTGTTCCAATTTGAATTCATCTTTCTTAAATACAAGGGACAAGAACTGCACACAGCATTTCAGATGAGATCTCACCAGTGCCTTGTGTAATGGTACTGAGACCTCCCTATCTCTACTGGAAATACCTCACCTTATGCATCCTATTTTTTTTTTCATGGCAACATCACATTGGCAGCTCATAGTCAGCCTGTGATCAGCCAGTATCCACTTTTATCACCTTCTCCTCTTTCATCATTTTCAACCGATGTTTCCACAGCTTACAGCAAAAATTCTTATTAGTCCCTAAATATTTCTATTATTCTAGTTTATAAGGTCATTCAGATCTTCTTGTATGATATCCCAATCTTTTTCTGTATTGGCAATTCCTCCCGACTTTGTCATTTGCAAGGGGCACCAGAATCAGAAATGCCAGGAGACCCATTTTCCTGCACCTTTTAACACAGAAGGAGCCACCTCAGGCAGGTGTGAAATGGCAGCAGTGGGGTCTGCTTCACTGTGGAGGAGCTGATAAGGCTCCCCTGCTGTGAAGCACAACCCCTGCTAGCAGGGGTTAAAGTACAGTTGGCAGCCCTGGAACCCTCCTAAGTTTCTGGGCCCTCTTCACACCTGTGGGCCCCCTTCACACAGTGCAGCTACTGCCCCCAAATGCCTGCCCCATCATACCCCTCCTTTCCCATGTCCTCCTCAGCCCCAATCCCAATTCCCTAAGCTCCCTGCCCTCATATCCCCACTCCAGCCCTCCTAAGCCCCCACTCCCCAGCTCCTCCATCTTCACTTCACCCTCTTCAGCCCCCCAACTCCCTCCACACCTCCCCAACTCACCATCCCGACCCCTTCTTCCCACCATCCCATGCTTTCCCCGCCAGCTGCCTGCCTGTTCCCAGCCCCCAAACCCCACCCCCCCACACCCTTACCTGCATCACCAACATAACCAAGGAGCCAGGCTGGGGACGGGGAGACTGCAGTACCAGCAAGAGGGGGCAAGGGCTGGAGACTGAGTCCAGGCCCATGGGCTGCCCAGGCCCACCAGGAAGAGGCAGGGCTGGCACAGGCACCCGGAAAGGGGGGGACGGGTGGCCGGGCTTGCCCCAGCCTGCAGCCCCTTCCCAGAGCCAGCCCTGGGAGCAACACACCAGAATGCTATGTTCTGGCACGTTCATCTATTTTTAGGGGCCCTGGAATGCAGTGTTCTGGTGCATTCCCCTAATTTTAGGGGGCCTGGAACACTGTCCCCCCTGAAAATAGGGGGCCCCAGAACGCCATTCTAAGGCATTATCCTTTACTTTAACATCTGCCTGCTAGTGATGCCAGCCTCTTCCCAGTTGGGAGAATGGAGTGGGCCTTAGCCTCCATGATCAAGGGCATCGCCTGTTCCTCCTCTCCCCTCAAGGCCCTGCATCTTGGCCAGACCAGAAGCCAAAGCTCAGCCACAATAAGGCTGTCCAAGGAGCACAAACCACTGTGGGGAGTCCTGGACTCTCCACCTGTCTTGAGTGATGTGCCCGGGGACCAAGTACAGAGGTTGCTGGGCCAGATGGAGCTGCAAGGTATCGGGTAGCCCAGGGCTGCTTTCATGCCCTCTACCCAGGACAAGTGAAGGATCCAGGGCTCCTCACAGCAGCCCACACTCCCAGGGTAGCTCTTATCATGGTCCAGATCTGGCACCTGGCCTGGCCAGGGAATGGAGTTTCAGGGTCAAGAGGAAGACCAAGAGCATGGTCCCAAGGGAAAGAGGAGGACAGTTGTGTTGCAAAGGTGTCCAGTGCACGCTGACACCCAGGAGGCAAGCCCACATTTGTGCTCACCCACACGCCCCACACCTGGCAGCTCCCTCCAGCTCAGCAATCTCTGCAGCCCAGCGCCTTGGCCCCTCTAATAACTTCCCAGTGCTATGGCACTGGAAGAGGAGTAAGGGCAGGATCACACTTCTAATACCTGTGGAACCCTCCACTTCTACACAGATTTCTGCCCTTGGTGGTGTTCCCAGATTGGTCAGGGTTCTTGGGCACAGGCCCCATGGACCTATGCATTAATCTGTCACTGTGCATAGCCCTACTTCACTGTAGAAATCAAAAGCAGAAAACATAAAAAGAAATTTTAGGAAAAGGGATGAAAGACGTAGGAGGGGCTCCATTTAAGAAGAAATTTTAAAGAAACCAGGGTTCAAATGAAGCAATGTTCCTCATGGCAGTAAGAACTCCATGCATCTCAATAGAGATACATTCTCAGGCTGACCAGGTTGTTTTTGACTCCTCCCTCTGTGTTTTCCATTTCAAGGAAGAAGGGGGAGATGGGGACATTGCTTGAATTTTTACTGAGGTTTGCTGACTGCAAATTCACAGAAGAGTTACTGACTAGTGCAGTGGTCCTCAACCACTGTGCCGGGACACATTACTGTGTTGCCACACAAGTAAGCGTCGCAGAGAGCCAGAGGTGATTGGATTTGGTCCGGGGGTGAGGAGGGGCAAGTTGCTATGTCCTGTAGGGTCATGATATGCCACCATGCGTGTCACAACCTGCAGAAGGTTGAGAACCACTGGACTAGTGGACAGTCTGGCTGCTTAGGCCTGAGCAAATCTCTTTTCAGTATGTGAAATCTATTTATTCCACTATGTGAGGTCCTTATATTTCCTTAACCTGTGGGCCCTTCAAGTTCAAAGGTAGAGGTTTGACTGCAGAGATCACTGCAAGAGTTTAGTGCATCATAAACTAATGTAGTGCTTCAGGGAATTTGAACTACTGTTTGTTGTGGAAAAAGGAGTAAGAAGAAACATGACAGAGGGTTACATGGAAGTGCAACTGGCAGCAGAAGAAGACAGTCAAGTGCTCCCATTTATCTTTCCCTTAATAAAGGCTAAGAGAAAATTAAACTTAAAAAAAGCAATACATTTAAGTAGATATTAAAACTTTGAAGGAAATATATAATTAGTCTGAACACAGTGCCCCAAGATATGATTGTGCTAAATAACAGACTGTGTTACTGGAGGTGCAAGTCTTTTTTAATATTGCTCAGCTAAATATTATTTTATAACCTAAAGAAAAATTATTACCAGTTCTTACAATCCCCATTAACTCCTCCATTGCTTCATGCATGATATTGTTCTGTACAATTCAGTAGAACATAAGAGTTTTACACCTTTCTCAAGAGTATCCTGCACTTGCTATTGTGAAGGAAGACAGACTAGAGAAAAACCTAGCCTGTTCCAGTAAGGAAATTCCTGTCTTCATAAAGATCACTAAAAACTGTATTGTTCTACAAAAATTGGGAAGGCAAAGTGCATATTGCTGTTCAATATTTCACAATGAAAACTGGTCAAAGTGGGAAGGAAAAAATCAGCATTTTCAGATTTTTAAAAATATTTTGGCCAAAATTAACTTTCAAATTTTGTAAGTAACAATTTGACTGGCTCTGTAACTATTCAAAAAATAGGGAATAGTCTCTGGAAAAATTGCTTTCCCCCCAGTTTTTTTGAAATAAATTTTTACTATCTCTATTCATTGCTTTAGTCATGCAAATACCCCCTTTATTTTCTGCAAAACAAACAAGGAGTCCTCTGGCACTTAAAGACTGACTATTTTGTTTATTGCATGAGCTTTCATGGGAGAAAATCCCACTTCGTCAG
>ML681964.1:19585765-19626427 GCA_007922195.1 Podocnemis expansa | reverse complement strand
TGAAGTGGGATTTTCTCCCATGAAAGCTCATGCAATAAATACATTTGAGAGTCTTTAAGTGCCAGAGGACTCCTTGTTTGTTTTGCTGAAGTAGACTAACACTGCTGTCCCTTTATTTTCTGTCAGTGTCTTGAGGATATTTAGCTTTCAGATTTTTTTCTTCCCTTAATCTTCATATTTATACATTTTCTTTACTATCATCCTTCTCTCCTCTGAAATATTTTGTTTCTAATCAGTATGGTTATGGGATGGTTCAAACTTCATTGACACAGGCTTGTGAACTAGGCTCCATCCAAAACCTGTTGAAGCCAACAGGAGTCTTTCCATTGTGGGCTTTGGCTCCAGCCATTAGAAGGCTAACAAATTAATAATGGCTTTACTCCATTCAGTTAATGAACAAAGAACAGCACTATCTTCCCCCAATATTTAATTGGTCTTTCTAGGTTCTCAGTCTCCGACCAGCCTAATATCCAAGCACTAATTAAAACAGAAACAACAATAAAAAAGTTAATTTTGTAAAAAAGTAAAAACTTACTGTTATGGAAACAAGCACCAATTGCTTTCCTTCAGATCCAAATTATGGAATTTTTTGGGAGGTCTGCAATGCCTAAAGTGTGCCTATTTCCGTGCTGGCTTTGAAGAATGTCACTCATTGCAACAAACAGGGTTAGGCTAGCTGCTCCGCACCCACCTTGCCTCTCTTAGGGCTTGGGAGCAAATGACCCCTGGGATTTGCAGTCCTGCTGACTCTTAGCACCACCCGTTTAAACAAACTGTGTAAGGCAACAGAGACTACGTTACCCATAATTGCTTTCAGTTTATTTCCGATTGTACCTGAAACCAGGAGAGCTGGTCTGGTTGCTGCTGGAGTTTCGCCTTAGGGAGGGAGAGAAAGAAGCAAGTGGGAAAGGGAAAGTAAAGTGCTCCAGTTGTGCATTTGGAAAACTTTCTGCATATTTTATTAGTCTTGTGTGCCATACTGCAGGTATGGAAAGGACAGATAAGGACAGTTTTAAGAGAAAAATTCTAGTATTAAATATTAAAATGATTAGATTCAAAGTAAATAGTGTACCATCCAAAATAGCACAAACCTGCATGACTGCTTTCGTGTCAGAGAGACACTATGAGGTTCTCTCAGCTACTGAATAAACTAGGGGTGGCTCCAAAGCCATTAGTTATCCAGTAAGGAGGAAATATACAAATATGACCCAGGAAAGAGATCAGAGGCTTTCCAGCCTTCTGCTTGACAAAACAGTGTAAAGATTCCAAATGTAAAATTTCATACAGTTTTCTTAATCATTGCAACAAATTAATACATATGAAGACTTTGTTAGAAGCAGTGGTTAGAGTATAATTTGAGGGGCCCTGGAAACATCCTAACCTCAGGGCCCTGTTCCTGTCTTGTCGGGGCCCCCTTGATGCATGTGTGCACCTGATTTTACTAGATTCCAGCATCTGGGTCCCAAAACTCTGGCCTGTCAGATTTGTGGGTGGCGTTCCAGCCTACTCTAACCCCTGGTTAGAAGTGGAGATGGATGAAATTTTTCATTTGAAACATTTTTTGGCAAAAAAATATAGATTCAGCACCACTACAACATTTAATGAATTCTTTTTATTTGCCAGCTTATTTGTCACAATAAACAAAAACACACCTCTGTAAAAGTCAAAATGAAATATTTTGATGTTTTGATTTGAAGTGATTCTCATTTCAAAATTTCCTCAAAGCTTGTTTTTAAACATTTTTATGCAGTGTAAGAAAAGTATGAAATTAACACATTTTGTTTAAGTGGATATAATATTTTTCAAACATTTTTATTTGCCAAAAAATTCTTTGCTCCGTTTCCCAAAATTAACTTTATTTTAATTGATCACTGTCCCCGAGTAAGCCATCCCCACTACCCCTACCCCTGGTGGGGAAGTTGGAGGGAAATGGGGTGCCCCTATGGGTTCAGTCTACCCAACTGGGTTTCTTTGGTCCTGAGTCTTGCTAGTCTGAAGTCTAGTGGCTACATTTTGGGGGGCAGTATGACCTAATAATCAAGTCAATATTTGCCCTTGGATCTGGGCCTAATGGCCAGACTCATTAGTCACCCTTGAGGTCAAGGCAGCATGGCCTAGTGACCAGAGTCAATAGTTGCCTTTGATTCAGGACAGTGTGACCTGGGAGTCCATTGGGGTAGTGAGGAGCCTTCTTTGTGGGGGGTGGTACCCAGGATGGGGGGGTGGGGGGGCTCAGACAGTCTTTGCTCCTCTGAAGACCAGTCTGGGACCCTAGTTGTCATGATATTTTGACACCATGTCAGTAGGGATCCTCCGGAAAGGAGCTGGCTTGTGCCCTCCTCTTTGGTTATACCATGCAAGAACCCAGGGCTGCTTCCTACCAGGTTGATGAGGCTGTCACTAAGGATCTGGGTTCTCCTGTCTGTACAGCAACTTTCAATGACCCCCCCCCCAAGGTCGTGGGGTCCACTGGTGAAGGCATCTCCTTTGGTGTCTAACTCTGAGCAGGTGATGAAGGGTGGCCAGTCTTCAGGAAGGTCTCCTGGGTTCCTGGCTACCTCCATCAGGGGCAGAAGTGGCTCCTAGCTTGGAACCTCCCGCATTCCTCTTCTCTTCTTAGTGGTCAGCCCTGAATGAGCTAGGATGCTTGCTCCTTTTTGTGCTAGAGCAGCAGTTGGAGCAGAGTCTGGTGGACAGAACTTCTGCTACCCACAGAATAGACAAATAGCAAACTAAAAGCCCTGTGTCTTGGTCTGTGCCTTCTAACCTGTTGGGAGGGCACCCCCTGTGGGGCTTTGTCACAGAGATCCCAGAAAGCACTCTTGGATCCCCTCTGTTCACAGCCAGTCAGGACTCTGCTACAGTGGAGCCTTCTCCCATCCAGCACCCAGGTCTCCATGCTACCTGTAGCCAGCTCTGTAATCCAGGCTCAGAGGGTCTGATACTTGCTCTGTCTGGTCTCCCCTGGGGTGGGTCCTCCCTCCAGGAGGGTCCAAGCCATCCCAATCAGCAGTGACATTCAGCCTTTGTAGAAGTCAGAGGGTTTATTAGCAATCCAGTTTGCACAGCAGCTAGGACAGTTGGCTTTCAGATTAACCAGGAGGGATAGCAGTAACCCCCGCCCCCAGATGAGACCCCAGAGATCCTGCCTCTCAGGCCTCCTTCTCCCCTCTCCTCTTCTCCCCCTGCCCTTTGTTCTCCTGCTGGCCAGCCAGCCCTGCCCCCAGTCTAAACTGGCTACAACCTATGTCACCCTCAGTGGGTCCACATAAGGTTTGTCTAAAGCCCCTTCCCCCACAGTGGTTCCCATAGTTATCACACTACCAAGTTCCATCACCAGAATTCCCATCTCCCACCACCAAAGTATAGGAACAGAAAAGAAGAACCCTTGGGTTATCATCCCTGGCATCCCACAGTAGCCAAGAGGTTTCTTACTTCATCAGAGGCTTACAAGGGCTTGGACCCTTCAAGTCAGTAGCCCCAGCCTCCAGGCAAGGCAGGCAATCAATTAGAGTCAGTAGCCCTGGAATAGGCTCACAAGGAAAGAGGAGAGGGAGGGGGACACAGACCACCTGACACCACTGCATCCCAGCCCAGGGCCCTATCAATGACTGGCCACAGTCACTGGGTCTGTTGCCGCAACGCTCTGACACTCGTAAGAGCCAGCTTCCAGTTGAACCAGGTGCAACTCCCCCTGGGCCACTTCCTCCCATCCTTTGCCTGCGTACCTGTCTCCAAAGGCCTTCTTTGGGTCCAGGGTGTATACTGCTCAGGGAATCCACACGAGTTCCTCACTGTCCATGGGTGGCAGGTCTGGAAATGCTTCATGGTCCTCAGCTGAAGGCTGCTCCTCTAGGTTACAGGGGCCCTCTGCTCCTGGTAGTTCCTCAGGACCATAGGGGTCCTCAGCAGAGAGCAGTTCATCTATGTCACGTGGCTCCTCTTCCATCTCTCCTGCAGCCTTGCAGAGTCATGAGGCTGGCCAGGAGAGCCATCCCAGTCCACAGTCCAGGGCATTTCTTGCTAGTCCTCCAGTCCCAGTAAGGTAGGTGGGCCCTCTGGCTCACTGACAGGGCAGGCAGGGGTCCCTCTAACCAGACAGCCACAATATGGTTTAGCTAGCCTGGCTGAGGGAACATCTTTCCTCCAGGGCAGCTCAGCCCCAACTGAGCTCCTGGGCTGGCTTTTTGTACCTCACCTTCCTGTCCTAACCCTGGCCCTCTGCTTCTGGGCCTTCAGGCATGTAGTGCCTGGGTTAGGTCAGAGAGGGCGTCCAGGCCCTTGTGCAGGCCCCGGCTCTGAGGAAGGCCAGAGTCCTCTGCTACGCCCTGATATTTGAACGCATGAATTAGAAGACTTTTGGGTGATGGGGTTCAGAAGGAGAGGTACACCTTTGAAAGTCAGAGCAGTCATACTTTTAAGTAGTTTTGTTTCATTGTTCCTCACTTCATAACCAGCTCTTAGCCATGGCTGCTAGCATGCAACAGTGACCACACTTCAGGACATCATGTTTAGTGGGGAAGGAAACCAGGTTAACTGAAGCCACTGGGGAACACCAAGGTGAGGAGAAATGTTTATCTACAGCATACTGAGTCTGCTTTGGTGGATCAGGTAGAAAAGACCTGTTGGTCCAACAGGTGGAAAAGTGCTGCAGCAACATTATATGGAATATATAAGGCTTGACATTGTACAAAGATGTCAATGGCTATCCTCTTCAGATAAAGTTGATTGTAGTCATGGCAACCTTTTGTGTCACCGATCTTCAACTTCCACAGCTGAATGAGATTGCCTCTGTGTGAAATGGTCTTCTAACTGGAAACTGTGGGCACAGGCATCATGGATCAATCCATGATGCCAGGAAGTCATCACCAGATTCAACAGACAAATGTACAGTAGGAAATGTACCTGCCATGCTTCAATGCTTTCAGTTAGGCCCAAATCATTGTACCTCCCTGCAGGGGCATCGCTGGCCTGGGGAGGGACCAAGTGCATGGGCCCAGGCCCCTCCCTCGGCCCACAGGCCCTGCCCCCTGGCCAGAGACAGGGCCTGAGGCTGCTGCGCCGCCGTGGGCGGCTAGGCCCCACATCCCCGGCTGGCGACGGGGCCAGAAGCAGCCGCGGATGGTGGGGTCCCGCATCCCCGGCCGGGAACAGGGCCGCCGTGGCCGTGGGCGGCCAGGCCCTGGATCCCTGGCTGGGGACGGGGCCACCGCCACTGCGGGCGGCCGGGCCCAGACTCCCTGCTGCGGCCATGGGTGGCCAGGCCCCGGATCCCCAGCCGGGGATGGGGCTGGAAGCAGCCACAGGCGACGGGGTCCCCGACTCCCCGCCGCGGCCATGGGTGGCCAGGCCCCAGAACCGCAGCCGGGGACAGGGCCGCTGCGGCCACCGGCGGCTGGTCCTCGGATCTCCAGCCAGATTGGGCCGGAGATCCAGGGCACTGGTGCTGCAATTCAGGGCACGTGCCCTGGGTGCCCAGTGCCAGCGATGCCTCTGCCTCCCTGGCTAGAGCTCAAGTAGTCTTTGACTACTGGTTCTTGTCATGAGTCAGAGAGGAGATCATTCTCCCATCCTGATTTATTATTTGTGTTACAGCAGCAGCTAATGAGATCAGAGCCCCATGTACCAGGCACAGCAGTCCCTGTCCTAAACATCTAAAATATAAATAAACAAGACAGAAAAGTGGATGAGAGAAATCTACAATTCTGACAGTTTTGCAGTGGAGACAAAGAGCAACAGTGCTTCACCAGTGTCACACAGGAAATCTCTGATGCACGCAGAAGCTGAACCCAGGTCTTCTGTGCCTAATCTATGGCCTTGCCTACAAATGCCTCTGACCATTCTGCAACCACAATTGAGGAGAGGGATTTATCTGGTGATACTGTATTTAGAGCCACTAACCAAGTTCCTCTCCCACAAGTTCCCCTCCAACCAGGGGCGTCGCTGCCCCAGGGAAGCTTCTGGGGCACCGGCCCAGGCCACACCCCCTGGCCGCAGATCACGCCCCCGGCTGGTGATGGGGCCGCGAGCGGCTGAACCTTGGATCCCCAGCCGGGGATGGGGCCAGGAGCGGCCGCAGGCGGCCAGGCCCCGGATCCCCGGCTGGGGATGGGACTGCCGTGGCTGTGGGCGGCTGCGCCCTGGATCCACCACCAGGGACGGGGCTGCCGCAGCCACGGGCAGCTGGGCCCCAGATTTCCGGCCCAATCGGGCCGAAGACCGGGAGAGGCAGGCCCCGCCAGACCCGGGGCACTGGTGCCGGGATTCAGGGCACATGCTCTGTGTGCCTGGTGCCAGCGATGCCCCTGCCTCCAACAGATTCTGATAGTTGCATAGTGCACAATTTACACTAGCATCCTGTCCCACCCGACTCAGCAGAACTATACTAACTTCACTGTATTTAGGGAATATTTACGTTGGTCAGAAATTCTGGCCCATGGTCAGGGTAACTCCCTCACTGATGCTTTACTTTAACATATTTTTAAAGTCTCCCTCCAGCAAGGAAAAAGTTCCTATTTTTCAATATTTAAAGTCTCACTCATTTCTTTTTCGGTCCCATTCAGTCAGAATGTCACACTGACACAGAGCCCTAGAAGGAAATGAATATGTCAATACTGTATTCATCACAGTGGCATCTAAATATCTTATGGAATTACATAAGCTCAGCCATGTAGTTTATTAACATTTTTCATACATTTTATGGCCAGGAAAGACCATTAGGCTATCCAACCTGACTTCTTGTTTATTACAGACCAAAGAATTTCTCCCAACTACCCCCTTCTTGAGCTCCATAACTTGCATTTGACTAATTAAGGGTGGTTTCATCTTAAAAAACCCCTATCAAGAAAACAAAACCCTCTAGTTTACGACCGTTGTTGGTCAGAACAATGCCCACAACCAACCAGGCAAGGCCTGGCCTCTGCTGATATTCTGTCTATGAAAAATGAAAAAGATTTCTTCTTTCACATCTCCTCTAAAGGTCCAGCCTTGGTGACTCATGGACTTCAGGAAAATTTTCTAGTTGGGGAGGGCACTGCTAGCAGGAAGAGAGGAGAGGGGAGGTAAGACCAGCCAGTTCTGCTGGCTTATTCAGAACCATTGGAGAACCAGAGACCATTTGTTTTTCCTGTTTAGATTGTAAGCTCATTGCAAAAAGGACTGTTTCTTGCAGTGTGTCCCATATGTAACACAGTGAAGCCCAAAGTTCAACTGAGGTCTAGTGATGCATTAATAATTAGTAACAATTGCTCTCCTGCGTATGAAGTTCTATCACTTTTTCTGCCCTCCTAAATGACTTCCAAAACTTCCATTTAATGGCAGCCTTCATATGGCAGGGAGTTACTCTCTCACTACCCCTCATTTCACTGCAGAGTCACTAGCCCACAGCAGAAATGTTGCACTTCTTAGGGAGGTATTTTTAGACTCAAAAATCTTTGTCAGTCCTTCCTCATATTTACTTAAAAAAACAAAACAAAACAAAACAAAAAAAACCTGTTGAAATCAAGGATGATTTTACCAAATAAGAAGGACCTTAGGTTTGAGCCCTGAATTCATATTAAACATCCTGCTTTCCTGGAAGTGAATCAAAATATTAAATCAATTAAGATTTTTTCAATGTGTTATTAAATATATCAAAATACATCTCAGCTATCAATATTAGTAGAATATATTTTTCTCCTCATTTTGGAATTGCTTAATAGTTTAATTGTTTAACCCCTGTGGACCAGACTTTTATATGCTTTACGTCAGCACCACGTAAGGTCTCACAACTGGCTTTAAGTGGTGCATTTGTTTATAGGAGCCATCTTCACAGGAATGAATGAGTACTGTGTATATACTTATTTTTTATGAAACCAGTACAATGCTTGCATATGTTGGTGCTTTTATATTATTACCTGGTGGAAGTTTATATTTCAGACATTTGCAGTAGGTGCTTCAAAAGCTACCACCTTCTTGAAAATCTTTATAAAAACAGATATGACCTGTCGACTTTTCTTTCTGGACACCAAAGAAGCTGATTCAGTCCAAAACTATTTTTCTTTTGAAAACTAGTGATGAGACTTTCACAACTTCGACTCATTTGCCAAGCAAACATCTTATATAAAGGAGATTTAGATCATTAACTCTTAGGAATGTTAAATATTGTTGTAGATAGTTGATAAGTGACTTAATGTGTTTGTTTAATTAACTGCAGTGTTTGTGTATTGGGGAAAACAACATGCTGTACATGCAGACAAATAATCCATCTGGCAACATATTTCCACATTTTAGTTTACTAGACCATGGCTCCATCCCACAAAAGCTCATGCAATAAGTAAATTTGTTAGTCTTCAAATGTCACAGGACTCCTTGTTTGTTTTGCCAAATATGTTTTGTGTGTTTAAATACATAGGCATTGTGGATGAGTATTTCAAGGCAAAATAGCATCTTTTGGCTCAATTCTGGCTCTTACAACCTGAATTTTCAGAGCAAGCATGTGAAACACCTGAGTGACAAAAGCTACACTCTATGGATTTGTCTATATGGCTAAATGCCCAGTGTAACTAGAGCAGAATAAACTATTCCATAGTATCTATTCAGGAATAGCCGCTCCCCCCCCCCCCCGCCCTTGGGCACTCCATTGTGGAGTAAACGTGAATTTATTTTAGAATAAGGTTGATGGCATAATGTTACAGTCTCTGGCTTGTGCAACACTGCCATCAGTGGTGGCTACTCCTTTGAAGCTCGTGGAGACATTATGGCTGCTTGTGTGGGGAAGGAAAGGAGTCCAGATGCTCTCTATCCAGACAGGTGCACACAGACAATAGCTCATGTGCTTTGACACTATATTTGTTTATGACATAGTTTGTGAATACAGAAGTAGTCTATGATTTTCTTTTGATTAATTACACATCATGCCTATTTTGTGAACTTGTAAAGAAACAATTAAGAATACAGGGCCAAAGTGATCGCCTGGTGACATCAGTTTTAACTACTCATGACAGAGTGCTGGGCAACTCTGATGAATGAATCACCAATTAGATCACCCTGGAGTAAACCTGAGGGGCAGAACCATGCCTAATTGATAGATTAGGGATGGGAGTGGGGCAAGAAAGCTACCAGGCTAAGTAACCCATTAGTACAGAAAGTAGATAGGCACAGAAGTGCTTTGTGGGAGGAGAGAGACTGGCAGGCTTTTGAGAGTCAGAGTCAGGAGAGATCCCAAAGGGGAAAGATATTTTCTGCCTCCCTCTTCTTGGCTGAGTAAGCTAAGTAGTGTATGTTATTGTAAACATACAGCTGCCCAGGTTTGTAAGGTCAGTGGGAAGAACACTACATTGCACAAGGCATTAGACTAGAAGATGATTTCTGAGCTGTTTGTGGCTGGAAAAGAGGTTGGAGTTGGATGATGGCCTGACACACTGCCCCAATGGTTCTCAACTTTCTGCAAGTTGTGACATGCTTGGTGGCATTCACAACCTTATAGGGCACACTAGTCCACCTCCAGGCCATATCCAGTTCCCCTCAGCCACACAACATAGTTACTGCTGTGTGGCGACACAGTAATGTGTCCCGACACAGTAGTTGAGAACTGCTGCACTGCCCCATTAGCTTTAAAATGTTTGAAGAGTTGTAACTGAACGTAGAATATATTTTGGAGCAGAGTTGAGTTTTGCTGTGATTTGTGTTAGAGGAGCACTAAACACCAAGAATCTGTGTGTGTGTGCGCATGCACATTTTTCTAATTTCACTATTTCAGTTCTTCCTACAATTTATCTTTAGCTGTAAATTAAACAATAATCTTTCCTTCAGCCAAGAAAGAGATCAGTGAAGGGGATCAGCGTTCTGATTCTCACAATGGGCAGCTTGACAGTGATTTACATTTAAAAAAAAAATTTGGCCAATCATATTATACCATGATTTATTCTTGCTTGTGTGCACACACAAAAAGTACATTTCATAACTACATTTTAACCACAATCAAAATATTATTCCCTAATATGGTCATACACTGGTATCTTTTCTCTCCAATTGGTAAAAAAATAAAAATACACTGTGGCACAGAATGTTTGCCTGCAGCCATGCTTGTACATGATGTGATAGACTGAGTATATCTGTGTGCTAACAAAGGAAAATTTAATTGCGGTATACTGTAAACTGATTAAAAATTATAAGTTATCACTTTTAACTCTTAGGGATTTCCTGATCCTGCCTGCAGGCTTAGGGGCTTGAAGTGAGGCCATGTGCTCTAAGCCAGGCAGCAGACAGCCAGTTTGGAAAAAGGCAGCTTAAAGCAAAGTGAGGTGAGTTAGGGAGCAGCCTGTTTTCTCTCTGGTTTGGGTCTTATGTATAATTAAGTTGCAAACACATAAAGTATAGTTACAGTGCAGCATTCTAGCAAGAGTCTTTGTGTGTTTGCTGTGAACATAATGCTAATAACCAAGAGAGATACAAAAGCCCATTCAATGGTATCAGTCACAGGTGAACAGATTCTTATGGTTCATCAGCAGGGATTAAAGTATAATGGGGGGGGCAGAACCCTCCTAAATTTCTGGGTCCCCCTTCACGCAGGTCTGGGCCCCACTTCAACCACACCAGCTATTGCCCCCCAGACGCATGCCTCCACCCCAGCTACTGCCCCACAAATGCCAGCCCACCCCCAGGTGAGCATTTGCAACCACTTCTTAGTACCACGTGTATTGGTTATCACTTTGCTCCAGACACAGGCACTCCCAACTACACATAGGCCCCAGCTATACACACACACACACACACACAACCAGCTACACCCCCCACACTTCCAGCTACACACACACACTGTCTGCCCCACACAACCTGCAGCAGCATTCCCTGTCCTCCAGCAGCTTCATGCCACCCAATCCTAGAGGCCAGCACCCCCCTCTCCCCAACACCCTTCTCCCAGCCTCACCATGGGGCTCCCCCAGGCCTAGCTGAGGCCTTATCTCTGCAGTTGCTCATCATCTCTGCTCCCAGGAGTGACACTGCTCCCACCCTGCAGGGGGGAGATTTACAAACTGCCATACCACGGCTCCCTGCCAGCTGCGCTTAAGGTGGAACACATTGCAATGCTGCATTCTGGCTGCTGTTTCTATTTTTAGGGGTCCTGGGAATGCTGCATTCTGCTGCATTCCTCTATTTTTAGGGGGCCCCAGAATGCTGCCCCCTAAAAATAGGGGGCCCTGGAATGGCATTCCAATTTGTTCCACCTTACTTTAACCCCTGTAATCATCAGACAAATCCTTCAAGAAAGACCGTTGTGGTGTCTTCATCTAATGGCTTAGTGGAAAGAGTGCAAGAGCACTCATTTAGCGTATTCAACTCCATCCAAATAGGCAAACAGAAATCTATTCTCACTCTACTACAAGAAATAGCAGCACTGAAATAGAGCTAGATGTGATATCTGTTGACTCACAGGTAATGAAGCCCTGTTCTTTTACAAGAAAGCTGTATGCTACCAACAGTGAAATTCATAAAAGGCTTGACAAATGGGAAAACAAAGCAATGAACTGATTTTTTCAATGGATTCCATCACGTTAGCTCTTACGGAAATGATGTAGCTCAGTGGTTCCGATACTGTGGTCCGTGAACCACTGGTGGTCCGCAAGAGTACTGCAGGTGGTCCTTGGAGGTAAGGGGAGGAGACAAATTATTACAGGCAAATGTACTGTGATGAGTGCAATATGTTTGTGAGTGTGCATAATAAATTATTAGAAAAAGCTGTGTTTTTAATACCCCTTGATATATAAGTTTGCCTCCTGTCAGCCATAGGCTAAATTAAAAATGTTTAAAATAGCTTGCTTACATGGTGGTCCCCAAAAGTTTTCAATGATAAATTAGTGGTCCACATAAAGGAAAAGGTTGCGATCTGATGATGTAGCTGATGACCTTGTCAATACTGGAAGGTCAGAAACATAGTTTAGAAGAACAATGATCGAGGATATTCATGCTCTGTGAAGGCAAATATTAGCTAGAGTAAATGGTCAGAAGATGAAAGATCCTCTGAAAGATATCAAAGCATCTAAAAAAAATATCCATTATTGTGAGACTGCAGGCAGTGAACGCTGCTGAAATGAAAATCAATAGAGATGGGTCCAAGATATATCCACTCTGCAAGATGATTTGGGAATAGGCTTTAATGTGCCCATGCTTTTGAATGTTATATTGTAAGGAAAGTGAAGTTTTCAGACTGTGCAACTTCAATGAGGGTCTTACAAAGGACTCTAGTGTGAAGCTGTCAAATTCATTCTCAAACTTCGTGGCCTGATATGAAAATCATGGAACAAAACAACAAGAACAATAACTAAGAGATGTGAGAGTTTCAGAGTCAGCTCTACAGCAGCAAATTGTTTTCTAGTGCAGATGTAATTTGTATCAGCAAAAGAGTCCTTATACTTCATACCAGCCCCACGCAAAGTAAGCTAGACAACCAAAAGTACCCTTTTGCTTTTTTAAACTAGAGTCTACATTAGGGCTTTTACTGGTAGAGAAATGTTGCAAAAATTATACCCCTAAACAATATTACTATACTGGCAGAATTTTCTACTGTAGGCCTGGCCTTAGAAAAACTCCACCCACCCTGTGAACACAATGTATAAGACCATCAGAATCCACTTTACTTGATAGGGAGACTGGACTCAAAATCCACTTTACTTGATAGGGAGACTGGACTCAAATGCAGGCTTCATAGTGACTCAGTTATTAAGTTCTTGAAATGTTGTTAGCTCCACTGGCCATCTTTGAGACCTTAGTTTGATGAGGCCTTAAGAAAAAAAAGGTGTTGTCTTAATACATGATGCCTCACATGAAAGTAACAGAGTAAAATCCGAATGTAAGCAGGGTCTGAACATCCTGCTGAGCTGGCTGAGAGGAGGGAAACAGGTGTCAGGTACAGACTTTATTTGCATTAGTGCACTCACCCTGCTTAGGTGCTCACCATGATGGTACTAATTTGTCCAAATGATCCCTTTGGCTGGTGCTGGATTATGTTATGATAGGTGTGTATAGGACCCAAGGATCTTTGGAGTTGATTGTTGTAGTCATGGAGATATGTCTGCACTGTCTGATGCTGCTTTGAGTTGGTAGGTCCTGGTCATGGGCCATAGGAAGGACCAGGGAAGACTAAGCTGAACTGTCTCAACTTTGGTGGCCCCACCTCTTCCCCTTCTTGCTCTGCACTTTCCCTGAGGCCCCTACTTCCCACTGCTGCCTGACTGACCCATCCAGAGGTCTGTGCCCTCACTGTGTGTATCGCCCCTCTCCTCCATCCCCCTCCCCCATGAAATGCCATCCTACCTGGCATGTCCTCCTCACCCCCCAGTTGCTTACCATGTCCCTCACACTCTCCCCTTCTCCATCCCTATCTGGCATCACCACCTCCCTCTTCTCCTCCATGCTGAGCCCTCTCTTCCCTATAATACCTCCCCCAGCTGTGCCCCTCATCTCCAGCTCTGGGAGCTCCACCCATCTACCTCATCTGTCCTCATACCCACGTTCCTGTGAGACCCCATCAACAGCTTACCACATCCATTCAGCAATGGGGGGACTGAGCAGGGGAAAGGACTGGTCCTGGGTCAGAGTAGGGTTGGAGTGTGGGCAGAGCCACAGGCAGAAGATGTGGGCCAGTGAGCTAGTCTTCCTCAGGGAAAGCTTCACTCTCCATCCATGATCCTGATCTATGATGTGCTTGTTTCTAAGGATAAACTTGGAGAGGTGGCTGGGACTTTTTCCTCAGAGCCTGTGAAATATGAAGGTTTGGCAGAAGATAACAGATTTTTTTTTCGTGTGTTTGGCCTGATTACTGGATCTGTGAATGTAATGTGGTGATGCAGGGGTTTCTTGTATATAGTTGTCTATGCATATCTTTTTCTTTTTCAAACAAGCAATCTGGGCACAATCAGGGAAGTTTTTAGTAGAAATTAATAACCAGAATCTGATGTCATAAATCCAGAGCAAGTCCACTGAAATAAATGGAATTCCTCCAGATTAAGGCCCTGATTCAGTAAAGTATATAAACGTGCCTATTTTTCATCATATGAATAATTATATTTAGCCAGATTTTCAACAATTACCGTGCTGAGCATTTTTTAAAAATCTGACCAAAGTGGCACAATGGGACACTTGTTTAAGTGCCTATGAGAGCTGAGTCCTTGAAAATCTGCCCAAGTTCTTTAGAAAACCTATTGACATCAGCAAGTATCTTCAGCTGGCCCATGTCAGCTAACTCAGGCTTTCAGGGTTTACACTGTGAGATTTGGGCTGTAAAATTGCAGTGTAGGCATTTGAGCTCAGATTGGAACTCAAACTTTGGGACCCTGTCAGGGTGAATGGCCCTTACTATACTGCTATTTTATAGCTCCACAGCCTCAGTCCTGCAAGCCCAAGTCATCTGACCTTAGCCAGCAGCGAGCATTTAATTGCTGCATCAATGAATTAAAAATTGGCTTTGCTGTGTGAATGACTGTTTGCTTCCCATGTTCCAAAAAGAAAAGAAAAGATATGTATCAGCTAGACTAGAGTTTTATTTATTCATTTTTGAGCAATAATAGTGCAAATCTCTGAAAAAAAGACAATACTTTCATATTATAAATTTCTACCAGTTTTTTCCTATGTTTACATAGGTCATAGTGCAATTATAATATCTGGAGCTATGAAAAAAAATGGCACTTAGATATGGTCTCTTTGTTCTGTGGCTCTCCAAGCTTACTTATTACAACCACTCACAACTCTGCAGTGAGAGAGGTAAGTATGACTGTGCTTACCTCAGAGCTGAGTAAAACCACACATGTGAAAGTCTAAGGCTGTGTTTCAGCAAAACATTTAAACCTCTGCTTCACTTCATTTGAAGTACTGACACACCCAAGTTTAATTGCTTTGCTCAACTGGGGCTTCACTAGTTTCCCCTACAACAAATGAAGCTGAGGTTAGAATTTCAATGCTGACTTCCAGTCTAGTCTTGTAATCACTTAGCACACTCCGTCATATTATACAGGCAGTGTTTACTCAGCAGAAGTACATGGAATTATAGCAGATTTCTAGCTGTGTAACAGAGAATAATCTTGCACTGTTTTTTTTTTCCTGTAAGGTATGTGCCTAACACCTTAGCTATTCACTAATCATATTTACCATGCAGGTGTTTAAGATAAGAAACTATAAGGAGTTGCCTTTCAAATGTCAGCTTCAACTGAAAATAGGACTTAGATTAAATAATGTGCCATCAGCTAGCAGTGTAGTCTTTTGATAGGGTCTTTGCAGCTCCTGACTGGCTGGCCCTCCTCCATCAGGGCAGTTCTTGAACCCTCACCTCTAATTAAGTTTAAAAGTCTGCTGTAGTATCCTGACTGCCTTTGTGGAGGCAGCCTGGTGCAGGGATGTCACTCTTTTGTTGTTCAAGAACTTTGTTTCCTTTTCCTTCTCTGTACAATCCCTTTATAGCAGGTCTTGTTTCCTCTATTGGCAGCAACTACGGGTGCCTGCCTCCATGAGTGGCAATACTGGTGCCTGCAAGAGAATGGGGTCAAGCTGCTTGCCTGTAAACTGGGAATGTTCTCCTTCCTTTTCTGTCTATTCTCTGTGCAAGGTTTATAGACATTAAAAAGATCTATTCAATTACATGGTAAATTAGCAGGAATCTGTAGAAGTAGGTTGGGATTAATTGTTTTGATAACAGACATTAATTTCATAGGTTAAATATTCAAAGAGTTCAATTCCATTTCTTATTCACTTTCCTAGATTATTAAATCTCATTATCATCAATAGGTAAATTTATTAATTGAATTATTCTGTGTCTTTAACATAGGCTTTAAATGCAAAACTGTGAATCTGATTCTCTTTTACTTATCTTACACTTTTTAAAAAGTGAATTAGATACATAAAACAGGGCACATTATTTGAGTCAGTAAACTATGGATATAATAACAGTGTAAAGAAAAAAAGAGTTCCTCTAATAAGAACTCAATTAAATTTGGGGGTTGGACTAGATGACCTTGTGGGGTCCCTTCCAACCCTATGATTCTATGATTCTATGAAATGATTTAAGAATTTAGAAGTTGAAATTAAGATCCTGATTTTAAAAAGCACTTAATTGCATGCTTAAATCCCTTTAAAGTCAATGTGATTGAAGCATGTGTTTAAAGCTAATCATTTGTTCACATGCTTTGCTATGTAGAATTGGAAACATCAGACAACTTTAAGTATGTGTTTATATGTTTTTCTGAAATCAAATTTAAATAGTGAAGTGCATGGGCTTATGTACTTTGGGTGTGGGATTATAATTTGATTTTAGGCCATCAAATTATAGAATGTGAACATGAGTGACCACATAGCAAATTCCTTGCTGGGGATCTCCCATCCCCACTGCTCACTTACTTCCTGAAACTCATTGCAATGTAGGTAGCAGGCACAGGGACTTGTGGGGAGGCTATCATCCTTTGCTAACTCCCACATCCCTCTTCTCTATTCTAAAGAGAACAAAAACCAGGAAAAGCTTTCCTTGCTGTTCCACTGCTGCAGACAGAACAGACAGGCACAGTGCTGCATACAGAGAGAGGTATTAATTGAAAATGTTCCATAGCTGCAGACAGGGGAGAAGCTATCTTGCTATGGTGCAGCAGTCTGGAAAAACAGGGAAAGCAAGATTTAAAGCTGTTCTCTAGCTAGACGGACCTAAATTCAAATTGTAGATTTCAACCACAGTGCTAAGCCACTTGTCAGGGTGGTGTTAGCAAGGTGAATTACAGCACCATTTAATTCAAATGTAATGTTCTGACAGTCGAGACCGATACTGTAGAAGGTTGAGGTAAGCAGCATTATGTTCAAATTTCTCTGTCAGTGTAGATCAGGGCTTGGTTTCAGTTTCACCAATGACTTGCCCTATGTAGAAAGTATTGCAATCCAGACAAGAAGAGCAACCCACATATTAAATGTTAAATTTAAACTTACAAAAGGATTCACTGAAGAGACACAGAAATCTGTAATAGAGGAAATCTGAAGCAGAAATAGTGTTTATAATAATGTGGCTTGGGTGGATGTTGCTGATCGATTGTGTATCCTGAATGAGGAGTGCTTGCTGAAAATGGATACAGTTGCTGATCTTGTCAGAACAAGGCTGGCAATAACTGCTCTGTGCAGGAAAGCAGAACTGACATAATTCTCCATTTGCACAGCTGGCTTCAAAATTGCTTCACAGGCAAGAGGAGATATTCATACTCTCTGCATGTGGCCATTTTGTTCTACATCTGCGTCTAGTAATAAGAAAGTAATGTGTGCTCGTCTGGTTTTTCTGTCAGTTTTGGGCTTGCTTGTCATTTGGGCTTTAGCTGTTACATTTGGGAGAGGAGGAATGGCCTTTTAGTATTTCCTAAAATGTGATTTCCCAAACAATAGAAGAAAATCCACAGCATATAACAAATAAGACTATCTAAGCACTGAGTATGCAAATCCCTATCTGGCTGAGCTGGTTTGGACAAATAGTCAAATCTGCATTATTACTGCTATAAAAAACAATGGGAATAATTAACATATGTGAGGGCAGATTTTTGCCTGTACAATTCAGACAAAGTGGATCATGTGAATTCACTAGGCAATGGTTGTTTCTCCTGTCCTGAGAATGAATTAATTCTGGTATACAGCCATGTATATGCTGCTAGATATACAGCATATAGTGAGCTTGATCTCTGACAATCCCCACAGGGTTGTTTTTTTGACTCGCAGGAGAGAAGTGCTACATTGATATTTACAGGTACAAGATGAACAAACCTTGAGTAATCCACTGCTGCATGTGGAAAACTTGTCCACGTAGTATGTTTGCACACAGTGTAAAGCAAAAGTGCCCTGCGGTAGGAGAAACTGAACCACTGAACTCCCTCATGCCAGTTCAGGCCCCACACATGTGCTAAAAGTCTGGAATGGTTATGGGATAGCTTGTAAGGCCAGCCTTTTTCTTCTAGAACAAACTGAAGAAGAAAAAGGATAATAAGTTTATTCATAAGGGAGGTTTCTGGAAAAGAAAATATAAATACACAGTGAAACTTTTTTCTGCAACTGCTCAAGAATACATGGGACGGTTGTGAGTGTATGGTGTGCCAAAAGCTAGGCAAAATTGTGCTGGAAATCATATGTGAAATTCTTAATTTGGTTCCCTAAGGTGAAACTGGGGTGTCTTTTGGAGAAGAGTTTTGTGTTCCACTATACTTTTAATTGTATCACATATACAGAAGTGAACTTAGGTACTTATCGGTACTTATTAATTGAGAGTGGCATGTTTTCGGGGAACTATTTCAGGAAGTTATGGGAATAAATTCTGTGAACTGCTGAGCACTTCCCGCCGGGCCTAAGTGCTTTCAATTCCCATTGCCTGTAGTAAGAATTAACACTTGTAACAATGTGTTTTCTTTGTTTTGGGATTGATTTATCTCTGTAGGTATCCACAGGAGAGGGATAAGAAAAATAATTAGGTGCATTAAATTTTGTCTATTAAATGGTATGTGGACATGATTTGGTTTCAGGGAATATTTAACAACAAAATAATGCAATCTATTGTTTCTGAAGCAAAGATCTTGAAGCATAGAATAGAATTATCCTGGCATTTTAAAAATTAGTTTTCAAAAGAACAGCATAAACCCAGCAGAGAGAATGTGAAAAAGATGTGATTATTCAGGCCTGCTGGAATTGAGACAGGAACAGATTCAACCTTAATGTTACTGGTTGCACTGAATTCAGGTGTTGCATGCCAGTGGTGAATTTGCCCATGCACGCTGGATTTCTGGTGAGAACAACAATAAATAAAAAGGGTTGTAAGTTTTTCTTAAATATCACAAATAAACCACCCCTTCCAGAAAACTCACACTCAAAAATCAATCCAGGCTGCATAAAATGGCATCAGACTACATTTTGGGTCATATAATATGTTTTTCATTAAAATCTCCTTTTATTTCTGGCTATAGGACTGTGAAGGGGCATTTTAAGCAGCACCCCACTTACTGCAGTTCTATGCGTAATAACCCTGGAGAAAACTGACACACTGGAGGATTTGCGGGAAGGAGAAGAATAAAATGGGGGTGGGGAGGACAGTGAAGTAGTGAGTGCTCAACCAGAGACACCTATAGGAGGAGGTCGGAGACTGGAATGACTCAGCGGAGGAGCAATCCATGTGCAAGGCACAGGTAGAAAAACAAACTGAAAAGAGGGAGAGGGAGAGAGAGGCATCCTCAGGTGGTAAATAAATTTGCTAGTCTTTAAAAGTGCCACAGGACTCCTTGCTTGTTTTGCTGAACTAGACTAACATAGCTACCCTTTTGAGCCAGGAGAATAGAGGGCTCCTGAGATTGTGACTCCAGGACACTGGTTCTCAACAAGGACCATCCTTGGCGGGGGGAATTGCCCTCGGTCCTGTGGCAGGACAGCATGGGGCCCACACCACTGCCCCCCCCCGGCCGTGCTATCTCTTGCCCCTCCCCCCCACCTTCAGCGTGGAGCCGAAGACAGCGGGGGGAGGGAACATGGAACCCAGGCCAGTTCACCCCACCCCCAGGGCAGGGAATGGCCAGCCCTGGCACAGAGCGTCCCAGCCGAGAGGCTGGGCTCCACTTTCTTGCCCCTCCCTGGACTCACTCTACTCCCCACCCACCGCCGGATCCCCAGCCCAGGCCAGACCCCTGCCTGCAGTGCCACTCCCCAGCCACAGCCAGATCCCAGCACCTGCAGCCAAATCCTGGCGCCCACGGTTGAAGGGGGGGCAGGAGGGGTCCCAAAATCTCCTGGACTAGGGAGCCAGGAAGCCTTGCTCCCGCTCTGCCTACAATGCATTCTGCTACACTATGTAAGTGAGGAATAAATACAACCTGGGTAACACCCAGCAGTTTGGCATGCTGGGTAGCAATGGAGCAGCCCTGTGACAAGAGCAAGGTCAGGTATATGCACAAATTAGACCTGTGACAGTAAAACAAGCAGCCCTATTTGACAGCCTATCCTACAAGTATGCTACAAGTATACTAGAAACCCTTTCATGTGCTTTCCATGAATGTTAGCACAAATAACTTCTTTGGTATCAAAAAAAATTTTTGGAAAGTGAAACTCTTACAAATACAAGAATGGGTATTGACAAAAACATGCAATGGAATTGTTCATGTGGCCATCTTGCAATCTGTATGATTTTCTTTCTGTTATAAAGTCATTGGACCACAGAGGAGAAACAAAACCAAGTGACGCAAATGGTCAGTCACAGACCTTGAAGCCATAGTTAGAACAAATCATTTTTGAGCAATCTCTTGCCTGAAATGGTAATGTGACCTGTTCCAGTGGGAAATGTGGCTCCCAGGAAGTGTCTTTGATCTATGGGCGGCTGCAGACTGTTTTGAAGCTGGTGGACATGCCAGCCATCTTCCCGTCAGCCTAAATGAGGAAACAATTCCTCTGTGTAGCAATAAGTGAAACAATGGAAGCCGCCTCCTAAAACTAGGCCCCATGCAAGTAAAGCGTCATGCAGTCTAAGAGGTTTCCTGGGGAACTGATAACAAATGGAGGGGCTAGGGATTAGTTGGTAGAACTGTGTGTCAGAAGCAGCCAGAAGCCATCAGGGAGGGGAAGAAGCACAGTCTTAGGACAGAGGAGCTTGAGCACTTTTAGACAGCATACCAGCTGGAAAGGCGCGTCCCCCCCTGCCCCCCCCCAGGGCTTGCACACACTAGTGCTTACCTTGGTATAACTTACATTGCTTAGAGGTGTGAATAAGCCAGTACCCTGAACAGTGGAAGTTATACTGCCTTGAGTACTGGTATGAACGGCATTATGTCAGCAGGAGAATGTGTCTGGCAGACATGGCTGCCACTCAGGCATGTGCAGTAATTGTGCTTCTGGGAGAGTTCTCTTCTATCAGCATAGAGCGTCTGCACTAGGAGCAGTACAGCAGAGCAGCTACATTGGTACAACTATGCCATGGCAGGGGTTATAATGTAGATTTGCCTTGAAATTGCTAGCAAGAAAATTGAAACAGGGCTTTGTGTGTATCCAATAAATAGATCTGCAGCAGCAAAATATTTGACTATCCTCAGTTTTTCCTACTAACAGAAACAATGGAAACAACCCGTAAGACCCTAAATATTGACTAACCACTTGGGTCAAAAGAGGTAATAACAAATACATAACCATAACACGGAAAGAAAAAAAAGACCCAGGGCTTCACAGTTCTGGGTGAGCCGTTCAAGATACAAGGGGGCCAAGAGTGACAGTGGGCACTTAAGATAGCATTACTCCCTTCCAAAGCTGGCTGAAATATTGCCAGCAAACTCAGCTATTTTATTTTAATAAGTGAAGGAATAACTCCCACTTCATGACATCCCTTCCTCAGGAAAGAAGATGGTGCAAGCACAGCTGCAGTGGCATCGCAACATCCCAGGAATCAAGTAACTGACTGAGAGAGGTAAAATCCCCAAGAGCTTTGAATTTCCAGGGTTTGGCCATGCTCCACAATTTCCTTTGTCTTCCCACTTTAGGAAAGTATTCTGTGGGAACTTCACTAGGTGAAACCCACTAAGATTCTGGGGTCCTCTCTGTTCCCCTCACATAGAATTTGCTTTTGTTTACAGAAAGAGTACCTTCTGAGTTCTGAGATTTGCTAAACACATTTGTTTCCTGGCCCAAAAATTCAGTTAAATAAAATATTTTTTTTCTGTCAAACAGTTTTGGGATTTTCTCAGTGGGAAAAAATGATGACAATTGCTTTTTATTCATCAATGTTTTTATTTAATCATTTTGTGCTTTAAAAATTGTTTGATGGAAAAATTTTTTATGATCTCTACAATTAAAGTGACTTACTACATGTCACACGTCTAGTAAGCAGCAGAGCTGAGGAACTGAATCCAGATATTATAAATCCCAGTTGAGTATCTTCTTTACAAGATCAGCTTTCCTCTCACTTCTGTATTTCCAAATGATATACTCCCAAGAGTTCACTGAAGTGCCAGTTTAATCACATTGTATTCATTTTTTTGTTTCTGAAAATCATGAAAATAAAAAAAAAAGAGATCTGAACAAACTCTTTTTCCTAATGTGCAGCTGAATGTCTCAGGTTCATCTTCATCAGAAAGAGCAACACTGTCAAAAGGGAAATGTGTATTTATAATACTGGGCATCAGCAGAAATACTGATGGACCTGCAATACATAAGTATCTTAACAAATTGTTTGATCTAATTAGAAAGGTAAAAACCAAAAGCGTAGCATTTATTTATTTTTTCCCCCTGGTTAAAATACCTTTCCTTGTCATTCACCTCTTCTTTTCTTGTTTCATTTCACTAAAAAGGGCCCCTAGTTCAATGAATAGTCATACAGAAGAAATTCAGAGACCATTGTATAATACAGTGGGAAGAAAAGAACAATGTTACATTTTTATTACTATTTTAGAAAAACACAATAAAATTCTAACTAGAATAAGCAGGCATTTCAACAGATTTGACATGCACGCCTTAATGATTTTATCAGTATGGGATAGCGTAAATATGGTTTCATGAATTTTTTTTGGTATCTAATTCCATTAGCAATTGATTTAATTCACTTGTGTACCATATAGTTAATTTCCTTTTCCTTAAGACCCACATTCAAGGAAAGCATTTAAGTGTGTCCTTAATTTAAACATAAGTATGTGCTTTAAGTTAAGTATGTGTTTTCCTACACTGGGACATTCAAACAGAATAAAAGGTCTGAGATTCAGTTTCCATATTAATATATATATTGTTAAAAACTTGTCAGCATTTTTATACATTGTAATAGGTGCCAAGTGCAATGTTGCATAGAAGATGTGAAATGATATTTATCTTCCATGAGTTATATTCAGAATGATTTGAATCTTGAGATTATTGAATGTGATCTGCATGTAATAGTGGAAGCTATTCTTAAGAAATCCATCATTCGAAGAAAGAGAGCTATAACATCTTTTACACTCATTTCCATTGACAAAACACCAGTGATACATTTTTTTAAAAAAAGCTTTGCAATAAAAAGCTCTCTGGAACCTGACTTTGATAGTGGAATAAATTCTGCTCCAGAAGTTCTTACTTTGCCAGCTTTTTTCCTATGGAGACAGCAAATCTTTCTCTGTGAAATACAAGGGCTGGAACACAGCACATTTGATCAACTGAAAAGAATGTGGATTTCTGCCGGCCCAAGTAACAATGAAATACAGTTTAAATGAAAAAAAAATGCATTTAGTATTTTAGTCAACAACTCAATATCTTTTATAAATGAAGGATTCATGCTGGTGCTAGATGTAGAATTAAATAATATGAATTAAAAGTTAATTTAACATTTCCTGTAACATCTTAGAATGTTCATAATATAAATATAATTTTTAATATTATTTCAATATTTACAACATGGATGCTAAATTTACCTTTTTAGCTCTACTTCACTGAATTTAACCTTTCTGTTTACAAAATTAGAGCCAAATCCTCACTAGCCCAAATAGTCCTATTGACATTACTGAGAGTTTGGCATATGAACAAAGTGACCAGTCAGGTTTTTAGTCATTTAGTACAAAGCAGTATAGGTATCATAGAGCTATATCCTGCCATTATTTTATACACAGAAGTTCCTTTGAAGTCAGAGAAATCAGCGTAGTGAATAAAACCTGAGCACAGCATATAGCTTTTGGAGAAAATCACAGTGATAGTCTGGCATAGTGAGTATATAACTTGGGTAAATAATGGAATTTGTGTTACAGCCCCCCTGCCATTAGAAAGACTGTTAGAAGCAGCTCACCAGCTCAGAAGCAATAGCTGGGAAAAAAGTGACAAAGTGAAAATTGGTTTGACAATACTGAGCAGGAAGCTTATAAAGAGCCTTCAGAAAGGAGAGAGGCTGCTTAAGACATGGACGGTCTGAGGTCCTGGGCCAGAGAAGAGGAGGAGAAGTTACCCGACCAGGACAAACAATGACAAAACTAGTTGCTGGTCCAGGATAGCCTGCATAAAGCTTGGGTCCAGAAAGACACATGCACCGAGTTCCGACAGCTATGGTGTTTGGGAGAAGGGAACTGGCAGCAAGGGTGGAGTTTTAGCAGCAGGAAAAGACAACTGTTCAGTGGTAAGAAAAAAGAAAAGATTAAGATGTGACGACCAGGACTGATTAAATGAAGTTATCTGCATTGAGTACTTTCAGGAAAGCCAGTGATGTAACCAATAATTAAGGGGAAGTTTTTCAGAGGTAAACACAGCAGTTGGACATCTGTCTCCTGTTGACTTTAAGAGGGTGTTTGGAACATAACTAGTACTGTGAAAATCTTCAGCAGGAATTGTTTTTACATACCAGTCTTCCAGTGTTTGAAGTTTGTGCTGCAAGGAAAAGTCTCTAGAAAGTTACATGGCATAATTTTTTCAGAGTTCCATCACTGTACCCACCACTCAACAGATGAAAGCACACCAGACTTCTGCTCCACTTGATCAAGATGATGCAACTGTAAACCCATTCTGTGATTTTTATGGTAAGGAATCTTCCCATAGTAATTGCCCAGGTGGACCTGCAACTATGTGGTGATACTTACTCATGGGCAAAAAGGACCCAGGTGCTTATTGATTGTAAGGTAGACAACACAGCCATTTAGGATGAAGGAGTAAATGGGACTTTACTAATCCCAGAAGGTAAGGGGAGCTGCAGTTACTATAAATAATAATACCAGGGGTGTAGCTGTGGTTAGGTCCAGGCCTATCAGCTTGGCCAGCAGGCCTACCCACCCCTGCCCACTGCTGTGCTCAGCAGCAGCATGAGCCTCATGGCCACACCTGCAGACCAGTCAGCAGCAGGCATTCACAGCCACAAGTGGTGGCGCTATGGGCAGGTGGGCGGAGATGGGCTGCTGTCCACCCACACTGCCTTGCAGCTCTGGCCTCAGGCAGCCGCTGTGGCCTTGATACGGTGGGGGCTAGGCTGCCTCTCCTCCCCCTATGATGCTTCAATTGCTAGGCAACTGGAGCATCAATGAGGAAGCTTTTGGTCATGTGACCAGAAGCAGGACTTGCTAGACGCACCCTGGAGACCCAGGGGCCCAGCCAGGAAATGGGGGCTGGTTACACTCCTGAATAATACAACCCTATGATAACATTAGCTTCACATGAGGTATTAGCAAAATGTCATGTTAAGGAGCCCATTCTTGACAGGATACAGTTGATCACATAAAATAATATAACTTCTGAAACGCTGCTCTAAAAAAAAGTCGGGGTGAGAGGCAGGGGGACTGATCCAAAGACCAGGGACATTAACAACAGAACTATGTATAACTCTTACAAATGTTTGTGCCTATTCAAGCAAAGGGGCCAGCTGTGGACAGCATTAGGTATGATCTGCAAAAGAATGGTATTATCACCTTCCTAAAAACAGGTCAATGGAACACAAGTTAAAGGTGAACTGAACAGCAATTACCCACTTTAAGGCCATCTGCCTTTGCACTTCTTGACAGCAGACATTCACTTGTCAGTTCTTGCCTACGCATTCCCCTGATGTGAAAAATGTTCTATCTGTAACAATGACGCCCTGTATTTTTCCTCAGCATGGACTGATACCAACCCAAAAAGTGGGTACCAAAATCATTAATATCCTAAATAAAAGGGAAAGCTCCATATAAAACACACATGTTGCACTGCTGGAATGAAATATTCAGGAAGTCCCAACTTTTAATGAAATGTACAAGTACACGTATGCCTGCTATGATGAGGGTGGTAAAGCCATATGTTTATGGCGTTTGCTAAGCTCCACTGGGAATTTGTCATAGGAGACAGAATAAGAAAAAAAACAAGGAGTCCTGTAACACTTTTGAAGACTAACAATTTTATTTATTGCAGAGCTTTTGTGGGTGAATCCCACCACATCAGATGCTGAAGTAGAAAACACAAAGTGTGGAGGGGAAAAATAAACACAGTGAAGGGCAGGGCACAAGATTAGTAAAGATTATTTCAGCAAATCAACCAGGTTGATTTTAATTCAGACAGTGTCGAACAGCAGAAAAGAAGGTTGGAGAGTGAAAGAGATGGAAATCTCCTGTTGTAATCAAAGAATCAGCCCATATCTCTCTTCTAACCCAAGTTAATGGTGTCAAGTTTGCATATGATTTCCACCTCTGCAGCTTCCTTCTGAAAATTTGATAAAGCTTCTCTGATGGAGCACTGCAACTGATGTGTTTTTCTTGGAGTGTGAAGGTTGATTGAAGTGTTCCCCTACTGGTTTTTGAATGGTGCCATTTCTACTATCTGATTTTGTGTCCATTTATTCTTTTGCGCAGAGACAGTCCAGTTTGATGGATGAGCAGGTGAATGAACCCTTGATGGAGCAGCTGGTTTGATTAGGTCCTATGATGGTATGGTGCTCATCTAAATAAGAAAAGATGATCTTCAGTGGTAAAGGTACAGATTACATTAGTGATCAATTGGCTGTGTAAATGTCCCACTGCCTTCAGCTAGAATTAGGCAGAGGTAAGGTGGTCTTGTGGAGGAAAGGTGGTCTTGTGCGCCAGGCACACGGTTAGGATTAAAGAGATCTCTGTTAAATCAGAAGTCTTCCTCCATGAATTAGGAAGTTGGTGAATTTTAACTTCTGTGTCTCATCTCTCCTATTCATAAAATGAGTAATATTATTTTTCTTTGACCCTCACTCTGTCTTGGTAATTTAGTTTGAAAGTTGATTAGTATGTATTTGTATAGGGCCTTTATACTGTGCTATAATACACATCATTAATAATAATGAATATGGAAGTAACAGAAAGTTTTGCCGGGGGGGGGGGGGGATAAACATGTATCATGATACCTGAAGATGAAACAGCATGGCACTTCCAAAGGTTTGGTTTGGGCCCAATGCAGATAAATAAACCATGTTTATAGTGGGGTGAGGATGAGGAAACTACATACACTTTTTTCTGATCATGGAACAACTTGGTAAATGTTACACCCACTGAACTTCATTCTCATTTAGTTTACGCTCATATAAATGAAGACAAGATCCACTGGAGTCAATGTAGTTAACCTGGTTGTAAAATTAGAAAGAGAAGAGTATTAGGCCTGTTGTTTAACTTATGCCCTATGCCCTAGTCATTGCTGTTCTATGTTCCCGTTTTAAAAATGGTTACCCTTTACATCAGGGGTTCTCAAACTATGAGGGGGGGTTATGAGCGACTTAGAGGAGGGGGGTTGCACAAATTCATGTATCATTTTAGGGGGTTGCGGTGGGGGTTGCAGTATTACAACTTTAGAGAACCTCTGCCTTACATGTACATGATAATAGTCAATGATTACACAAGCCTAACTAGCAGCATTTAACTACTATGATAATATTAGTTGGCAATGACCCTCAGATTTAATGTATGATGTAGCCAAAATTGTCTAACCTGAAATATTAGCAGCTCTAAAAACCTTAAAATAATAGAATTTCTGACTGTCTTGCTAATTCTCATTTCTTATCTTCTGTTTTGATGATCATACACCACGTGTCCTTTCAGGGGAAAGAAACAGTGGTTTTCTTTCATGTTCTGAAAATATTCAAAGCAGTATTTCTGTGTATTCCTTTTGCAAAAGTGAGCAGCTTAAGCGAGGTAAAATCCACGGGTTTTTCCCCTGCTCAGTTCATGTAATAGTTGTCACATATGAATGGAAAAGATTCTAATACTGTTCTACAAGCTTAAGGATAGTGTGATGATACCGCTTCTCATTTGTTTTAACTGAGTTGTCCAAAAAATAGATGCGCTGGTACAAATTGCCTTATTCCATGAAAAAACCTATGAAAGGAAGGCAGAGGATCAGGAAACCTTGAGGAACTTCCTTCAAATCATGAGCGTCACAGGAATAGTTTTGGACACTGGAGACCAGAAAATTAGAAGAGATTGAGACTTGTCTTAAATCTGCAAACAAAAGACTTTCTGGAGTGGGGGAAAATAGCATGTGATAATATAATTAAAAACATGAAAATCAATGGAGGTGAATTAAACTTCCATGGGAAGCCTTAATTCTGGTATTTACTTTCTGGTAGCTTCACTTTTCAACCTGAATAGCATTTTTTTTTAAGAAATAATAATTAAAGTTAAAGGGTGAGGGGTTGAGCATATTACATCACTCCCATCTTTTCGCTGAATGGTGGCAGAGGATGCCTGATATTGCTTGGTGAGGAGTAGAATTGTTATGCCCCCCATTTTGCCCTAGCCCAGATTTTGGAAGGGATATCATGCTGTAATGTCATCCCCTAAAGCTGATATCTATTATAGGGGAAAGAGGGTGGAAGTAACATTATGGACCCTTTGAGATACAAAGAACTGTAAGGGGGGGGAGTCCACAAGGCCTTTATCAAAGTTTTGGCTATTTCAAACCAGCCTTGGGTAACTATCTGAACTGTTAGAGCAGGGGTTCTCAACTCCTCACCTTCATGACACCACTGGGAGAGCTCCCAGCTGTGCATGATATACTTCACTGCTGCTGCTTCCACCACTGACAAAGGAATCTCCATGTAAAAGGAATTTTTCAGCAGCTGCAGGCTTGACTGTCATCCCACAAGGCCATGAAACAGCTGATTCTGCAGCAGCTCTTGAAGAGAGCTGTCAGTGGCAGGTTGATTTCATGTGACGCACTCAACTACTGTGCTGTGACGTGCTTTTGTGTTGTGACACAGTGGAGGAGAATCGCCACTTTAGAGTATTATTCTTACTTATACTGAACTAGAAACATTGGGAAGTTCTCCCATTGCTAGTGACCATGTTCTTCTTAAAATAAGCTGAGATTTGAAATAGAGAGGGTTACTTTTAGTTGAAATTGTTTTGAGAGTTGACTGTAATAAATCAGACATTATATAAAAATGTCATTTTTTAGCATGATTAGCGTTCAACGTATTTTTCAGTCAACATGGAAATTGTTCAACTCTTTCTCGGGGTCGGGGGCTTCAAGTTTTAGTTTCACATTTTTCTCATGTGTCTCAGTGCCCTCAGAGGTCATTATTCCCAGCAATAGTGACTGCAGTGCTTGAGGGAAATAGCTCACTTTAGCATAGAAATATGATTTTATGGACTGGAGTGTAAGGGGCTGGACTATGCTTACTAATAAGTGTCTGAAGGATCAAGCCATAAGTAAATTGAGGCCATCCAATAATATTATCAACAAAGCCTTGTACAGTTAAATGAGCTAATGACAATTTAAAATGGTTGTTAGTAAAAGTCAAACTATCATATAGGGTTTGGGTTTTTCGTGTGTGTATGATTCTCAGTAGCATCAGAATGGACATGTGGGGAGGTGGTATTCACAAATCCAGTCCTTAAATGGTTGAGCCATTTAGGTGCAGGCCTGCAGTGATACACTGCAGAGCACCTACGTTAGAGGGGGCTCTCCATTGGCTATTCCACCTCAGGGAGGAGCAATTGCTCTTAAGAGTTCCCTGGCATAAGGGGAATGTAACTGTTAACGCCTCTATCCAGAGTTGACTGCCTGGCTACCTTGACTGTCTGGTGATGTGTGAGTCTGTGAGGAGTATTTTGCATCCCCCAAAACACATACAGGGCATAGTCTCTGATTGTGCCTTGGTGGTGAGTATGTGTGTGCACATGCTTTGTGGTGACTTACAGTCTACAGAGCAGGCAAGCACTATTTGAAGACGGAACAAGGCTGTTCTCAGTGGTGGCTGGTGATGGGATTAGGAACAATGGTCTCAAGTTGCAGTAGGGGAGGCCAGGCTGGATATTAGGCATGAGCCTCACTGGTGCTGGAAACAGGGGGCACAAGCATGAAGTGCACAAGCGAGTGCCCTGAGTCCTGTCCCAAATCATGGCAGTGCAGTTCCAGAGACCCTGCTGGGAGGAGTTCAAATAGGGAAGACTCTCTCATCTCCTGTTTTGCAGCATATACTGCCAGGGACCTGGCATCAGTGGCAGGATCTGGCCCCAGGTTCAGCAGCAGGAGCAGGCCCAGGGCCAGTGCAGGGGGCGGGGGCTTGGTAGGGGGTGTGGTGGGGTGCATGATTTTGAGAAGGGATCCAGGGCAGTGACGCCCCTGATATTAGGAAATAGTTTTTCACTAGCTGGGTGGTAAAAGTACTGAAATAGGTTAGTGAGGGAGGTGGCAGAATTGCCATCCTCAGAGATTCTTAAGGCCTGGTTTGACGAAGCCCTGGCTAGGATTATTTAGTTAGGGTTGGTCATGCTTTGAGTGGGGATAGAGACTAGATGACTTCCTGAAATCCCTTCCAAGCCTAATTTTCTCTGAGTTTAGATCCTTAGTGCAAGTGTAAAATGAAAGTGAATATGCTAAAATTTATTTGTTCACTGAACAGCCTACTTACTGTATGTCTGTTAGGACTTATTCAGCCGTTCAGGTTAGAAGGTCACATTAATCCGTCACAAGGAATTAAAGGGCCATGTTTTAAAACAAAATCAGTAATTTGCAATAATACATTTTAAAAGATAATCTATTTGTACATTAGAATACAACTGAATGTGAATGTTTTTATTAATCTGATAAATTAATATATAATGCCAAAAGTACTATCAGTACCAAAGACTCCAGAGTACAGTTTTAGCCATACAAATAACACTGATTTTCAGACTAGAGACATCTGGATACCTAAGGATTTTGTACTCTTCCCCATCATTGCAGTATCTGAGCATCTTCCATATAAAATGGTTCCTGATGAACTCCATGAAGTCTATAGCTCTTCTTTGTCTTTGGGTTATAAAAAAGCTTTGCATGAGGTAGCTTTTTTTTGGGTATGTTTATTTTATAGAACAGTGATGAATTAAAGGTAGCTGATGTGACTATCTTTTCTGTTTAAGGTGGAAAACGTGTTTAAACAAAAAAAGAAAAAGAAAAAAAACATTTTTCAGCATTTCTTAATGATCTTTTGGGACTTAATTCAACTAATCTCTGACAGTTTGTTTCACAGCCTCTTATTTGCACGCTTCAGAGGAGCACCATTGTCCTGAATGGTTCCTAAATATATATTTTCTCTCTTTGGCTAGATTTTTTTAATGGTATTCATCTCGCCCTCTACAGTTTCTCTAGCAGAGTTTCATATGTGTGAAAACTTGAGTTCTGCATATGGGAGCACAATCAGAACCATAGGCATGAAAATGGAGGCTGAAGTCTTTAGGCCACTTTTGAAAATTTGACCTTTAATCAAATGATTTGTCAAAATACTTAGGATTTAGGAAAAATCCAGATGTGGAATTTAATTTTATTCCAAGAAAAGAAAAACTCAAATATATGACTGGAAAGTCTCCTACAGACGGTAATGAAGATGCCTTGGAATAATGATAGTACTGTATATCACGCTTTCATCTGGCAGATTAACAAGCACAACTACATTCCAGAGTATTAACGGAAGCATGGAACATTCAGACCTTATAAAGGAACAGCTTTGGGGCCTAATCCTTTAAAGAGATGAGCACTTGCAACTATCTCTGTTGTCAATGAGAGTTCAAGGCACTTTGTACCTTGCAGGATCAAACCTTTATATAGTAAATGAATTTTATTTCTAGAGGAAGGAATTTACTTTAAAAGAAACACCTAATAATTCCCAACACCAATGTGCTACTCCAATATTAATAGATAGGATGTTCCAGTAGTTAGGGCACTAGACTTGGCTTCCAGAGACCTTGATCTGTCACAGACTTCCTATGTGCCCTTGGGCAAGTCATTTAATCTCTCTCTGTACCTCAGTTTCCATCATTAAAATTGGGTAAATAGCACTTCTGTTACTCACAGGGGCTCTGTGAAGCTAAACACATTAAAGACTGTGAGGCATTGAGGTATTATCATTATGAGGGTCATGGTAGATAAAAATTTGTACTGTTAATGAAGAACTGCAGATAAATTGCCATAATTTTGCTCATTTTAGAAAGAGGACAATTAAATCACATAAACTACAAGAACAAAAAGTTAGTCTGTACACTTCAGTATCCAGCCACGGTTTCTGTTGAATTCAGCCATTGTAACTTAATTTTTGGCCTGCTATCATTGTAAGCTATTTTTAAATGAGATGTTGCTAGAAGCTTCCTTACTTTCATTTTTTAAACCTATAAATTACAACTATAAATAAAGGACTGAGCAGTGGTTCTTTCTTCGCTCTCTGGATCTTCTTTCCTCTGCCACCACCCATGAGTATCAATCATTCCAGTGTATGAATCAGAATTACCAAAAGTTGGTTCCTTTAAAAAGGATCCTCCCCAACCCTTCCTCAAACGTGTGTGCACATTGCGTTGTGCACACAGTTTGTTTAATTTCTTTCACAGTTTCTTGTTTTTTACATTTAAGGCCAGTTAGTCTATTATGCTTAAATAACGTATTTTCTAAAGGCACATGCTGGTATATACACAATAGATAGGCATTTTTATTTCAATCTGGGGAGAGATGTCCAAGAGCTGCTTAACATGGTAAGACATTTTAGATCATATGCATATTTTTCAATGATTTCCAGATGAAGTCTGATGAAATGTAAAAATAATAATAAAAAAAATTTAGTTGCTAGCCTATTAAACTCTTTCTGGAACCCAAGTCAAACTGAGTTCTTTTAGGCTCACACAGTGTCAGCAATAAAGATTCTACAGCTGGAACTCAGTTAACAATTTGTGCATGATACATGAGCCAAGTTAGAATCCAGCTCAGTCTTTCAGAGCTTGTTGATTCTATTATTTATTATTTTTTGCACTGTGGTTGCCTGCTCACCTCTGGGTATTAGAGTATTACTATTGTGCTAGGTATGGAAACCACATGTTCTGATAGACTCCGCCACAAAATGTTTTCAAATGTGCAAGCCTTATGAATAAAAAGTTTTAAAAACTCAGGCCTGGTCTACACTTAAATATAAATCAGCATAACTGCATAGCTATGGGGTATGGATTTTCCAAACCCCTGAGCTACATAGCTATGCTGATCTAACCCCCCGTGTAAATTCATGTAGGTCTATGGAAGAATATTTGGGGACGTGGTGTTGCTAAACTGAGCAGGGGAAAGCTGAGCTCTCTGTGCTGCAGTCAATGCTATGATGCCATAGGATGCACGTCTATGCACAAGAGGGTGCAATCTGTGTAGCTTTTCTGTTCACTTTTGCAGTGTGGTGGTTTGGTTTGATGCCAGGTGTGTCATGCACGGTTCCGTTATGAATTTTCGTGACATATTCTGCATAATTGCCATGGAGCCAGGTTTCCTGCAGCATCATGTATTTCTACAGATGTGAAGCGTGTTTCCAGTTATTTTACATGACTCAGGACTGTCTCTCAGCATGGAGACTGGAGAGGTGCATGAGAAAAACAATGCAAATTGAGCTCCCTGCCTCAGGTGGGACAAAGAGAATTGCACAGCAGCAAGGGAAAAGAAGGGATGAGGAGAATTTGAAAAGGATGCACTTGGAACTTTGGGAGGTTTTTTTTGTCCAGAAAATCACCATCTTGAAACATTCTCTAACTCCAGGCAAAATCCATGCCCTGCCTAATAATAGGCAGAGCATGGCTGTAAAAACATCAGTCAGGTGAACATCTTGTGGGTATTCTTGGACCATGAGGTTAGATTAGGGAGTGTTCATAAATCAGCATGTATTTTATACCTCTTATTTGCTTGTGGTAATTCCTGACTCCTTTATTATATGATTGTGCATTGATATTGTATAAGTAAGGCCCTACTTGAACTGCAGGATGATTGTAAAAAAAATGCAGTTGGGTTGTAGTCAAGCAGTGGAAAATTGTGGAAAAGTAATAATGGACATTATTATTTGCAGTAACAAAGTCCATGATTATTTTTCTGTGATTTTCCACTGTTGGTTACCTAGGGCTGATAGAGGGGCCCAGGGCTGATGCTGGGAGCTCCCACTCTTAGCACTGTAGCTCCCACTGTCAAAATCACAGTGGAAGCCTAACATTGTGGAATATGCAATTTCTGCAGTATCACAAATAAGTGGGGCCTTATCCATGAGTAATCTGACTTGGTCTGAAAGACTCTTCATTGTTTAAGGGCATATACATGCATCACACACATACCACACACAACTGTTCAGCCTACAGAAAGACTACAAAGCTGAAATGGAGCCCTTCAGTTGCTGTTATTCCATTCAATATGCTAAAATAGATGGTAAATTATGACAGGAGATTGGGTGAGAAGGAGCTGGAATGTGAATTTATGACTCCCACACATTGTGGGTATTGCTAGCTGATGCAGTTCTGGCAACATTGGGTGCTTTTTTCCTAAAGCGCCAGCTCCTGCAGCTCAGTGACTAGAAAGAATCTCAGCTTTTACTTTTTGCATTTTTTTTATAAAATAAGTTTCATGAAAACATGAACCCTAAAGGCTGCAAAACAGAAGGCAAATAAAGATAGCCAAGCATTCTATTATTTTAGTAATCTCACAAATTTAAATTAACCTAATGATTTCTGGGGGAGATCTAACTCATAAATTCTGAATGTTTAGGTCTGGCAGTACTGGCCTCCTAGCTAAAATTACAACAGTAAATTCTGTGTTTCTTAAAATAGCATCTGTCACAGAGCCCCAGAAGATGAGGAATTTGGGATCTTAGTAAAATTTTGTTGCTGGGTTGGTTGGTTGGTTTTTTTAATTTTTAGTGAAGATTTAGAGTTCGGTGGGAGTTAATGTACTCATGTATTGAAAAGAATACAGACCACACATGGAAACATACATTTACAAGATTTATACAACTGTTTTGGAAACTGAAATTTGTAAGTGACAGATTATGTTATACCAAAGCCATTGCAGTCTATGAGTTCCCAGTTGAATCTATGCTGTGTACTATAGTCACTCAAATTTTTTAGTGACTGTGGTGAAAGAACCCAGAGTCTCCTGCTCCAAAAGCCTTTACTTTGGTGGGATCCTCTGGGGTGCAACCAGGAAACTGTGGAAGCTCCCTGGACTCCCTCTCATGTTGTAATACTGTATCAAACTGCAAACCTCTGGCAGGCACTGTGTTTACACCAACATTCACAGGCTGGGACACGCTCAACAGAATTCCATGAAGGCTTTTCCTGGCCACTCATGAACCAGTTATAGCGGGGCACCAACTCATTTTCTGCAACCCAACAGCACAGTGCCCCAGAACTCTTCTGTCTTGCACTGATCAAGTTAATTTAACAGTTTGTCTCCCCTTTCATATATAGAGGTCATGTACCAGCCTTTGTAACCTAAGATTTCCCAATCACATCAAAAATACACACTGCTTTAAGTAAATTGTAAAACAGGTGTATTAACTACAGAAATATAAATTTTAAGTTCCAAAGGGGTAGTTGTGTTAGTCTAGTTCAGCAAAACAAACAAGGAGTCCTTTGGCAATTTTAAAGACTAACAAATATATTTACTGTATGAGCTTTAAGTAAATTTTAAAATGACTATAAGTAGAAGGCGTACAAGATCGGAGCTGGTTACTTGAAAAATAAATATAACTTAATAGTCTAAGCTCTACAGACTAAACTGAATTTAAATCAAGAAATGTCTCACCCTGAAAGATAGTACAAATAGGTTTCTGCTCATTGGTACAGACAGAGGAACACTTTTCCGGCCTGAGACCCCCTCCCCCAATTCAAAATCACTTTGCTCTCCAGACGTGTTTCCAGATTGAGTTATGGGGGGAGTGAAGCCAAGTGATGATGCCACTTCCCCTCTTTTATGGCTTCTTTCAGTTTGCTAAAATGACCCATGCTATGATGGAGGGGATCTGCCCCCATTGGTCAAGCATTGTCTAATTATGTATGTACTCTCTCTGTGAAATACTTATTGTAAGGAGTTTATTAGATAGTGGATTTCTTCTTAGCTGGATGTTGGTGAGCTATTAACGCTATCTAGCTACTCTACAATTACACCTGAAAGGCTGATTATAGATAATGCTCACTTTACAACTTATTTTAGTAACATATGCAGCAGTATTTCATAACTTCACATATAACGATAACATTGACTACAACAGGGTATTAATGTTTAGCAGTTTAACACTTTTTAAATATCTCACAAAGCATAGGTTATACCAAAAAAACAAAACAAAACCCAACATAATTATAGAACAGTAGTGAATATGGTGTTCCAGGAAGCTATTTTGAGTCACATAGTACTATATCTACCTATAACGCTAAAGGAGAATTTCTGTTGGCTATTGGTACCACAGGCCTATGCCACACAGATGGGTATTTCTGATTCTAGTAGAAGCCAATTGTGTACAAACATCCATGTATGCACACTAGTTTAGTACAACACTGAGACACCTTGCAAACAAAGCTGCTGCATCTTGATCACACCGAGCAAATTGCCATCACTTCACCTACGAAATGGTTTTTACATATCAGTGACATGTCCCTAATGTAATGATCTGTATTATTGTCATCTCCTGTCTGTGATGGGTTTTTATCAGAAACAGGATTTCTATTCTTATTTCATGCAGTACAAAAATGAAACCACAAAACATAATGGCGTACACGTCAGTCCCTGTGGGTTGACCTACTTTTTCATTTTATTACACTCTTCAGTCCAGATCTGCAAATATTTTCTGCAGGCTTTACACTGCTCTGGTGATGTATAGCAGTAGTAAAACCACCTGAAATGACCAGTTCAGGTGGGTTGAGAGCTGCTTTGCATCAGCAGAGCAACACAAAGCAGCTGGAATTTACCAGTAAATCTGGTCCATAATATGCCTCGTTTGTATATTCATTCCATTGCAAAATCAATAAGCACTTTTTAATTGGTTCTGATTCTTGCTGAGAGTGCCTCCTTCAAATATGCACTAGAAACAAGCTTGTTTCTACATTTATTTCAGTTGAGTAGGAACAGCTTTAATGCTTTCAACAGCAGATCAAACCAATGTCTCATTTTACAGTAATTAGTATGGCTTTAACTGCTTTGATAGTCTATTTTTTTTTTTATTTTACTCAATGGACATTTCAGTCATTTTCTTGTTCCATTCTTTCTAATCTGTGGGGAAAAACCTTTTTTTAGCTACTCAAAACATGAAACATTAAAAAGGTCAAAAAAGTTGGCATTATGACTAGAACAGTGAGACATAAATTATGTAAAATGGGACAAAAACTACTTGAGTGTTGATGCAACTGCACTGATTTCAGTGTATGTAGTCAGTGTGCATAATACCTATGAGCATCATAGCCTTCTTCATTAGTGTGCTCTATGTGCTTAACAGGAAAAGTGACTAATGAACATCAGCATTTGAGCCTTAGTTTGCTATATCATCACAAAGATTTCAGCTCCAACTGCACAGTGACCCTTTTTCAAATCCTTGCTTTACCATTCTTGGTTGCTGATTAAGTTCTAACTCAGAAGGAGAGTTCCACCTATAGGCTACCTAAGGAAAGTAAATATAAAAAAAAACATTTAATGGTTGTGATTTAAACTGAAATTGACACAGAAGGAGGCTAGGAAAGAGGCCCAAATTCAGACTCTACTAACCTGTGAACAGTGCTAAGGAATAATGCTATTTAAAACCCCACTTTCACAGCATCTTGACCAATTTCTGCCACTTTTAGCAATATTTTCCTAGCACACTTGCCAGTATCTGTGTAGCTTTATGGATTAATCCCAATTTGCCCATTATATGAGTAATTCACTGAGGAGGAAATTAGCATGACCCTCTGTCCATCAGGATTTGAGAATCTCATTCTAAAGTTTGGCACAATCAGATTTATCTAAAAAGCAAAAGAAAAAATGACTATTACCTTATATTCAGTACTAACAACATGTACTAAGAATGGAGTAAGATCACTGAAAACATTCATCTTCTGAGTTATTCTAGACATTTTAGAGAAATTGTCTATCTCTCAACACAGTTAGCAGATAATCAAGAATTGTTTGCGCCTTGGAACCTTGCCTCCATTTATTGAATTATATGGGACTTGAACAGTATGTTGTATGGAAATCATTCCACTGAAGGATCTCTCTCTCTCTCAAACCAGATTTTTATTTTTATTTTAATCAATAAAATTTGGGTTCCAAAATCACTACTGGTATAAGCAGGCTTAACATCACAGGCTTTTGCTGAATTGCATGACCAATATGGGGCATGAATATGGCTTACATGCATTTTATGAGACTATAGAACATCCCTTCACTTATTGAATCCAGAAACCGAATATGCATGAAGCATGTAAATCCTCATAAAATATTGCCCTGTAATATTCTGTTGCTTCATTCTTTGGCTGTTAGTAATACAATTTTATAAAACTTGTTTGAGTTTATATGTTTCATAAAGACAAACCAGTCATTTTATATTAATTGCACCATATTTTTCTGATTGATTCTAGAAGTGAAGCCCTAGCCAAAGGATGAGACTCATCACAACTTTCTCTGCTACAGTGTGCCTTACTGACTATAAACAGGTATGTCTTCGTCAGTTCAGAGTGCAACATCATGTATTCATAAAATGGAAAGTATTAAGGAGAAACACCTAAGTAGGGGACACAAAACTGCAAGTTAGAGGGAGACGCCAGAAAATATTCTCATTTTATAAATTATTTGAGGATTTCTTAATGCATCTAAAATATTTTTCCCAGAAGTAAATAGTTTAAGAAGGTATCTGTAACAAAAACATATATGGGGGGGGGAAGTATCTCACATATGTTATGCTCTGAAATGATGCTGAACAGTTTTCCTTATTAGAATGATTAATAATGTAAGATCTGTCACTGAGAACAGTGGATTGTTGGTAGAAGCTAGGATTCTATTGAGAAAGCTGATCTTAAAAGGAAAACTTCTTTTACTTTTGAATATTTATCATTTTCAATGTTGGATGAGAGATATAGGGGAAAGTTATGTACCCATATACTAGGATTTTGTGAAGGTTACCCAATTATGAATTTTGAATTGAACTTCACATGAAATTGATAAAACTTGCCAATACTGTAGACTTAGTAAACAAGGCTCGGGGAAAATTGGACTCTTACTGTTGTTTAAATATCTGTTTTGCAGCAACATCATTATTATTTAACTTTTGGACCTAGTGTCATGGCTGTGCATGGCACTTTAAGTAGAGAATAAAAATGTGAAGTGAAGTCCTAGCCCCATTAGAATCAGCAGGATTTCTGTCACTGACTTCTATACAGCCAGAATTTCAGCCATGACCCATGGCATCTACAATCTACGTGCACAAACCCACGAAGATGATTCCCATTGACCTCAGTGAGACCATTCATAGTAGTGACTGCTATGTCCACTAGTGTTTGCAGGATAGGGTCCTAGGTCCAATATAACAAATCAAGTTGCAGAGAACAGTTACGGTGAAGGGAAGAAAGAGGGCTGCAATGTGATTGCTTAAGTTTACATGTTATGAATCAAATTAGGACTTTTAGGGGTTTGATTCTTTTGCAACTCAGAATTGTAATCTCCCCTTTCTACTCTGTATTTTGTTCATTTTCCCTCTTTTCATCCAGCCCTGATTATTTTGTGATGACACATAGATCTAGAACTGCCCCAGATATGGACTTCCCAGTTCCATGAAAAAAATAGTGGGTTTTTTGTTGTTGTTTGTCTGTGTTGGTTTTGTTTTATATAAGAATTTGCCTGAGTCAAGCTGAAAATCCATAATCTTTGAAACTGGAACTCCTTGATACTTCACTGAAGAACCACCACAATGTTTCCATCGTGGGAATGTGTGGTATTTCAGAAACAAAATATGCTCCCAGCTTCCCTGCTCCTGGACAGCCTTCAGGCTGTGCTGCCGAGGAACAGGAAGACTGGCAGCCTGGGAAATTAGATGCAGGGTCCCCAGGGTATGTTGTTCCTTGATAGTCCACCAGGCATGCTGCCTGGGAGCTTGCAAGCCTTGAGAGCCTGAAAAACATTCCATCTGTATATTTCTAACCAACTCTACTTCCATAACTCTCTCCTTCACTTCATTTCCATGAAGTCAGCCATGCAATTTATATATATATAACTCATTTGCTGTAGTGGAAATATAATCTTTGCAAATGCTTAGTTATTCCAATTTCTGCAGTGTCCCTTGATCTAAAAGTGCTTTGCTTTTTGATACTCATCTCTTGCGAGGAAGAAAGAGTGAACACTTATCAAGAATATTTTGAAGTAGGCTTTCCAGTAATTGCATGACAGTTTGTTGTCCCTGAAGAGTTCTTTGGGGAGGACATCAATAGCTCATTCAAATATCACCATGATGGTCTTCGTCTCCAGTACTGATTGGTGACAGCTGTGTATTAGATAAAGTGAAAGACCTTGTGAAAACTAAAATACAATTCCATAGAATCATAGCTGCAAGTTTAGAAATGGAACAGACCTATCAAGTCACCTGGTCCAGCTGATGCAGGCTGTTCCTTAATAGCACTGCAATGGTTTCCCAGCACCACTAGTTTTATTGTACATGAGTGAGGCTAGAGAAACACTATAAGGGAAAGTAAAAGCTAAATGCTTTGGTTTTGTTTCCTGTAGCCAGCTCTACGGAGACACTTGCTTTTGTAGGTAGATGGGTCCCTACGTTCACAGATCTGGCCACCAAACAAGTGCTGTGGCTACAAATCTGAAAGCAACAGAGGAGGCTAGATTTAGAGAAGAACAGAAAGTAAAGGAGAGAAGGCTGAGACAGATGGACTATAGAAGGTGAACAGCGAAATGAGGGGGATCTGATGTTAGCTAAATGGCTTGGATATCCCAGCCTAAAATTCCTCTCTCACCCCTATGGGTGGTATGTGTCTTCCTCAACCTCGGGTCCTCTACCAG
>ML681964.1:19554340-19580765 GCA_007922195.1 Podocnemis expansa | reverse complement strand
CTGGTAGAGGACCCGAGGTTGAGGAAGACACATACCACCCATAGGGGGTGAGAGAGGAATTATTTTGGAATTATATATACTGTGAACTATGTATAAATGTAATGGAAACAGAATCCTTTTTATGATTTGTAGTGGCTCAGACTTTCTTCTAGAACTGTAGCTTTTTTTTTTCCCTCTTCAGTCTAGGCATTCAAGTATGAAATACCTGCTCACCCAAATAGTTACCAGTGGCTTGGCCAGAAGGATAAATATTCACAGTGGCTTCAGTCACACGCTCCATTTGTAGCATATAATACAACTTTACTGGATTCAAATCTGTCTTGACGTTGGACTCTTATATTTATATTATATTGCATCATGTGGTTTTAGACATTATTCATTGTTCGTTGGACCAGTTCTCTGAGGTTGAGACGCAGAAGGTTTAAGGCTTTACTGAACTCTTACTAAAGGAATTTCAATATATCTATTTATTTGGACAACATTATAATTCTGTTTTTCTTATTTTGATGAAATAATTTTGCACCGTTGGCACTATCCTTTCATAAAAAGCATTTTTATATAAAAGAAAAATGATCTCACCTTGTTTATTCAGATGCTTCCATATAATCTCTAGTTCTTTGGGTATTGACCTGAGAGTCAAGAGACATAAATTCTATCCCTGGCTCTGCGACTGAGCTGATGTTTGACCTTAGGCGGATCATGCTGTGTAGCTATATTTTACCAATTGTGAAACAGAGATGATGTTTACCTACCTTTGTAAAGTTTATTGGCATCTTTATTATTAGGCAGTTGAGTTCCAAAGTACTGAAGCATGGTAGGCTTACTACTTCCCTTGGGACTTCATTGCACATTCAAATAATGTGCAGATTTTTAAAATTTCTACCGATATTTGCATTAATTTTTGCTCAATATCATTCCATTCCATTCCTCCTGTATTATACTCCCATGTGCTTTCCCGTGCAATTCTCTTAACTTTATACTGCCTCTTTCTGTTTATGACCTGCCAGATAATTTTCTCTCACTAGGTTTGTAAATGCTTTTGACAAAAGGTAATGTTTTCAAAACTAACTAACTCACTTACAAGTCCAAGGTAGATTTTCAAATGCGTCAAAGTCACTTATTCATACCATGGGCTCCCATCTCTGATACACAGGTTGTACATTAGTATAATTTTCTTGAGTTCAGTGGACAAGCTCCAGATCTGAAATAGCATCAGCTGGAGGGAAAATGGGTCTATGGTGTAATGTTAATGATTAGTAGACCTCACTGAAAGTCAAAATTTCCACACTGCATATTTGACATTTGTTTTTGTCTCAACTGAGACAAACAGTTGAAATATCCAAAAAACTTCTGGAATGAGAAGTTCCATACATTTTTTATCTGGAAATGTTTTATTCTGACATTTTTCTAACACAACAAATTTTTGAACATTCTCAATGCATCTTAATAACCTATTTCATTTGGGTTAGTTTGACATTAATATGGGGTTCTCCTGATTTGTCACAGTACCTCATGGGAATAGTAGTTTGAATGCCTCAGGCCCCCATTCTGCCCTAGAGTCCATACTACTATATATCCCATGATGCATCCCAGCCATATGACGCTCATGATGTATCATGGCCATTCAACTTAAGGAGACTCCATGTTACATTGTGGGGCACTTGGGGTGGGGGGAATAGGGTTACACATTACCTTAACTGTAACTCCTATTAAGCACCACAACAACTCACCTGGACACAGACCAGTGTCAAACTGACCCAAAGCAAAACATTTCCATATGCTTTGACAAATTGAAATGTTTCAGTCCAAGACAACCAATCCCAAAAATCAAATACTTTATTTGGATTTTCCCATCAGAAAATTTAGACATTTTAGCAAAATCAACACTTTCTATAAAAGCATATTAATTTGAGGGGAATCTACATTTTCTGTAGAAATTACATTTTGATGGAAAATTCTCAACCAGTTCTAATGATTAGCATATATCAACAAGTTGTCACTTCCTCTTTCAAAGTTCCTGTGTAATTGTTTTCCATTTTGTCAGACAATTAAATCTGTTTAGTATTTCTGTCCCTCTAGATATGATTATGTCTTTTACAATCGCTTCTATTAGCAGGCAGATTTCGTGAAAACTACACTGCTGTATGCCTTGTGGTATTCTATTTTCTGTTGTTAGACTTTTTGTGGTTTTGTATTTATAGCACACATATTCTGAATAACATCAAATCTTCCATTTTTGCTAGCCCATGATGTGTTTTTAAATTGCTGAGATATTTCAAATCCTTCTCCTGCCTCAAAGTGTGTAAAGCAATCTTCTCATATCTGACATTCTGATTAAATCCCCCTGCTTTCACATAGATTGGGTAAGATATTTTGCTGAACCTCTTTGGAAGTGAAATAGAGAAGCCAAAGTACACAAGGGGAAATGTGCAAAAGTGGCTTGAAGTTGGCATGGCCTGATGATGAAATGACCCTCAGTGTTAAGGGCTACTCTGACTTATGCAGACTGATATTAGGGCTGCCATTCAACTCAGAATGGATAGAGAGTTCTGTGGCTCAGGAAGTCTCTATTCTAAGGGGTAGCATAAGACCATATTCACCGTTCCAACACTGCTCCAGCACTGGGAAAATTCCTGCAGATTGTATTGTGTACCTTTACAAGCCCTGTATGCTGTCAGTGGAGTGTAAAAAAGGGCCATAGAGACCAGGATCTGTGCACTGTCTTCCAGCATTTTCCAACTGGGAAATATTTTACTGACTTCCATTTTTAAAAACAGAATTTATTGCAACTGTGCCTCATACTTCATGTTTGCATTGGGGAAAGCAAGTTCTGTCAACTGTCAATATGACGTAGCATTTATTTTCTCTTTTGAATTATTCCTTTATTTATTCCCATTTCTGCTGTTAAATTAGACAAATGGTGCTAAAGATCTATCTGCTACAATGAGAGTCAACTTGACATAGGATGGAAATCCCCAAATATGGTTTTTTTTTTAAATTAGAGTTTAATGTCACCAAAATTTTACAATATGGACATTCAAAACTGAAGTGCTTATTTTAAAATATTTTGGCAGTCTCACATTGTGTGGAATTAAGAAGTGAGCCACTGGCCAGGCTGCCTAATATGAATATGGTTTTATTCTGAATATAATAACTCAATCTGCCTGATGACTTAATCATTCATAGTACATAGTTTATTCCTGATGAACTCTATTACCTTCTTTTGCCTTGTTATGTGTCTATGACACTGTGTGGACTTTCTGCTTTATAGAATTTTAATAGAGTTGTGTCTGCTTCCATTTTTTCAGGGGCTAAATGTTTTGTGCTTAAATTTTACCTCTGATTTTCTTATCTGTCTTGCGTCATGTATAGAATTTTCAGTGGTGGTGGTGGGGAACAAACTTTCAGGCAAAATAACTTTTACAAGCAATCAGATTTTCCTGCACATTGCCACTATTAGTAGAGGTTAGCAGCACTCTGTGTAGCTTTTGATTGAGTTTACAGACCCCACACAAAGACTTAGAGCTTGTCTACAGCGGCATTCCTAGTGATGAGTGGGGCCCACAGCCAATCTGCCAGTGGGGTCCCCAGTCCCCTGCAGTGCTGGGAGGGGGTAGGGCAGCCCTGGGCATGAGGCCAGGCTATGTGCTCCCACCTGACCCCTGAGCTAGCTGGTCTGCCCACAGGGGTGGGAGAGGCTGGCCTAGAAGCTGGGCTTTCATGCTGCGCCCTCCCCCTGGGCCCGCTGGGTCAGCCCCGAGGACCCATCAGAGTGTGGGGCCCGAGGCTGTCACCCCAGTTACCCATCTCTACGGACGACCCTGCTTGTCCATACTTACAGGATTGCAGTGGCAGAGGTGCATCAGTAGCAGTTAGTGAAGATTCTACCTATGTGGAAGGAAAAGCTTCTCCCATCCATGTAGATACTCTGTCTCCCCAAGAGGTGAGAGCTATGTTGATGAGAGACACCCTCCTTTTTTCATAGCACTATCTGTACCAGCAGTTTTATACCTAGTTATATACCTTAATGCACCTGCCCTGTGCGATGCAATTATAGCAACATACATTTATAGTGTAGATCTGGGCTAAGGGTGTGAAAGAACAATATTGGGCCAAGAAGATCCTGCCCCTCAGCAGCTGCAGAATGTCCTCCAAATGGATGTGTCATGGTGTCTGATATGTGACTCATAACTGAGAGTGCCAATCTTAGGTCACACTGTCTGAGAAAAGGCTGCACACCCCAAACAGGTGATGTATTCTATAAATTAGATTCCACCAAGCTACTGCGCTCGAGACTATTGTATTAGTATCACCATGGTTCCACTTACAATTTCCTTAGGCTCTTCAGTGCATTTTGCCACTTCAGCAAGCTGGACTTCAGTGATGAAAGGCTATTAAAACCAAATATAACCACACAGAGGCTAGTTTAGAAAATATAGATGGGGAGAACAGGGAGGAACACTAGGTTAAAGGTTAGGAAAAAGGAAAGGGTGGATCTGCCTGTTCCAGAAGAAAGGGCAGCAGGTAGGAGGAAAGGAATGAGCAGTGGAGAAAACTTTGCCGTGTTAGTCCAGTTCAGTAAAAGAAGCAAGGAGTCCTGTGGCACTTTAAAGAAAACATCTGACGAAGTGGGATTTTCTCCCATGAAAGCTCATGAGATAAATAAATCTGTTAGTCTTTAAGTGCCACAGAACTGCTTGCTTCTTTTTCATAACTGTAAAATCTCTGATAAGAGATGTGAAGATGAGGGATATTAACCACCCGAGAGTAACAGAGTGGATTTAAACATGTACTGGTGATACAGCAAGAGCTAGGAAACTGCAGGTGGTGATTTGTTAGGAGAATTTAAAAAACAAAGAACAGACAGGGAAACTAATTCAGGCTGAGGGTCTAGGAAAACTGAAAGTAAATTGTCAGCTCTTCTAATTTCTAAGGGAAGACAGAAGGGGATTTTAAGGTATTCTGATTGAAATGATTGACGATGCAGTAAAGCAAGAAACATGTCATAAGATGATTTATGTTAAGTAGTTAATCAGCAGAACGTGAGATGAAAGCAAACTTCGACAGCAGTCCTAGTCATGTATAAAGGAGGATTTCTGCCAAAAAGAGTGACAACAGGGTACCAGATTTTCTGGATAAAGCCACATATATCCTTCCTCTTTTGAGGTGCTACAGTTGCCAAAGTTTTCAGCATGTGACAAATAATTGTAAAAGGACATTATAATCAGGAAATGGTGAGGAAAGCATTCATGTAACAGATGTGTGGAAAGAGGAAAATTAATGTTTGTTTTAAATCTGCTACCTATTAATTTCAACAGATGACCCCTTATTCTTGTGTTATGTAAAGGGGTAAATAACACTTTCCGATTCACTTTTTCCACCCGATTCATGATTTTATAGCCCTCTATTATATCCTCTCCCCCACCATCATATCTTCTTTAAGATGAACTGGCCCATCTTTTTAATCTCTATTGTCATGAAGTTATTCCGTACTCCTAATCATTTTTGTTGCTCTTCTCTGCAATTTTTCAAATTCTATTTTATCTTTTTGAGGTGAGAAAAATGATAATTCATTCCTGTGTTTTGTTTACTGTTTTTTAACAAGTTACTAATTCATGAGAGGACCTTCCCTCTTATTCTATGGCTGCTTACCGTAACATGGCTGCTCACCCTCCCACAGGGCGGGGGGCGGCTGCTCAGGGTCTCCGGCCCTTCATAGGGCAGGACCGCCAAGTCTTTAGCCCCTTGGCAGGGTAAAGTCACAAAGCCTCAGCCCTCTGCAGCGGCGGGTTCCAAGTCTCTAGCCCCTTGGCAGGGCAAAGTCACAAACTAAGTCTCTAGGGTATAGGGGGAGTGGCAGTGCCACTTCCTAGGGTCTGCAGTCCACAAGGGGGCTCTCAGTGTATGGAGAGGAATCAGTGGAGGCGTAGGGTCACACAGCTCCACTGTGTCCCAGCCCAGGTCCCCTGTGGGGTCTGGGGCTTCCATGCAGGGATCAGCGGGGTCCTGGTTGGTGTTTGTGCTCTCTGGTACTGATCTTGGACCTGGTTCTTGTCAGTACGTGAGTTGGAGAAACATCCACTGGTTCGTCAGGGGAGTCGCCCAAGGGTACGTTATAGAATCCTTCCATCTCATCAGGCAGTGGCAGGTCTGGAAGTTTGTCAGGCCCGTCAGCAGGTGGCAACTCCTCCAGGTCACAAGTCTGGGTGTTCAGGGGGTCCTCAGCAGCCAGGGGTAGCTCTTCCAAGTCACAAGGCATGGGTGGGGCCTCGGGGTCCCTAGCAGGAGGTGGCTCGAGGGGTGCAGTGGGCCTCCCTGCTAGCAGCTCCACTGCAGGGCTCGTGACGGTCCAGCGCTTGGCCATTGTCTCCCAGTCCCTGGTCATGGGTGGCCCCAGCCACAGGCCTGGGGCTGGGTCTGTAGGCCATAGATCCGCTTTCCCGCAGGGTGGCCCAGAATCAGGAGGGAGCAGGCTTGAGCTGGACTGAGCTGGCTGCCTCTCTTCTTATACTTGCTGCCTGCCCCTCTGCTTCCAGCCTGATTGACAGGACTCTCCTGGCTCTGCCCCCTTGCAGTCAGGCAAATCCTGCCAGGATATCTCTGAGGGGGTGCCATGCCTTCCTGCTACACTTACTTTGCATAAAGCCTTTGGTGAGAGACTTTATCAATGACTTTATGGAAATCCCAGTACTGTATATCAAAGGGACCACCTTTGTTCACATGGTGACACCCTCAAAGAATTCTAATAGATTGGAGATGTATGATTTCCTTTTACAAAAGCCATGTTGATTCTTCCTCAAAACACTGTGTTCATCTATGGGTCTGACAATTTTTTCTTTACTACAGCTTCAGCCAATTTGCTTGGTACTGATGTTAAGCTTTTTGGTCTGTAATTGCCAGGATTACCTCTGAAGATTTTTAAAAATAGGCATCATATTACCTATTTTCCAGTCATTTGGTACAGAGACTGATTTATGTGATAGGTTGCATACCAGAGTTAGTAGTTTTGTAATTCCTTATTTGAGTTCCTTCAGAATTCTTGAGCAAATACCATCCGGTCTTGGGTATTACTTATTTTTGTTTAATTTATCATTTTATTCCAAAAATCTCTTCTTTTAATATCTTAGGGATAACTTCTTAAATTCAGTTGACTATCAGTAGAACGCCACAGTACTCTAAGTGAAGGAAGAGAGGATGGTTATAATTGAATACTGGTGACAATTTTTTGTTGGAATACACAAAGCTTGGTCATGTTTGGGGAGGTATTACAGAAAAATATTGTTGATATATAAACAAAACTTGAGGTTATCTAGAATCACTAGATATGGTATTTATAGGCAGGATAGAAAAATAGGAAGGCAATTGGGGCATTTGTATATTCAATAAAGAGAATATAAACTATTCTAAAGTAGAGATAAAATTGAGTATAATATTAATGTGATTCCAATACAGAATAATTCCATGTCACTAGGTATAACTAATATGCACCACCCATGCGGAAAACTAGTGGCCAAGGAACTGAAAGAGATTACTGGAGATTCTACAAGTCCAGATATAACAACAGATTATGGGGAAATAGGAAAAATGATGATAAATGTTTAAAGCAATTCATTAACGAAAATAATTTAATAATTCTGAATGAGGGCATGCCTACTAAATTTATTGCAGGTGATGGTAGTTTCCACTGCCTAGACCTGGAAATTACACAAGCAACATTGACTCTGTTAGTACTTGCACTCACCATTGTAATGATTCTCACTCTTACAAGTGTATAAATACCTCCTAACTGTAAATTCCACTTTATGCATCTGACGAAGTGGTTTGCAGCTCAAAAAAAGCTTATGCCCAAAGAAATTTGTTAGCCTTTGAGGTGCCAGAGGACTTTTATTGTTTTTGCTGTATTCAGATTAACACAGCTATCTCTCTAAAACAGTGGTTCCCAACCTTGTCTCTACTGCGGCACAGCTTGAGGCCTTCAATTATGCCGTGGCACACTTCCATGACAAAATCATGACTAGTCAAATTAACATATGAATATTCATGAGCCATGGCACTGTTTGGGGCTGCAGCCCGGGGCTCCAGCTCAGGGACCGCCTCCGGCCAGGCCACATGGGGCCAATGCCCACGGTCAGCTCCAGCTCTGAGACCCCCTCTCCCCCTGCAGCCAGCGCTATTTGGGGCTGCCGCCTACAGCTTCAGGGAACCCACCAGCCCAGGGTTGCATGGTGCTGCCACCAACAGCACCAGCTTTGGCTGTGGGCAACCCTCAGGCTCAGGCCACATGGGGCCTCTGCTGCAGCTCCAGGCAACTCCCCTCACCCAGCCAGCAGGGCTGTCCCTAAGGTAGGGTTACCAGATAACAAAACCTGGAAACGTGGACAGGGAAGTATGAAAAGGAGGACATTGGAGGACACGTGGAGAAAATGTAGCATTATGTAATATTCTTCTGTTTTTAGGGGTCTGGAACACTTCCCCTAAAAATAGAGTGTTGTGGAGCATCCAGCATACTTTAACCCCTGTAAGTAAAAACCCAGACAAAATCATGTGTTTTTAAAATGCCTGCTGGATGGAGGACGTGAAGGTAAGAAGGAGGACATGTCCTCCTTTTGCCTGACGTCTGGTAACTCTACCCTAAGGGGGTGTGGGGCCCCAGGGAAATTGCCCTCTGTGCACCCCCCAACATCCGGCATGGGGGGGCAGGGCTGGCTGGCCCAGGGGAGGGGCAGGCCCTTGTGCCTGCCCCCCCTTCCCCTCCCCATCCTGGGGACTGGGCGAGTGACCAAAAGGGCAGCTGGTGCAGTGCTGCTGGGTCACCCTCCCCGCCATGCGCACTGCTCTGGGCTCCCTGCCGGAGCAGTGGGGGGAAGGCAGCGATATCAGCTCTGCGCTGCCTCTCGCCCCCTCCCCGCTGCTCTGGCACAGAGCTCAGAGCAGTGCATGTGGCAGGGAGGGGTGGACCGGCAGTTCTGCACTGGGCCACCCTTTTGGCCGCTCACCTGGTCCCCGGGATGGGGGAGGCAGTGGTGCGGCCGCGCGGGACCCCGGGACAGCCCTGCTGGCCGGAACCACATGGGGCCTCTGCAGTGGCTCTGGCTTCAGCTGCAGGAAATGCCCCCGTCTGTGGCCACATGGGGCCTCCGCCGCAGCTGTGGCTCCATGGCACACTGGTTGGGAACCACTGCTCTAGAACAAGTAACATGGGACACAGCAAATGTAGCTGTGAAATTTATAAACAGGTTCGAGTAAGGGGGAATGCACTGGAACACCATTCTGGGCCCCATAAATTTTAGGTGCCAGTGTTTGGAGGCCCCGAAATATAGAATAATTGGGCACAATGCAGCATTCTGATGCATTCCCTTTTACTTTATCCCCTGCCGCCTTGTGCTTCCCCTTCAGGCTCTCAGACTCCCTGAGATGCTCTCGGACTTCCCAAGTGGCAGGGCAAGCAGCAGCAGCAGTGTGGCCAGGAGCAGCAACTGCAAAGCAGTAGCAGGCAGAGAGTGCATGGTGCGGGGCTGCCAGGTTGGCTGGGAGCAGAGCAGGCAGGGGGTTCATGTGTGGCCAACATGTAATTCCCTGTCCTTGCCCCACTCCCAGCCAATCCAACAGCCCTGTGCCATGCACTCTCCACCCACCATTGCCTCACAGTTACTGCTCCTGGCCACACTGCTGCTGCTGCTTGCCCTGCCACTTGGGAAGTCCGAGAGCATGAAAGGGAAGCACAAGGCACTGTGCCAGCAGGAGGCGGTGGACATGGCGAGCTGTAGACTGGGGGTGGGAATGGAGGGGTTCGGAGCAGTGCAAGTCTTTGGTGCAAGGAGTCAGGATGAAGGGAGTTAGGGAAGCTGGGGTGGGGTGGGGGGACATGGGGACAAGGAGACTAGGTAGGGGCTGGGTAGTGGTGGAGGGGATGACGAAGAGCTGCAGTGGGGACTAGGCGGAGGGCTGGGGAGGGATGGAGGAGGGGACTCTGGATGGAAGGGTCTGGGGAGGTGTGGAGGGGGTTGGGGGTGTGAAGGGGTGGAGTGAAGACTGGGGGGGTGGGGTGTTAGGAGGACTGAAGTGGGAGTTTGGGGGTGTGAAACTTAGGGAATGGGGATGGGGGCTGAGGAGGACATGGGGAAAGAGGTCTGATGTGGGTCCTAGTGGACAAGGTTGGGGTGATGTTGTAGATTTGAGGCTGTGCTTCATTAGTGAGGAAAGAGCTGGTGGGGCTCAAGCAGTTTGACTTGCACTCATATCTGGGGCCCACACACACACATGAAGTAAGCCTGGACAATATGGGATGGGGGCACAGAGATTAAGAGGGTTCTGGGGCCTGTCAAATTATACTTTAACCACTGTTTATAAAGAAGAGGAAATGGTAATTGACAACTTCCTGATATTCTTTATATGTCAAAGAAAGAAATGTTGAGGACAGTTATTGTTTCCTTATTTAAAATCTAAAAAGAACTAATTGGTAACTTTAGAAACAAAAGTGTTGAATATATAATTGAGGAGTGCAAAAGTGAGGACTTTTGAGGAGTTCAGTAATAATGCCACAAAGGCAGTCAGACTCGATGTCTAGGATACTAACTTATCCTAAAGATAGAAAATCTGTACTTGATTGGAATAAGCAGTGTAAAATGGCAATTAAGGAAAGGAATAAGGCATACAAGAAAGTGAAAAAAATACAATGAATAATGAGGACTTAATGAAATATAAAAGAAATAAGGCAGTTTTACAAAGGAATACAAAAAGGGCAAGAAAAGAGAGCTGCAGAAAATATTGTTGAAAAGTTAATGAAGCTGTCAAAATATAAGAAGTGTGTAGGAAAGTCAGGAAAAGGAATGGTACCTGATGTTAGCAGAACCCCTGACCTCACTGTAGAAGGCCATGAAGTAAGACACTCTAACAGAAAAAAAAAAAAAAAAAAGAAGGCCTAACAGAAATATTCCAAGGAATTAGTAATTATGACAATCAGTTGTAGAGATCTATGAGAGGACACAAAAATTCATTGAAGAAAACTATGAGATGTAGAAGCAGTGAGAGGAAGATGAAGAAACTATTTTAAATTTAAACATTGGTATGAGGGAACTTCACAAACCTATAAAAAAGAGCAAAAATTTTGCTCCAGGCAGGATGAGCTTTGAAATGCTTAAACACCTAGCTGAAGAGAATTTGAGAGTAATACTAAAATTTTACAATAATGTATAGGGAAGGTAAAAGAACTATGTAGGTTAGAACAGGGAAAGCCTACTCCAGTATATGTACACTCACAAATAGTGCTCCATTGGGCAATGTCATTAGTCCTATGTTATTCAACATCATGGCAAATGATCGTCCAGAAAGGTGAGTACACAAATAGTATAGACAATTCAAGAATTAAAGCATTTCACTTTACCAGGTATTGAAATATTGCTTTTTTTATAGGACCCCATTTGCTTGACTGCCTTTATCAAGGTGTTGCAGTGAAAACTATGATACTTTAAGGCCACTTAATATTTCACATAAATAGCCCCTGTTCGTGGCACACTCTTTGCACTTCCACAGGAGATGTTCATCTCTTTCTGGACCTTGCATGTCCCACATAATCCATCTTTGTGTCTGTTTCTTAGAAACAAATTACTATTTATTGCACAAGAGCCAATTAAAATTCTAAATAGAGTCACTTCATTCCTTCTCTCAAGGGCTGAGAGTATATCACATTTTCTCTCTTGTGCATATTTTACCAAATATTTTCCTTTTGCTTTTTTTGCCCATATAACCTGCCATTTCCTTTCTTACTTCATCTTTAAGTAGATTTTTAAATTCCAATTTATTTAAAATGGATTTTTTCATCAATTTGCCTATGTTTGACAGCATTTTTTCAAATTTGTCTGCCAGTCGATTGCCCACCTCATCTACATGTGCTGGGATCCATGCCATTACTATGATTATATCCAACTATGTCAATTTTGTTGTTGAATAATATTTCATTGCCTATATTAATTGTGCTATCTGAAGCACCATTTCTGTTCACCAGTAATCCTGATAAGGAACCCGACAGGATAACATTACTGGTACTTTCTTATCTACACCCCATGAAGTTCCAAAAATATTTTAGGTAAATTGATTCTTCCTTTACACTTACCATTAATATTCTTCCTTTACATTTACCTCTAATAATTAATATGATCTTGCTATTATATTACTGTATTTGATAGCAAATGAGCTTGTTATCAAATACCAAACAAAAAAAAAGAAGGTTTAACTATGTATGTTAAATATGTGTCTAAAACTATGTATTTAACAAAACAGGGGTTGGGGCAGGGAAGGGCTGGGGAGGGTTAGGGGATGGGGAAATGTGGGGGGTGTCTCAGGGGAGGGCCTTCAACTTGGAAGGGAGAGACTGGGGGAGGGGGTGGGGGAGTCTGGGTGGCAGGGGAGTCCTTAGGCGGGGCCTGTGGGGGGGGTCCAGGGGTGGTGGTGTTCCCTGCCCCTGCCCACGGCCGTCCAGGGTCTGGGGTTGCCTCCGGGGAAGGCCAGGCGGAGGACCCCCTGCAGCAGCTGGAGGGGCCATGTGGTCCACCAGCTGGCGGATGCTGCCGGCAATAGCTTGGACCACAGTGGGCGGGCGGTCACAGAGGCGCTCGAAGGCCTGTGCCTGCTGCTTGCTGGCCTGCACGTGCCACTCCAGGGCAGCGACCACCTGGTCATCCACAGCTGCCGCCTGCTGCAGCAGGCGGAAGGCAGAGTCCTGGCGCCTGGCTTAGTTTTAGCGCCATGCCTGGGTCGATGCCTCTGTCTGCTGCCCCAGCTCCTCCAGGCTCTCCAATATCTCCCCGTGTGTCCGGGGGGCCCTCCTCCTCCTCCTCCGTGGTGGTCTCGGGCTGCCACGTCGGAAAGGTGGTGCTGCACAGCGGGCAGCTGGGTGACCTGCTGGAGGGAAGCAGAAAACACAGTTGGCCCCTGCTGCCTGCTGGCCTTGTCTGTGTGCAACCTGTCTGCAGCACACACCTCTGCCCTGACTGTCAGCAGGACTTAGGATCCTGTGGGACAGTGCCCTGGGGTAGGGCTACCAGATCCCAAAGCCTGGAAAGGAGGACAGGGAAGTACGAAAAGGAGGACATTGGAGGACACATGGGAGAAAATGTAGTATGGATGTAATATTCTTTGGTTTTTAGGGGGCCCTGGAACAGTTTCCCTTAAAAATAAGTATTCTATGGAATTCCAGAATACTTCAACCCCTACAGTAAAAAGCCTGACAAAATCCTGTATTTTAAAATGCCTGCCAGACTGAGAATGTGAGGATAAACAGAAGAACACAAAGGTAAAAAGGAGACAATGTTCTCCTTTTGCCTGACATCTGGTAACCGCACCCTGGAGGTACACATGCTAGTGGCGCCCACAATGGTGAGCTGGACTCACCCACGCCTTGCTCTAGGGCGTCTCCCAAGGCCACTTGCCAGTGGTGTGGCCTGCATGCTCTCCACCCCACCCAAGATGCAGCTGCATCTTTGACACCCAGCTCCTGTTAACCACCCCCAGGCACACAGCGGCCTGTGAACCTGCTGCCACCTGTCTCTCAGGTACCTGTGGCCATAGGAGGGCCTCTGCACCCGCCGACCCTATGCCCTACCTGCCTCAGTGCCCAGCCCTGTACTCCCTCGCTGCCTGTGACCTGGACAGGCCCAGCCCTGTGTGCTTCTGCGGGAGAGGAAGACTCACCCACAGGGGCTCCAGAGGTCCGGCGCGATGTCCCCGTGTCCATCTCGGATTCCCCAGGGGCCAGGATAGTCTCAGACCCCTGATCCTCCGTGCTGCTCTCCTCCTCTGGGACAGGGAACAGCTCGGGGGGTCCCTGGTGAGGCCTCTGCTGCTGGTGTTGGTGCAGCAGCAGGCTGCCCGATGTCCACGGACACTTCAGACTCAGTGTCTGCTGCCTCAGGGATGGAGGAGGAATTGTGGTGCCTGCCAGTTTCAACGGCCTCAGCTGGCAGGCCACTGGGCTCCAGCCCCAGGAAGGCATGGAGCTCGTCATACAAAGGGCAGGTAGCACTGCTACCTGCCCCCTGGAGCTCCCGTGCCTCCCTGGTCCATGCGTGGTCCTGCCTGAGGGCCTTTATTTTGGCGCACACCTGCTCTGTGGTGCGCTCGTGGCCCTAAGTGGACAGCATTGCGGCAATGTCTGCATATATGTCCCAGTTCCGGTGGCTAGCTCGGAACCAGGACGGGATGTCCTCCCTCCTCCAGATGGTAAGGAGGCACTGGACCTCCTCAGCAGTCCAGATGGGGGTATGGTGTTGCCCCCCGGGGCACTGGTGCCACATGCTACCATGCCTGCACAGGTCTCTGGGCACGCTGGCAGGCACACGCGGGACAGGACTTCCTGCTTCCCTTGGGTGCTGTGCACTCTGGGAAGAAGGTCAGGACTGTTATTTTTCAAAACAAGCGTTGTTTCAAAATAACATGTCCGAACGATGGTTATTTTGAAACGACTCATTTTGAAATAACCGTCGTTTTGAAAGAACATGTCCCAATGGCGTTATTTCGAAACGAGTCGTTTTGAAATAACCATCATTTCGAAATGAAAGCGGTTTAAGCTGTCTCGAAACGACGGCTCTTGTTTCGGAACAATGGGCTCCATCATTTCGAAACAAGAAAACGTCGTGTGGACATACAGTTTTTTATTTTGAAACAACCAGTGTTGTTTCAAAATAAAAGACTCGTGTGGACATACCCTTAGAGGTGCTGGCCCTGCCTGAACGGCCAGCTCCATTTTCTATTTTTAGGGGCCCCAGAATGCTGGGCCTCCTAAAAATAGACTATTTTTAGGTAACCAGCTTTGGGAGGGGGGGTTAAATACAAAATGGAGCCGGAATGCTGCGTTCCGGGCCACTGTTTTAGGTGGTGGGCCCCAGAATGCAGCTATCTGGCTCCATTTTCTATTTTCATAAGCCCCAGAATGCTGACTGCCTAAAAATAGTTGGCCCCAGAACACCGTTCCAGGGCCTTCTGGGGTACTTTAAATCCTGTCCAGGACCCAGGACCGGAAGTACAACTCCCTAAAACCAGGTTGGTCTAGGAAAGAAAGCAGGAATCATCCTCGATGACAGGGGGTTGCTTTGTGTGTGGGAAACCAGGCCTCTTCCATGGAGAATGCCCATACACAGACTGTAACTAAAGCCAAGTCAGGGTGGCTAACTCTAGGGGGTGAATTACTGGTTCCTAAACAAGTCAATGCCATAAAAGCACATGACGTGATAGGTTCAGGTTGCAGCCAAATTCTGGTGAGGTCATCTGGCAAGACCTGGAACAGACCCTGCAGGCATTATATATTTGCAGTGCATCCATGGAGATATGCACCCCTACCCAACAAAGAGGGTGCAGCTGAAGGTGCAGGATCACTGTGAATGGATTTGGGTAGATGTAGCCCCAAACCTTGCCTGCCCACTAATAATTGGACAGGATTGTAGATTCTTTAGGAACTTAATAAGATCTGAGAAGAAGGGTCCTATGGAAGAAGCAGATGGCAGTGTAGGAGACTTGGTGGCCCTGGGGTTTCTGGACTTAGTGAAAGTAAACAAGCATGAAGAGGAAGGAACATCAGCCCTCATAGGATCCATAGACTCTAACAGAACTTCCCTAAGGCATGTTAAGTGGACGAAAGGACTAAGTGAGGTGATGAAAATAGATTTATTTTCTGTCAGAACTGAATTTACAGAGGAGCAGAGAAATAACCCAACCTTAAGCTGAGCTTTTGAACAGCTCACCCAAGTTAAAAAGGGGAGTCTATTTCATTGCCCAAACACAAACTGATGAAAAAATATATCCAGCAATTGTAAATAAAATTTACAAAGTATGAAAAATGCTGCATGAGGACTTAAGTGTATTTACTTTGTATATTTTTCACAATTTGTGTTCTTAATGATTATAACACTTTAACTTCTTGAATCTCAACATCTGCTGTCATTAAATAATTTTTGTCTGACACTCCCACTGCCCAATCCTCTCATAACTGCCCACAGTTGAAAGAATGCTTAAAAATAGACACTATCATGTCAAAATTATTAAAAAAATAAAAATTGAATTCCGCCCAACTGAATTTTAAACCCTGTAATCTGAACAGCTAATGTAGATTATTGCTTAAGTCAAGTGGTAAGAATCTGTGCTTTTTGAGAAGGAAGACCTGAGTTTCTCTCTGCTCCCTCTGTTCCAAATAGTCATTTTGCAAAGTATAGTGACAGTGGAGAAGTACTAGATGCTTATGTATTTTCCTCTCTATTAACAAAGCTCTAATCTCTGTCTTTTGCTGCAAACATTATCTTTGTGGTGTTTTGTTCACTTGTTATTTATTGCCTCTTATATTAGCATAAAGTTATATAGCCATTAAAAGATTGCTGTCTGTCATTTTATTTAAAAAGATAGAAACTATTTTTAAAGGGTACTTAATCTTGTTCATAAAGCAGTTCCCACTGATAGTGGAAGATCATTGATATTTTATGGTATCTTTGAGAAAGGAATTCTCCAAAACAAGACATGTCTGAACAGTGCTTATACTATTCAAGTAGTTAACTTATGTCTTGAGTTAAGTTCCTCGAGGGAATCTATCTGTCTCTATATTTTGCCCTTGCTAAAGTCCATCGCCATAGCAACATGTGTGTTCCCATGGAGAAAGAAGATGAATAATTTTGAATTGAGCCTGAAATTTTTAAAGTATGGATTCTGGTTTTTATGAAATAATTCTGGGCAAGAAGAGAAAAAAAAAGAAAAAAAAAGACAGAAAATACAGTAATTTGCTTGGGCTTCTTTCACCCCATCCTAAATATCTGCTATAAACAATCTTTTGATCTTTCTTTTCCCTGATGTTCAGTCTGGCAGCAGATTTATACACATGCCTTTGGCAGCTGTTAAAAAATCTGCTTTTATTTTTTTTCCCATTCCAGTTTAAAAGGTTCACTTATGGTAGTCAGTAATTGTATTGTCATACAGGGATTTTGGTTAGAAATTAAGATCTACAGCTAAAAAAAAGGAGGGGGGAGGGGCAGGGGATGACCATGATAGCTTTTTAAAACTTTCAAGATAAGACAGGTCCTCTTCAGATTTAATTACAGCTTGTATCACTTCTTGCTAATGCTTGCTATGGTTCACTGTTTGTCATCAGGCATTCACTATTTGTCATCAGGCATTGCAATGGTATTGCCAATATGGCTTTTTAATGCATAATAACAGCATGCAAATAGTAAGAGTGTTTCTTTGCCTTTTGTTTACTTCCATGCTGGTGATACAACTGATTTTTACTTAAATGTGTTCAGTCGCCATTTAGATAAAGCTAGAAAAATTATTTTGTTCTAAACTTACTAGGCACAGACAAGCAGCCAGTGAAAATGAGAAAACTTGAATCTCAAACTATGCATTCTGTTATTTTATAGTAAGTTTTCACGTATCAAATTAGGTGTCTTTGCAAAGTTAGTGGTAAAACAATCCATTTCTATTTTCACTAAAACAATTTCAGGAATTCACATAGAATTGCCAAATTTGTCTGACCAAAATCAGTCTTCTTGGATTGCATAATATACCAGCATTGAAAAGGCAGTGTATAAACTAGTATAAAAGAAAGACCTCTTTTGAGAGGAGAGGGTCAGGAGAATACGAGTGGGTTGACCTACTGAATTCAACTCAGATGATGATAGCAAACTTTCAGCACAATTACCTTATATTACTGCTACAAAGTCAAAGCACTTCTGGAATAGTTTAAAACAGACTCAACATCTGTATCTTCTAGAGATAATGAGACTTTCATTTTTTATGCCAACTATTCAAGTCTTATGTCTGATATTCAAAAAGTTTTCACAGATGGTCTGTCCTAACCTGCTCTTACTCTGCATCTTCTTGGCCTGTATTTTTGTTAAGCATTTCTCATATGCCTGCTCTAAGATGTTTAAATAGGTAGAATATTCTTGTGAAAGGAATAAATATTGTTGTTCTGTCTGCACATTCTTTCCCAATGATGCCACTTCCACATTAGTGATGGCATGTGGATTCTTTCACAAGAGGCACACAGTTGAAAAGAAAATATGGACCTGCTTTATGTAACAGTGAGTCACACTGCTGTATTCAAGCATATATTACAAACAAAAATGAGAAAATGAACTGTCTGTGATTTATATGATAACTTTAGACAAAGGCTATGGAGATACTCTTGTCAATCACAAACTATGTAGTCATGATGAGCTACAAGATAAATATTTTACCATTAGCCAATAAGGAAATATTTAGACAGTCTACTTGATGTGATAAACATGATGTACAGTTCTGAAAGTAATTTCTGACTATAAATATAAATTAGAACAGTATTCTTAAATGATTTGAAAAATACAGGTATCTTTAATGAATAAAGATAGTGTTATTCATCCTGAGAAAGGATGATGGTTAAGGACCTGCTTGAATTGTAAGCAGATTGTTAAACAATTGTAGCTGAGTTATAAATAAGCAACAGAAAATGGTAGAAAATAATAATGGGCTTTATTATTTCTGATAATAAAGTCCATTATTACTTTTCCATGATTTTCTGCTGTCAGCCACTCTGAGATGACAGCAGCTGCCTGCGACTGACAGTGGGGGCTCTCACTATCAAAATTGGTGTGGAAGTCTAATATTGAAGTTTCTACAATATTGCAAGTTAAGCAGGGTCTTTGTGATGATATAAGAAAGATATGGGCCTTTGCTTTCCCCTTCTATAAAAACTAAAGATAATGGGAATGGGCAACTATTTGTAACAGTATACTATTAATCCAAATATCATAGAAACATTTCCAATTTTGAACACAATTATTTAACGAAGGATATACTAAGAAGCTATAGAGTTGATCTAGGAAAAAATATACATGTAACTACAATTATGCCTTTCTCAGGGATGAACATCAGTTTCCCTAACAAGTTTTAAGGCATAAATCTAGTTAATTTTAGTTCGCACCAGGACCGTCGCTGCCCCTGGGAAAGACCAGAGGCATGGGAATGGCCCCACCCCCTGGCCCGTGGCCCCAGTTCTCGGGGATCCTGCCACCACCCACCTGGCTCCAGATCCCCTGCTGGGGCCAGGGCAGGGAGAGGCTGGCGCTAACACAGGCACCCAACCTGAATTTCTGGCCGGGGACCAGGCTGGGAGAGGCAGGCACCGCCATGGGCAGCCAGGCCTTGGACAGGCCGGGAGCGGCAGGGGCTGCCCCGGACATTCAGGGCACTGGCGCTGGGACTCGGGGCATGTGCCCTGTGTTCCAGGAGCCAGCAATGCCCCTGGTTGGCACTTAAGGTACTTTACACCCCTGAAAATCAGGACCTAGCTATCCAAATTTGGGTGTCCTAAAACTGAAATTATAAGCTATTTTTGAATACTTGTGTTATAGCATATAGAAGGGGATTTTTCTCTCGTAGAGCCTGTTTAATGCTTGCCATTCATCAATTCTTTGTTTGAATATGTGAAGAAAACAAGGGAAAAAAAAGATTTCCAGCAGAAGTGAGGAAACTGAAGACATGTTACAATGTTGTGTTCAGTCCTTAGTGTTTCTCTCCTACGTCCTGACATTTAAGTTGAAAGAATATTTCATGCGATATAATGTCAGTGTATTGTTGAGTGGAATCACGAACACTCAGCAAATTGATGGAACAAAACTAAAAGCAGAATGGAGAAGCACTGAAACGCATTTTTATATTATTCAGAGAAGTAGAACAAACAGGTGAAAAGAGTAAACTAAAGTTAAACTTCTTGAAATATATAAGACAGCAAAATTAAACATAAGCAGTCTATGTTGCAAGGAACTGAGATGAATGATATCCTGTATCTACAATTTATTTTTTAAAAACTTACCAGAATCAAAGGGTATGAGTGGCAATGAGATGCCAGTGTAAAAAGGAGAGGTTCTAGTTGCTTCTTCAAGAATATTTGGAGTCTCATTAGTTAACTAAGTAAAGCTATGGTTAAATAAACATCCTCTCATTTAAATCAAAGACTGTCTCTAAAAGTATGGAGACATCATTAGAAGCCCATGGGAATTTTGTGTGTGTGTATTGGATCACATAACAAGTAAATGCCTTCTGCCTGTAGTCATACTGGAAACTACAGGGTACCAAAGGTTGGGATGCATACGATTCATTTAAGAAGGTAAATATGTACACTAACTAGTCAACTGAATAAAGTGAGCCACCCTCTTATTTATAAGATCATGACAATATATATTTTATGTAGGCACACATACTATTCTGTTCTACATAGTATCTTACATTGAGCTCATTACCATTGTATCTGAACACCTCCCAGTAGCTTGTTAAACAACAGGATTAACAGCTGTTATGTGATGTTCATTCTCTCATTCTCTCCCCAGGGGAGAAGTATATGCAGCGAATTGTCTTGTTTTGTTTAAATATACATGTTGCTATGTATTTACATTTAAAAATAGGAGAAATGAATGTGTCTTGCACTTGGTGTGGAAGATGGTGAAGTTTTGCTGATCCTTAGTTGCTGTAGGAGTTCACTCCACAGTCTTGGATTGGCCCATGAGAAAGTTTTGTCTCCTGTACAGACTTACTCTTATTATAGAGATCTGCTGTGCCAGAGGAGTGCACAGAAGTGGTTCAGAAAATGTTCAGCGAACCAATTTAATGTGTTAGTGCCTTGCACATTTAACAGATCACAGTACTGGTTATTTTGATGTGTTGTTTTTTTAGCAATCTTTTTTTTTTTAATCTGTGCAGAATTCGTATAAGGATTTGTCAAAATGAGCCATTCACTAAAGATCTAAAAAAAGAAGAACACAATCAGAGCAATGATCATATACCTCATAAGAAAGGCATGAGTTCAAAGGAAACGGAGGGAACACTGGGAGATGACACCCCTTCATACACCACGGTAAAATACCAGACTGCTGAATTTAAGTGAGGGAGAATCAGCACTGGGGATAAACCAATGGAAGGGCACCCAGAGAGGCCACCACACCATAAAAAGTTAATGTAGCACAAGATGGTGCTGAATGACAGAAGACCAGCAGTCAGACACATAGCTAAGACAGGGAGCATCAGCTCCAAGTCAGAGAGCACCATCCTCAATAAAGATGTGGGCATGAGGAAAGTTTCATCTAGGTGGGTGCCCAGGATGTTGAGTGCTGATTAGAAGAGAGGGTGGCTTGATGTTTCCAGAAAATGTTGGGATGGTGTTACACAAACCCAGAAAAAAATCATGATCAAGATTGTGACTCAGGATGCGACATGGCTTTGCCATTTTGATTTTGAGACCAAATAGCAGAGCATGCATTGGAAGGACGCACAGTCTCCATCTCCCAAGAAATTCAAGAAGAAGGCGTCAGTTGGTAAAGCCCTAGCTACAATTTTTTGGGACTTTGAAAGGGTGATCATGACTGACAGCCTCTCAAGAGGCAAGGTTATCAGTGGGAAATACTAAGATAATGAACTGCTGAGCTTCTAAGAAGTCATCAAGAACAAACATCATGGAAAGTTAATTCAAGAAGGCACGCTGCTTCTCCAGAACAATGGATCGCCCCACACATCTGAGAGCACAGTGATCACAGCAACCAGATATGGTTTTCAGCTGTTTCCTCATGTACTTTATTCATCAGATTTGGTGAATTCCCTCAGACTTCTACCTTTTCCCCAAGTTGAAGGGAAAACCTCATGGGAAGAATTTCAGTAATGATAATGAGGTGAACACAGAAGTCTAGGGATTTCTGGACATGTAGAACAAAGACTTTGACAAGACAGGCATAGACAAGCTGCAGCTGTAGTGGACTAGATGCCCTGCTGTCACGGGCAACTACATTGAAAAATATATAACTGAACACAAATTGTGGGTTTTCTTTTTTTCCCATCAGGCTAGAAAATTTCTAAAACCCATCATAGTTGACAACTATGGTCTACATCTTATAGCTTCAGGCAACCATTTAGATATCATAGAATCATAGAAACTGAAAGGAAGGTGAGAGGTCATCAGCTCCAGTCCACTGGTCTAATGGTAGGACCAAGTACCCTCTGAGGCCAGATTGCGAACTGCCTTGAAGATAAAGACTAAAATCTTGAATTTGATTCAATATTCTATGGCTATGTCTACACCTAAAAGCTTAGTTTGGACTTCCTTAGTCCAAACTAAGTAGTTCGAAGTTAGTTTGAACTAAGCACTTTTTTTTAGTTTGAACTAACTTTTTAGCTTGAACTAAAAAACCATGCTTAGTTCAATCTAACCACTAGTTCGAACTTACTTAGTTCAAGCTAGCGTATCTCCATTGGGCTAGTTTGAACGAAAAATGCCATTTGGTTCGAACTAAGCAATTTTTTCAGATTAAGCAGCTGAACTAACTAGTCTGAACTAAGCTTTGCTTAGTTCAAACTAAAAAGATATTTAGTTCAAACTAGGCAAAGCCTAGTGTAGATAGGATTCAAATTAGTTCAGACAAAGCTTGCTTAGTCTGAACTAATTTGCTAGTGTAAACATAGCCTATGGGAAGCTAGTTCAGGGAAACAGAAGACAAGTTTTATGGGCTTGTGGTAGCTTGTGTTGCTGAGTACAAGTTCTGCAGTCTTCTGTACTACTTGGAGTTTCCTAAACTCTGAAGCCATTCTGCCCAGCTATATTGAATTGCTGTAGTACGGCTGTGAGGTGATGTATAGGGTTGCCTGAAAAACAAGAATTCTATTTTGCAAAATATTCAGAGGTTTAAAAGCATTGTTTTCATTTTGATGCAGAACAAAAAAAATTTCATTTTTCCCCTTGAAAATACACAAAAACAAGACTTACCTAAGAATCACATATATAGTATTCCATGACTAAATTAATAAGTGGCATAGTAAGATAGTAGTTTATCTAAACAGCAAATACATAGTGGGCCTGACTTAAAAACCCTTCCATTGAATTCAGTGGACTTTGGATCAAGTCTATAACAATAGTTGTTACAATGCTTTTTAAATGGACTTATTTAGAAACTTAAAAAAAATATTAAGGCCTCATAATTTATTCTGTTTTTTATCTAATCACTTTTCTGTGGTTATTCCCTTTCTATTGAGTATCTGTTTTGAATGCTTCTACTTTTTCTGAGTGCTTCTACTTTTACCGTTCCTTTTCATTTCTTGCTTTTGTGGGATATTTTGTAGGTATTTTAGGACTCGAAAACAAGAGCCACTGACTATAAAATGTTGTCGTTTAGTCAGAATTGCTTAGAAATTCAAATTTAGCCACTTCAGAAGCATTTTCACCACAGGGCAATTACCCACAGCTGCTATTATTCTTTATATGAACTGACAGTCAAATGCCTTCTACATCACACTGGAACTGTACCCTTCTCTCTCACAAACAAGGCGAGATTTTACAATCCACAAGAACTACTGTAATCTGGAAGATTATTTTTAATGTTTCCCAGATTAACATTTTAAAAACACTCATGACAACAAATGGCATGCTATTTTCCATGAAGTTTAATGTATCACATGAGAACTTATTCTAGCTCAGCATGAGAGAGAACGTAAATGATCCACTAATCACAGGTATTCAGAATATCACTGTGATATGAGGCATATGATCAAAAGATCTATTATTTCTTGAGAGGCCGTGTGCCTGAATGGGATGTTTGCCCAGTGATAAGTTATTTAACTAAAACCAAGTACATTTATAAGCTCTGCTTCTGAAGCTTGGTGTACACTACAAACTAGTGTCAGTAGAACTACATTGCTTAGGGTTGTGGAAAATCCAGTGATGTGATTACACCAACCTAGCCCCTGATGTAGACAATGCTATGTTGCTGAGAGGGCTCTTCACATTGATATAGCTACAGCCCTTGAGGAGGTGGAGTACCTATGCCAATGGGAGAAACTCTCCTGGCAGTATAGGTAGCATCTTCACAAAGTGCTACAGTGGCCCCTCTGCAGCACTGAAAGTTCAGACAAGTGATAAGAATTCATTCCCCAATGTTTTGTTGTGTAAATGGTTACAAAATGCCACTATCAATGAAAATTCACGTAAAAGAAGTTATCATGTCTTCTGAGTGAAAGACTCTAATCTCAGCTGCTTATAATCATTTTAAAAAACAACAAGGAGTTGTGTGGCACTTTAAGACTAACAGATTTATTTTTTGCATGAGCTTTCGTGGGAGAAGATCCCACTTCCTCGGATGCTTCGAAGATGGGTGAACTTACAGAAAGGAATGAAACTAAAACCTATGGTACCTCTTCGAAGTGCAGAGGAATCTTTCATTGTATCCTTCCACAATGGGTAACAACATTCTGCTTACCTAAGTTCTTCTGTTACTTTGATTGAATACAGTATTCTTCACTTCTTTGGCCAAATTCAGCCAATTGCAGCTAGGTGTAAACAGAATTCTCAGTCCCAAATCCAGCACGGACTTAAAAGTGGGGAGAGTTGGTATGTGTAAGGGGTATGACCTGGGTCACAAGAGATTACAGAAACAAAGTAGTTGCCAAACTTGCTGTTGTTGGGAATTCAGTGGGTGTATAATATGAGTTAAATCAATAGGCAGAGCGGAAAAAGTAGCAGGCAAATAATCTGAGTGAAGATGTAAGATAAAGCAAGCCCTTTTTATGTTAACAAACATCTATATATTCAGCCCAGCATAAAAAGTTTCAAACCTTTTAAATGGAAGTTTCAGTGCCATGATTAAAATGATGATATGTGTAAACTGATGATGATGTAAATTAATGATATAAACTAAACCTTCACACCTGTTTTCTGACCATTCTGATGCTGAACACATGAAACAACTTATATCATTGTTGAATGTGAATCAGTCTTCCCTATTGTCAGGGGTTAAAGTATAATCTGGTGGGTCTCAGAACCCTCCTAAATTGGTGGGCCCCTCCTCACTCTGGCGTGGGCCCCCTTGCACCAGTGCAGACCCCCTCATACACACCAGCTCCTGACCCCTAAATGCCTGTCCCCCACCCCCGCTCCTGCCCTGCACATGCCTGCCCCCAAACCCAGTTCCTGTTTCCCCACATCTACCCCCAACCCCAGCTCTGCCCCCCCCCCTTACCTGGCCAACATGAGGGGCCTGGGCCCAGGCTGAGGCTTTGGCCTAGAGCCTGGTCTCACTGAGCATGCTTAGAGCTTCTGAGCATGCTCACTGAGACCAGGCTGGGGGGTGGAGTTTATAGAACTCCCTGCCCTGCCGAATGCAGCAGAAGGCCATTGTGGGGCTTGCTATTTTTAGGGGCTCAGTGTTCTGGCCCCTAAAAATAGAAAATGGACCCAGACCACTGCATTCCAGGGCCTACTGTTTTTTAATGGTGGGCCCCAGAATGCAGCATTCTGGCTCCATTTTCTATTTTTAGGGGGCCTGGAATGCTGAACCCCTAAAAATAGTGAGCCCCAGAATGGTGTTCTGCCACATTACAGCTAACTTTAACCCCTGCCCATTGTTTAAGGTTATTAATGCTGTTATAAATAATATTACAATTTATCCTAGATATGGCAACAGAGCATATGCATCATTCTTTCTCAGAGGTAGCTGCATTTTGCTACTAGGTTAGCAAACTGATTCTTTCACACATATAGCTGTTAAGTATGTGAAGCATGTTAAAATTTATACAATAAATATTTGCCACCACTCGAAAGTCTTTGACTATGTCGACACTGGCAAGTTAGTTCAAATTAAGGAGGCTTAATTCAAACTAACTTTTTACCCATCTACATCAGGCTTTCATTAATTTGAACTAGGGTATTTCTTAGTTCAAACTAATGAACACTCAGTTTGAACCAGTAACTACTACTGCTTAGTTCAAATTAAGTGCTTAGTTTGAGCGTTAATTCAAACTAAGTACAGTGAAGACGAGGACTAACCCTTAGTTTGAACTTAGTAAGTTTGAACTAAGGGCAGAGGGTCTGAACTAACAAAGTGGACTAGTTTGAACTAGTCCACATTGTTAACTCAAACTAATAAGTTCGAGGTTAGTTTGAACTAACCTCGAACTTATTAGTTAGAACTCACAAGTTTTGAACTAACTTTCTGAAGTGTAGACATAGCCTTTCATATTTCCTGCTTCTAGAACTGCAGAGCGCTCACTGGAAACACAGTCACACATTTGCTTATGTGAAAATGGTAGGAGGAAAGAAAAATCAATTTCTTATGGTTCTTGGGGTACCAAGGAAGGTGAATTACCTTGTTACACTTGTCTCTACAAGAGGGAGTCTTGCCTGTTGTAATTGGATGGTAACTTCCTATCATCACTGTGATGCTGTCTGGGTCTAGGGGACTGGTTATGGTTATTTTCATATTAATATTTCATATTTGCTTTAATCCATATGTGATATACCATGTTTGATATCAATAGAAAGGTTGTAATCTGCTAAGAATGTTTATATGTAGGTATCATGCCTGTACAGGTAGTCCTCACTTAGTGACCGGGTTCCGTTCCTGAAACCCGGTTGATAAACGGATTGGTCACTAAACGA
>ML681964.1:19495402-19549340 GCA_007922195.1 Podocnemis expansa | reverse complement strand
GGTGATGCCGGGCGCGGGGGGCGCGACAGCGGGGCGGCGGCAATGCCGGTCGCGGGGGGAGTGACAGAGGGGTGGTGATGCCGGGCGCAGGGGGGGAGTGACAGAGGGGCGGTGATGCTGGGCGCGGGGGGCACGACAGCGGGGCGGCGGCAATGCCGGGCGCGGGGGGAGCGACGGATGGGCGGCGGGGCTGCACAGCAGGCCCCGTGGGGGAAGGGGGGAGCGCAGCGAGCAACAGGAGTTGCTCAGCTGCCCTCTCCCCTTAGAGGGAACATTGGTCCCAACTGAGGGAAGGAGACGAACCTGAGATACTGTACTGCAACACCAACTCATCAGAGAGCTGGTCGTAACTCCGAGGGGTCGATAAACGAGTAGGTCGCTAAGTGAGGACTACCTGCATTAGAAATTAGAAATCTATTTGTTTTTATGTGTGTTCCAAGTTGTTTGATTCTCAGGCAGTCACAGACTGGGTGTCTGCAAAAGTCTTCTTAATTGCCTAATAAGAGCTCCCAGCTGCAGTGGGCCTATGAAGAAACCTGTTTGGCCAGTCACTCAAGCTGACAATGTGACTCAACTCCATTTTGATTTGGCAAGGACCCTGACAGCATGGGGAGGGCCAAAAAGGTAATAAAAAGGCTAGGGCCCCATCTCTATCTTGTCTTTAGTCTGCCTGCAACCAACACCCTCTTCTGGAAGTATTCTTCTGTGACTGAACAAAGGACTGAGACCCACCCAGGTGCTGGGTGCATATCAGAGGAATTGGACTAACCCACAAACTACATATTTTTCAAGAACTTACTTTCTATGGGCTCTAAATTATTTGCATGTATGTGATTCACTTTGACTCTTTAACATCTCTCATATTTTGTTTGTTTTCTTTTTATATTAAACCTTTAGTTGTAGTTACTAAAGGACTGGCTGGCAGGGTGGTATTTTGGGTAAGATCCAAGCCTATATTGTTCTGGGTGATGTAGCTGTCCCTTTGGGGGTAGGAGAACCTATTTCTTGAAGAGACCCAGGGACGAGGGGATACCATAGGAGCTAATGTGCATAAAGGGGGCTGTTTGTATGGTGTTATGCTTGGTGATGACCAAAATGGGGAATCAGAAGCATGTTTTGTTGCTGACTGGGAGACTGGTTTAAGTACCATCCATCAGTGGTTTGGGCCCTGGTTTTGTAGCCTGCCCTGATTTTGGCACATTCAAAAGGATATCCCAGGAGGCCTGGGTCACAGTCACCACCCTTTAAGCCATTCCTCATCCAGGCGATGCAGGCCCTGTCTTTGCCTTGCAGGTTAACAATAGGTGCACCCTAGTCCCTGAGTCCCCTTGAAATGTTCTTTTGAGCTATCCAGCCCTTGGCAACTGCTCTGTACAGAAATCCCAGATTCTTTTCTCTCAAAGGAACAGTGTACCCCAGTTTACCAGTTTTATCTCAGATTACTGCTCCCATGTAATTCACAGTAATTGTGAGCACTTATAATAAACTAAAAACAAAGTTTATTTAGAAAGAACAGAGGTTCCTCTAGAAATGAGAGAATGATAGAAACAGATGTTGGTAATACAAAACAAAAAAAAATGAAATGCAGACTAGACCTTGCACTTTCTAACAGTTACCTTTCCTATTTAATAGAGTTCCACAGTTCAGTCTGTTGCAGAGCTAGCTGGCTTAGAACCAGAGTCCAATCCCATAAAACAAGATGTGTCCTTAATGAATGGATGCAGTCTCTTTCTCTACCTTGTGCTCTACCGAATCAGCATTTTGTCTTTATTTTCAATCAGGGTGGTCCTTGGTCTATTGTAATGTTGCCTTTTACCTTCAAGCAGCTTTGTTGTTTATTGTTTACCTTTGATAGTTTTCAATTGACTTTTCTGAATTGGTGTAAAGGTAGAAAATTGAACAATATGTTATCATTGGCTAGCCAGGGAGAGGTGGCAACTCTTCTCCGCCTGAATGGGTCATTGATACACAAGTCAACGGTAACTCACTTTTGTTCCAAGACCTTCAGGGCATAGTTTTCAATCTAGTTACATTATTCCTTGTATATCATCTATGCACATATCTCACAATGATTGTGTGTATCAATATGATACACGGTCTCAGTAGAAACCTCACATGCTACCCTTCTGGGACAAATACCATGAAAGTGGTGCAATAAGTGCTGTGAATTTGCTAGATCTGACACAGTAGTTGCTTGTAATAAACAGTGAACCCTTTTCCTATAAGCCATAGGGTCACACCTATCAATAAGCACATCATGGCTTTGAGAGAGTAACTTTTAAACATAAGGATGGGAATTTTGCTATAGCTAGTTGGAAAACTGGCTCTTCATCTGGGGTCCTGTGTTTTCTTTTCATAGAAGTTCATCATGAATAGCAAATATTTTGACATTTTTAGACATCTCCGTAACATACCATAGAAATTTACTATTGTAGACCTCTATTAAACCCATTGCACTGTGGCAGCTAAATAATATTGTATGTTTTTTCCAGGCCTGTTTAAGTAACAAGTATTTCTGAAGGCTGCTCTGTTTTATAAATGTATTTTGTTTTTTCATGGACATTCTTATTAGTTAAGCACTGACACCATAGTCAACAGTCTGCAAAACAAACAGGAGACAAGGGTCCCACTCCCCAGAAGTTTACATGCTAAAGCAGTAGTTCCCACCCTTTGTGGCTTGAGGGCCAAAGATACCATTTGTACAACCCCGAAGGACCAAAAGTTTCCACCAGAAGACTGACCCCGACTGTAGAGGCAACCCTCCTCGCTGATCTCCCAGGCTATGTCCACACATACATTGTTATTTCAAAATAAGTTATTTTGAAATAACGCTGTTTGGACATGTTGTTTCGAAACAACATGTCCAAACAGTGTTATTTCGAAATAACCATTTCGAAATAACAGCCATTTCAAAATGAATGGGGTTTAAGCTGTTTCAAAATGACAGTTCTTATTTCGAAATGACAGAGCATGTCATTTCGAAATAAGAAAACGTCGTGTGGACGTAATCTTTTTTATTTTGAAATAACCAGTGCTATTTTGAAATAAAAGAGATGTGTGGACATACCCCCAGACTGCAGCAGGAAAACTGCACCCATCCTGTAGCCCTCTGTGGTCCACTTGGATCCATAGGCAGCCAGGGAGATGGAAGATCAGTGCTCCCTTCTCTCTGGCTCCAGCAGAGACCCTAGCATGTAGAGACCAAGGCACATTGCTTTGCCATGTTCCCTGCTACAGCCAGAAGGAGGGGAGTGTTAATCTCCAGTCCCTTTTGGCTGCAGCAAGGAGCCTGAACCAGTCTTTTTACGCTGCGGCAACATGCTCTGCCTGGGTCCTCAGGCAGAGACTCCCTTCTGCAGCCACCAGGAGGCGAGCTGCAAGCTACTTTGAAAGCCCTGGCAGGCCACTTCTGGTTCCTGAGCCACATGTTGGGAGCCACTGTTCTGAAGCCTTAATCCTGCAAAAATTTATGCATATGCATAATTTTAAATCCCATCAAATGTAGTGATCCTTAAATGAGCATGTGCATAGGACAAGACTGTGCCATTTTGACAAAGCTCCGTGGGAGGGAGAGGGGACAGATCCATGCCATCCCTCAGGGAGCACTGAGACAACACTTCAAAAGGCACAACCTCTTTGAGCGCTGTCACAGATTTCCTCCCTGAGTGCCCTGACTGTTTAGTTGGCCAGTGCAGGTGGGAGTTGGGCTGAGGCAGAGTGATACCCCTCCTTTGTCTTTCCAGATGACTTGCTGTCTTTTGGAGGAAAGGAGGGGACAGCCAGAGCCAGTCCCTTCTCACAATAACTCTTATTGCTATGGGCCATTGGGCAGGGTAAGGAAGGAGTTGAGGAGCGAGAGATCACATTGTATGCGTCTGCACCACCCCTGAATGCAGACCCAAGAAGGATTAATTACAGCCTGACCCATAGATAGCAGGCCACATTAGCAGAACAACTAAGTTGTTAGGCTTCATGGAAGAAGTGTGCTCCTAGGGGCAATGTGAAATTGGAAGGGGGTCAGGGAGATCCCAGTTATATTCTAATGCATCCAAATGTATATTTAGAAGACATTTCACTTTAGGTGTGTAACCCTTCTGCCAGGGCGGGCTGGCAGGACAAGGGCCGGGTTCTATATCTAGGGTTTTCCAATAGTGTAACACCACCAGCTGGCTTGAGTCCCAACCCAGATGTCTGGGGAATCCTGCATTGTTCCCTAAGCACTCCAAAGGGGTAAGGCTTCCCCACTCACAAGCATGAGCCTGAGTGTAGTAAACTGAACTTTTAATAGTAGTAAAACAAAATGCAAAAGGCCAAATAACAGAGATCAGCACTAATCTGGAAAAATTAGTATAGAACGAAGTTCCCAACAACCCACACTTGCATAACAGAACATACAAACTTAATGGCAAAACTGGCACTGATCTGGAGAAATAGTGGTAACTAGGATCCCAACCAACCCTACGGTATGTAGGGAATGTCTTTCACGACAGCTGTCCACCGGCACTATCTACTGGTCACTCACTCCATCCTTTAGAACTGTTCCTTGGCTCCACCTGCTGTCCACTGGCTCCGCCCTCTGGTCACATGCACCACCCAGCTCGCCGGTGGGCAGTCTCACCATCCACTGGCTCTGCCCACCGGCCACTGGCTCCACCCTCCAGTCACTCATGTTGCCCAGCTTGCTGCTGGCTTCTCCTACCATCTGCTGGCTCTGCCCGCTGTCCACCACCTCCACCCTCCAGTCACTCATGTCACCCAGCTCACCGCTGACCACTCTCACCGTTCACTGGCTCTGTCCGTTGTCCACTGGCTTCACCCATCTCAGCTCAGAGAGAGAAATTTCTCTCTAGTCAGAGAGAGAGTTTACTCTTCTCCCTGGTGATTCCAGCTCTTAAGCAGGTGTGGTTCCGCAGGTATCAGGACCACACCAAGAAAGATTATCTCTACTGGGGTGGGAGACCCCAGACCCCATAGTGGGAGACCTTAGGGGTCCTTTAGGTCTGACAGAGAAGGATAAAGAACTCTCCCAGCAACCCTTTGTGTAAGGCACAGGAGAGGCTGGGGGTAGATTCAGTCAGGTGGCAACTTAAAAGGGGAAGGTGTGTGGCTGGGTAAAGGGGCTTCTGCCTTCAGGATCTTTGCCACATGAGCTGGGGAAAAGCAATTCAATCAGCAGTGCCTCACAGCTGGGGGCTGATGAGGGCCAGGGAAAGACAGGCCTAATGAAGTAATGAGGAACAGTTAACTCCCTGGAAGCAGTCAATATAAGGGGACTGGAAAAGAGAAAATAAGAGGGATGTGACCAGGTAGAGTGACTGGAATGCTGTATTTAATCTGCCTTTGGGGCTGGCAATGGCAAGCAGTTTAGAGCCTCAGGACCAAAAGGGTTGGAGTTAGACTGTGGGACCAGGGGCCTTACTACTGTAAATAAACTGAATGTGGGTGCAAACAAGAAGGTATTCAAGTTGTCCGTTACAAGTGTGTGGGTGGGAGGGTTTAAGGAATTTTTTAGTGTTAAATTTCTATTTAATTTTGCTTCTGGGTGGACTGGAAACTCCTACTAGATATTTGCTGCACTGTTAGAACTAGGGACCATAAACTGCACACAAAAGTAAATCTAGGAATTCAAATTGTAGCCCTTGGCTGCCACCTAAAGGTTTCATATATTGCTTTAAAGGTACCCCATCAATTTAGGGGGAAAAATCACACTTTATGCATGGAAAATGTTTCCCTGCTATTGATAAAAGCAACAGATAATGTCACTATAGCTGTAAGAGATTAGTGGGACAAAACTGAACTGGAAAAAAAAATCTTGTATGCATCTGGCAGCTCTCCAGAAAGTGTGTCTCTTTCCATCAGTACAACAGCAGGATTTATGATAACAGATCTAAAAACTAAGACAAACTTCAGGTCACACCAAGTGGCTTTTGTGAAAAACAAGCAAACCCCATGTCTTTAAACAACAGGTGCACCTTGAGCTCATAGAGAGCCAGACAGAGTCCAACTACCTCATGTGCTGTGCAAAGAAGGGTCTTATGCAGAAGTGGAATTAAGAGCCTGCATCCTGTGCAATCACAGGATGCCCCAAGGCAGCGAGGGGCTCTCTGACAGTGAGTAAGTTACTTGAGCCTGTAAGGCAGTTGAAGTGGAGCCAGAATGTGGCCTTACTGTGCAGAAGATGTCATTTTGTAAAGCAAAATGACATCTTCTGCACAGGGAGGGGCCCCAGAATTGACTTTAGCAGTGGTACTCTATGTAATAAATGCTATTGCTGGCTGCAAGGAGGCAAGCACAAGTTGCAGTCCTTGCATTCCCACTAGATTAGTGACTGCTCAATCTGTGTCCTCTGGAATGCAAAACACTCCAGCTGTTCAGAGGAGGCAGGACCATAGCCACAGTGCCCCCCCACCCATAACTCTGGTTAAGCTACTTAACCTCATTGTGCCTCATCTTCCTTATCTGTAATAAGGAGATAATTAATGCTTGCCTGTCTCAGAGATACCCGAAACCCATTAAGAAATTAACACAACATTTCAATAAAAAGTCAGTTTTATGTAGAGGAATCTTATACATGTAGGTAATTTATAAAAATTGTTGGGAGCATTGCTACAGTTCTGATTTAGGTTATATTCAGACTTATGGCTCTCCATCCAGAGTGGATAATCTAGTGCAGTAAATCTCATATTGTGATCATTTGATCACCAGTGATCCACAGAGTTCTTCCTGGTCAACTTCCAAAGGGGCAGCTGTGTTGGTCTAGTAAAGCAAAAAAAGCAAGGAGTCTTGTGGCACTTAAAGACTAACAAGATTTATTAATTGCATGTGCTTTCGTGGGAGAAAATCCTACTTCATCAGACGTTTTGAAGAGGGAGAATTTACAGAATGGGATGAAAATAAATGCAAGGGGGTGTAAGACATGGGAGCAGGTCATACTGCAACAGCAAATCAGAGCATTTATTAAGATTCAAACCATGGGAAACAGCACCTGTTCAAACCCAGGGTTTGAATCTTAAGAAATGCTCTGATTTGCTCTTGCAGCATGACTTGATCCTATGTCTTACATTCCCCTGCATTTATTTTCATTCCATTCTGTAAGTTCCCCCTCTTCAAAGCATCTGATGAAGTGGGATTTCTCTGCCGTGAAAGCTCATGCGATTAATAAATCTGTTAGTCTTTAAGTGCCACAAGACTCCTTGGGTTTTTTTGTTTTTTTTTCCTGGTCAACTGTAGCATTCTGAATGGGGATCTGGGATATTGGAAAACTCTTTAGGGGGATCTGCCCATGACATTAGTTCAGTTGTTCACATAGTATCATTTTGCAGATAATCTAGAGTTTATTAATAAAGCTATACCCTCCTTTACAGTAATATAGTTGTTTTAATGCATAGACTTTTACTGTTTTGGTAATTTACAAGAAAGAAAGAAGTCTAGTAGATTAAGAGAATAGTTGGAGAACTAAAAGATCTTTTTCTGTCAACCACTGCAGGCTATCAAGCACAATACTGATGTAAAACTGATCCTGGTTCACAAACCTAAATCTCCTTTTCTTCTCCACAGTGAGTTATTCTCTATTTTTGGTTTACCCTCTCCTCCTCCAGGAATGACACCTCTTGTGCTCTTAGGAGGAAGTGGATTGACCATCTGGAAATGATGATGTTGTACTAAGAAATAAACCAGGAGTCCACAGAGAACTGGTAACTGCCACCCACTTGTGGGAAGAGACTAACTGACATCACCATTTTAGCTCTCTGTTGTAAAAATTAAAACCATCAATTTTGCAATAAATGAATAGCTATGGTGGTGGTTACAAAATACTCTAGTTCGTCTCTTATCCATAGGAAGCTAGTGACAAAGAGGAAAAAAAGTGTTATTGAATTCTTCTTTTGCCTATGTGCCATACAAAGATGGTGCCTAAATCTTCATGTGGGGGGATGCATAAAATCATGTTTGTTAAAAGCATTTACCCCCTTCTCAGAATAAAAGCACAGGTTATAAATTATTCTGATCTACTGTGGCATTTTGTTTCTTTGTTTTGTTGTTACATCTATGTATAAAGTACTTGTTCCTATAATTTTTTCCGTATTATGGTGCTGATTGAATTTTCAGTTACACCAATTTTATAATAGTGTTGCTCCATTTAAGTAAATGGCATCAATCATGATTTATACCAATGAACATGAGAACCTTGTCAGGCTCTATATGACTCCAGTCATATTTAAACAGTATTTTGCACTCCATGTTTTTCTAAGGAAGAAATCTCAGGTTTCTACAAAAACAGCACCTATCTTGTATTATCTTTCCTCCATTGCTCGGGCACTCCTCCCCTCCCCAACCCCCAGGACTTTGTGTAGAATGATTGTTGAATTTCTGAATTACTAGCTACACCCACCTCATGCTGTCCATTACTCACACAAGAATGACAGATTAAATTTTCATAGATCAGGGGAAGATTAAAGGATAGAAGGGCTCATTAAGATCATCAGTGTCCTGCACAACATAGGCCATAAAACCTCACTCAGTAACGTCTGTGTTAATGTCACAGTTGTTGTTTGACTTAGACCATATCTTATAGAAAGAGATCTGGTCTTGGATTGAGTACTCTAAATGGTAAAGAATAGGCAATTCTAATCAGGTGTTCTTCTTATCTACAAATTTATTTGCAATCTTTTAATTCTGCTTGTGCCCCAAAGTTCTCCAGTCTATTATCCCCCCCACTAGAGATTGCTTGCTGATCATATCTTTCATTAACTAAAATTCTAATGTGCTTTCTTAATAGTTTATATCTCATCAAAAATTATGTAAAGTACTTTCAGTTTGAGATAAAGAATTTAGGAGCTAGCCCCTGAATTCCAAGTAGGTATGTACTTTTATAGTATGCTAAGCAGTGAGCCCTCAGAGTTTGATAATTGTCTTCCATGAAATAATAGCTGGTTATCACTGGGGGATCCACAGGTGGCTAATGAGACCAATCTGGGATCCACAGAACTCATCACAGCTGCAAGAAGACATTTCCTGGTGGTCGGGGCAGACCTATTTTGTTATTAGGCTGCAGCATGTTGTTTCCTGTTTCTCTGACCATCTCCTGTTTTCTTTACTGGATCTTGAAATGCTGGGATCCTTGTTACTTTAATCAGCTGAGGACAGGGTTGTCCCTAACGGGGTACAGGGCCCTGGGTGAATTGCCCTCTGTGAGGCCCCCACTCACCTCCTCTCAGGCACTGGGGGAGGCAGGGCCGGCAGGCCCAGGGATGGGCAGGCCCCTGCGCCAGCTGTCCCATGCCAGGGACTGGGCAAGCCGGCCAAAAGCAGCGGAACAGGAGTGCAAGGTCTGGTTTCTCAGCTGCCCTTAAGCCACTGGTTGTCAAACTTTTTTCCTCGGGACCTAGCTCCAGACCCCTCTGCCACGCGGCGACCCTCCACTGAAAAGAAGTGGCCACCACCAGAAAACTGAACAGTGACCATGGCTGCAGGAGGAGGGATGGTTGGGTGGGTGGCAATCCCTCATGGCTTTCATCCTTTCTCTTGACGCTTCTACTTCATTTCTGAAATCTACACATTTAATTTGAGATCACCTATATGGAACATGCAGAGGGTGATCCCATATGCCATATTTCTGTCACAAATCAGGAAGTATGTAAAGTCTCTAAAATTGCATGTAATAGCCTGGAGTGTGTGTATGGGAGCTCCTTGCAAACAGGGGTGGGGCAACCGGGTGAAGAAATGAGATGGAAGTGCTGAGACAGAGGAAGGAGAAGAGAGTCAATGCCAGACTAGAATGAAAGGTCCTAGAAGATCCTGTCTGCTGCTGAGCCTGTCCAAGTCCTTCCAGGTCCTGGTCCCTTCTCCACTGCCAAATCCCAGGAACTGAAGCAGCTTCTCTGGGTTCCACTTTTACCTCTGCACTTCATCTGCTCCCTGAGTCTGCATGAGTTTCCATGAATACACAACTGTCCACAATATTGTGATTGAAGGGGTGTTAGCCTTCTCTGCTTGGTCTGGTGACCCCTGGTAGTATGCATAAGGCAGCAACGCAATGGGGCTATCCACTCCCCGCTTCAGATTAGGATCTTGTTATAACTTCTCCTTCCACCAGATCCATCCCTGAGTTGGATTTTATTCTGTTACTTCGGCTTTCTAATTGTAGAAAAAAATACCATGCTTTCTAACACAGGCTCCTACTAGAACAGCTGGCTTTTCTCTTCTCTTTTTAATTATCAGTCAAAAAAATCTCTGGAGTTTTTATTAAAATCTACAAGTTATAACTGGTTGCAAGCAAGGGAATTCTCAACCCACTGAAAAAAGAGGCAAGTCCTAATTTGCAAAAATAACCGCAATTCCCATATCCCAAAAATGGTGGAATAACAGGGTATTCAGAGTTTTTTCTTTTCTTCATTGGGCCTATTGATAAAAAAAAAAAAAAACACAAAGGTTGCTTGCCAGTGACCTCAGTCCTTTTCATATGAATGAGAGAAACCCAAAGAGATCCTGACTCAGAGAGGAGGCATAGAGGTTGTTTGAACAACAATTAGTACCTCATTGTTAGTCCTAATGACTCACCTTTGTTGCAATGCTGATCTACTGCCTTAAGCAACTTTCACCCCAAGCCACTCCTCTGGTCTCACAGTGGAGATGGCCCTGTGAACTGGGCTGCCACTTTTGGCCAGCTCACCCAGTCCCTTGTATGTGGGGGGGGGCAGTGGTGCAGCTCCACAGGGCCTCCCAAAGTGCAGGGCCTTGGGCTGCTGCCCCTTTTGCCTTACCCTAGAGACGGCCCTGGCTGCGGGCCTGGGTTTCTCAGAAATGTAATTTAATGCTGCACTTCTTCATGTTGTGTTTGAGGGAGCCTATGAAGTACTGCTCCCCCCCCCCAGTCTCTTGTTCATTGGCCTTGACTCAGTAATAAGAACATGTTTTGCTTTGGGAGTCAATTGTCTGACATTTGAAGAACATGACCAGCCCAATGGAGTTGGTGGTGGATTATCGTAGCTTCAAAGCTGCATGTTTTGGCTTTGTACATCAATCAAACTATTTGACTCAGAGGATCTTAAGAAAGCATTGTTAACGGTATCCTTTCAAGGTGTTTACTGTATGCAACTCACGTTTCAGCACCATGCAGAAGAACAGGGATAAAGATAGCTTAACAAACAAGTTTCATTCTTGATATCATAATAGTTGATCACATGCCAGTGCTCGTGTTGGTGGTGTTTCCATAAGGTTTTGTACTTGTTCTTTTGGTGAAACATGGTGTGTGTAATGATGATTACATTATGTTCTGGACATCTCATCAGGAAAAGAATTCCATTGGAATGGTCTTGCCTACTTTCCTTTCCAAATTTTGCCATTCCAAAGCAACAAGCCACATCCTACTCTTATAATCACCACGGAGCATGAACTCATCCTCTTTGGGGATGGTGGAGAGAACCTGGTGAAGGTTTGCACGGAATCCTTTTATTTCATTATCAAAGTCAAGAATTGGTGTATATACACTAATGAATATTGCCTACTGCTTCTCGCAAAGGTTATGGCAGAGGGTCATGGATTGTTCACTGATGCTAGCTGTGAATTCTGAGTGTTGGTTGTCTATTTAATTCTTGATGGTGCAACCAATGCCATGGATTTATTCTTCATCATTGTTTACTTTGTAGCCACCAGCTTGTTATTGAGCTCTCCTTTTCCTGCATGTGAGGTCTTGCTTAGTGCACACATTTTGATGTCATAAGTTCTAGTCATAATGTCTCCTAGGTTCTCTAACCACAATGTGGGATGAACAAAGGGGTCCCAAAAAAAGCTGTTCAGTCACAGTTGCAGCTGCCAGATTGCACTCCTGCCTCCATCCAAATGCAAAAATGATCATCTAACAGCTGCTCCCTTAATGCCGGTACATGACTAAGAGCTTCCAGTCACCACTGTGCTGCTCCTATCACTACTCACCAGTCACTGCAGGATTTGGAAGTGAATAGGGAAGATGACTGTTTGTTTGTTATTTATTTCAACGTGGAGACACACTCCACACCAGTAACCACACAGTCCTTCAGGAACGTTGCTGGCCCTGGAAAAGACTTGGGGAACGGGCCCAGGCCACACCCCTTGTGCCTAGGCCATGCCCCCGGGCCACATTCCGGCACCCAAGCGGATAATTCATCTGCCTCCTGCCGCCTCCAGCCTGGCCCCAGATCCCCGGCCAGTTTTGGGGCCAGGAGAGGCAGGCACTGCTGCTGGCTTCCCCGTCTCAGTGCCCAGCTGGGCCATGGTGGGCTGGGAGAAGCAGGCACTGCGGAAGGCGCCCCAGCCAGGGTCCCCGGTCTGGGACGGGCCGGCCCAGACACTCGGGGCACTGGCGCCGAGACTCGGGCATGTGACCCGTGTGCCAGGTGCTAGCAATGCCCCTGCAGTCCTTGACAGAAGGAGTTTATTACGCCAGTGGCAAAGGAACCAAGATGACTGGAGACCACCATCTTGCTGCAGTTTTCATCTTCCTTCACAGCCATTAAGAGAAATGATCTCTTCACCTGCCTGCACTGCTGTTGAGGACTTGCAGGGAGGGAAATCGTACCACTGTTTGTCTGGAACCTCACCTTTTGATCTTGCCACCTTGGGTGAGCAATACTCCAGATAGCATCATTCTCGGGATCATGCGAACAATCAAGCTGTTCCACCATGTCAAAGTCATGATCCACTGAGGCAAGCTTTTACCACATATACACAAATGAACTAAGCATGAACTTAGTGTAAGCTTGTCCCCGAATTGCACCTAAATTACTCTGTATTAAAATATTAATGAGGAAATCATGTATGTCAAGAAGCCTCTCTCTAAAACAGGAGAAAGGAATTAAGAACATACGAACTGCCATATGGTTTTAAACTCATGCTTCATCTAATCCAGTATCCTGTCTCCAGTAGTGGCCTACACCAGATGCTTCTGAGGAAGGTATTAAACCTTTATAAAGAATAATTATGCAATAATATGCCTGTTAAGTCATTTCTCTCTAACCCAAGATTGTTAGTGGTTGGCTTTGTTCTGGAGCTTGAAAGTTATTTCCATTATGAGCTATTATCTTAGCTAATGTAAGGGTACAGAAAATTCATATAAATGTCTCATGTTTTTTAAAATTCAACAAAGTCCTTATCTTGAGGCAACCAGTCCCACAAGCTAACATGTGCATTGTTTGAAAAGCCATGTTTCTCCCTTTTAATTAACTATCACAGAACATTAATAAGAAACACATTCTTTAAAAAAAATTAAGCACTCTACTTGCCCTTGCTATTGGATGAGAGAAGAATTGTCCATAAGGAATTATTTCAGAAAGTAGGGTTGTTATGCTAGGTGCTGCACAAACATACCTGTAAACACAGCTCCTAGCCCAAAGAGACAATCTAAAAAGATAAGCAGCATATGGTGGAGCAGGGAGAAGAGGGAAGTAATGAAATATATCTATACTTTATATCCATAGACCACTGTAATAACTTCATAACAATAAATAATGATTTTTTCCCCAAACATCCCTCAGTTGCTATTCCTCAAAGTGCCCATTATCCCTCAACTTGTCCATTAAGCATTTCCTGACTGTTGGTAATTGTCATGGCTGCAGCGAGTCCTGAGGTAGGATTTCACAGGGGAGGGGATAGCAGCCTTACAGATCAGCTTAGGTGTTCCCAACATAATGAATACACTAAATTTCAAGGTTATAACTCTAAACAGCACTTGAATAGTTCAAAATGTCTTCTTTCACACTGACCTTTTGGTGACCTCTGATGAAAAAAATCAATAATTAGAGTTTGCCTTTGGGTTTTTAGCTGTATTTGTCAGCGCATAATTGAGTGCACCAAAATCTAGCATGGAAACTAAATGTGTCTGTCACTCACCCATTTTCTACGAAATGTAGTTGTAGCCTATGTAATAATGGCAGTGACACCATAATGATCCTTTGGACACTCATCTATTTTCTATATTAAAACTGACCACAAATTGTAGAGAGTGCTGAGACAGGTGTCATGGAGTCTGGTTATTTTTGGGGAGGGAATGTGAAAAATGCGTGATTCTGATTTGTGGTATACATGGAAAAATGGGAAGTGGGGCAAGAGACCACCTAGCTTCTCCACATGGAGGTCTTCAATGATATGAAACTAAAAAATAGTCTTACAAAAAGTGGAAACTACATTGAATTACAAAGCAAATAACATAAGTAGATAGGGATAAAACTAAAAAGACCAAGGCATAAAACAAAATTAAACTAGCTGGAGACATAAAAGGTAACAAGAGAACATTCTACAGATATAGAAGCAAGAGGAAGACCAAGAAAGGGTAGATCAATTAGTCAGTGAGGGGGTGGAAGGAACAACAACAGAACATACGAATGCCAAAAGTGCTAAATGACTTTATTTCTTCAGTTTTCACCAAAAAAGGTTAGTAGTGTCGAATGTGTCCTATAGTGATGCCAGTGATAATGAGGGAGGATGATACCAAGCTGAAAGAGGTTGTCAGTGCTTTGGAGGATAGGATTAAAATTCATAATGATCGGGTCAAACTAGAGAAATGGCTTGAAGTATATAGCACGAAATTCAATAATGACAAATGCAAAGTACTTCACTTAGGAAGGAATGTTCAGTTGCACATATGCTAAATGGGAAATGACTGTCTAGGAAAGAGCACTGCAAAAAGGCATCCTGGGGTGCAGCAGGGTATTGTCCTTGCTCTGGAAAGGAAGGGGTTAAAAGCCCCACAGCTAGTGACTGGCCAGTAGGAGCAAAGGATGCAGGGCCAATCAGGGCTGAGGGGCCAGGATAAAGCCAGGGCTGCAATGCCTGCTCTGGGTAGTTTACTCTAGATCTGTAGGAGGAAAGGTTGGATTGTTAGTGGGGGCTGTGGGAGACATAATTTTGAACAGCTCCTAGGGATGCTGCTGTGCTTCAGCAAGACTCTGGCCTTGACACAAGAAAGGTAGGTACCTGGGGAGGTGTGGATATAGCCCAAGAGATCTTGAGACATGGGCTGAGGAGTGAGAGGGTTGAAGCAGTGTGCATTGGAGCATGTATGGTCCCTGGGCCAAAGCCTGGAGTCCCACCTGACTCCTTTAGGCTGCTAGTGTGCAGCAAAACTGCAAGCAGGCTGTGGATGGACAGTGCCAGCCACTGATACAAGTTGTTCTATGCATATTAAAATATACTTTAATTTTATGACTTTGCAATTGAAAAGCATAACCACATGAAATACAACTTATTCCTATAATAATCTACTCTGTACCAGAGACTGATTTGATGTTTGATGTTGAGTTGCATGACTGAGTTAACTTCAGACTTTTTTAGATATACTAGGGGATTCTGCTACCATAAAACCTGGAACAGAACTGTGGCAATAGCTAATCAGCTGACAGCTCTTGGGAAGGTAATAAGCATCAGCTTTATAACTGCTTTATTGTTGTGTATATAGTATATATTATACTATATTAAATGTATGCATATATAATTGTCTGCTTTGAACTCAGAAGAGGAGTGGTTCCCCAAACTCATCAAGGACTATCAAAAGTAAAACAAACAAGAAGTCAGGTGGCACTCTTAAAGATTAACGAAGGTATTCATAAATAAAATTGTTAGTCTTTAAAAGTGCCACCAGAGTTGTTTGTTTTGCTGAACTAGACTAACAGGGCTGCCCCTTTGGAACTTAGCAAAACTAAGTGTGCCATTACAAAGCAACATGATACAAGGTAATTGCCTCTTCACAGGTTGTTTTCTTCCATCAGTCTGAATTCTGGAAGAGGCAATAAGGTAGCTGCCAAGAAAAAACTTTCACCACTTTCCATTTGAATTCTCAAAGGGGCTGGAAATAAGGCCTTGTCATGACAAATCTGCCAACTTAAGGATCAGTGTGGGGGAAGCTAAGAGACCCATCTGCCAGGATCCCACAGGCTCCTGAGCTCTTCCTCCCCACTCAATCCTAGTTCCAGTCAGGAGCCAGGGCAGCTGTGAGGGGACTAATCCCATCCTCCTTCCCTGGTAGGAATTGGGTAGCAGCCACCTGAGTCCCACCTAGTCCCAGATCCATGCACTGAGGCTGGCTCCAGCCACATACATCCCAACTCACAGCTGGGACCTGAGTTGTGGCAAGCTGTGTCCCACCTGGTCCCAACTCCAAGCTGGGAGGTGAGCCACAGCCACCTGTGGCTTGCCCAGTCTTGGCTCACAGCTGGGAATGGAGCTTGCAACAGCCTGAGGCTTGCCTGGTCCCAGCTCCTGGCTGCACACAGCCTGCAGCAGCCAGAGCTTCTTGACCAGCTCTCAGCCCAGATCAGAAACCAGCCCCCTCAACTTTCTTAATGACACCCCCTCCACTGCTGCAAGGGGATGCAGTATCTCCTCACACTGTTGCCCTAGCTCTGCCAAGAAAAGACCTAAACTCTTGTTGAGGTGGCTTTGTCCAGGAAAAGGGGGGTTGAACTGGGAGGGGAGAGTCTTGCTGGTGAGAGTGAAGGGACAATTGCAATGTGTACACCAGCACTGAGTTGACAAAAGCCAACTTTTGTCAGCAAAGCTCTCTAGTGTGGACCAGGGCTCAGAAACAGAAGCAGAGATCCCCAGGGTCAATCTGGGTTAGCTTTAAAAGATACTCAGTGGAGAGATTACTTCATCACCATCATCTTTTGGAACCATCAATAGAAATTAATTCATTTGTGCCTATATATTGCTAGCTTTATTCTGTAAATAACTCTCTTCACCATTAAGAAATGATTAGGTAATTTGATAGGATTGGCTGCCAGAGTTGTCTTTAGTGTGAAATATAAGGTACACATTGATCTGGGGCAAGTGACTGGTCTGTTGGTACTGGGACCAACCTTGATGTTTTTGTCACTTGTTTTTCATCAGTGGTTCCCAATCTTTTTGAGTAAAATCCCCCTAATTAACACAAGGTAAAACATGCACTCGGTCCTCCCCTTGTCCCACTCAACCTGTACTGGCTATAAACACACAACCCCAATAAACACAAAGGATCCGAGACGTTACGGAGGGATTGTCGAGAATCATCCGCCCCTCTGACTACTACCCCATGCTTCTCATCCATGTAGGAACCAATGATACTGCGAGAGGTGATCCTCGGCAGATCAAAGGTGACTTCAGGGCTCTGGGAGCGCGGGTGAAGGAGTTTGGAGCACAGGTGGTGTTCTCCTCGATTCTTCCGGTCAAGGGTAGAGGCCTGAGCAGAGACAGATGCATCCTGGAGATGAACGTTTGGCTGCGAAGATGGTGTCGTCAGGAGGGCTTTGGCTTCCTCGACCATGGGTTGCTGTTTCAGGAAGAAGGACTGCTAGGCAGAGATGGACTCCATCTTTCGAGGAAGGGGAAGAGCATATTTGGACACAGACTGGCTGTCCTAGTGAGGAGGGCTTTAAACTAGGTCTGAAGGGGGAAGGAGACCAAAGCCCACAGGTAAGTGACTATGTGGGAGACCAGGGGGATGGGATGGAACTTGGGGGGTGCCGGGACTGTAATTCCAGGGATAGAAGAGAGGATAATTGGAACATGCGGGGGGAATCAAATAACTTTCTTAGATGCTCTAATGAAGCCCTAATGCCTGAGGCAGGTGAGGGAGGTCAACACCAAAAGAAAATCCAGGGGGGTAGATACAATAGAATTGAAAGTCAAAATGGGAAAGTAGGGCAATCAGCTGTGTATCTTAGGTGCCTATACACAAATGCAAGGAGCCTGGGAAAGAAGCAGGAGGAATTGGTAGCACTAGCGCAGACAAAGAACTATGACATGATTGGGATAACAGAGACGTGGTGGAATAGTTTGCATGACTGGAGCTCTGCAATAGATGGGTATAGACTGTTCAGGAAGGACAGGCAGGGAAGGAAAGGGGGAGGAGTAGCACTATATGTAAAGGAGCTCTATGACTGCTCAGAGCTTCATTATGAAAGTGGAAACAAGCCAGTTGAAAGTCTGTGGGTTAAGTTTAGAGGGGAGAGCAACAAGGGGGATGTTGTGGTAGGTGTCTGCTACAGACCACCAGATCAGAAGGAGGAGGTGGATGAGGCATTCTGTGGACAACTGACAGAAGTTTCTAGAGCACAGGCCCTGGTTCTCATGGGGGACTTCAATTACCCTGACATCTGCTGGAAGGCCAATACAGCAGTGCACAGGCAATCCAGGAAGTTTCTGGAGAGTAGTGAGGACAACTTCCTGGTACAAATGCTGGAGCAACCAACGAGGGGCCTTGCACCTCTCGATCTGCTGCTCACAAATAGAGAAGAATTTATCAGGGAAGTAGAAGTCAATGGCAGCCTGGGTAGCAGTGACCATGAAATGATTGAGTTCAAGTTGTTTAAAGGAAAGAAGCAAAACACAGACCTTGGACTTCAGAAAAGCAGATTTTGTCTCCCTCAGGGAACTGATGGGCAGGATCCCTTGGGAGGCTGATCTGAAGGGGAAAGGTGTCCAAGAGAGTTGGGTGCATTTTAAAGAAACCCTGCTAAGGGCACAGGAAGATACAATTCCGATAAGGAGAAAGCACAGCAAATGTGGAAGGCGCCCACTGTGGCTTAACAGAGAGCTCTGCACTGAGCTGAAGCATAAAAAGGACGCTTACAGGAAGTGGAAGCTAGGACAGATGACTAAGGAGGCATATAAAGACATTGCTCGGGACTGCAGGAATAAAATCAGAAAGGCCAAAGGACAAATGGAGTTGCGACTAGCAAGGGATGTGAAGGATAACAGGAAGGGGTTCTACAAGTATATCAATAACAAGAAGAGGATCAGGGATGGTGTAGGTCCCTTACTGAATGGGGCAGGCATCCTCGTGACAGGATGAGGAAAAAGCTGAAGTGCTCAATGCTTTTTTTAGTTCAGCTTTCACAAGCAAGGTCAGCTCCCAGCCCACTACACTAGGTACGGGGGACTGGGGAGAAGGAGAGGCCCTTGGTGACAGAAGGTCAGGTTAGGGACTGCTTAAAGAAACTAGATGTGCACAAGTCCATGGGGCCGGATGAACTGCATCCGAGGGTGCTGAGGGAGCTGGCTGATGAGATAGCAGTACCGTTGGCCATTATCTTTGAAAACTCGTGGCGAACAGGGGAGGTGCCAGAGGACTGGAAAAAAGCAAATATAGTACCTATCTTCAAGAAAGGCAAAAAGGAGGATCCAGGGAATTACAGACCTGTCAGCCTCACCTCAATCCCTGGAAAAATCATGGAGCAGCTTCTCAAAGAATCCATCCTGAAACACTTGGAGGAATGTAGAGTAATCAGGAACAGTCAGCATGGATTTACCAAGGGTAAATCATGCCTGACCAACCTCATCGCCTTCTATGATAAGATGACTGGATTTGTGGATGCGGGAAGAGCCGTTGATGTGATATACCTTGACTTTAGCAAGGCTTTTGATACGGTTTCCCACAGCATTCTCATTGGCAAATTAAGGAAGTATGGGTTAGATGCATGGACTGTAAGGTGGATAGAAAACTGGCTAGAACAACGGTTTCAGCGCGTAGGAATCAATGGCTCCATGTCAAGTTGGCAGGCAGTAACAAGTGGTGTGCCCCAGGGGTCGGTCCTGGGGCCAGTTCTGTTCAATGTTTTCATTAATGATCTGGATGATGGGATAGATTGCACACTTAGTAAGTTTGCAGATGATACCAAACTGGGGGGAACAGTAGACACCCTAGAGGGCAGAGACAGGATTCAGGGAGACCTAGACAAACTGGAGCAGTGGGCCAAGAGGAATCTCATGAGGTTCAACAAGGATAAGTGTAAAATCCTGCACTTGGGATGTAAAAACCCCATGTACTGCTACAGGCTGGGGAGTGATCAGCTAAGTAACAGCACTGGAGAAAAGGACCTGGGAGTCATGGTGGATGGGAAGCTGGATATGAGTCAGCAGTGTGCTCTTGCTGCCAAAAAGGCCAATGGCATACTGGGCTGCATCGGAAGAAGTGTTACCAGCAGATCGAGGGATGTGATCATTCCCCTCTATTCTGCACTAGTGAGGCCACATCTGGAATACTGTGTCCAGTTTTGGGCTCCCCACTACAAAAAGGACATGGACAAATTAGAGAGAGTCCAGAGGAGGGCAACCAAAATGATCAAAGGGCTGGAGCACAAGCCCTATGAAGAAAGACTGAAGGAACTAGGCTTATTTAGCCTGCAGAAGAGAAGACTGAGGGGGGATTTGATAGCAACCTTCAACTACTTGAAGGGTTGCTCCAAGGAGGAGGGAGCTCGACTGTTCTCGGTAGTAACAGAGGGCAGAACGAGAAGCAATGGCTTCAAGTTACAGCTGGGGCGGTCCAGGCTGGATATTAGGAAAAACTTCCTTACTAGGCGAGTGGTGAAGCATTGGAATAAGTTGCCTAGGGAGGTGGTGGAATCTCCATCTCTGGAGGTGTTCAAGTCCCAGCTGGACAAAACACTGACTGGGATGATCTAATGGGAGTGGTCCTGCTTTTTTTGGCAGGGGGTTGGACTAGATGACCTCGTGGGGTCCCTTCCAATTCTATGATAATCAGTTAAAAAATATATATACTATTACCTGAATAAGAAAGTAAACTTTCCCTGGTGCAGTTACCATTGCATATTCCATGTAGTCCCACTTCTTTCATCCTTCATGGACTGAGGGTAATGGAGGTAGTCTGTCAGGTTAGCTGGGGCTGCTCCAGGCCCCCATCTGCATAGTGCTACTGGGCACCTGTGTGAGTGGAAGGGGAGGTGGCCTGCTCCTCTGCTCTGTCCAGAGTGTAGCTCAAGGCTGCTATGTCCAGGGTGAAGGCTGAGAAGCTAATGACCTCAGTGTGAGTAAAAACTCATCAATCTTCTGAAATCCTTGGTGTCCAAACAGGGTCCCCCTCCCGAGGTTGGGGGCTGCTGCTGTAAGTGATCATTTACCACTAAATCCAGTTTGCTTAGTTAGCAAGATAGCACCTGTGGGAATTCCAGTCTGTGCCTCCATAGTAAGACTAATATACTTCAGGAGTTCACATTTATTACTGGGTCAATGAATTCTAATTATAGAACACATCTAGACTGCCCTGAGGTTAGCACTAACAGCCATGAATTAGCACAACAAGGGATTCTACATCATGTTCTAGTCTTGACATATGGAGAATTCAGAGATTATTCCCTCACCCCAACAAACTGTCTTCAGATAGCTCCCTCTAAAGATGTTTAGCTTCCATAGAGTTGACCTGTTATAGGTTTCATTGCATACTAGAGGCTTTAACATCAGTGCAAGCTGATGGGCTGAGACAATTGTCAGATTTTTGTAATGCAGTTGAAGTCTCTGTATGCTTTGAGTCACATGAGGTCTACAGGTTCAGTATACTGTCCATATCACTACAGGAGTGCTATGCTAGAAATTTTAAGTTGCAGTGACCATAGTTCTTAACCCTGTTACAGATGGCAAGGTGATACTTGGGTAAAAGGACAAGCCATTGGCATTTGCTCCATCCTGTCCTGTGAACTCTCCCTTTCACATGCAGAGTTCAGGACAGATGGCACTTCTGAGAAGATGGCTCAGATGTTTATTTCTTGGAAGTCAACCAAAAATGTAGTTACGGTGAAGGATTTGTGGTCACAGCTCCTTTGGGTCCACCTTAACTGCTCCTCACACGCTCCTTGATCACCTTTCATTTGTCTAGTTTTCAGACAAATTACATACTTAAAAGGTAAATATTCTGGCCTCTCTGGTATCTAAATGGAAGGTGGACCTGCATTTCTATAGTCCTGGCTGTCCAGTTTAGAATAGCATAGAATCATAAGGTTGGAAGGGACCTCATGAGATCAAGTCCAACCCCCTGGGGCTTGAACCCAGGACCTTCTGCATATCACACAAAGAATCCCATATTTAACTGTGTGCTGTGAGTCCTTAAGTCAATTTGGACAAAATGATGTGCTTTGACTACTGATTTCTGGATGACAATGACATCAATTTAAACTGCAAATGTTGTCCTCACTCTGACACCTGCATTATTGTATGTTCTTCAGTCTCTAGTGCCTATGTTTCCATTGTAGTGAAGCCTTTTGCCCCAAACATAGTATTAAAAGACCCTTGCTCCCCCTCCCCCCTTAAAGGCAGTTGTGGTCTATCCAGCTTCATTTCACTTGCGACTAGTTTCTTCAATCCAGAGCATAGCTAGGGGTAGGCCAGCAGGATGATTGCTTCTGGTACAGGGCACAAAGAGCATGGGCCCCAGATATCCCAGTAACTGTCCCAAATTTCTCTGCCTGGCAGGCACTGATACAGGCAGCCTGCTTCAGTCCTGCACCTGTCTGGACTCAGAAAAGAATTTAGCTGATGAGGTAGTGCAGAACAGACAATGTGAAAAACTCACATTGCACAGAGTGGGAGAAGAGGGAAACTCAAAACTGTTTCATTTTCACCCCAGTGGCATGCAACCTTGTAGCATGGGGAAGTGCTGTTGGGTCCACCCCACTAGGCAAGGAGGAGGAAGAGGGGAGCTGGGGGAAGAAATAGGATGGGGATAAGAGTGGGTCTGCCCAGCTTGGGCCTGGCCAACCTGGCATGCAGGGGTTGGACCTGGGACTCGGATCCAGCCTGAGGCATGATGCTCAGGGTGGTGGGGTGGCAGTCCCAGCTGGTAGATCAGTTCAGGGCTTGGGACCAGGACCAGCAGCAGGGGCTGACCAGGGCTGGTGCTCAGTGCTCTGTGGTAGGCCAACACCAAAGCTTGGGCCTGGGACTGGTGGCAGGAGCAACTGCAGACCTGCAGCTGGTGCCAGGGCCATGGTCCATCAGCACTTGAGCTAGATCAGGCCTACAGCAGGTGAGGGGTCTGTGCCTGTGCCCTGAACGTGTTTTTGGGGGGCAGTGATGCACCTGGCCCACAGCAGAGGCTGTGGCCACAATTGGAGAAGAGGTGGCACTGGAGGCAGATGGGTAGGGGTCAGCTGTTCTCATTCCCTGCCACTCAGCTCAGGATCGGGGGCAGCCACCGCAACCTTGATAACAGCAGGGGCTGGGCTCTCACTGCATGTCCCCTTCCATTGACCTCTTCATGACACTCTTGTTGCCAGGTAGCAAGTCAAATCAGAGCACCCATGCTCCTGCTCAATTTGCTCCTTAGCAATTGTCAGGCAGCTTCTGGTCACATCTGGAAGTAGGAGGTGGCCAGGCCCACCCTGGAGATTCAAAGCCTGGCCAGAAAATGGGATGGCTATGCCCCTGTTTGGACCTAATATTTGCAGCTCTTACTAATGGAATGTTTAAGCTATATACTTAGAACAACAAGGTCTGTGGCACCTTAGGCTATGCCTACACTAGAAAATTAGTTTGAATTAAGGAGCATTAATTTGAACCCTGTCTACAGTAGGCTTTGCCTAGTTTGAACTGCTAGTTCTGCTGCTTAGTTTGATCTAATTTGCATATTTAGTTCAAACTAGCACAATACAGACCTGCTGGTTCAAACTAGTGCTTTTTTTAGTTTGAACTAAGTTTCAAACTACTTAGTTCAGACTAACCAAGTCTGAACTAAGATTTTAAGTGTAGTCTCTAAAGCAATGTCTAACCAAAAAAGTGGGGGATTGGCCCAAAAGTTTTCATGGGCAGGCATCCACTTTGTCAAATGCATGAAATAGAACACTTAATAAAATGAAGTTATGTTAGTCTCTAAAGTGTCACAGGGTTCCTTGTTGGTTTTGCTGAGAACAGACTAACATGGCTATCCCACTGAAACCTCTATACTTGTAGCTCACAAGATGGCTTCTGCAATTCAGTGTAGAGCAGTTTTCACTGGCATGGTTATGGATGTTTTTAATTGTGTTCGGATACAGGTAGCTAGGTGACCTTTGTGGCATACACTCAAAGCAATATTGCATGTATTCTTCCCTTGGGGAAATCTCATTTTGATTATGGAAAGCTCAAAGACCAATCCCCAAGTAGATGGGTTCAAACTTTCTCCCTCCCCTTATGCTTTGATTTTTCTGTTGGGCATGCCTTTTCTTTGTTTTAAGAACTCTTTTATGGAATATATCCTTTAAGGTCTTTGAGTTTCTCTCTCATGCTGTTTGGAGGTGCCTGATCTCTTCCTTTATTCAGTCAAAAAATATCTTGGTTGCATGTTCAACAGGGCTCTTATCTTCATCATTGCTTCATCCAGTGAGTAGCATTGCTCTTAAGTGGGATAGTCCTTGTACCACCTAATCTCTAGCAGAGGACTCTTCTGAAGTAAGATTGTTTTACCTTGTAATTCTCCTTGTACTGCATGGTGGTCTCTGCAGACAAGATTTTTACTCACCCTTCCACTTCCCCCTTTTGACTTTAGAATCTTGTCTTTTAAGATAGAAGGTTGTATCTTTAGAGCTGAACACAGGAGAGTTTTTTTTTTCAAGCAAAAAAAAACCCCATAAACAGTTAGCAGTGGGCTGCATCACTCACATGTTCCATGTACTGAAGGTGGAGGGTTATGCAGGCTTCCCACAACTAAAATGCTATAGTTCACAGCCTGTGTTGTGCTAGATACTCAGTGACAGTTGAGATCCTTAAACAAGTAAAATTGAAAAGTTGTATTCCCTTCAAATGAAACTTTCTGACACAATATTTGCTTGACTGCAGAAAAGCTTGTTTTTAGTATATAAAAACTCCAAGACTACCTTCAGAAAGATGGTAGTCAGACAACTTTGAACAGGTTTTTGATAACACAGGTCACCTGTAGGATGCCACTGTGGAATTTTTCTAAGTTTTTTTTTTTTAGAGCAATTAAAATATTTGAGACTTACTTGGAGTGTCTTCACACAATGATTTAGACACTGGGTATGAGGGAGTCCAGTATATGGTATCTCCAACCTTCATCATGAATGTCTTTCATTTCAGTCCCAAAGTTATATAGATTACATGCAAACTTGGCACCCTTCACTTTCTATTTTAAATTTCCATTAGTTCATGCCAAAGGAATGAATTCCACAGTATCAAGTTTCTTAAATGAATATTGTTTGTGCCCATAATTTATGGATCTCTTTGCATCCTGCATTTGGGCCTTCTCAAGTTGAGTCTTGGTACCCATGATGAATTTTAGAAAGAGGGAAACTTTGAGGCAGAATGTCTTTTAAAACTCCAAACCGACAGTGGAAAAGCTGGTTCCATTTCTGTGATTTGTGGGTGATCCATTTAACCTGAACTTTTCTTTTGCCAGTTTCTAAAATGGGGGTAACAAAGTATTATGTCAGTGTGGTGTTGAGGGTTAGTGCACTTCTTGGAAAGGGCTTTAAGAGCCTCACATTTTTAAGGGCATTAGACATGAAAAGGACAATTAGATGTCATTTGTCAAGAACTGTCTGTCACACTTGAATAAAGCCAAGTCCCAAAAGGGTAGCTGTGTTAGTCTAGTCCAGCAAAACAACCAAGGAGTCTGGTTGCACTTTTAAAGATTAACATTTATTGCATGAGCTTTCGAGGGAGAGAACTGCAGTAGGTCAGACACTTGAAGATGCAGAACTTATAGGATCTGACCAGATCCTAACAGCAAATCAAAGCAGTTTTTAGGATTCAAACAGTGGAGTAGAGCAATTGACAGGGAGGTGGGTGGGGGACAAAGAAAACAATCACCTGTTGTAATGGGGAAAGAACCCATAATCTATAGTGAGGCCACAACAGAACCATTAGACCAGGCACATACCCTGGCAACAAATCATATTGCCAGCTTTGCCCACATAGGCACAAAAGACACCATCACAGGACCTACTCAAGCCAGCTGCTCCATCATGGGCTCATTCATCTGCTCATCCACCAATGTGATTTATGCCATCATGTGCCAGAAATGCCCACACCCTATACATTGGACAAACAGGGTAGTCTCTGCAAAAGAATAAATGGACACACATCTGATATAAGAAAACATTCAAAAACCAACAGAGAAGCACTTCATTCTCCCTGCTCACTCAGTTAATTTAATAGCTGTGCTTAAATAGCTAACAAATTGAAGATTCAGAGGAAAAAAACTAAAGAACTGGAATTCATATGCAAATTTGACTCTGAAATCAGGCCTGAATGTAGACTATGGGTTCTCTTTTCCCATTAGTCTTGCTTTTCTTGTCCCCTACCCACCCCCTGCTAATTGCTTTTCTCCACTGTTTAAATCCTTACAACTGCTTTGATTTGCTATTACAGCCTGATCAAATCCTATGACTTACACTCCCTTGCATTTATTTTGCTCCCATCCTGCCTGTTCCCCATCATCAAGCATCTGACAAAGTGGACTTCTCTCTCAAAAGCTCATTAAAGACTAAAAAAAAAAAAATCTAAAGTGCCACCAGACTCCTTTTTGAATGAGTTATTTTATACAAATCAATAATAAAGCCTAACTTTGATACCATTTCTGGATAAATACCCTGTTCTCTGTGCACTGATGCCTGTTCAACAATAATGGAAATTTAAGTGTAATGGTAAATTTTTATATTATAATAGTGCCTAGAGCTTCGGTGAGGACTGGGATCTATTTTGACTAGGCACTCTTTAAAAACAGTGTCAATTTTTTTTCCATCTTTCTTAAGTCTCTTTGGGTGCAAGAGACTTTTTCACAAAGTGACTATTCATAAGCCCTTGAACTTTTTGATTGCTCAAGCGCACATTCTACAGATGGTATGGTTTGAAGTGTCTTACACATCTAATGCCTCACATGGCTGTTTAGATGCACTGGTCCTCTCAAATGTAAACAAAGCACCATGTAGTCTTAAAAACTTAGCCCTAAATAAATGATCTGAATGGAGTTAAAATTTAAGGCAGTTCTGAGATTTACTGTGATGGGTATGTGACAGATTGCACCTGAGGAAGGGAGGGAGTTTCCTAGCTTTTGCTTGAAAGCAAGGTACTTTCCACTCACTCACTATCTCACTTAGGAGTGGTGTTAACCTTTGAATGTTCCTACTTAGCCTGAGGGGGTGGAAACCCAGCACAGAAGACTGCCCCCCAAGAGGGTGATGTGAAGATAAAAAGTTAACATTTTTGATTGGATGTGATCTGAGGCCAGGTAAAAAAAGGTATTAAACACACTAGTGGGGGGGGGGGGGCAGGGTTTCCCCATTGGGTCAAGGACTGTGCTAATTTTCATCCTAGGTGAAAAGAGACCTAGGCGATTGGGGCAGGGGGGTCGGAACAGGGACTGAGAGCTGGGCTGCAGTTAATGAGATGTAGGAGCAGACTATCAGCCAAAAGGGGCATGAAGGAGAGAGTGCCTGTGTTGCAAGCAAGGCCAGACTGACATGCTGAGTCCCTATACCACTGTTCCTTCTAAGATGGGTGCATGCACACAGGTCATGAAACCGGCACACACAACACACTGCACACAAAAATTCAATAGTGCTAATATGGGTGCTCACATGTTTTGTGCACACAGTCTGAGTAATTAGTACAGGGCAATGTTCCCTCTGTCAAAACTGAGGCCTATCCTGGAAAAAATTGTATTCTGTTATAACAAAGGCTAGTGAAAGCAACTGATAAACTATCTCTGCATATATGCCTAGACAAAGCTGCAACAAAAAAGAGTAGACCCTCCATCTTGCAGTAAGCCTTATTTGCACCACTGATTTCAATTATAACTAAAGTTTATCTCAGACGTAGAGGGGGCTCCCCCTCACTCCACAGTGCAAGGCCCAAAGCCAGGGCTCACTTAGCTTGTGTCTATACAGCAGATGTGGCCAAACTGTGGCTTGGAAGTTGCATGTGGCTCTTGGATGAAAGTGTGGCTTGTGGAAGAATGTCAGCAAATCAATTTACTAGGTAAAAGTATATGGCCATATGCCTCAAGGTGGCTCTTGAAGGTTTATTAACTGGCTTGTGAGTTCCCTAAGTTTGGCCACCCCTGTTACAGAGAGCTCTGGTTGCAAAGAGAGATGTCCCTATACAGCACAAATGCTCTGGTCAGGCTTTATGCTTCAGGGTGCCAGGGCAGCCTGCCCCTCTGCCAGATCTCCCTCCCCATACAGGCAGTGAGACCTACAGCCCTCTCCCCACTCTTGCACAGAGAGGATCCTGTGGCTGCAGAAGGAAGGACTGCAGGGCAGGAGGCACTGACTCGAGGGCGAGACAGGTGAGGTGAGGGGGACAGTATTCTCCCCAGGACTTGAAATTGGGGGTGCTCATTAAACAGCTGGAACACTAGCAGTAGCTGACGGGGGGGGCCGTAAGGGAACTCCCTGGAGGGGGAGCAGCAGGAAGGGGTGGAGGGGAGGCGAGGCAAAGGCAGGTGCTGGCACTAGAAGCGCTGCCAGCGCCCCCAAGACTCGTTTCCCTCACGCGCAGGGTTTGCAGCGCCCCCCGTGCCTAGGCGCTGTGTTCCCGCCCCCCGGCTGCGGCGGGGGCAGACTGGGGGCGCGGGGGGCCTGAGGGCGGCGTGGCTGGCGGAGGGAGCGGGGAGCAGCGGCGCGGCGCGGCGAGATCAGTCCGCAGCCCTGCCCGCCCTGGGGCGGGCGGCGAGCCGCCGGTCGGCCAGGGGGCGGAGTTTGCCGCCCCGCGCGCCGCCTCGGCTGCGCGGCCGGGCCCCTGACGGGCTGGTCGCCATAGCAACGCGGGCCCCCGCCCGCCGAGCGCGCGCTGCCGGGGCTGCCACCTGGCGGGGCGGGGCGGCGAGTCGGCCGCTGGAGCCCGCTGGCGGTGACCCGCGGCTTCGCCCACCGCCCCCTCCCTTCCCCTCCCGCCGGCGGGCGCCGCCAGACAAAAGCCCTTTGTGAGCCGGGCTGGGGGCGGATGGGGGCAGCCGCCGTCCCCGCGCGGAGAGGAGCCGGCTCGGGCCGCCGCCGCCGAGGGGCTGGACGCGGGGCTCGCCGCGCTGCCCCTGACATGCGGCCCCTGCGCTGCCTCCTACCTGCGCCGGGCGCCTCCTTCCGCCTCCCCCGCAGCCGCCCGAGCCCCCGGGGCTGAGCGCCGCGCCAGCCAGACTTGGCCGCCAGGGCAGCGAGAGGTGCCGTCTGCTCCGCATGATGTGGATCCCGCTCCTGGCCTTCCTGACCGCCGGAATCGTCTCGCTGCAGAAATGCCAGCGGGGGCCTGGCCCCGCGCTGCGGGCGGCCCGAGTGCTCGCCGCCGTGCCGGGGCTGTGTCAGCGCCGTAAGTTGCCGGGCTCGGGGTTTCTGCCTCCTCGGCGCTCGCGCCAGCTGGTGCGGCGGGGCGCGAGGGCCCGTCCCCGGGCAGGTGAAGGGCTCCTCAGCCGGGCACTGGCTGCAGGGGCCCTAGCAGGTGTGTGCAGATGGAAAGACGGGTGCCTCCCGTTAATCCTGCCCTTCCAAAGGGGCAGCCCTGTTAGGCTAGTAAAGCAGAAAACGAGCAAGGAGTCTTGTGGCGCTTAAAGGCTGGCAGATTTACTTATGGCATGAGCTTTCGTGGGAGAAAAATCCCACTTCCTCAGACGCTTTGAAGAGGGAGAATTTACAGACCGGGATAAAAATGAATGCAGGGGAGATGGGATCAGGTCACGCTGCAAGAGCAAATCACACTGTGGGTAAGGATTCAGACTCTAGGAAACGGCACACGGAGGGAGGGTGAAGTCAAATTACTGGGAATAGTGTGAAAAGAATCCGTAGTCACAATTCAGCCCTGCTTTCACACAATCTAAAAAGCTCATACTAACAGATTTATTTATAGCCTTTAAGTGCCACAAGACTCCTTGCTTTTTTCCTTAATCCTGCAGGAATCCCTCTCCCCACCCCTGACCTGTGCTCCCCCTCTGGGGCCGGGTGCCTCTGGCCACTTTTATCTAATTCCTGGCCCTGATGTTTAATCAACTTTGTATGGAAAACTGCAGGAGAAGCAGCATTGCCATGGGACAAGCCAATTACTTTAAGACAGAGAGTGAAACTGATATAGAGTTCAATAATGCCTCCTCTCTTAGAAGAAAAAAAGAGTCCTGTGGCACTTGAAGACTAACATTTATTTTTTGCATGAGCTTTCGTGGGAGAAAATCCTACTTCGTCAGATGCTTCAAAGAGCCTGCAGTATATTATTCCCATGTCCCTTCTCCATAGGTGTAATGCAGATTGTTGTAGCACTCAGCAGCGGAGCAAAGGTACAGTTCATAATCCGAGTGAAACCATCAGCCTTCTGTCAATGCTATTTGGACCAGTGCTATGATCTGATCCAAGTGAAGGGTGCTTGTTTCCTTCCCTCCCATCTCTTTTCCCATCAGTCACCAAAAGAAAGAAGTAATATCAGCATTGAGAGAAGGACTGGAAACTTAAATGCCTTCCACATCTTACATAGGTGATGCTACAACAGGTGTCAGTCCAAAAGTGCAGGCAATGGGGCACTTATTGGCAGAACTGGCATTGACTTCATTAGGGGCTCTGCCTGTGGAATGAGGGTTATGTATGCAAATACAGCTAAATTCTTATAGCAGCATTATGGCAGATTCTTAATCAAAATGTTTGACTTTATTTAACTAGAGGTGGTCAGAAAAGCTAATTAAATTTCAAAATGTCCCTCCCTTTACTTCCAGCTCTAGAAGAGAGTTTAATCAATTTTAGTAATGTTGTAGACTGAAATGTACCCCTATATGTTGAAATTGCATGCTGACTTTCAGCCTGGAGTCAATTAAAATGTCCAAGTTATAACCCTATAAGATAAGATTTGCAACGGGAACACCATCTTAGCCTTAACTAATTGTTGCATATGTAACAAGCTATAGTTTAATTCAATAACATAATTTACCCAGTGCTATTAAATGACACAATGACGGAAAAAACTTAAGTTAACTTTCGGGGGGGGGGGTGTTCTGATTTTTGGCTTTTGTTTCTTTTGAATTAAAAATGAACCAAACTAACGTCAATGAGAAGAAAACTTAATATCAAGTTTCTTATGAAACAATGACATCCTGTACTGGGAATCCTCCACACGCAATGTGAATGAGCACGTTGGCCCTGATGTTTTGACCTGTGACTGAACTGAGTCCAGCATAGGCTGGGATTTGAGGGACTGGCTAGGGTGACCTGAACCATCTTTGTGCTACTGAATTCTTTACACCCTTGTCCTAATTCCCACTGTGCTGTAACAGTTCCCTCTGGAGACATCCAGCAGTACAAAATAATTGGAGCAGCTATGCCTTTTTGCTCCCTCCCTGTCATGTCCCTGTGCCAGTATACTAGAAGATAATTTTCTTGTTCCTGCCCTGGCATACCCCCTTTTCCAGGGTGGGGATCTTCTGTTTTGTGGGGAGTTCCTCAGGTTTGTGACTTTCGTATGTTTGCAGAGCTGATGTAAAGAGGTAACAGAGTTAATAATCCAGACCTGTGTATTTGCTGCATTGCACCTGTGAAATAGAAGAAGAAATGTGCCTGCATACAGAACATCTATAATATATAAATTTAAGGCACAGAATTTCACTTATGTTGATACTGTTAATGTATTATTGATTTAAAGTATACTATTTTATTCTTAACAATTGCTTGTAATTTTACTTAGCAGTTGCATTAAAAATAGCACCAAATTATAACCATGGAAGTCTGTGAGATGGTGATGTGCCTGGTGTGTAAATAGGGCGACCAGATATCCCCATTTTGTAGGGGCGGTCCCAATATTTGGGCCTCTTTCTTGTAGAGGTGCCTATTACCTCTCCACCCTCTTCTGACCTGATTTTTCACATTTGCTATTTGGTCACCATCTGTGTAAATGGAGGTAGTTATGACCCTTCATTTGGATTAAGGTTGGAGCACACAATAAAATGTGTGTGTGGGGGGGACGACTGCAGAATTGCATGTCCCAAACTAAATGTCCTCTAAGCACAGATAAAAGATTAGGTTTTTCCTCCCACTGACAAAGCATCTCTTGTTCAGAAACCTTTACCAAAAGAAATTTGCAGTTCAGTTAAGCCAAGTAAAACAAATACCTGACATGAGAATGAAACTTTTGCTAAATGAAACTACATTTGACAAACTACTTAGAACAATTCTTCTACAATTTGTGTCAGTTAAGGAGGAATGTGGAACTTTTCCAAGTGCCAAATTCTGATGAATAGTTGGTAAAGATTAACAAGAGATCCTGTATTCAAATTGCAGCAGTGGCTCAAAATAAACTTTTAAATTTGTTGGAATTCATAATGTGGTGGTGGGTGCATTAGAAATAGGTCTGTAAACCTTAAGAAAGCAGGTTTTACTCAGACTTCCCACACAGGGATTGTATGGTATGGAATCTTTATCTCTAATCTGGAGCTAGAATTTTGGGGCACCCAAATAGCCAGGTCTCTGCAACCTGTGGCTCTGGAGCCACATGTGGCTCGTTGGCTGCCCCCTTGTGGTTCTGTGCCTTAGGCCCCTTCCTGCCACCAGGGGACCCTGTGAGCAGCCCATGCCAGGCTCTGGGCTCTCCTTGTCACTGGGGGACCCTCCAGGGCCTGTTCCTGGTTTTGGGCTCCCACTCCCCCAGAGGACCCTGTAGCAGGTACTCTGGCCCATCTCCCCTTTCTGGCTCACCACACCAGGTGGCTATACCTATAGCAACTCTCAAAACCCTTGGTTATGGAAGGAATTTTTAAAAATGTCTCTTTGTCTTTTGAGTTGCTGACCCCTGCACATAGCAGTTACATGGCTGCCTCTGCAGCATCCAGGATCGACAAGCCTTTTGATCATTTCAGTGTATGTTCTTTCTTTTTCTTTTCTTTCTTTTCTTTTCCCAAGTTTATAAGGAGTGGTTGGTTGGGAGTGATAGGAGAGTCGAAGATCCTTAGATCATGTCATGGACAGATATTAACTGGTCTGTCCCAAAAGAATAATTTCTAACTCCAAAAATAATGCTCAAGTGTTCTTTTTGTGGCCCCTTTGGTGTTGTGCCACTCTTATTACATCCGAGTCTTGTGTCTCTTTTCTCTAGCTGCAAATGTTTCCTATTTCATTATTGTATTACTTCATTAAGGTAGAGGGAAACTTTCAAGCTGCCCATGAAAGAAATGTATTTTACAAGGAGGAGGCTGGGAAATGTCCTTCCAGAAAAATATTTGAAACAAATACAGTATTTTGGTAGTTAAAGCATGTGGCCAGGCCTGCCTGTTGATTCCTCTTGCTTGTTGGCTCACTTCCATTGAAGACTCAGTCAGTGAAAGCTGTATTGTATAGAAAACTCAGTATTCAAACAGCTCTGCTTTTCCTGCATCTTAAATGAAAACAATGTAGCAGGAAGAAAAATCCCTTTTTTCATTTTCCTCAAGCATGCTTGGATTATCCTCTCCTGGGGGAGAATAACCCTCCTTAGGGAAGCAAGCCCAAGTGAAGAGAACAAAATTATTCTAGGACATGTAATTCTCTATTTTTTTTTCTGCTCACTATTTCTTTTCTGCTATACCTGATGAAGCCCTTTTACCAAAGGCTTGAATTGCAGAAACTCATTGAATTTCAGGATACCTGCTTCACATGAGATGCTAATTCTCCTCTTGTTCTTATGTCCTTTCTGTTGCTTCTCCATGATGGGAGAAACTAGCCACTTTGAGGACACATGCAAAATACTCCACACACTACAAATTGTTCTGGAATGTGGTAGGGTGTAAGCAGTGTGTCCACTGAAGGAGGCTGACTAACCTCCTTGTATGCCACTAAGGTTAGCTATATATAACATATCATTGCAGAGAGGAACGTTGAATTGGACCTGGGGGTTGCACTGGCCAGGAATAGCCTTACAAGTGTCCAAGGCATTGTAGTTGCTTTTCTGGTCCTTAAGTTGTAGAAATAGCATCTATTACAAATGACAATCATACTCTTCCAAGCAAGGGATCTGAAATGGATGGCTCTCTTCATTAAAATACTATCCAAGTATAACATTTTCAGAGCAACAGTAAAATATTTCAGGTGTGCTCTTTATTGAAATATTTAACAGGATTAAGAAAATTGCACCAAATAAACCCTGATATGGTCAGCCATGTAGCAAAGGTGACTAACCCATGGAATCAATGAGTATTCTAATCTGCCTTTGAATTAACAGTGGTTTTGAATGCTTGAAATATTTTGCAAGTAAAGAATTGTAAGATAATGTTAGGAACACTTGTCACAAAGACAGCTCCTGAAGATGTAATTAGAGAGGTACCAGAAATAAGCTCAAATATAGCAAACCATAAACCCACAAACAAGATAACAATTAAAAATCAAATGGTAAATAATTCCTGATATTATGTTAATTATCAGACATTGAACACTGTTAGTATATGAATTACCAATCAATAAAAGGTGGTAGTTGGGAAGAAATGTATAATTAGACTGCACAAGATGGAAATATTTATTTGGTGGCTGCTAGCATTTTTTGAGACTATAGTCACGAAGTCAAATTATTAGCATAATCAATTGTAACTCTGCTGTGGTGAATGGAGACTGACTTCCTTTCTTGAGCACTGAACTAGGCTCCCAAATGTTAAACCCACAATGCAGAAGAGTAAGAGGTAATAAAGATGGGATATTTTTGCATGATAGATTTATATCTTAAAAGCTGCCCAACCATTTAATATCAAATAATTGATACAAATATTGTGACCACTGCATATTTAATACTGACAGTGTAATTCTATGAATGCTCTGGATGTACACCACCCCTTACTTTAATTTGAAGCCTCTGGAGTCAATCTGTAAAACGCTTTGTCACACATATTTACTAGTATTTCTTTCTTCCCTATCACACTTGTAACTGAGCACCTCTCAACACTGCCTCCCCACATCTGATTAGATGAGGGAAGCAGTACACGGGGAACTGAGTCTGTGATTTTCACAGGAAATCTGTGACAGTGCCAGGAATTCAGCATGTGTAGTGCCTTGAAAACAAAATCCTCTCTTCCACAACATTTCTGAATCTGGCCCACTGTATAGCCTGCTGACATCCACCAGGAAAATGCATGTGTTTCCTGCCAGGTTCTGGTACAGCAATAATATATATAAGTACTCTACCATGCACATACAGTAGATCTTCTATAAGATAAAGGGTTTTTTTTGTGTTTTTTGGTTTTTTTACTTTTTATGGTCACTTTCCATACTTAGTGTTGTTGGTAATACCAGTGGAGTAAACTTTTTTAGTTATTACAATTTGGTTTTTTATTTAAATTATTTTACTTTTTCTATCATCCTGTCAACTTCAAAAATAAAATTATTTAACAATGAACAACTAAATTTACTGGACTAGCACAAATGACCCACTGAGAGAGCTCCAGAACCCAAGGTGCACTGCTTGATCACTGGAATAAAAATGTTACTGCCTTTTTGCAAATTTTTGCCCAAGGAAGTATGTAAAAGATGATCTTGTTGACTTGAGACCTACATAAGTTTTGCACATTTTAAATATGTGCCTATGGTGATAATGGGAACTGTATTGTAATACTTAAAAAAGACACTCTGGGCTAGTACCAAGGACAAACTGTTCTTTTAAGGTCACTGTAGAGCAAAAAGGAGTTCAGGAAAGTATTCTGAAGTACTGAATAATTCTTCCTTATCTCTCACTTCGACACTGAAATCAAGTCATGAACAACTTTGTATGGGACTAAAACTTCTGTGTTGTAGAATCATAGAGTTGGGAGGGATCTCATGAGGTCATCTAGTCCAACCCCCTGCCAAAAGCAGAACCACTTTCACTAAGTCATCTCAGCCAGGGTTTTGTCTAACCGAGCCTTAAATATCTTCAAAGATAGAGATTCCATCACTTCCCTAGGTAGCCCATTCCAATGATTCACCACGCTCCTAATAAGAAAGTTTTTCCTGATATCCAACCTCAGCCTCCCCAGCTGCAACTTGAAACCATTGCTCCTTGTTCTGTCCTCTCTTACTACTGAGAACAGCCGAGCTCTGTCCTCCTTGGAGCATCCGTTCAAGTAGTTGAAGGCTGCTATCAAATCCCCCCTCCATCTTCTCTTCTGCAGGCTGAATAAGCCTAGTTCCTTCAGTCTCTGCTCATAAGTCTTGTGCTCCAGCCCCTTGATCAGTTTTGTTGCCCTCCACTGGACTCTTTCCAATTTTGTCCATGTCCTTTTTGTAGTGGGGAGCCCAAAATGACACAGTATTCTAGACGTGGCTTCACCAGTGCCAAATAGAGGGGAACAATCACATCCCTCAGTCTGCTGGCAACACTTCTACTGATGCAGCCCAGTATGCCATTGGCCTTTTTGGCAACAAGAGCATACTGTTGACTCGTATCCAGCTTCCCATCCACCAAGACCCCCACGTTCTTTTCTACAGTGCTGATTGCTCCCCAGCCTGTAGCAGTACGTGGGGATTTTCCATCCCAAGTGCAGGACTTTGCACTTGTCCTTGCTGAACCTCATGAGATTTCTATTGGCTCACTGCTCCAATTTGTCTATCTCCCTGAATCCTTTTGTTGCCCTCTAGCGTGTCTACTGTTCCCCCCAGCCTCATGTCATCTGCAAACTTACAGAGTGTGCAGTCTGTTCCATCATCCACATCATTAATGAAAATATTGAAAAGAACTGGCCCCAGGACCGACCCCTGGGGCACACCACTTGTTACTGGTTGCCAGCTAGACATGGAGCCATTGATTCCTACTCGCTGAAACTGTTGATCTAGTCGGTTTTCTATCCACTTTACTGTCCACACATACTTCCTTAACTTGCTGACAAGAATGCTGTGGGAAACCATATTAAAAGCCTTACTAAAGTGGAGATATATCACGTCAGTGTTCCTTCCTGAATCCACAAAGCCAGTCATCTCATCACAGAAGGCAGTGAGGTTGGTAGAGCACGATTTACCCTTGGTGAATCCATGCTGACTGTTCCTGAATACTCTATTTTTCTACAGCTGTTTCAGGATGGATTCTTTGAGGACCTTTTCTATGATTTTTGCAGGGATTGAGGTAAGACTGACGGGTCTGTAATTCCTCAGATCCTCCTTTTTCCCTTTCTTGAAGATAGGTACTATATTTGCTTTTTTCCAGTCCTCTGGCACCTCCCCTGGTTGCCACCAATTTTCAAAGGTAATGGCTAGCGGCTCTGTTATCTCATCGGCCAACTTCTTCAGCACCCTCGGGTGGAGTTCATCCAGTCCCACGGACTTGTGCACATCCAACTTCTTTAAGTAGTCCCTAACCTGACCTTCTGTCACCAAGGGCCTCTCTTCTCTCCAATCTGCTATACCCAGTGTAGTGGGCTGGGAGCTGGCCCTGCCTGTGAAAACTGAAGTAAAAAAAAGCATTGAGCACTTCAGCTTTTTTCTCATCCTTCACCACAAGGATACCTGGCCCATTCAGTAAGGGACCTATACCATCCTTGATCCTCTTCTTGTTATTGACATACTTGTAAAACCCCTTCCTGTTATCCTTCACATCCCTTGCTAGTCGGAACTCCAGTTGTCCTTTGTCCTTTCTGATTTTATCCCAGCAGTCCCCAGCAATATCTTTGTATGCCTCCCTAGTCATCTGTGGAAGCTTCCACTTCCTGTAAGCTCCCTTTTTATGTTTTAGCTCAGTGTAGAGTTCTCTATTAAGCCATGCTGTGCCCCTTCCACATTTGCTGTTCTTTCTGCACATTGGAATGATATCTTCCTGTGCCCTTAGTAGGGTTTCTTTAAAATACAGCCAGCTCTTTTGGATGCCTTTCCCCTTCAGATTAGATTCCCAAAGGATCCTGCCTATCAGTTCCTTGGTGGAGTCAAAATCTGCTTTTCTGAAGTCCAGGGTCTGTGTTCTGGTTCTTTCTTTTCTTTCTTTGATCAGGATCCTGAATTCTACCATCTCATGGTCAGTGCTGCCCAGGTTGCTGTTCATTTCTACTTTCCCAATTTATTCTTCTCTTTATGAGCAGCAGGTCGAGAGGTGAAAGGCCCCTAGTTGGTTCCTCCAATATTTATATGAGTTGTCCTCAATGCTCTCCAAAAACATCCTGGATTGCCTGTGCACTGCTGTATTGCCCTTCTAGCGGATGTTAGGGTAATTGAAGTCCCCCATCAGAACCAGGGCCCATGATCTGGAAACTTCTGCTTGTCGTCCATAGAAAGCCTCATTCACATTCTCCTTCTGGTTTTGTGGTCTATAGCAGACATGCACCACAACATCACCCTTGTTGCACTCTCCTCTAAACTTAACCCAGAGACTTTCAACAGGCTTGTCTCCACTTTCATAGTGGAGCTGCAAGCAGTCATAAAGCTCTTTTACATATAGTGCTATTCATCTGTCTCTTCTTCCCTACCTGTCCTTCCTGAACAATTTATACCCATCCATGGCAGTGCTCCAGTCATGCAAGCTATCCCACCATGTCTCTGTTATTTCAATTACATCAGTTTCTTGTCTGTACTAGCAGTACCGATTCTTCCTGCGTGTTTCCCAGGCGCCTTGCATTTGGGTACAGACACCTGAGATACTGAGCTGATTGCCCCACTTTTCCTTGCCAATTGCATCCTCCTCCTTGGATTTTCTCCTGGTGTCCTCCTTCCTTACTCACTTCAGATAGTAGGGCTTCATTAGGACACCTAAAACACTTACTTGATTTCCCCCCGCCCCACCCCCATTTCTGACTAGAGTTTATTTTATCCTCGCTGTTACAGCCCTGGCTCCCACCAAGTTCCATCCCTTCCCCAGGTCCCCCTCATTGGGTATGTCTACATTGCCCTGCATTTTCAAAATAAAACTTTTTTGGGATAAGTATTTTGAAATAATTATTTCAAAAAAACTTTTTTAAAAATGCTATTGTGTGACAACAGTCTGGAGACTGCTCATTGTCCTGAAATGCCATTGCCCCCCCCCCCCAAGAAAGTCTACACCGGACTTTCTTTTTTGGAAGAAAGCTAGGCAATGGATGAGATAGGGAGGCTTTTTTGAAAAAGGCTTTGCCGTCACTGCGGATGGCTTTTTTTTTTTTTTTTTTTTTTTTAAAAAGCTACCTCGAAAAAGGCTTTTTTTTCAAAATATAACGAGGTTTAGCAATCCCAAAAAAGTGTTCCGGTATTTTGAGATACCAGAGTGTTTTTTTTTGAAAAAGCTAAACCTGACAGCTTTTTTGACAGAAAAAGACCTTTTTCAAGGTAGCTTTTTCAAAAAAAAAAAAGCCATCCCCGGTCACAGCAAAGGCTTTTTTTCCGAAAAAGCCTCCCTATCTTATTCATTGCCTTGCTTTCTTTCAAAAAAAATCTGGTGTAGACTTTCTTTTTCGGGGGGGAAGCCGTGGTAGTTTGGACAACGAGCAGTCCCTGGACTGTTGTCCTGAAATAGCATTTTTGAAAAGTTTGGTTTTTTTTTTTCAGATAATTATTTCAAAATACTTATCCTGGGAGAAAAAGCGTTTTTAAAAATGCAGAGCAATGTAGACGTACCCATTGTGACTTATCTGTGGGCTGTGGTCACCTTCCCCTTTCAAACCTAGTTTGAAATGAAGACCAAGGGTAGGCCCTGAGAGAGCATCCTGATGAAAGTCAGCATCCATGTCATACCTCTGATCAGAGGCGGTGCTGGGGCAGGGAGGGACCCAGGGCATACCCCCCCCATCCCCGGCCAGGGCCAGGGCCAGGGCCGGGGGGGCACTGCGCTGCTGCAGGCAGCTAGGCCGTGGTGTGGCCTGGCCAGAAGCGACCGCTGGAGGTTGGGCCCACGCCCACGGGCGGCCAGGCCCCCGATTTCCCAGCTGGGGATGGGGCCACCACAGCCGGTGGCAGCCAGGCCCTGGATCCCTGGTGGGGGACGGGGCCGCCACAGGCAGCCAGCTGGGCCCTGTCCCCGGCCGGAGATTGGGGGCCTGGCCACCTGCGGCCATGGGCACGGGCCTGGCCTCCAGCGGCCACTTCTGGCCCGGCCCCGCCAAGGCCTAGCTGCCCGCAGCGGCGCAGCCTTCCCCTGGCCCTATCCCTTGGCCAGGGGTGTGGCCTGCCGGGTGGCCAGCTGGGCCCTGGATCTCCAGCCGGGGACGGGGCCTCCGCAGCTGCGGCCGGCCGGGGATCGGGCCCCGGATCCCCGGCCCGATTGGGCTGGAGATCCGCGGCACTGGCGTTGGGACCCAGGGCATGTGCTCCAGGGTGCCCAACACCAGCAACGTCCCTGCCTCTGATGCTGGAGAGGGGAAGAGTTCTCTCTCTTTGGGCACCACCTGGTGACTCCATGTCTGCTTGTCTGCCTCAGGCTCATATATTTCTGATTAAACTTTTTTCAGTCTCTCCCTCCCAACTACCTGTCTCCTCTCTTTCCTTCACAGTCTCTTGGATGCTACGTTGTCAGTGGTCTCTGCCAGTTTACTTCTGCTCCAGAACCCTTGGGCTATGAGGAGGGGAGGAAGGAGATTTTGGTTAGTCTTCCCCTAACTTTTGTTTCTCCTTGGTTGAGTTTCTTTCCAGTGAATAATTTTTATGGCTGTCTCTGTTGGTGCTCGTAGATTTTCCATTTAGCATGAAACTGAGGTGAGTCTTTGTTTGCCTGCTGCTGCCCACAGGTTTATGACCAGTTACCAGTTTCTTTAATTTCTCTGGCTGGCTGTGCTGTAAGTTAGGGGTGTGATTTCCCTTTTCATATAGGTATATTCTCATTAGATCTCATCAAGCTAGTGGGAGTACAAAAAACAGTGTTGTCACAGTAGCATGGGGTAGCAGTTAGGAGGCACAGCTGAACCTCTGCATGTCAGGATACACTCCAACTTTCCTATGTTTCTTTTTTAAAAATCTTCTAAACTTGCCAGCATACATCATAGACCTGCAAAGGTATGAGCGGCAAGTATTCATGTAGATAATGCTGCATCATTTAACTTTTTGAAGATTTTTCTTTGAACCCAGAGGCTTTGAAACTACACTTATTTAAAAAGAAAGTTCTGTTCTGTTCTATTTTTTACAGTTGGCAGAAATTGATCTCACATATCTATTTTTTTCAAATCCTGACTGTGTCAGCCTACAGTGTGTGTGTGCAGATAGTGCTTTTTATTCATAGATCTCAAAATGATTTGTAAAGGTTATTTCCATTTAAGAGTAAATGAGAGACAGAAGGATTAACTGACCTACCAAAAGACACAGCAAGACAATAGAGTTTGAAGTAGATCCCAACTCTGTCTCCCAATCTTGCTCACTAGCAATGCTCTCCGTAATATTTATCTAGATGAGTGAGTTTTAACTTCTTTTTTATGGTTTTACCTCTTTCAGTAAAACTGTCAAAACAGTTCATTCAAGCTGCGAGTGTTCCTTAAAATAAAATGTTTTTAAGTTAGCCATTTTTTTTAAACTCAGGTATTTTAAATTGGGAGAAAAATCTTAATTGTTATGGGATGGATTTTACTTTCTTACTAGATCTGTTTGGTGGGCCAAAGAACAACAATACTAAACATGTTCAGTTTTGCTCTCCTTCTCATTGCCTCTCTCTTTGTGCATGCATCTTCCTGCTACTTCTTCAGTTCCTTTTCAGGTTGGCTACTGTTGTTGCTGGTAAACACCCTCTTTCGCATCCTGTGGAAGAGCATGCAGCTGAGATCCCGTCAAAATGAGCAACCAGATAGGAAATGTGAAAAATTGGGACCGTCTAATGTGGAAAGTACAGTGGAAAATGTGTATTTTCTTCTTTCTCTTAATAATTTGAGGGATTCCTTTTACTCTGAAATTCTGTCCTTTGTTTACACATGTGCTGTCCTATTGGGAAATTGGGTTGGATGTGTGGACTGTAAGGTGGATAGAAAACTGGCTAGATCAACGGTTTCAGTGAGTAGAAATCAATGGCTCAGTGTCTCTATGGCAACCAGTAATGAGTGGTGTGCCCCTGGGGCTGGTTCTGTTTTCATTAATGATGTGGATGATGGAATAGATTGCACACTCAGTAAGTTTGCAGATGACACCAAGCTGGGAGGAACAGTAGACATGCTGGAGGGCAGAGACAAGATTCAGGGAGACCTAGACAAATTGGAGCAGTGGGCCAAAAGAAATGTCATGAGGCTCAACAAGGACAAGTGCAAAGTCCTGCACTTGGGATGGAAAATCCCCATGTACTCATTTATTCAACAATAAGAGAGGGTATAAACTGATGGTTGCATATCTGGCTTTCTGTCCTAAGAGTGCACCCTCCAAAAAGTAGCTCAAATGGATACCAATAGTCAAGTTAATTTAAACCTGAATTCTTGCCTGTTTTGGGATAAAGAAAGAAATGTCTGTTTGAGTAGATAGTGTCAAGTCAGAACTGCTCAACATTATATACAGCATGTATATACAGTGTGCCCAATTTATTCTGTTTCAGAGAGAGAATACTTTTGAGTGCTGTACATGAGGTTGGCCGTATTTTGTGGGAGCATATACTGTTCTTTAGGTTTTGTCGTAGTATTCTCCGATTTGTTGTAGGCATTCACTTCTGCAATACCTGTGATGATAATGACTTGCTGGACATGGAGGGGAGAGGATTCTTCTTATGTGTGTGTTGCTGGATATATGCAGTTTAACCTGCTATACTTACTTTTTATTATGTGCATATGCCTGTGTGGTTTTCAAGCCAAAAATTTGGCCCTTCTTGTTAAAAATACCTTTTGGCATACATCAGTTCTAAGTAAGCCAGTAGAAACTTGCTCTTAACTTTGTCTATATAGTAACTCAGTCTTGTCTGGATTTTGTTGTTGGTGAATTGGCAGGAAAATTCTTGATTTTTTTTTTTTTTTTTTTAAACTGAGCCAGCTCTTAAAGTTTCTTACTTTTTTTAGAATAAGATTTTTTAAAAACTGATTTAGAACAAGCTTTTCGCTTTAAAGTTTTAGATTAGACTTATACCTAAATGATAATTTTTGAATGAAAACATGTCAATAAATGTTACTGCTATAAGAGATCATGTTGAGACAGAACTTAGGAATTACATTAATGATCTAGCCAGAATCTATTTTGGGTATCAGTAAAGCAGTTTCATGTTTTTCTTTCTCCTCATTCCAGATGCATTAATTTTCTAAACCAGATGTACCAAGCTTTTCAATTGCCAATCACTGAGTTCATGATAGGACAATGGAACTTCTGAGACTGTAGAGCTATCAGGGAAAAAAAAATCTCCATCCGACAGTGCTCTAGATCTCATTTGTTAGTAGTCTTCATCTCAGTGTCACATGGAAATCTTAAAATGGAGTTTTAGGGCCTCCTCTGCTTTCTTGCTGTTTTCACTCCTGGCTATTTCTACCAAAATAGATTTGTAGCTACATTTATAACCTATAATATCATTAATAAAAAAAAATTGAAGGAAGTTTTGTACCTGTTAAGCTTGCTGATGTATGAATTTATACTGACCACTCATTCTGTTGGTGACTGACATTTATTATTTTTCTCGGGGGGAGGGGGGGAATGTTACACACACAGTGGCATTTCATGTTGGGAAATGGTTAAGAAATGCATACCAGAACTCTACAAGTACATTATCTATATTATGCATGTAGGAGTCTACATGTATAGTGGGGACTCTCTCTTAAATGAATACAAGAAATTCATTGGACCAAATTCCTGGTTTAACTCCATTACAGTGATTACAAGGGATTAATTTGCCCATATTTGTCTATTTAGTCATACAAGCCAGCACACCATTTTAAAAACTCTTAAGGGAAATAGTAATAGAAGTAATAAAGTTCATCTATTCATTGCAGCTAACAACTTTCTCTTTATTTCTGCTTAAGGCTCTTTCTCCTTGGCTTTAGTGCAGCCTTTGGTATGTGGACCACTTTCTCTTGGATCACTTCCATAGTTATGTTCCAAATGAGTAGCTGTGTTAGTCCAGCAAAACAAGCAAGGAGTCCTGTGGCACTTAAAGACTTAACAGGTTTATTTATTGCATGAGCTTTCATGGGAGAAAATTCTACTTTGTCAGATGCTGTTTCCCAGTGTTTGAAACTTCATAACTGCTTTGATTTGCTGTTACAGGGTGACCCGATCCTATGACTTAACTTTCCCTGCGTTTATTTTCCTTCCATTCTGTAAGTTCCCCTATCTTCAAAGCATCTGATGAAATGGGATTTTCTCCCATGACAGCTCATGCGATAAATAAATTTGTCACTTTTTAAGTGCCATAGGATTCCATGCTAGTTTTCCACAGTTATGCAGGTGTCTGACTTCCTCCTATAAACTTTCTGCTCTTACCTGTCAAACCACTCTGCTAGAGGTGGCTGCATTTCAATGGATGCCATCAAGAATGAAACCTAAGCCTCTTTCCTCTACTGTTCAGCTTCTCCTTGCTTTTTCTTTCAGTTGCCAGCTTTCTCCTGAAGATCAGCTATTCCATACCTTTTAGGACCTATAGTGACTTCTCCATGTTGTTTTTTCTATCTGTCGTGACCAAATAAACATCTGGCTTCATCTTTGCTTCTCTAAACACTGAATTGAAGAGAGAAATGATTTTCTTGAGCAAGAGAATCCTCATGTTCAATTCCATTACTTCTGGTTTCCTCCTCCAACATCCTGGCATCTCCTGGCCGCATCTGTTGTGCCTGCAACTCTGTCTGTCACCAGCTCCACAACTCTGCCCATGCACTACCTTGACTCTACCCGCATTGAAATCTTCATCTGTGCTGTTTTCTCTCATCCTTTCAATTTGCAGTGATACCTTGTCTCTGGCGTCCATGTCCAGCTCTCTAGATTTCAGCATGTGGAGAACACTGCTGCCCATTAAGTTTGATGGTATGAAGGAACAGCACTGCACTTCCTTGCACTCATGAGATCTAGTCCAAATTTAATGCTTGCTTTTTAAAATCCTCATGACATGCTAAATTATACCTCGTAGACCAGTTTTTGCTCTTTATTTTCCTTGATGGTCCTACTTATCTAGCAGTAACACCTCCTCTGTCTGTTCAAGCAATTACTCTTATGCTGCAAGAACCTTCCCCTTGGCATCTCTTACCATCTAAAACAGTGTTCCTGTATGTGGCAGATTGGAGCAAGCTGACCCCCTCTGAGTCTGTAGGGGCTGAGTAGGGCTTGGCTGAGGAGACACTAAGTACTCAATTAAAAGTAGCTGCTGCCCTAGAGGAAGGGGATATATAAGATGATTGACAAGGGAAAGGAGAGAACTGGGGTGTGGCCAGAGAGGAGGGCTGGGGCTTGCAGGCAATTTGTTGCAGGGCCTGCAAGGGTAAGGAGCTCAGGACTGTAGAGTATCTGTTACTGGAAAAGTAGGTACACTTAAAGAGCATGGATATGTGAAACGCAAAAAAAAAAAAAAAAAAAAGCCTGCAATCTGCTGTTAAAAATGGTATGTGGCCTGCAGTGCTCTGTTACACTATACCTCTTTGATTTATCAATACTTTCCACTGAAATGTGTATTAATTTCTCTCTGAATTATTATTTTATTACAATGAAGCATTTGGACGCATCTTTTATGAAATAGAGGGCAGGTGAAACTTTCATCTAAGTCATTGCAAGTTTGCCACTAACATAAAAATGTGAACAAGATATGACCTTTATGTCCTATTACAGTAAATATTGTTCTATACCAATATTTCCCACGCTGTGATCAAGTAAGCATCAATTATGCAAGGTGCTCTTACTGGTTACTTGCAGAGAGTTGGCCAGTCATGTAGTGCTGGTTCTTCAACGAGCAGTGCTCCTGACTGCTGCACTCTGGGGTGCGTGCGCTGCACCGCACTCTGGATCGGAGATTTTAAGCAGTGGCTTGGCTAGTGGAGAGAGGAGGCAATCACGGCGTCCAGCGCTCCTTCCCGCCGCTGGTGACGTCAGCAGCCTGCTCTGTCCACAGTGCTCTTCTCAGTTCCTTTTCTACCGCCTGTGGCTCTGGACGGAGTCAGCGGTGGCTCTTCTTCAGCAATACCTAAAACAGAAACAGTAGTAATCAAAGGATACAGGAAACAGAAGAACAAGAAACTTCATACTTACCTAATACCAAAAAAAACCCAAAACAAACAAACAAAAAAAACCTAAACACCAGCGCAAGCCAGCGATGCCTAACTCGTCGGGCTTTAAACGCTGCGCCGCTTGTAATGATGCTATGCCAGCCTCAGATGGCCATGAATCGTGCATAAAATGCCTAGGTGAAGGACGTCTTCCTCATAAATGCGACCACTGCAGTAACCTCACCTCACGGACAAGGAAAGACAGGCACAGGAAGCTAAAGCTCCTTCTTTTAGAAGGCTCCCTCCATCCCACCTCAGAACCGACTGCCTCTCCTCAGATATCTGAGGGAGGACATAAGCGCCTCTCTGCGCTTTCTTCACCAGTACCTCAGAAAAAATCTAAGAGGACTGGTTCACATCAAAAAACCTTGCAGCCGGAACCCAACTCTAAGAGGGTGAACCCTGCAAGTGCAGGTACCGTTGGCTTTTCTACGGCAGCCACAGAGCCGAAAGCGGCACCGTTGGATATCACGGAGCCGAGCCCGCTGCCGCAGTCAACAGCGCCGTTGCGGTCACCACCGGCGCCGCTGCCTCTCTCTGGGCCGAGCATGGCACCACCCTCAGTGCCGCTCTTTTACCCCTCACCAGCACCGGCACCACCACCACTATCTAACGTGGCGCCGCCACTACCACCTCAGTCAGGCTTACTGATCCCGGCACCTCCCGCACCACAACAGCTCGTGCCCCAGGAGCCTACTGCACATACTAAGCACGCCACAAAGACGAAGCACATTGACTTGGCACAGGACCTGACCATTCACTCTGCTCCAGTATCTCCTCTCTTTCAAACAGACTCTTCCTCTAGCAGTCTATCTCCCAGGTCTAACTCACCAGCAATCTCTCCATCATCTGACTCTTCTAGTCCAACACCTCCTTCCTCTCCCGTTCCCCAGCCAGTTCCACCGGCTACAGCAAGTACTGCTTATTATCCTTGCCCATACCCACCATTGATGTTTTATCCATACCCTCCTGGCACAGACTTTACCAACTGGCCAGGCCACCAGCTTTTCCAGTACCCACATAGCTGGGCTCTTGCAACTATACCAGCATCACAGGCTGCACCAGTCCCCTCACAGAAGCCTGCTACTTCATTTGCAGCAGACGACCTTAAGCAATTCAGAGAATTGTTTAAACGCTCAGCTGACACTATGAGCATCTCCCTTAACAATAACCCCGTGCCCCACCACAAATTGTACAAAATCTTACAGGTATCGGGTTCTGATAAGTTAGCCCTACCCATAGATGAGGGCATAATGGAACCTGCAATGGAAATATGGCAAGCCCCTGCTTCTGCACCTCCATCGACTAAGAAAATTGATAAAAAGTACTTTATTGCCCCGAGAGGTAATGAATTCTTGTTTAATCACCCACAACCAAATTCACTGGTGATTGAGGCAGCTAATCAGCGTAACAAGCAATCATATTCAAAGTCCAACCCCGGTACTAAGGAAGATAAGAAATTAGACACCCTCGGCAGGAAGGTTTACACCTCCGCAGCGCTTCAGTTCAGAGTTGCAAACTACACTGCCTTGCTCTCCAACTATGACTGCGAGTTATACTCCAAACTCAACGACTTCACTGAATTTCTTCAACAAGGCAAGCGAGAAGAATTTAAGCTTTTAATCACTGCAGGTCAACTCGTGGCGCGGACGGCTCTTCAAGCCTCACTTGACTCAGCCGATGTCGCCGCCAGAACACTGGGCACAGCCATTGTCATGAGGCGCTCCTCATGGCTCCATGCCGCAGATCTGCCAAGGTCAATGCAACGCACCATTGAGGATCTACCATTTAATAAGGACAGTTTATTCGCCAAGTCCACGAACGATGTGATGCATGACTTGAAGGACTCACGCGCTACATTAAGAACCCTTGGTATCTTCCCTCCTTTTTTACATCGCAAATCCTACAAGAACCAATCATCTGCATCCAAATACCACCAAAACCAATCCAACCGTAGGGTTGACAGTTATAGGAGCAAACCTCGATAACCCCGTAGAAACAAACAACTAAACCAAACACAAACCTCACAGTCCGGTAGCCTCAAACAACAGTTTTGATGGTCCACTCGAGGGAATTACCAACCAACCTCTGCAACACCAGCAACAGTCACCTACATCACACCTGAGCTTCAGGGACAAATTGCGTCCATTTCTCCACCAGTGGCAAGCAGTCACATCCAACAGATGGGTATTAGAAATTATCCAAAAGGGCTATTCTATTCCCTTCCTATCCAAACCAAAACCCCAACCCCCCTTCCCGTCCCTTTTCAGGGACCCCTCTCATGTACAGCACCTCCAAGTCAAAGATTCACCACCTTCTTCACATAGGTGCAATAGAACAGGTCCCAAGACATCAGATGGGAAGGGGCTTTTATTCCCCTTACTTTCTAACCCAAAAGAAAACAGGGGGTTGGGGGCCGATATTAGATCTCAGGCATCTAAATGGATACATTCAAGTAAAGCGCTTCAGGATGCTGGCGTTGCCCAACATTCTCTGCTCCCTCCAATGCGGAGATTGGTTGGCCTCCCTCGATTTAAAAGACGCGTATTTTCATATCCCGATATGTCCATCACATCGCAGATTCCTTCGGTTCCTATTCCTCAATCATCATTACCAGTACACGGTCCTTCCCTTCGGACTCTGTACGGCGCTGAGGACCTTTTCCAAGGTAATGGCCCCGGTTGTCGCCTTCCTGCGCAGACGCCAGGTAGCTATATTCCCATACTTAGATGACTTTCTTGTAAAGGCTCCGACGCGACAAGAGGTCAGGGGAGCCATAAATACCACAGTCAACCTCTTCCGCTCTTTAGGCCTCACTATCAATCTCACCAAATCATGCCTGACACCAGTGCAGGAAATACACTTCATCGGGGCTCGCATTCACACACCGTCATCGACTGCCTTTCTTCCCTTGGACAGATTTCACAACATGCAACAACTAGTTACCACCATCCAGAACTCACCTATCATTCCAGCCCGTACCTGCATGCAATTACTGGGTCACGTCAGCCACAACCTCTGTAGTCCGTTACGCACGTCTTCACATGTGTCCCTTCCAACTGTGGCTCCTCTCACAATTCAGGCAAAACCGACACTCCCTCAAGTGACTTCTATCCGTCCCTCTGGCAATCAAACGTTCCCTGTCATGGTGGATGGATCCCAACAACCTTCTACACGGTGTTCCTTTTCTTCCACATCAACTAGACTTAACGATTACCACCGATGCCTCCCTCACCGGCTGGGGAGCACATTTCCAAGACATGACAGCACAAGGCAAATGGGATCCAGTGGATGCTTGCGCCCACATAAATCTGCTCGAAGTAAGAGCAGTAGTAAAAGCGTGTCATCAATTCCTACCCGCAATCACGGGGAAAACAATCAGAATCCGGACCAACAACAGGACATGCATGTTTTATATAAACCGCCAGGGCGGCACCAGATCCCAAGCCCTTTGCCTAGAGGCTGTGAAATTATGGAACCTATGCATTTCCCATTCAATAGATCTCCTTGTGGAATATTTCCCTGGCAAGGACAACACCTTAGCAGATTCCCTGAGACGCTCTTTTTCCACCCATCACGAATGGGAGATACGCTCTGACATCTTACAAACTGTCTTTCAACAATGGGGTCTCCCCGAGATCGATCTGTTTGCTACCGAGGAGAACAAGAAGTGCCACAACTTTTGCTCCTGAGCAGGAAGGGGTCACGGCTCATCTGGCGATGCCTTCCTCTTCCATTGGGGCACGAGACTCTGCTACGCTTTTCCTCCAATTCCACTAATCCCACAAATTCTTCGCAAGATTCAGCAGGACAAGGCATGCGTAATCTTGATAGCACCCACACGGCCACGCCAACCGTGGTACACACTTCTCCACATATTGTCGGTAGCGCATCCCATCACCCTTCCCCTAGTTCCCGATCTCCTATCACAGCGCCACAGAACCCGCCTTCATACTCACCTGGACCGTTGCACCTAGCAGCATGGAACCTCGATGGTTCACTTTCCTAGAAACTTGCTGTTCTCACAGAGTCAGACATATGCTGTTGAATAGTAGAAAACCCGCCACACGGAACACTTACCTCCAAAAGTGGAATCGCTTTTCCTCCTGGTGTACGCGACGGTCCATCACACCAGACACAGGTCCTCTTCCGTTGGTCCTGGAGTATCTTGTAGATCTAAAAGAAACAAATGTTTCGCTTAATACAGTTAGAGTACGCCTCGCCACCATCTCCGCATTTCACGAACCAATAGATAGCTACTCACTCTTTGCTCACCCTACTTTCAAACGCTTCATGCTTGGCCTACAGAACCTTTACCCACAAATTCGGCCACCTGCTATTCCATGGGACCTCACAAGGGTACTTAAAACGTTGATGAGGCCTCCCTTTGAGCCATTAGCCACAGCTACCTTGTTACATCTGTCCATGAAGGTGGCCTTCTTAGTGGCAATTACATCGGCCCGACGGGTGGGAGAGATGGCTACTCTTATGGCACACCCTCCATACACCATCTTTTACAAGGACAAGGTCTCATTGCGTCCCCATCTGAAATTCATCCCTAAGATCTCATCATCCTTCCATCTCAACCAAACCATCAACCTACCGGTTTTTTATCCTAAGCCGCATGCAACATCGCAGCAAAGAGCACTTCACACCCTTGACGTCAGAGGAGCACTCTCCTATTATCTCGAACGCACAAAATGTTTCAGAAAGACGCCTCGCTTATTCGTCTCCACTGCTGAACGCTCCCAGGGTCAACCCATCTCAAAGTGGAGGTTATCTACCTGGATCTCATCCACTATTAGGGCAGCCTATGACATCTCTCGATCAGCTCCACCAGTTTCGATCCGCTCACACTCGACCAGATTGATGGCATCCTCCATAGCCTTTCTGGTGAAGGTTCCAATCCATGTTATCTGCCAGGTGGCAACCTGGTCCTCCACTGACACATTCGCTAAACATTACACTTTAGAACAACTTTCCTCCATGGACACGGCACTCGGGCATGCAGTTCTAAACTCGGTCCAAGCACGGCAACCCGAAGTACCCACTTCCGGTCATGATAACTGCTAGCCAGTCACCCAGAGTGGAGCAGTCGGGAGCACTGCTCGTCGAAGAAATGGAGGTTACTCACCTTCGTGCAGTAGCCGAAGTTCTTTGAGATGCATGCTCCCGACATGCTCCACTACCCGCCCTCCTCCCCTCTACTTCGAAATACTCCTTTGTTCTGCAGGCAGTCTTCGTCGTAGAAAAGGAACTGAGGAGAGCACTGTGGAGAGAGCAGGCTGCTGACGTCACCAGCGGCGGGAAGGAGCGCTGGACGCCGTGATTGCCTCCTCTCTCCACTAGCCAAGCCACTGCTTAAAATCTCCGATCCAGAGTGCGGTGCAGCGCATGCACCCCAGAGTGGAGCATGTTGTTATACCAAAAAGGGCACCCAGGAGAGCACCCCCTAGTAAAAAGAAAAGACTAGCAGGATCTTATGCAGGGGGACAAGGCAATATGCCACATTTATTGTAAATAAGTAAGGATAGCAAAAAGCACACACACACACACACACACACAGTTCTGCAAGCTGGTGTGATGTAATTACCAGTCCTTTCATGTGTTGCTTGAGCCAGCCTAGTGGCCAACTAGGCTGGGCACAAGGAGGGAGCCAGGCCTCTGTCGGTCATGATCCGATGCTCCAAGATGTCAGTTGCAGAATGAGACCCCAAAGTTTTCATGCTCTCACCCATCTTTTATACTTGCAGGCCTTCATGTAAGTCTATGGGATTTGCTGTGTCATGTAGCCTCAGGGTTCCTGGGAGATCATTGGTCACCAGTCACTTGCAGACTTGATTGTATTTTATTCTTTTCTTTCTGGGGTGGCTCCTTCTGTTTGCTTTAATGAGATGTCTGCATTGTTCAGCTAGTTAGATGGTACTTATGGTTCATTAGGACAGGCTGGCAGTTGAGACTGGCCTTTTCACACACACGCCCTTCATTCACGCAGCTTGTTCACACATTTAAAAGAACATATACAGCATATACCTAAACCAGATTTCATCAAGTATCCAAAATGATGTACATTGTTTAAGCAGAAAGTCCAAACTGACAATATGGAGTCTTGATGGACATTGGTCACAATGTCCATTACACAGGGTTACAGTTATCTGTCTGTGCTCCACAATGTCGGGAGCACGCATCTCGAAGAACTTCGGCTACTGCACGAAGGTGAGTAACCTCCATTTCTTCTCCTTGAATCTAGCTGCTAAAATCACATTAAAAGAAGTCAAAATACTTTCTTGGTATTATTATTTTCAATGCGAGCTATTGTTTTAACTGTTGCAAGGATGTTGGTCTGGGATGGGAGGAAGTTTTCATGATTGTGAATGGGAAGGGGGTGATCTGTGAGACCATATCTTTATGAAAATATGGTCAGTGCTATGAAAAAAGTTTATACAAAGTTAGAGTCCTGAATGAAAAACAAGTGTCATTTAAGCAGTGTATGCATGTTTTAAGAGATGCAAGTTAGTGTATGATGATATGCACAGTGTGCTCATGGACAAAGAGGACCAATTAAAAGTAGGCTAGCTCCCCAGTGTGCTGTAATTTGTTATATTTCCACTTACTGACTTTTTTGCCTGTACAAATTATTGTTTGGCCCATGCAAAACTAAAATACTTTCTTCCAAAGCTTTAGCCTTAGCGAGTTCTGCTGTGATCTGTGTAAACTGATTGTGACACTTGGCCAGCAGTGGTGTTGATTGCTGTGTCTGCTGCACTCCCATTTATACTTCACTGACTATTGAAGAGCCATAAGATGCACATTACTAATGCCTCTTGACAGGAAGATCATCTTCTGCCACAGACAACTGCATCAATTTGCTCTAACAGTCTGTCCTAATCCTGAATTGCACTTCTCTGCATTTATTTTCCTTCCACTCATCTGTACTTCATCTTCAAGCATCTGATGAAATGGAATTTCTCCTATGAAAGGTCATGCAATAAATTTTTTAGTCTTTAAAAGTGCCACTAGTTCCTTGTTTGTTTTGCTGAACTAAACTAACACAGCTCTTTGGAACTCGACCCACTAATGTTGATGCTTGGCAGGAGGAGGGAGCCAAACTGCCGATGTTCTATATCCAAGTTTTGAGAGTAGTGAGAGTTGACACCATGCCATTCAAAAAACACTGGTACAAAGCAGTATGTCGAACAGTATCTTGAAAGGTGGGAAGAATATTCCTAGTAGGTAATGTGGAACTGCCAGGCTTCGGTTTTTGTCTTTCTTTAATCCAGACAAAGCTGTATTAACTTCAGAAATTAAAAGTTCTGTGACTTCTCTGGAAGATGTTTTTCTAGAAGATGTAGGAAGGACCGATTATGGAAGAAGAGAGACTGCTTCAGTTTGATTCTCTGTCTGTGCAGAACGGGAGGGAATAAGGTTCTATGTGGTAAGATTCACTCAGTTAGGTGTGAGAATCTGTCAGAATATGTTCCAGGAATAGACGCAGGTGAAAGTTATTTGTTAGGCCCTGATTCAACAGGATATGTAAATGCATGTTTTAGTATAAGCTCAAGTATCTGGCTGAATTGGGGCCTTAGAAACTTAATTTGTAATAGATGTTAGTGTATCTGTCCATGAAGTCCTATAAGCTTAACTGATTAATTAAATATTTGTGCTTTTTATTTGCTTGTTTTCCATCCTCCTCTTCTCTTATTCAAAAACTTTGTCATCAGTTTTACTCTGCTAATATAAGTTTATTTAATCACAGTTTAAAATTAGGCATTTTAGAGCATTCCCACATACCATCACGAATCGCTAATGTTTGTTTTATATTTTATTGCAGCGGAGAACACATGTGTTACTTCAAATGCGGTAACGTGTACAATGTGCCTTGCCCTGGGCCCAGAGTGTGGATGGTGTACTCAAGAGGTGAGCTAGTTCTTTGTTTTATTGGGTTCTATTTGTTTGTTTGTTTATTTTTAGTTGCCTCTAGTACACTTACGCAACTGAAAGAACTCCGAATTATGAAAAGGGCAGATATTGATAAATAACAGGGGAAGATCTGTTTAGACTTATTCTTGGCGACAACATCTGAGAAATTGTATAAAATATATTTGGTTTCCAAAAAAGAAAATGTTACCTTTTTATAATTACTTAAAATTACTGTAATTTTCCAAAAGTGTGAACCTTTTTATGTTTTCCATCTGCTTTTGTAGATCTGGTATTGGCAAACTAAAAGTAACT
>ML681964.1:19384128-19495302 GCA_007922195.1 Podocnemis expansa | reverse complement strand
AGTCAGTGTTTTGTCCAGCTGGGACTTGAACACCTCCAGAGATGGAGATTCCACCACCTCCCTAGGCAACTTATTCCAATGCTTCACCACTCGCCTAGTAAGGAAGTTTTTCCTAATATCCAGCCTGGACCGCCCCAGCTGTAACTTGAAGCCATTGCTTCTCGTTCTGCCCTCTGTTACTACCGAGAACAGTCGAGCTCCCTCCTCCTTGGAGCAACCCTTCAAGTAGTTGAAGGTTGCTATCAAATCCCCCCTCAGTCTTCTCTTCTGCAGGCTAAATAAGCCTAGTTCCTTCAGTCTTTCTTCATAGGGCTTGTGCTCCAGCCCTTTGATCATTTTGGTTGCCCTCCTCTGGACTCTCTCTAATTTGTCCATGTCCTTTTTGTAGTGGGGAGCCCAAAACTGGACACAGTATTCCAGATGTGGCCTCACTAGTGCAGAATAGAGGGGAATGATCACATCCCTCGATCTGCTGGTAACACTTCTTCTGATGCAGCCCAGTATGCCATTGGCCTTTTTGGCAGCAAGAGCACACTGCTGACTCATATCCAGCTTCCCATCCACCATGACTCCCAGGTCCTTTTCTCCAGTGCTGCTATTTAGCTGATCACTCCCCAGCCTGTAGCAGTACATGGGGTTTTTTCGTCCCAAGTGCAGGATTTTACACTTATCCTTGTTGAACCTCATGAGATTCCTCTTGGCCCACTGCTCCAGTTTGTCTAGGTCTCCCTGAATCCTGTCTCTGCCCTCTAGGGTGTCTACCGTTCCCCCCAGTTTGGTATCATCTGCAAACTTACTAAGTGTGCAATCTATCCCATCATCCAGATCATTAATGAAAACATTGAACAGAACTGGCCCCAGGACCGACCCCTGGGGCACACCACTTGTTACTGCCTGCCAACTTGACATGGAGCCATTGAATCCTACACGCTGAAACCGTTGTTCTAGCCAGTTTTCTATCCACCTTACAGTCCATGCATCTAACCCATACTTCCTTAATTTGCCAATGAGAATGCTGTGGGAAACCATATCAAAAGCCTTGCTAAAGTCAAGGTATATCACATCAACGGCTCTTCCCGCATCCACAAATCCAGTCATCTCATCATAGAAGGCGATGAGGTTGGTCAGGCATGATTTACCCTTGGTAAATCCATGCTGACTGTTCCTGATTACTCTACATTCCTCCAAGTGTTTCAGGATGGATTCTTTGAGAAGCTGCTCCATGATTTTTCCAGGGATTGAGGTGAGGCTGACAGGTCTGTAATTCCCTGGATCCTCCTTTTTGCCTTTCTTGAAGATAGGTACTATATTTGCTTTCAACAAGTTACGTTACCAGTAATGTTCAGGTTTTGAAAATTTTGGAGTCAGTTTGATTTCTTTCTGCATCATTTCTTTTGTCACATATGGAAAATTGATGCTTGGCTATTTTTTATGCAAGAAGCCTTTAGTCTTGTGACCTACCAGATGTTGATCATCATAAGTTGAATTATTTTGAAACCACTGCTGTTTTGAAAACAGTGAGGATTCTATTTTTGATGAAAGACCAATTTATTACAATTCATATATACCCAATTATGTCTTCTCATGTCTCCAAAGAGTATTAAGGTTTGTTTACTTGAAGATAGTTTACTGGCCCTTAGAAGGTCACAAGAACTTTTAAGGGCAGCTTTAGGTAATGACTGGTAGCTTAAGATTCCATCTGCTGACTTCACAAGTGATTATTTATTTTGATGCTCTCATTGCAGCCAAAGGGTTTCTCTCTCTCAACTTCATGCCAGTAATTTTAGAGGTTGAATGGTGGGTTAGTTAAAATATTATATTATTGCATTTAATCTTATTTTGTTTTTCCATAGTTTGTTATAAACATAATTTTTAAAGTTTCTAAGTGTGTATTTTTATATTTCATTTATATCCTACAAAAACTGTCAATTTGATTTTGTGTGTTAATTAGAGGTGGTAGTACTGTTCATGTACTAATTCCAGCTTCTGCAAGCATATTTATTACTTCTGTGTGTTCATCAAATTGTTTGTAACCAGATGTCACCCTTTCTCTTTCACTGTGAGTATGCTTCCACTCTAGGGACTATACTTGCATAGATACTGTGCTGTAACTTTGCCAACATAACACACCATTGTATGAACACCACCTCCCGAAATGATGGTAGCTAGGTTGATGGGAGTGTTTTTCTGTTAACCTAACTGTGTGTGGCTGGAGGCGGGGATTCGGTCAGTATAGCTGTTGCTCTCAAGAGTGGATTTTTGGCACTCTTGACCAACATAGCTGCATCAACCTAAATTTTAAATGTGGAACAAACTTATGTGTTTGACCTTTGTGCTGTTTCTCATTGCTGTATGTGATCATCTGAGTTGGATGTTATTGCTTCTACCCTCTGGTAGAATTATTCTCTTCTTTTATTCTTCTGCTGAAGAGATTTCATATAGTGACTAGTAAATAATGAATAACATACTTTCTGTATAAATATTTTAGGTGAATCATCATTCCTGTTTAAAATTCATTAAACTTTCTGGTTTTGCCAATACCTTTCATAAATAACTGATGGCATCCATATGCACAACTAACAGTAACATATCCCAAAAATGATAATTTGCTACATTATTTGCATGTACACATGGAAATATGTGAATCTATTAAACTAGCTCTCACATTACTAAATGAGAGACTCTCTGGCATCAAAACTGATTATTAAATTTTGTCTGTGCCTGCTTATGGCCATCTTTCAAAACTCCCTGAGGAAGAGTAATTTTTTGCAACCACACCCTTTTCAGTTTTCTTGCGCATTTTATGCATTCTACATGCCTTTACTTAACTGTGTATGCTAGCATGGGAGTGTTATGAATTTCAACAAACAAAACCTGAATAACTTAGCACTAAAAGGAAAACTGGTTAATCCACTTTTGTTTGATATTTAAAAAAAATTCTCATGTTCAATTTATTCTTCAAAACCATTTGTTCTGTGAAAGTAAGCCATTAAAAAACCCCTCTGGTCCCAAAAATTAGCATGGCTCCATAGAAGATCATATCATTCTGTAGTCTGCTTAGTCCGACATACAAGCTTTCCTCAAGGTTGAGGGATGGGAGGGAGCAAACCTAAATGCCCATTTGTCTAAAAGTTTTGGTGCTATATACAACAGAGAGCTCCTTTGCAGAGGCTGCGTTTTTATTGTCATCTGTACTCCCAGTGTCTGACTCTTCCCATTCAATGTAGAGGCAACCCCAAAGCAAGCAGTGCATTGGTCTAATGGTCTCATAGCTTATGTAGGGGAACAGATAGGCTCAGTGGTTTGTAGATTTTAAGACCAGAAGGGACCATAATATCATGTAGTCTGACATCCTGTGTCACCTGTGTTATAGAACTTCATCCAGTTACCCCAATTCCAGTACAGCCCATCTGTAGTTGTCCAGCTGCCCAAGATGTAGTAGGCTTCCTCCTCACCAAACACTCCGATAACCCTTTATACCACCTCCAGAACGCTTCCAAAAATCTAGCTGCTGCCATTGGTTTCAGTGGGAGCTGCTGGGTTTCCAGTGCACTTGAAAATCTGGCCACTCATTTAGCCACTTAACTACAGATATAGTTCCTAGTTTTGAAAATATTGTTTTTAACAACTTACTGGTGGATGCTTCAGAGAAATGAGCTGTGCATTTTAGAGTAAAGTAATATGTTTGAATCTCACAACTTTGGAAAATGGATAGTACCTGCTGTCATTATGTCACTGTAAAATTTTGTTCTGTGTTCACGAAATCAGTTCCACCAAAAGCTGCTAGATCTAATTGTGCAAAATCCTCTCTGTTCCAAAAGTCTTGTCCTTTTAAAGAAAATCTAATTAACAATTAGATTTAACTTCTATTTTAAATATTTTCTTGTCATTGTCCTTATTAAAAACATGTGGCTGTCATGGCCTTGCACAACAGTCTATGCAATTATAGTCACATGGTCTTTTGTTTGACACACTTTTTGTTTCCTTTGAAGAGTACAAGATTCTTTTAAACTCAAAATCATTTGTACTTTTTGTCTCTTTTCAAACAGGAGTTTATGTCAGGAGCAACACAGAAGGGACGGTGTGACATTGTTTTTAATTTAATTAAAAAAGGATGCCAGTCAGAATTTATTGAAAATTCCACCATTCGTGTAACAGTACCCAGTGGCCATACGGCAAATACACAAGTAACACCAGGAGAGGTTTCAATCCAACTGCATCCAGGTTTGATTACCTAAAACATGCTATGGTATTAAATCTAAACTAATACAGGGACACTTCAATCCAGTTTGTGAGGCAATGGTCAGAATTACTATTTGGAAGAATAAAACTAGCTATTTTTAACCTGTAAAACTAGTTGTGGAAGGATAACTACAATGTTCCTGTGTGCATAGCTAAGAATTATATTTCTTGGTAGCTGAGCTTGGGAACTCGGCATCAAGGCTGCCACTGAGTTTCACAAACAAGGACATGGAGGTGAAGGTGGAAACTTTGAGTATTTTATCTGATTTCTGTTTATTAGTTGTTTCCATCCTGATCCACAAAGGTGATGTCAAGAATGGAGTTTTGCTTTTGGAAATATGCAGGTTAAGTTCCAGTGACTCATGAACAACAGATTAAAATTCTATTGCTGCAGTTATCCCAAAACAGGAAGAATGATATCCACCTCATTAAACTAAATACTAAAACATATTGTTTGGTCCATACACTTGCATTGAAATCAGATGTGTTTGCTTTTTTCTTTACTATGAATTTAATGCATGTAAGTGCTAGTGAGCATCGGAATGTTTAGTGCTATAACAAAACAGAAGACTGTGGTAATAGGATTGTTGCAAAAACCCTCACTAAATTTCCTGACTCTCATGCAATTTAAAATTTCACTATTATTGTTGTAATATATTTTCCTACATACTTGCTAAGCTGTGTCATATTCTATGACCATATCATCTCATTTGATGAAAACTACCCAGAAAGGGAAGAGAGAACACAAAATGTACATGTTTTTTGAAGCTATAAGAAACCACAGAAATTGTCTCATCTGGGGAGAGAGGGGGAATCTAGTGGTTTCATGGATGGAAGCAGCATTACTAAGTCTTTTAATCATTAATACTCAAGAAGGTAATGCACGGATGGCCCCCATTTTCTTGATCCTGAAGCATTTGATTGGAATGCCTGCTACTCTAGACTGCTCCCCAACCCTTTTTCTATTCCTTCAGCCCCAAGCTCCTGGCTAACTCAGTGGCTGTGTTACAGTTCATTCTTGGCCCACAGCTATACACTCCACTCCTGTTCCCATAAGCTAATAGATATCATGTATTAGAAGTTAATGCTCATCTCAGTAGCATCAGTGTCCAGTGAAGTTCTCAGTGGGAATGTCCATGTATTTCTCCAGGTGCTGCATGCTCTTTGGAGCAAGACCCATAACTCCTGCTAATTCTTTCCTGATGGCAGGGCCTTAACTGCCCCCTAAAACAATAGTACCAAAGGGATGCTGGTATCTTAAAGGAAAGGGAGCTGCTCCTTCTCCTACACAACTTAGATATGCAGCTGATGCAAGTGTCGTGTTTCCTCCCCTTGCTGGCATATATGCATGATCAGCATTAGCACTTTGCTGAAATATATTTGTTTTTGTGAAGTTTAGGACATCACCTTAGATTTTTCAGAGGGATTTAGGTCCCTAGTTACCATTGACTTTCAGTGGGAATAAGTACCTCTTTCGCTTTGATCCCTTTGAAATATCCTTGTCATTATATACACTTCAAATTTATTATACACTTTGGGTTCATAAATCATTAAATGAATTATGTGCATTAACATAGGTAGACTTTTTCATATTTATTATATTTAATAAGTAATCTGTCACTGTAAAAAAAATATAGTAATTTGCACTTTACTTAACTGTTTCAGACCATGTCTGAGAGAATACAATTGAATGAAATTTGCTACTACATACCCCTGCTGTTCATCCAAATGAAGTGGTATGCCACTCTCTTACTAAGCTCACTGCTCAGTTTATGGTTTGTCAGAATTATAAAATATTCTTTCTTTCTGTCAGAAATCCCCATGTATTTCCAAATTAACACTATTTCAATGGCAAATTCTTGCAATTCATACTGCTCAAATAAATGGAATTGTGGATTGCGTTGGTTGTCAATGCAAGGATCATGGGGCAGATATGAGAAATATAGAATACATGTTATAAACTGTGAAATGATGTTCCTTATAAATGTATTGGATAAGCTGTGCAACATCAGATTTTCATTTTAAATATAATGATTATAACACTTCAGTCACTTGTATCTGGTGAAGGAATGGTAGGAAGTCTTTACTGCAAGGGACAACTAGAATGAAACCCACCATTAACGGTAGATTTTTAAAAGTGCATAGTACAAACTCGTTGTCCTAGATCTAAGTGGAACACTGACCATATCTGGGAGAAGCACTGATATGAAATCATCTCCCACAGCTATGTTCTCATACATGGACCTGCCAGAACAAAGAGAAGAGTGTACAATGTAAGTTCTGCTGCCTTAGAGGCTGTATCAATAAGCCTGTTTTATTTTTCCACTGTCAGACAGGCATCATAATTACATGTCGCATGCATGTTAATCTTGCAGAACTCATAATTTCTGCTACTGTAACAAGAAATTATAACTTGGAATAGTGAAATGAAGAAAAGGAAGATTTAGGCTGAATATGTAGAAGAGACTTTTATAGTGATGATATTTGTTAGATCCTATTTATGCTACTAAATCAAACTTGTTTAAGCACAGCTGTGAAATATGGCTATAGTTCAACTTTGGTATAACAATGTTTCTTCTTTGCTGACTAGTCCGAATCATCTTTCTTGTATCTGTACTGAGGAATTTTAACCTAGGATGTTACCTGAGTTTAAACACTGTTACTTAAGAGGTTTGTAATCTAATTGGGTAGGGAGTCATAATTCACAGAGGCAAGAAGAAACTTTTCTGTAATACATTTGGGCCACAGCCATGTTCCACAGTCATGTTAAAACAAGATTATTTTTGCAAGGTAAATCAGAGCATGAGGCAGTAAACAGACTTTTGAAAGAAATGCTGGAATGAGACATTAGAGTAGACAAAGGCAGTTGATAGTGCACCATAGGGAACAGTCCTACCTTGAAGGAGATAAGCTAGATGTTCTAGTATGTCTCTTCCTTTACTAGTTCCTGTTGGCCAGATTCTTTGATCCCAGCCCATGTGAATTCACAACAGGGATTGCAGCATTAGGCACTCTAACCTTAAAATTGCTGCTACTTTGGTTTTTTTCTTCTTTTTCGTGTTGTTCCTTTATTCTGTGTTTGTTTAGCTTCTTCTGTAATAATTATACATAATTGGTATTACTTATAAACCTATACAATAAATTTGTGGGCTAAAATTGCTAGATTGTGGATTTGTTGATTTTTGGTTGTTTGTTTTTTTGTTCTCGTTAACTATCTGAAAGGCACCTGAAGTTGACATAGCAAATAACTTCCCAGCTTCCTTTGTACATCTGAACTGGCCCTAGAATGAATGGAAGGTCATTGTCTGACCAACTCAATTATGTATAGCCTACAACAGAAGGAGATATGATGGGAAAAATGCCTACAGTGTACTATTGCAAACTTTCTATACAAATTACAGCCAGAGACACACAAATAATACAGCATTTAACAAGGAATCTGGATTATATCTGAATGATCTTTGGCTATGTCTACACTTAGAAGGTTAATTAAAATTAACTTAATTGGAACTAAATTAATTCAAACTAATAATGATTAGTTTGAATTAAGTTAATTCAAACTAACATGACTATACTAAAAACCTAATTCGAACTAGCATGTCCATGTAAAGATCTAAAGGAGTTGCTAGTTCGAATCAGTTAGGGGGCACTATTGCATGTGGAAAAATCAAGCTGTGGCTAAGTCGAACTAACAGTTCATCAATTAGCTTTCATCAATTCGAACTAAAGCATTCCTTAGTTTGAATTAATGAAAGCCAGTATGGCCATGCATTTATTTAATTTGAATTGGTACAATTTAATCCGAATTAATGAGGAGGTGTAGATTTATTCTTCTAGTCTTACTGTGAGAGTGAAGCACCTTTTCCATCTCTCAGATTAAAAAAAAACTAAAGTCACGTTCTGATATCCTTACTAACGACATGTCTACACTATAAAATTGTTCTGCGGTAAGTCTTTGCACTATAATAAATGAGTTATATCAAACCTCCTAATTTGGAATGTACATTCATGATGTGAAATGTAAAATGTCACAATTTGCAGTGTGCGTTCGTGATGTGAAATGTCACAATGTTACGTATGCTGCCATGGTGACAAAGAAACAAACATTTATTGTCCTGAGCCTGTTTTTGCAGACGATCAAGTGTATGTGGCACTCACTTGGGGAAGAAACCATGAACATCTGAAAGTTACATGAAGGATATGAACTACCAAGGAAAAGTTTTAGCTGACCATAGATCTTTTGCAAAAAATGATGTAATTAAAGAGCTATTAATCGATTAAAATAAATATTCAATTTTCCCCTGTCATTTTCGATGGGTTACAGCTAATTTCAAACGAAATTGTGTGTTCACATTGCGCTTCTTATAACACAAAGGCGTGTCCAAACTGTTCTTTGCATTTCTGCAGGAAAGAGCATCAAACTGTGGACACCTATACCCCTGTGTCACTCTTCATCTTCCAGCATTAGGAACTCTGGGTAGAAGGAGAGGAGAGCTGAGCACTGTGGGTCAATTTACAAGTTCCCTTGGGGGAAGCTGTGTTTCCTTGCCATCATAAGTTCCTGGGACTCATGGGAGGGAGTGGCTAGTCACATCAGAGTAGCAGAGTCCAAGCAGAAGACCAGAGTGGTCAGGCGTGGAACTCTGGGACACTTCTGGAGGCCACTTATTGTGGAAGAAAATTCCATACACTTTATAGCGCAAGAGCTGTTCCGCAATAGGCGTTATAACTCTTACACAGGTGGTATTATTGTTCTGGTATAACAGGGCACTTGTAATGCAATAAGGAGCATTCAGGTGTGTACGCTGGCCTTGTTTTTCTGCAATAAGATGGCTTATTCCTCAATAACTCTCTAATATGTAGAAGGCCTAAGGCTGAACCATACTTTATTTCTCTAAAAATCCCATTGACTTCAGCAAATCTACTTGTAGAATAAGGTGCAACTCAGACTTAAGAAGGGTGTCAGTGGGCCTTCATTTAGTAGAGCTCTGAAAGGTTTTGAGTTAACATGCAACACAGCCTTCTGAAAAGCTGGTTTAAGTAATCCATTTTCTGTAAGTTAAAATCAATTTAGAGATCTCTTAATCCAGAATAAATATAAATCCATGTCACAAAGGTTCACAGAGTAATATGCAGGTGCTAGTTCCTGCTCAAAAGAAGCATATGACTGAATTTAGCAAGGGTACTGAGACCCAGAATTGAATTGACTGGGCATATTCTTCCCCTAGTTATACCCAGTGGAGTTATGCTCATATAGCTCAGGAAGAAAAACTGGTTTGCTCTGTGGAGGTCATATGATATACTAACTAGCATGAAAGTGTGCCCATGGGAGGGGATTTTTGTTGTTTTCAATTCTGGCTTTTAGGATTCACGGACATAATCAGAAAAGTAAGGAGTGTGTGGAAGAAAATAAAAGCTCTATTTATGAATAAATGTATTACATTGCAGGAGTTGCTTTGCAAATTAAAGACTGTGAAGTTCATTTACAGAAAGGTATGATTTTATTTGACAAGTAGAAGCATATAGATGGATTTCAACACATTGAAATTTTGTTTTGTTCATATAAGAGCTGGTCATGGCTCAAAACTGATGTTTTCAAATGGGAAATGTTCATAGATACCCCTCCTCGTCCTCCTTGTTTCTCTCACCAGAAATCTTCAGATAAACCATCTTTAAAATATATATGCATTTTTCATTTTAATTCAGTGGAGTGGATTCTGAATTGATCTAAATTGCAAGAGCTCTGTTAAAGGGAATGGAAATGCACCAATTCACACAGTTGAAGATCTGACCTAGTAGCATCATTGTAAACTAACATCTGACATAAATTCTGCTCCAGCCTGTTTCACGCTAGCCTTTGTTGAACAGCTATAATAATTTCTCCTGTAAACTTTATCCTGCACGTCACCCTTCCTATTGGTTTGCTACACCATCATTGTGTCAGGTAATGTGAGATTGTAAGATCCTTATGCAGGAGTTGTGCCATCTTATTTGTTCTGTGAGGTGCTAGCACATTTTTGGAAACTGCAAAATAGGAAAATATTCGAACACTCACAATGCTGAAATTGAAATGCTACCCAGTTAAGTATTCATGTTGCTGTGGTTTTTTGTTGCTATTGTAAAAACAACAAATAATAATAATGTGATCTCTTTAAAGATTAGTGCTTTTAGTTACATAAGATTGTAATATGCCTGCAACATTAAAGATAAATTTGAAGTGTTTTTAAAAGAAAAGGTTCATTTTAGAATCTGTAATACATGTGTGTGTTTTCTTTCCACTAGGAGGTGAAGCAAGCTTTGTGTTAAAAGTCCATCCTCTAGAGAAATATCCTGTGGACCTTTATTATTTAGTTGATGTTTCAGCATCTATGCGTAACAACATAGAAAAATTAAATTCTGTTGGCTATGATTTATCTAAAAAGATGGCAAATATTTCCCTTGATTTTCGACTTGGCTTTGGATCCTATGTGGATAAAACTGTGTCTCCTTATATTAGCATTCACCCAAGTAGAATCCATAACCAGTGCAGGTATGTACTTCTGTGTGTTTGTGCGGGTCATGCCAGGTGACACAAACGGTATAAAATACATAATAATGTAATTAAACATCTTATGCTCCATTTTGTATGTGTCTGTGTATATAAAATGTATTTATATTATAAATAATACAAACTTCACAATGAATATTTCTCTCTGATTTCTGCTTTGTTTTCCAGCAAAATTCTGTTTAAGAAAACATGCTTTTCATGCAGTATTTGGCGATTATTTTTAAAATTTCAAAAATGTTTGACATCTGTTTTTACCTAATGAATAAGCTTTCCAGTGTAGAACAGCCAAATATTGATCAATTACTCTGCCTATATATTTTCTTGTTCCTTTCAAAACTTGCATATTAAAATGCTTTCTATGAAATTTTCCCTTTCATCCCTGTGATATATATTATTTTCCCCAGTTTATTTAACAAACAGAAAAGAACCTCTTGTATTTGACTCTATTATTTTTACTTGCCCTAACCCCCATTTTCCCAAAGAAGTGCATTGTTGGACCAATTATTTTTGCATGTGACATAATATATTCTTTGCATTGAACATCCATATAAGGTGACACAGTCCAATGTCTTTACAGAACAAGACTCTACACAAGAAATCTAAATATCTTCATACGTAAATAATCTCATTTATGAAGAATTAACATTAATACCATAACACCTTTAAGAATTAAAACCTTTTTATATATAATATATACTTTGGTGATACATATGAGCTCTTCTGTAAGGGAAGATCCCTCATCCATTTAAATTAATGGACATATTTTCAAAATTTCAGTGGACGTTGAATCAGGAGTTAGTTCTTTGAATCATTTTAAGCATTTATATATGTTTCTCAGTCCCACTGAAGTCAGTGCTTAACTGTGTTGCAGAAAAACAGTTCTGGACTTAGTTAAGCTACCTCTTACTCGAAGCTTCCTTTACATAGAGGTTAAAAAATAATTTTATAACTTTAAGAATGTGAGAACTTAGTCTCCCATCCACATGGCTATGTAACTATTATTAATTTCAATGTGAGCTATATGCATGTGTTTATGCCATTTAGAGTTGATAGTTTTTAGATTTTGATCTTGTAGCTCATGTTTGTATGAAATTGTTACAGGATCTAATTTTTAGTATGTATCGTAATAGTCTCTTATCAGGACAAAAGTAGTACGAATATGACATCTGTTTCATTTCTTAGGGACTCTAAAGGGATAATGAGGTTATAGAGTCTCTTAATGTACAGCAAAATATGGCAAATTCTGTACAGCAGCATTGCTTATTTTTTGTTATGATTTCATGAATGCAATTAGGATTGAATAAACTTTTCATGTAACTAGAAGAAAAAAGAACAGGCACTAATTTTTGTTGAACATAAACTAGAAATATTTCTAGGTCCAATGAGTCTGGTAATGATTCTTTTATAAAAACACAATATATATTTTTCAAAATGTATATATTCATGTGTTCCATAAAATTCACTTGCTACTGGACTTAGTAAATTTACTTTCAAATAAGAACATAATATGATTGGCTTGCTTTTCTTTTCTCCTATAGTGATTATAATTTAGATTGTATGCCACCTCATGGTTACATTCATGTGCTGTCCCTGACTGACAACATAGCAGAGTTTAAAAATGCAGTGAATAAGCAAAAGATGTCGGGAAATATTGATACACCTGAAGGGGGTTTTGATGCTATGCTTCAGGCAGCTGTGTGCCAGGTAAGGAGCTTTCTGAACAAACTGAAGTTCAGCAAAGATCTGTGTTTATTATTGTTTCTATTCTCAGTTATATTGAGCCCTTTCTAATTAGTAATCATGCTATTGTCAGCTGTGTGCCTAGGCATAACATTTTCTAATTCTCTCTTCCGCCTCTCCCCCCTGCATTACAAGTTCCAAGCCATCAAGGCTCCTCTGTTTGAAGATCACTGCCTTTTTACTGGATGAGGATTGAATAGGGAATCCCTCTCAGTGCTAGTTATTGATGTAGCTCTTCTATGACAAAAATTATGAAAAAATGGCACTTTCCTACAAAACGGATTGGGTCCTTATGTTCAGAATCAGATGCAATATTGCTGATTTTGGTGACAAAAATAAATTTTACTGTATCTTATTCTTGTCAGTCCTAGAGAGTCAACATAGCGCTATGAGACTGAGCTGGGAGTAAGCTCTCCTGTGTCAGCAAAATTGTTTACTAAGCTCCAGTCAGTTGCACTTAGACAAGTAATTGAAGGTATAATTTAAAGTTGGGAGTGGAATGACTGAAACTGAAGGTCAAATTTGGTCTTAAATTTTTTATTCTTGGTGGTGGACAATACGTATCTTGACACTCCAATCATGGGTTGGATTTTCAGGGTTGGCAGTTAGAAAAAATTAACTGGAAACTTGTAAACTGAACATGTTTGAGATTGGTCCATCATTGTGACACAGCCATGATAAAATGCAACATAACAGTTTTAAGCTTTTTGAGGAAGAGACCTGATCGTAAGCCAAACAAAAAAGTTTCTACTGAACAGTAGAAAGTCCTCCATTTGCCTTTCTTCTAAGGTCTGGATGTGTAGTTTGAACTTTCTAATCTCCTCCATTTTAGAAAATATTGTCATCACCTTATATGGCTATAGCATACAGATACAGTTCAATTTTTCAGAGAATTTGTATTAAAAAAAATAAATAAAACCCCACCTACTAAATGGCTAGAAAGCATCTCCATGTTCCTCAAAGTAGCAAAGAACAAGGAAAGATCTTTGTGATATGTGTTGTCAATCCAATCCTCATGCTTTCTGCTATGTAAAGCAATGTAGCGTGAGCTTGGCAGACAAATATTCTGGACGCTAGTACTGTTCACGTCAAGACGATCAGGTTGGGTTCCTTTATCATGTTTGTTCGTTCTGATCCATTTACATGCTACTTTTAGGGCAGGGGAATGAGTTGAGAAAATAAACATACCAGTCTACCTACCCTCACTCAAAGGGGGGGGCAACATAAACAAACCTCAGTTAGCTTTGAGCCTCTATTTGTAGAAGGGGAAAAGTTGAGAAGATAAATAAATAAATATAAAACTCAATATCCTGATCATAGCTGCTACAAATCTTACTCTGAAGAACTGAAAAGATTTCTTGCATTTAAATGTTGATCGTTGGATACATTCCATACTTACGACATTCAAGTTTGAAAGAGATTATGTCCTTCCAAAAATAATAGAATGAGAACATTCATGTGTATAGGCAGTCCTTCCCTTTAATTGAATTGTGCACTAAAATGGATGAGAACAATGCACATTTCATAACGACATGCGTATGCTGTAAGTTAATTAATTTTTCATAGAGTAGAACTTTTGAACTTACGCTGACTAGGAGACTTATTGCCAATTATCATTGTTACAAATCAGAAAATAAATGAAAAATGCTGAAAGGAAAAATAAAATATACCATATCATAAAATGTTCTCTGGTCGCTAATTTTAACAAATATAGTTTAGCGTTAAGTATTCAGGATAATGCTTCACAGCTCTCTCTTCTCCCATCCAACAACCCACCATCCTCTGGGTTGTGTTTCTCAGAATCACAGCCGACAAGTTTTTGCAATTATTTGATGGACTAATTTTCATATGCCCAGAAACAGTCAACATACCTGATCCCAAGCAGTGTCAGGTTAGGAGATAGCACACATTTTGGCAGCTGTAACTAGAGGGAGTTGCTGGGGTCACTGAGGTAGGTAAGTGTATGAGTGAGTGCCTGGGAGTATGTGTCACAGAATTTCAAAGAAAATCAAAGAATTTTACAAACACTGTGCAGTTGAGTTAGTAGGTACTAACATCACAAACAGAATTTGGCAGTTGTGTTATGCCAGCACATTTTATTTATATAACAAATATTTGTGACTCAGTTTTTATGGGTGGTGTCTCTCTTAGAAAAAATGGGGGAGGGGAGATGAGGGGGAAAGGAGAAGTCAATGGAAAATAAATCTATCTGCTCCAAGGTGGATTGAAACTCATTTCTTCCAGACTTACTAACTGTAGCAAAGCATTTAAACACATGCAGAACTTTGCTCACATAAGTACTTTGCAGGATCAGAACTAATATTCAACCTCATATGTAAAGAATTTAGTGCTTTAAATACTTTGTCTGCCTCAGTGCTTATGTTTTGTTTCTAAGCAGTGTGGTATCTGAAAGTAGTCTTACATTGAACTTCCGTAATCATATTTGCCACTGTAGGTTTAAAGGAGTTCAGTTTCATTCTCATGCATACCTCTTTCTTTTAGAGTCATATTGGCTGGCGCAAAGAAGCAAAGCGACTACTTCTTGTGATGACAGATCAGACCTCGCATCTGGCCCTTGATAGTAAATTGGCTGGAATAGTGATTCCCAATGATGGAAATTGCCATTTGAAAGATAATGTGTACATCAAAGCTACAAGTATGGTAAGGTATATGTCTTAAGTTCTTACCTTTTGAGAATCATAGGGTTGGAAGGGACCTCATGAGGTCATCTAGTCCAACCCTCTGCTAAAATGCCTTGTAAAATTTGAAAATTAAGATTTTTAAATTGGTGTTAAACTGATACTTAAATTAGTAAAATATTAATATTTTCCCTAGTAAGTAGGACTTAGGGCCAAGAATAAGTGTGATGGAAGTAAAATTATTGACATCCTTTCTATCTGAGGTAAAATATTTGAGGAATCTATTTTGGCAGGGTTAGCAATGTTCTGCAAAGTACAGCATAGTAGGGTATTTTTTGGAGGTAGGTTACCATCTGATAGATCAGCAGTTTTCAACTGGGGGCCTGCAAGGCAGTTTCAGTGGGTCTTCAAAGGAGGTCTGGTATTATACTGGCTGGAGTCCAGGGCAGAAAGTTCAAAGCCATGAGCCCTGGAACTCCATGACTGATGTTTGGAGCCCTGAGATATGATATTCCTTTGGGTGGAAGCCCTGAACCCCACCACCCTATGACTACACCCTGAGCCCAGTCACCCAGGGGGCAGAAGGCCAGAGCCTTTCTGTCCTGCAGCTGAAGCCTGAGGCCCCCAGCTCTGCAGAGCTAATGCCCCGCCCCACCAACCCACCACCTAGTGCTGGATTTAGGCACCAGTCAAGCAAGGCACAGCTTAGGGCCTCGTGTTGTGAGGGTCCTCTAAATACGTTGGAGATAACTAAGAAGATTTATAATAATGGAAACTGATAACGCAGATAAGGCTTTTTGCAAGATGTATGCTTTATTTAGCTTTTTGTTGCATCTTTGCCTGTGCATATATGCAGATATAACTATTTATTATGTATTTTTCATTACACTTTGTTATAATGTAATACACTTTTTTCTCTTTATTTTTACGTTATGGGGGCTCTGAATCTTAGCATAGCTTAGAGCCTCAGTGTGTTAATCCAGCCCTGCCATCACTCCACAGGACAGAAGCTCCTAACCTCACTGTTCTTGGGGCAAAAGCCCTAAGCATCTGCCCAATCCCCTTCCCCTCCCCCATTGGCAGATGAAGCCCACTGCCCCCCCGACTGGGCCCTGAAGGTTTTATAGCATCTTGGGCAGAGCCTCAGAAAGAAAAAGTTTGAGAACCTGTGTGATAGATCACCTGTATCAGTTATATAGAATATAAAAGACAAGAAGGGAAATCCTCTTATTATTGCATTACTTCTTAAGAAGAACATGCTAGCAATTTGCAGAATTTTACATTATTTTTTTAAGGAGTCTTTCTAATAAACCAAAGAGTGATGATAGTGCTTTAGTTAGGGGATGCTTGGTGTCACTGAAGGTCATAGAGAATAGGGTCTTACAGAAATCAGGCAGAAAGAACAATGTATAATATGTAGAAACTAATTCAGTCTTGGCGCACTCTAAGGAGTGTTGTGCCAGGGGATTTAAAGTGTTAGCACAGATTTAGATGCCTCTAAATTCCACAGAGCATGACTTACTGTTTTACATATTCATATAAAAAGAAAATGCTTCAAATATACTGGTATGCAGTGATGACCTGTTTATATTTAGCAGGTTTGTTTTAGCTTCAATAATGGATGAAAAATTCTATAGTTTTTGGGAGCAATTTTTCTCAGGTTTGTAGGGTTTAGTGAAATTGTTATTAACTAATTTAGTTCAATCAGGGAAATAGGAATCACTGTCCTACCCATGTATTACCATGAAATAAGCAGATTCTGGCAATATGAAATGACAGTTGGGTCTGTAGTTTGAGAAGCAGTTGAAAGACAGCAGTGCTTGAGATAAATATTGCCAGCAGGTAACATTGCTATTCCAGGAACTCGCATCATAAGACACATGTTTAGCTATAGTATAAGATGGCAGCAGTCCCAGCAGGCATTCAATCTACATATGCTGAAGCTGATAGAGATCCAAAAAGCCCAATGTATACAAGAAAGGCGCAATAGAGCAAGCAGTGTACAAAAGCAGAATACTTTCCAGAACAGTGACTGGGTGTTGTGTGACCATTGAAGCTGACATGCTTCTTGGAATAAGTGGGTGGTTAGAAGCTGGGCAGACTCTTACTGGAAGGCTGTTTGGATTTCAGATTATCTGATGTTCTTCCATTAATGTACTACCTCTGTCACCTTTTGTGTATTTCCCCTTGCTTATCAGCTTTTTTATTTCCATATGTCTGGTGTGTTTGGTTTCAGTATTGTTATACTGTTCCACTTGTGTAAAAGACCATTCCATTTAATCTGTTCCATACAAGTAATCCATAGGCTTTCCTTCAGAAGAACAAAAAAACTATGTACTTGAGAGGTTTTTCTCTTCCTGTAGTATGAAACTCCTTTTACTTAAAAGATTGCACTACCATAAGAGGAGAATTTGACTCCGTATCTTAAACAGTCGCTTTAGATAACTGTTTTTTCTCTGATGTTCAAGAGATTAGAGATTCAGTCTTACAAAGAAACATCATTGTTTTCTATGATTGTTGGAAAATTAACTGATACTTCAGTTTTCAAGTGAAAAATGTGATCAGTACAAAACAAAACCAAAAATAAGCTCCTGTATTAAGTCAAGATGGCTGCTAATTGCAGAAAGAGCATAAACTTATCCTTCTACATTACAGTATTTTGGGGTCCTACTATTCTGTGCATGGATTCTTTCCAATGTGGTCACACCTCACCCTGTGTTTTGGTGTGTGTGTGTGCGTGCATTCACGTGCAAGAGGGCAGTGGGCTCATCCTCCCAAGTTAAGTCACCCATGGTGTTGCACCAGGGCATGTTCGGTTACAATGGCACTGCAGACCCTCGTTCCAGCTCTGCCACTGGCTGATGCATGCAGACATGGGAAGTTGTATAACAGTAGACATGGGGAAGAGTTTGCCCACTCTGTAGATCTTCCACAGTATCAAACTTCCTGAAATAGGTTTGATACAGCAGGATAATTTTTATGCTTCTTACCTCATGCAGGGCTGTTGTGCAGTTTCCTACACAAATTGCTGCATTGTTTTATCTCTGTAGCTTTTATCCATATAGAGGGTGTGATATGTCTAGTGGTCTCTGCAAACCTGATCTAAAAGATCTAGTAAATCATTAGGTCCTCATTTGTGCAGTGCAGGCCACTTTCCCGTCCCTTTAATAAATCAGGTTTGTTGTGATTTCTTCTTAAGTGTGACCAGCAAGGTATTAGGAGACAGAGAGGGTTTGATAATGTTCACTGTTTAGAACTGTTGCAGTGGTGATTCTGGTTTTCCAATTACAGTAGCAATATCAGGGAAGTCAAATTTGTCTATCCTGTTTTTGACAGCGGTTTTCCTTTTTTCTGCCTTTCATTATGGAACTGGAAGGAGTGACATTTTACTAAGACATTTTCAGATCTGGAGAGAAGTCCTCCTCCTCCTTTTCACCATTGATTTTAAATTTTTGCTTTCTTGCAGCACTGGAACTAGGTATTTTGATGTGCGAGGCAAGCAGCACAAAACACGTCCTCCCTTGACCCAAGAGCATTGCTGCCCTCTGCCACACCCCAGGGCCCGTTCCAGCCCCAGCCACCAGCAGCAAGCATCCTGGAGCCAGAGCCAGCTCCAGCCACTGCTGGCAAGTAGCTCAGAGCCAGAGCTGGCCCCAGCTGCTGCACTGCTAGCCCAGCATGGCAGGCAGCCCCAATCTGGATCTGGCTCCTGCCACTGCTGGCCAGCAGCAGGCAGTTGGAGCTGGATCCAGGGCACTGCCAGGGAGATGCATGGGGGGCTCTTACCTGGAGTAGCTGCTCCCTGGCCAGGCTGCTCCTGTCCTGATCCTGAGCATACTCAGGGTGGGAAATTTAATACTCCCTGGCCTGGCTGCAGCAGCATAGAGGCAATATTGTCACTCCCTCTAAAATACAGCACCCTAGTTACAGTCCTGCTTTCTTGGTATCTGTGATAATCATACTAGTTCTGTCACCCAGTGACCCTTTCAAAAAAAAAAACACACACAAAAACAGAGATAGACCTGGCTTTCTAATAAAACAAGCAAAAACATCTGCTTTGATTTAGAAAGAAGACATGACTGTTTTTCTTCCATTAAAATACAGCCTGAAGAAAAAGTGCACCCACCATTTCTTTGCATTTGGCTTTATTTTTCTCCCTTATAGATCACTTTCTAACAATATTTTTACAAAACAAAACAACCATATGCCATCAAGCTGTATTCCTATTAGCCTCAAGAAATAAACTAGGGAATAACATAAGAGAGTGTTATTGGTGGGTTTCTGTTTTCACTTAGCTGTGCTAGTTAATAAGATTCCACTGTATTTACATACAAATACTTGTCTTTAGGACTGAAGTTGTTTCCAGTTTGTTGGGGGATTTTTTGTTTTTGTTTTTTTTTTCCTTCCTGGCTTCTTTCTGACTTTTTATTAAGGTCTCCAGGAAAACATTTATGATGGGAGGAAAGAAGACTCCTTCATTTTCTAATGAGAAATGTCTTTGGTTGACTACCTCCCCTTCTCCCCTGAAATTTTTATATCTCTGATAATTATCTTTGCATTCAAGAAAACAGTAGGTTTGAACAGGGAAAGAGCCTTTCTAGTTCCAGTTACATCATTGCTATCTAAAAAGGGAGTGCATTTTCCTGGCTAGCAGAGAGAAAGATAAGATAAAATAAAATACATAAAACATAGTAACATCCATAGTAACAGGAAGCAACATGGGGTAGATGACTAATTCTGCAGCCAGCTGTGCCTTGTTATGACATTGTAATATGTTTGTAACATACAGTGCTGGATTGTCTCTGGGATTTTCTATTGACATTTTTCACTTTAGCCTAATTTTTTTAAAATAAGAAATGAGTTTCCAAACTCATCTAAAATAACATTTTAATACATGATGTAGCAAATTTGGACATTACAATGAGGTAGTGAAAATTTAGGTAATCTGTAGTTGCACTTTTAAATTAAGTAGCTGAGCTATAAATTTGGGACCCAATCCTGTAAACCCTTATTTGCATAAGACTTCAGCGAGTCCACCTAAGTAAGAGTTTGTGCCAAAAGGAGCCCGCTCCTGCCCTCACAGAACTCATTAAGAGCTTCACTATTGGTGTCAACCTTGCTTCTGGCTGATCTAGCTTAAAGTTTGTTGCTGCAGTTTGACTACTGGCCTGGACTCCCAAACTCAGAAATAGAGCTGATTGAATACCTACTTTTCAGTCCAGTTGCCATACCAAATAAATAAAAAAAAATGCATTTTGAACCACAAATTGACCTTTTTTTTAACCCCCCTCCCCAATTCAGATCTGGTTCAAAACTGCTTTGATCCTTTCAAAATTGTTTTCCTCTTTTTTTTGTCGTTCACCCAAGACTATATGCCAGATTCAGCCCACATTCACAAACTGCACATCACTGGCTATATTAAGCCTGGTCTGTGCTAGAGCATTTTGGTGTTGCAACTCTATAAAAAGTACCTTGGGCAGTTGCACCCGCCATGTTTTGTTTCTGTGCCATTATAAACAGGGGATATTGAGGCTGCAACTATGCAGCTGGTCTTCCCATTGGTATTCCAGAATGATCCTCCTAAATCACACATCCACAACTTCCTCTCTCTCTGCCAATCCAAATGGGTCAATGGTGCTGTTTGGGTGGTCCCTCCTATAGAGGCTGTGATGAAGTGAGAAACCTCTTGGGCTACTTTGGGATACCAGGGGTGATACCCAAATGTTTTTATTTTCTGTTCCTGTACTTTAGTGATTGGCCATGGGTATTCTGGTGATGGGACATGGGGGTTTGATAACTCTAGGAACCACTAGGAGGGGAAGGGGCTTTAGACAGACCTTACCTGGACTCCCTGTGGGTAACACAGGTTGTGACCAGTTTAGACCAGGGGCAGGGTGGCTGGCCAGGGAGGAGAACATACGGCTGAGAGAGGAGGAGGGAGGGCAGTAGGGAAACAGGGCTTGGAGAGGCAGGATCTCTGGGGTCTCGTCTGGGGTGTTTCTGCTGTGCCTCCTGGTTAATTTGAAAGCCAACTGTCCTAGCTGCTATGCAAATAGGTTTGCTAATAAACCCTCTGACTTCTATACTGGCTGAGTATCACTTCTGATTGGGACAGCCAGGACCCTCCTGGAGGAAGGAACCCCCCAGAGAGACCAGCCAGAGCAAGGGTAGACCCTCTGAGTCTGGATTTGGGAGCTGGCTACAGGTAGTGTGGAAACCCAGATGCTGCACGGGAGAAGTTCCACCATAGCAGAGTCCTGATTGGCTGTGAGCAGAGGGGATCCAAGAATGCTTTTTAGGGGTTTTCCATGACAGAGGCACAGAGAACTATATGAGTAGACTTCTTTTTCAGTTTTCTGATTAGTTTTTCTGCAGTAATCTATAAAGTAGGACTTTTGTGTTAGTACCGCACTGAGCTACCAAAATAGACTTTATTCCAAAGTTTGCTGAAATATGTGAAAAAATATATATTTTGCCTTGTGAGATGGGATTTCCTTGCTGAACTTAAAACTTTGATCTAACCGCTGTTTCTCAGTGTTGGTGATGGGCCCCCATGCGTGATGCGACACTAGTGTGGGATGGATGAAGACATTAGTCTGGGATACAGTGGGAGTGATGTGAGGTAGGACAGAAGCAGTAGTACTGGTGGGTTCTGCAGCTCCTTCTATCATACTCCAACTAGTATGGGTAAAAAATATCCTCCTTTTCCTCCCTGCTTTGGTAGTATCTCTTAATAAAGATCATTGTAAGAACAGCTCAGGTATACAGAGTTGCAAATAAAAGCAGCAGTCTACTGGCAGTAACACAGTTTCTCTCTGCTTCCATGACTACTGCATTTGTCAATAAGGGCATATACAGCCTGCCTTTATTGAAACATCAGTGAATTCCCTAACCTTTCTGTCCTTATCACTTTCATCTTGAGTAGCATGGCACTTTCTGGTGAACAAGGAAATGTAGAAGCTTGAGAGCAAATAGGAGGGAAGGAATAAACAGTGGAAAAAGAGGATGAGAAAACAAGACAAAAGAGGGGTAGTAGCAGGAGAAAATGGCGTAGAAGAGTACAAGAGTGGTCTGGGAAAGGAAGGTTAATATTCAACAACTGTGGAACCAGGGCCTTGCATCAGGGCCCATAAAGTGATACAATGGAAGAGTGTTTCTTTATCAAAAACTTGAGAAGCATTGGACCAAGTCCTGATTAATTCCTTGTACTTTCACATGAATCGTATGTGTTGAATTTAATTTTTATTAAGCATTCAAAGATGGGAATAACTTCCATGAATACTTATTTCAGTGCTCAGACTCTGCAAAATGGCTAATATTTTTCTTTACCAGCTCTGCAGTCTTTTACAGCGTTTTATATTTTTCAGGAGCATCCATCACTTGGACAACTTTCTGAAAAACTGATAGACAACAGCATCAATGTTATCTTTGCAGTTCAAGGAAACCAGTTTCACTGGTACAAGGTATATTAAAAGTTATAATCGCAATTGATTTCTTTTTTAAAAGTGCAATTTTAAAACTATAATTGGGAATTAATGATTGCCTTTTTCATAGGATCTTTTGCCACTATTGCCTGGTACTGTTGCAAGACAGATAGAAACACAAGCAGCTAATCTCAATGATTTGGTAGTAGAAGCCTATCAGGTATGTTTCCCATAAAGATTTTCTATAGCTTTTTTTTTCTTATTTGTCCAGTCTTCTTTACATACTATAAACTATTCCTAAAGGCTGCAATTAAAAAATGTGTAGTGAGGGTTAGGGGCCCATTTTCCATTGATAGTCAATACGGTTATGTCCACACCTAGATGGTTAAATCAATTTAACTTAGATTGATTTAATGAAATCAAAATAAAAATAATTAAATCAATTTAAGTTAAATTGATTTAACAGGTCCCCACTAGAAACCCAAATTGAACTAGCATGTCCATGGACAGGACTTGCTGGTTCAATTTAGGAGAGAGGCACCATGGGAAGTGTGGCAACATGGCTCCCAAGATGGGCCATGCCACTACTCAATCCCATGCCCAGGTTTAGCCCTGCAAGCCGGGTGGTGGGGAAAAGCATCCCCCCAGATGGCTCTGTCAGCGCTGGCTGGCCACAGGGAGAAGGCATCCCCGTGCCTGGCTTTAGGCACACTGGCTGGGTGCAAGGAGAAAGGAACCCTGCATCTGCCTGCCAGCGCACTGGCCGGCATGGGGAAGGAACTCCTGTGCCCAGCTCCAGGAGCAGTGGCTGTCTAGCTGGAGAAGGCACCATAATACCAGGTTTTATTATATCGAAATGACTTTCCTTATTGTGAGATAAGAGAGCTCCTTATCTCAATATAAGGAAATGTCGTGGGGACTATCCTCCTTTAAATTGAAATAATCAACATTATTTCGATTTAAAGACCGTGCGTGGACATTCGTTAGGAGTTGGATGCCTGGCTTCTTTGACAATCCTAGCTTTGACAATCCATATCTGGTGAACAGTTTAAATGACATAGTCCTCTGATGTTTAAGATGGGTTCTCAGTTCTCTTTTGGTGCCTTAGTTGCTCCTAAATGTCCCAGGCAGTCCTTTGCTCTAGTTGCCATAATTTTTCCTAGGAAGTGTTTTTAGTGGGTTTAGGTGCATTTTCTCTGTCTCCACCTTCCACTACTACTTTGTGTCACTTCTGCCTTCTCTCAATTATTTTTTTCTCGTTTGGTCTCTTGATTTCTCCCTCTGAGCTTTATATTCTGTCTCTATTCTCTCCTTTATTCCCTTACTTTTTTACCCGTTTTGTTTTCCCACACATATATACCTTCTTATTTTAACAGTTTTTCCCAAAACCGTTATTACAAGTAAATATTCATTTTGCGTAAAGGCTAGAAATTGAGCACAAAACTACAGATGTTACATCCATAATATGGCTGTATATTAAAACAGTTTATAACTGGTAGAATTGGGAATATCCTACTCACTGATATCTACTCATGATGTTGTTTTCAAAGTAGGTTTTATCATTGCTGAATAACTGTATTAAAATTGAACTTGTAAGGACAAATTGGAGCATTTGCCATGATGAATTGCAAGGCCCCAGCATTGTCACTACCTTTTTTTTTTTTTGTCATTCTTCCTATTCCTTTCCCATCATTTGTGTCAGGAAAAAAATGTACAAACCATCATCTTTTGAGAAATGAGGATTGTCAAGACATACCAAATAAGTCAATAAGGTAGGCCAGTGCACATTTTACTTGCAGCAATGGTAATAGTAGGCACTATGAAATAGCCAAAGACAGACAAATAATGGGAATTGACTTGATACAAATAAGTTCATTTCAGTGAATTTAACCTGTGTTTTTTACCTTTCCCAGAATATTAAAATACTTAATTTTGAACGCTGATTTTCAGGAGACTTTCAATGTTTGTGTTATGCATCATTTGGTTAAGGTCATTGTCCTCTTCAGTATGCAATAGAATCAATGGATTACTTCTTGCTAAACAGTTTCTAACACAGTAAATTTGTGCTGGTCATCAAACATCCTACCCCAAGTTTTGAAGATACTCCTAGACAACACACAATGAGAGCAAATGAAAATTTTGTTTCATTGGAGATCCTTTGGGACTTTTCAGATCTATACACCCACTCTCTTCCCCTCTTGTCCTATTTTTACTTCTACAATAGCCTGGATTTCTCCTCTTCTTTTCAATTCTAATATTTTCTGCATTTGGTACTTTTCAGTTTTTTTGACATGGTTCTGGGATTTTGCTACACAAATACACTGAGCTGGTTTTTAATGTTTTGTCTTCCTGAAAATAAATGTTTGAGATAAGAAAATAAATGTAGTCTTAATGTTAAATAGTGGACCTTTTGCACTTGTTTTCTAAGCAAGGAAGCCTTTTGCCTAATTTGTGGAAAACACTGGCTGGAAATCACTAGTTGAAAAATCCTATACGAGTCAATTTTCAGAGATCACTAAACATGCCAGATTCATGTAATTAATCTTTTATTTATAACAACAAAAATGTTAATTAAACAAATATTTAAAGCCTACTAAAATAGCGTAAATTATACATAACATTATACAGATAGCAGTAGCTTTTAGCAATCACTTTTAATAAAGCTGTAGTAGGCCCGAAAGAAGCAATAGTCCCTCTAAAATTAACAGGCGGACTCATTGTTCTATAGTGCAACTTTTGATGATGTTGGGGGTTTTTTATTTCATGCAAAGACAGCACTAAAATGCCCCAGTCAGGACTGGCTAGTTGCCTGCTTAATACCATCTGTCCTGAATAAATCAGTCAATATAATCCAGTAGCTTTTAGAATAACGTGAGGCTTGTTCTGAAAATTTTTTTCTAAGCAGATGCAAAATGTCAGAAGATCAAACTGTGAAGTGAATTTGGAACCTTTTCTGCTAAATAACAATAGATACATACTTGGTCTTTCATTTAGAGAGCTGTTAAAATAGTATTGTCATGCCATATCTAGTTTTTGTTACACACGGGCACTAGAATAGGCTTTTCAGTGGTCATAAATACATAATCACAGAAATATGTAAAAAAAAAAAAAAAAGCAGGAAATTTGAATGTGGATACTGTAATCTTCTTTTTTCAGGATTACTAGTTAACTAGTTTTATGTGTTTGGAATATAATCGGGTCTTTATATGGAAAACAATGCTTTAATTCATTCCTTTATCCAGATGGACAGACAAGCTTTATTCATTTCAGTTAAATCCACTGAGTCAAGCATGCTGATGTTTTAGACACTATTGCATATTGTATGTTAAAATGCATTGTAATTAAAAGTTGTTTTACATTACAGAAACTAATCTCTGAAGTGAAAATTCAAGTGGATAACCCGATCCAAGATCTACACTTTAACATAACTGCAATCTGTCCTGATGGAAGTAAAAAAACGGGCATGGAAGGATGCAAAAATGTGGCCTCTAATAAAGAAGTATGTTGAGTTATTCAGTCTTAGAGGAGTTTATCTATTTATTAAATTTTTTTTTCTTTAAGTAGATTTTTCAGTAATTTTGGGTCCTTTTAGTCTTTAAAAACTCGAAGTATATTTTTGTGTTCTTGGTCATTACGTCTCCACATTCTTTTTGGAATTATTTCTCCTGAAACTTATTTTGAATAAAAAGCTGCATGTTTCTTCTCACTGTTCTCATAGAGATAAAGCTCAAAACATTGTTGTCAACCAGCTAAATAATGTTTATCAGGAGTATTCCCCACAACCCAGCATTAAACTTACTCATATTCTGTTTGCTGAAGAATCTTAAGGATATGGAAGTGCCCGTAGAGGGAGACTAACGAACACTTGACCATGGCTGAACTGTATTGGGCATTCCTCCACCCCCACCCCCTTGCTTCTTTTACACATCCCCACAGATGTTGGTAATTGATATATTTTATAACTTAAATTAAAAAGTTGGTTTATGTCCATCTGGAGCAGTGGATGTAATTGGTTCTATTTTTGTGTGTGTATGTATATATTTATTCCCTTGCATAAATTAGTAGAATAATTTATCTAGCTCACCTAAGAAGAGGGCTGTACTTTTTGGAGCATAAGATCAAGGAGTTCTATTCCTGTTACTAACTATATGTAGCTTAGCTAATGTTACTTGTGTCTTTGTATTTACACAGTCACAAATCTGTGGATTTACTTTGTGAAATTTAGAAATTATGTCATGGTTTATACTTGTGTTTTGATTTGCATGGCTAGGTGCATACTGGCTAATGAAATTCCACACGAGTTGGCTAGTTTTTGTCTTTAAACTCAGCTACCGTGTTCCCGCTTGTGCTTGCCATAGGTGATATAATTGTAATTCATTCTGTTGCATAATGAACAGACAAACAAATGGGTATCTGTTTCTTTTCAATAAGAAAAAATGAGATGATTGTAAAAGATTGCAAGTTTTGGGCTAAAATCTAGCAGCAGTTGAAAATCAGCTTTTTTCAAGAGGTTAACTTCTTAACAGTAAATCTTCCTTTCAGTATTTGTTTACTTGTAGAATGCTTTTCCTTCATTCTCACATTCCTTTCATTGCACAATCCTCCTTCCTTTCTTCTCCTAAAAAAACACAAAACTGTTCTGTACTTCAAAAGAGTTCTGTGGCTTCTGCAGGGCATAAGCTCATCAGCTAGCCTTGGATACTAAGGCTTTGTGACCAGGGCCAGATTAAGGCCCCTGGGGGCCCAGGGCTACCACTTTTGTCCCCCCCCCCCCCCATTGTGGTAACACCCAGCCTGGGGGTGGGGTAACCCAGCCTGGCCCAGCTGGTACTGTTGGGGGAGAAGGGTGATTGGCACTGGGGGGAATGGGGCAGCCCATGGCCTGATCAGCACTGGTAGGAGGGATCAGCACTGGGGATGGTTCAGGACCTGTGGCTCAGCCCATTGGAGGGGGGCCTGGTCCCTTGAGCCAGAGGCCATAGCAGTGCTCCTACCTGGAACCCAGGCTAGCTGGTCTGTCCCAGCAGGTCCTGGATCTGCTGAAGCAGACCAGCCAGCCTGGGGCTGGGACAGCCAGGCTGATGGTGGGTGGCAGCAGCATGCTGCTCAGGCCAACTGGATGGGCTGGACTTTGGTGGGATGGTGGGGGTCCTCTGTACCCCAGGGTTTGGGATTGTAGTCCCTAAATGCCTTGCCTGAATCTGGCCCTGTTTGTGACATTACCCAGGGTACAATCTGGACTGCTGAACAGTGTGGCCCCTCAATTATCCAACCTGGAGGCACCTCTTACGCTGCTTTGCTGTGAAAGCAGCCACGGCTGGTCTGTTCACATGGAACCTCAAGCATGTCAGTTACTCTCAGCTGAAGCATAAGAGTGCTATAACCAGTCACTCCAGTATTATGTTGTAGAGAAATACCAGTGAGTTCCCATTCCCAGACCAGTACTGTCCTGTACAATATAAGCTCATTGAAGCTGTCATTTTATTAATAGAAAATAATATGCACCAATCTTATTTCAAATAAATGCAAGCACTTCAGTCCAAACACACTGGTTGAGGTAAAACAATAAAGCAAGTTTAACTATGGAAAGAAATACTTTAAGATATTACAAGTACTGAGGCATAAAAGTCAGAATTTGGATGCAAGAAAATAAAAGGTTAAACATAACTAATATCTAACATAAGAGGCTAAATGAATTCAAAACAAAATATCTGTATCACCACTATGCTTGGTTACCTTTCAAACGACCCCTACTCCAGTTCATTTTCCTTTCCTTGTCATTTGGGCATTGTGGATGTTATGGACAATGAGGAAGGGAGGAGAGAGGATTTGCATCCTTTGTTCTCACTACATTATAGTTATTTTCCACTCTAAAAATGATCTCTGGCTGAGGTTCAGAAGACAGTCTGTTTGCATATGAACCTCCAGCTGTTTCAGTGTCAAGATGTAAATTTCTTACTCCTACTCTTCTTCCTGACACAGAATGGCCGCTTACAAGGTGATAGTCAAATGGACTATGTTGACACTTGACTGAGGTGTTGGCTCGCATTTTGTCTCTGAGGAACTGCTTTGAAGCTGTCTTCCCAGACTCAGGGCATGTCTAATATGGTAGAATTTCAAAGGTTTACATACAGTGTTGCCACACGCATTTTATCAGGACAGTAACATTCAGCAGATTGAGTTTTCAAATGCTACCTCAAAAGGCATGCTTTTGTACATTATGTATCACAGCCTTTGGAAGAAGCATGCACATAAGGGCACAGGTTATCACAGGTTTGTCATAATGTCTTGTGGTGTTCATACTGTGTCCTAAAAACATGTCAGTTCTTCCCATGTTGTTCAGTGGTGGCCCACGAGTTTAGGATCATATATCAAGAAAACACAGAAGAAAGGCAATATAGTCTTCTTGAATGTTCATGTATGGTTCAGGTCTCAAGCTTTTTTCAGCCTCATCCCAAGATAGAGGGAACAACTAAAGGCTGGTATTCCTCAGCAGCAGGGTCACAAAAGTTGGTGGTGGGAAGAAATGAAACAGAGAAATAAACAGCTTGAAAGAGGTATTCATGTTAGTCTAGTTCAGCAGAACAAAGAAGGAATGCTGTGGCATTTTTAAAGACTAACAAATTTATTTATTGCATGAGCTTTCACGAGAGAAAGGTCCCATTTCATCAGATGCGTGAAGATGGGGAATTTACATCTCCAAGCATCTGAAGAAGTGGGATTTTCTCCCACGACAGCTCATGTAGTAAATAAATGTTAGTCTTTAAAAGTGCTACAGTATTCCTTGTTTTTTTGGTAAACTGTTCAGTTTCTCAGTCTTAATCCAAACCTTGTGTAAATACAATAGTCTATTTCTTATACTTTCTGTATCTGGGCTTTGATTTAGAAGTCCCTAGGCCTAGTTACTGTCTTAGACTAATGAAGACCAAAGTAAAACACTTCCTTCTTGCCTGACTCTCTCACTGCCTCTTTGTTCTGTTTGTGTTCCTGCTCTAATGACTACAGGTGGGAGCTTCTCTTTTCAGTCAGTGGGCTGAGTGCCTTTTCCAAAGAGGCCCTTGTGCCTGGTTTCCTTCAGAGGCAGTACCCTGCCAGTAAAAAAGATGAACACCAAATGTAAAGATTTCAGTACTGTGTGAGTCCAACTCACTGGAAATTGTCTGTTGTCTTCAAAGCTTCCTGGGCTTCCAAAAACCATGAATAGTAGCTCATCAATGGGTTGGCATATCAAAGCATCTGACGAAGTGGGGTATTCTCCCAGGAAGGCTCATGTGATAAATACATGTGTTTTAGTCTTTAAAAGCACCACAGAATTCCTTGTTTGTTTAAAAGAAAATGGGTATTCCCAGAGCAGAAGGACCAAAAGGAAAAAGGAAAGCTCTGCAGAAGTGATTTGCAGAATTGCTGCTGCCTTTAACTTTCTACAGTGCCATGGTATGGGTCTTTCTGGCCTTCTGCCCCCTACTGGAAGCTGGATAGCCCCCAAGAGTTACCATAGTTGTCTTTGCACCACAGTGTCAGAGTTGGTTGTGTCCTGGGCTTAGACTTCAGGCTTCTGGTGGTAATTATTACATCTGTATAAGATCCAGGGAGTTGGAGGGAGGTCTTTCCCATGTCTAGCCATTAGAAAGCAGTGAGGATATATTGTTAAAGATTTCTTAGAGGATTGTCTTCTTCAACATACTCTACAGCTGCCTTTTTGTCTGATGAAAGGAGGTTTGAGTTTCTGCTTTCTGTTTGCTGGTAGCAGGAATGAATTGGCAGCCAGAAAGATCTCGCTGTGTGCAGTCTTCAGGCTCCCCACCCCACTCCCACCCCACTCCAACATGCTTATTTATAAATCATGAAGGGAAGAACCTCATTAGGCTGCCAGGAACACACTATGCTAAGGATCACTGGGATATCTTATTTTGCATATTGTATATGTATGGCTCAATTAGCAGAGACCATTCATGGCCTAATCCAAGGTTTTCATGCAGAAGTCATGAAAGGCAAATCAGGTCTCCAAAGGAAACAAACATATGGTATCATTCAGATTGCATAGTGAACCTTCACCAACATTAGCTCAGCAAATAAAACAAAGTGAACTACCAAAAGTGTATCTGATGTTACAGTCTTAATAATAGAATAGACATGTATATGTTGTTCAGACAAATGCTTTTATTTATGTCTTAAAGTGACACATGCCTTACCAATATGTTAACTCATGGATTTTAGGCTACTCTGAAAACTGATGCAGTTGTCTCGGCATGGGTTGTAAACTCTTTGTGGCAGGGACATGACTATGTACAGTGCCTGGCCCAGTAGATTCCCAGTTATGACAGAGACTTTTAGGGGCTATCATACAGTAAATAATATCAAGATAAGGAAATTTCACTATGCTTATTAGTTTTGTCATTACTAAAATATGATGCATTTGCCAGTTGTTGCTGTCTTTGGTCTTGTTGCTTGGAAAGTATTAGAAGTTTTTGATTTCTTTAATTTATAATAGTTGAAATAACTTACAGGATATAATTAGTATATTATAAATGCAGTATTTATTTTTGTCTTAGGTGCTTTTTAATGTATCGGTTGCAATGAAAGGATGTGCTACAACTGGAGGAAGAAAATATGTGATACTCAAGCCTATTGGTTTCAATGAAACCACCATAATTAATATACATAAAAACTGTGCCTGTCAGTGTGAGGACAGTGAAAAGCACAAAAGAATATGTGCCGATGAAATTTTTCTTGATGATGAAAACACTCATTGTGAAGACACTAAGTGTGGTTCCAATGAAGAAATGTTTTCTTCTGAGGGGTGTAAGTTGCACCCAGACCAGCCCGTCTGCAGTGGTCAAGGAGATTGCATAGGTGGAAAATGTCGCTGTCACAGAACCAAGCTGAACAAAGTGTATGGCAAATACTGTGAAATGGATGACTTTTCTTGCCCATATTACCATGGACACCTGTGTGCTGGTAAGCTATAGAATTTAAATGTGTTTTTGCTCAACCATGTTTTTATATATAGTATGTAGTTTAGTAACAATGAATATAGTTGTTTAGTGTTTAAATGCTTCATTACATTAATTATTTATTCTTGAAAGCTGGGAAACTCTGTCTGTGAAGTAGCTCTGGAGACCAAATTCCTCTGTTAGATACAAGTGTCTGAAAATCTCCTACACTTTTGATATTGTCTGAACCAAAACCCTGGCCTAGACAATCTCTAAATTTGAGACTTTCAAGACTAAGCTCTTAATTTTTCCTTCCCAGAGATGATAATACTGGTATTATGGACAGGTTATTTCTATAAAAAAAGACACGATTTCTACAGTTGTCTGTGCAGACACCAACAGTTTTGGGGAAATGTGCTTCCAGATCTGGGTCTAATTTTTTTGTTTCAGGCTCGTTTCTGATTACATAATAATATGGATTATAAAGATGATGCAGTACCATAGCATAACATAGCTACAAGTCATCACTAATTAATACAATCAGACCATAAGTAGCTCTTCAATTGCATATGCTCACAAATATACTAAAATAGCTCAGACACCTAAGCCAAAAGCAGCACAATGTGAACAGTGTGAAAACAAATTAATGCTTGGTTTGATACATGAGATCTTCCTTCCATTCTTGGGTCGAATTCTTTTCACAAAGAAGTGTACAAGTGAAAATTGTGCCTGAAGCCAGGAATGTGATATAAATGCAAAAATAATATTACAGTAGAAACGAAGAGACAGACTGTGCCCAGTACTATCATCGTCTGTCAGCCAAAATTTATTTTTTGTTTTCTGAGTGGAAGTAAAAGTTAAATTTTTATTTTAACTTTTTTGTGTAAAATCACTTAATCTGTAGATATCTTTTTTGTAGTCCTCGATGTTCATTGAAATGCATCCATATATTTAATCTCACTTCACTATAGAGAGTCCAACCTGTGCACTAAGGGACCATCAAACTTAGGTCACTGTTGGAATAGTGTAAATTTAATATAACTCCATTGACTTCAGTACAGTTATTCTGGTTTAGTACTATCATAATTCTTGCAGTCCCTGAATAGGCTATCCATGCGCACTCCCTTTTTCAGTGTACAACCCTTTCAGGTGTCAGGCCTCCACTTCTTTTTTGGATGAGATCTTGCAATTCAGCCACTTCCAACTGTGTCTATGGGTTACTTCCCTGGTGCCAGCCAAATTATTTAGCAAATTCAGTGAGCTTGGCACCTGAAAGATCTTTTCTGGAGCCTGTGCTGACATACATTTTCAATGATATAAAAACAACCTTTTCAAACCAAAGCATGTTTTATTTTGTCCAGAAGTTATACAGTGCTTAGGAATTAGATTTAAAAAAATAAACCTACAGGCAAGTTCTCTTACCTAAGGTTAACATTTCCACCCACTTCTTAGGTTTGCCTGGCTTATGCCCAATCTCTGAGTTGGGAGAACCAGCCTATAACACACACAGTCGTCTTCACTGGAGAACTCAGTCTGTCAGCTTTTCCTTGAAACACCCCAGGCTGCCTTGATAACTGACCCCCTGCCCCAAACTCTCAAAAGAATCAAAAAGTCCTCGTCTGCAAGGGACACCTTTTTGACCAGTCGGGATCTTTTAGATCTTTTAGGATCTCCTTTTATCCCAAGTTTTAGTCATGGAAAGAATAAAAAAAATTATCCTGGATGGAACTAGCTAGGTAACTTTTCCCACAAGCTGCAGGACCCATTTAATGTAATAATTCCATGAAAAAAACCTGAGATACTGAGAGGATGTCTTATCTGTGTCATTTTTTCCTTTCCAGTTCAGTTCTGTAACAGTATCCTTACAGCCTCTTTTTATTTAGCTGTGTGCATTGTATGAGGCAGCAATATGAAACAGTGCAGGGAAACAAACTTACAGTATATTCATTAACATACATTTCTTTCATTTCATCACAGTAACTATGAACCTAACTTTGCTCAAATGAAATGGAATTAATACTGTGTGAACATTTTAAATAATTACTTAATTGCAATGCATATGCACAAGTGGAGGGTGTTAATTTGTTTTTGTCATTTACCAATTTTTTAATGTCTAACTTTGTAACTGTCCTGTTCTCTAAATATATGCTTTAAATTTTAGAATATATTGTATTCACCGAAGGTCTCCTTTATCCCCCCGGAAAATAAAAAGCTTAAAGTTATCTTTAATTACATTTTGTGGGGGGAGAAGGAAGAATAGATGCTACCAATATGTCAAAAGTGAAACTACATAAATGTTCTACAACATGGAAAACATGTGATTGCACGAGTTTTTAACTGTCTTGGACTCCCAGTTTCACACAGAAAACTTCAAAAGAGGTAAGGGCTTCTGCATAGCCCTGACTCCTTAGAACAGTGGGTTTCAAACTTTTTTGCTCAGGACCCAGTTGAAAAAAATTATTTATGCCTGCAACCCAAAGATTACATCTTTCAGCAATGCATTCCAGGCTTTTGACAGTGGCAACAGGGACTCTGCAACCTAATACCTGAGGGTCTGTGCCCCAGTACTGGGTCCCGACCCATAGATTCAAAACTACTGACTTAGAATGTATGTTTAAGTTCCCATTTTTAATGAAGCAGAGCTCATTACACTTACTGTTGTTGTTACTGTGATTGCCCATTTGCAGAGCTTAGCACTGAGAACGCTGGGAGATGGTTGTTTCAAAACAATAACAAACTACCATTCATACATACTTAGATCACTAATTGATGGTTGTTTTTAAACACAAAAACAAACCATGATTTTTAACATAATTTTTCAAACAATTAGAACATGGCCAAATGAAACTATTTTTCTCTAAAGCACTGAAGAGAACCTGAAGACTATCTCCTTGCTAGATAAAAGAAGCAAAGAGTCCTGTGTCACTTAGACTAAATCTGTTAGTCTTTAATGCCACAGGGCTCTGTGCATCTTTTGCTGAACTAGACTAACACAGCTGCCCCTTTGATCCTTGCTAGATGTAGTTTTTTTATCCTAACTGCTTAAATGTGAGATATGTTTAGAAAATTTCAGAATAACTTTTTATGATGAGAGCAGTAACTGATTTTGTTCAGACTTTCAAAAATGATTTAAAAAAAAAAGTAGGCATATATCATGCTGGGAAATTTCAGCAAACAAGGTTAAAGTTTCAGTAAATTATGAGCAAAACAGGTTCTTAGGTTGACTTGGTTTTTCCATTATAATTTAAAACTTCAGCAGTAATGTAGATATACACTTATTACATGTACAGTTTATGAATGACGTAGTGTTGGGCCAATATTCAGGAAACAAAAGCTATTACAGTAAAACTTTAATTGAAAATTATAAAATGTTAGCATTTATGAATCATAGATGATTAGGGATGGAAGGATCTCAGGAAGTCATTTAGTTCAACCCCCCTCTGAAAGTAGGACTAACCCCAACAAGATCATCTCTGCCAGGGCTTTGGCAAGCCAGGCCTTAAAGTCCTCCAAGGAGGGTAAAGTCAGCCATCTACTTATGTAACCCATTCCAGTGTGTCTCCATCCATCTAATGAAAAAGCTTTTCTTAATAACCACCCTGGACCTTCTTACTGCAACATGAGACCATTACTCTTGTTCTGTCATCTGGCACCACTGAGATCAGCCTAGCACCATCCTCCCTGGAATCTCCCTTCAAGGAGTTAAAAGCTACTATCAAATCTACCCTCCTTCTCTTCTGCAGACTAAACAAGCCCAGTTCCCTCACCCTTTCCTAATAAGTCCTGTGCTCTACCCCCCCTAATCATTTTAATTTCCTCCCAGGGGACTCTCCAATTTGTCCACATCCCTCCTGTAGTGAGGATCCCAAAACTTGATACAGTATTCCAAATGTGGCTTCCCCAGTGCTAAATTGAGTGAGAAAATGGAAATTAAGAAACATATACCATTAATCCATAGATCCATTGTTCTCAACTGCTCTGTCGTGACACAGAAGTATATTGTGGCTGAGTCTAGAGCCCTGCACGGATACAAATACGTGGATTCATATCTGAACTGTATCTGCAAGAAATGGTCCACTGATATCAGTGTTGTATCCACGAATGTGGATATCCACGGATTTGCAGGGCTCTAGCTGAGTCTGTCACTGCTACTCACCCAATCACCAAAAGAACCCCTACCTCCACCGAAAGAATCCCTGTCCTTGGGAAGGTTCTTCTGGCAGCAAGGTGAGTTGTGGTGGCAGAAGGGACGGGCTTAGCATTGCTGCCAAAACCACCATTAGCAGTGACTTTTACCCACAGGAAAGGGCTTTTCTTTAGTAGAGCATTGCTGAAAGTGCCATTGGCAGTGCCTTTTTTTTTTTTTTTTTTTTGATGGCAGGGAAGTTCTGTTTTTGAACCATTGCTGAAAGCGCCATTGACCTTGGATTCTTACAGCTCCTGGGGTGTGTTCTGTGTCACCATCAGAACGGTAGGCAATGGCCATTTCTTTCAGCAGACGGGACTTCTGTGTCGTGAACAGTTGGCTCTGGTGCCATCCATGTCACAGCACAGAAATGATTGAGAGCCCTTGCCGCAGGTGATCCATTTACCAGTTGCCTTTTCATTATTTTAGCAGCTGATCATGGACATAGGAAGAGTACTCAGCTCACAGATACATTGACAGTTCCAAACAAATATTTTATTTTTTGAGAGACCATAGAAAAAGACACCTAGGACAAAAAAACAAAAAGCAGTTTTGATCTTTAGTGGTAATACAAGGTAATAAATAATGAGGGAGGTGTTCCTCTTGCCCTGAGCTGCATGGACAGAGGCACTTATGTCTCTTGATGTCAGTATATCGGCCTTCTAAGTAAGCTGCCTGCATGGACTGGAAACACAGCATTTTAAAGACCCTTCTTAGCAATTTATCAAACAGTCTAAATATTTGGCATATCCGTGAGCCTTTTTAAGAAGCGAACATCAAGGTGTCATATTTGAAATAGAAATAAATGCCATATCTAGTTGCTTATTAATATTCTCTGTTTTCAGCTTTAATAGGAATGTAACACTTAAATTGAAAATCAGTCATTTCTTCTTCCAAGAAAGCCAGAGAATGCTAAGGATTTTGAATATGCTGTAACTAAGACATGCACTTACTAAGGCAGATGATGCTTTAACTCAATGCTTATACACTGAAGACTATCTGATGTTGCAGGCAATGGTGAATGTGAAGCTGGTAAATGTAAATGCTTCCATGGCTGGGAAGGTGACCGCTGTCAGTGTTCATCATTGTCAGCAAAACACTGCATGAATTCAAAAGGCCAGATTTGCAGTGGAAGAGGAGTATGTGTATGTGGAAAATGCGAGTGCACTGATCCAAGGACTTTTGGCCGTTTATGTGAATTTTGCCCTTCTTGTAACAATGCCTGTGACGAAAACAGGTATGTTTCTAACACTTGACTTAATTTCCATTCTGTGTTGTCCTCTCCAAGAACGCTCCCATTATGAGTGATCATTCAGATGCTGGTCATTTAAATTCTACACTCAGGATAACCTTACTTAAACATGTATCTCTGAATCCCAGCTTGAGGTTCAAACAGTATAGTTTGACAGCTAGGATATGCATGCTGACATGCCCAGATCCATATGAAGAGTGCTGAAACTTTTTTTTAACCCACAGTATCCCATTAATCATAGTTAACAATTATCTTAACTAAACTTGGTTTACCCTTAGTAGGATGGGTTTCACACTCACATAGTAATTTGGAAGCAAAATTTTTCTTAATTAAATGCTGTAACAGATTCCTCCCCTCTTGTAACAGACAACTCACATACTTTCTTCTTGTTTAGCACCTGTGCTCCATTTTTTTACAATGATAAGTCTCCCAGGACCACAGTCAAAATTCTGTCCTTTTGGCCCCAACCTCTAGGCTGTTTGCCATTGCCAGCCTTGAGGCAGACTGCATGCAGGGCTTCAGTTCCCCTACCTAGCCATGCCCTCCTTGTACTGCCTGTCTCCAGGAAGTCAGCTGTTCCCCATTACTTCATTAGGCCTGGCTCGCCATGGCCCTCATTAGACCCCAGCTTAGAAGTACTGCTAATTCAATTGTTTTTCCTTGCTCGTGTGGCTGGGGTGGGGGTGACAATGGCCCAGCCACCTTTGCTCTGCCAGAAATGCTAATTCTAAATCAGTTGGGTTCTTAATACTCAATACTATGTATCTAGTCTTTAAGTGCCACACGACTCCTTGGTTTTTTTTTAATACAATGTAGCCAAATGAAATAAAGCGGCTTGAGACAATACAGAGCATCGTAGTAGACGATGTAAACAAAGATCGAGCAAAATGAAATATAACATGAAACATAACAATGTAATGTAATGCTTATGTCACACCGTAACCTTTTCCTAGCACATAGGATAACATAATGTAATGAAAACTTATTGTGGCACAGTTTAGGGGACATACAGTATTTCATCACATAACACAAAGAGAAAAAAGCTCTTCATAGATGTTATAAAGTCTTAATACAGTGTTGTAATGTGAAGTCAAACTTACTATAATATTACATCCAGATTCCTTGTCCATGTGTATAAAGTAAAATTACAATAATATACATCAAAAATTACTTCATAGAATCATAGGGTTGGAAGGGACCTCATGAGGTCATCTAGTCCAACCCCCTGCCAAAAAAAGCAAGACCACTCCCACTAAATTATTCCAGCTAGAGTTTTATCCAGCCGGGCCTTAAACATCTCCAAAGATGGAGATTCCACCACCTCCCTAGGTAGCCCATTCCAATGCTTTACCACCCTCCTAGTAAGAAAGGTTTCCTAACATCCAGCCTCAACCTCCCCAGCTGCAACTTGAAACCATTGCTCCTTGTTCTATCCTCTGTTACTACTGAGAACAGCTGAGCTCCTTCCTCCTTGGAGCATCCCTTCAGGTAGTTGAAGGTTGCTATCAAATCCCCCCTCAGTCTTCTCTTCTGCAGGCTAAATAAGCCTAGTTCCTTCAGTCTTTCTTCATTAGGCTTGTGCTCCAGCCCCTTGATCGTTTTTGTTGCCGTCCACTGGACACTTTCTAATTTGTCCACATCCTTCTTGTAGTGGGGAGCCCAAAACTGGACACAGTATTCTAGATGAGGCCTCACCAGTGCCGAATAGAGGAGAATGATCATATCCCTCGATCTGCTGGCAACGCTGCTTCTGATGCAGCCCAGTATGCCATTGGCCTTTTTGGCAGCAAGAGCACACTGTTGACTCATATCCAGCTTCCCATCCACCAGGAACCCCAGGTCCCTTTCTACGGTGCTGCTACTTAGCTGATTGCTCCCCAGCCTGTAGCAGTGCATGGGGTTTTTTCCGTCCGAAGTGCAGGACTTTGGACTTCTCCTTGTTGAACCTCATGAGATTTATATTGCCCCACTGCTGCAATTTGTCAAGGTCTTCCTGAATCTTCTCCCTGCCCTCCAGCATGTCTACCATTCCCCCCAGGTTGGCGTCATCCGCAAACTTACTGAGTGTGCAATAAATCCCATCATCCAGATCGTTACTGAAAATATTGAACAGAACTTGCTCCAGGACCGACCCCTGGGGCACACCACTCGTTAGTGGTTGCCAGCTAGACATGGAGTCATTGATTCCTACACGCTGAAATCGTTGATCTAGCCAGTTCTCTATCCACCTTTAAAGTCCACACATCCAGCCCATACTTCCTTAACTTGCTGACAAGAGTGCTATGGGAAACTGTGTATCAAAAGCCTTGCTAAAGTTGAGGTATATCACATCAACAGCTCTTCCCACATCCACAAATCCAGGTTGGTCGGGCAAGATTTACCCTTGGTGAATCTATGGTGACTGTTCCTGATCACTCTGTTTTCCTTCAAGTGTTTCAGGATGGGTTCTTCGAGAACCTGCTCCGTGATTTTTCGAGGGATTGAGGTGAGGCTGACAGGTCTGTAATTCCCTGGATCCTCCTTTTTGCCTTTCTTGAATATTGGCACTATATTTGCTTTTTTCCGGTCCTCCGGCACCTCCCCGTTTGCCACAAGTTTTCAAAGATAATGGCCAGTGATACTGCTACTTCATTGGGCAACTCCCTCAGCACCCTCGGATGCAGGTTGTCCGTCCCCATGGACTTGTGGACATCCAGCTTCTTTAGGTAGTCCCTGACCTGACCTTCTGTCACCAAGGGCCTCTCTTCTCTCCGATCTGCCATGCCCAGTGTAGTGGGCTGGGAGCTGGCCCTCCCTGTGAAAACTGAAGTAAAAAAAGTATTGAGCACTTCAGTTTTTTCCTCATCCTCCATCACGAGGATACCTGCCCCTTTCAGTGAGGGACCTACACCATCCTTGATCCTCTTCTTGTTATTGACATACTTGTAGAACCCCTTCCTGTTATCCTTCACATCCCTTGCTAGCCGCAACTCCAATTGCCCTTTGGCCTTTCTGATTTTATCCCTGCAGTCCTGAGCAATATCTTTATGTGCCTCCTTAGTCATCTGTCCAAGCTTCCACTTCCTGTAAGCTTCCTTTTTAGGCTTTAGCTCAATGCAGAGTTCTCTGTTAAACCACACTGGGTGCCTTCCACATTTGCTGTTCTTCCTGCCCATTGGAATGGTATCTTCCTATGCCCTTAGCAGGGTTTCTTTAAAATGCAACCAGTTCTCTTGGATGCCTTTTCCCCTTCAGATCAGCCTCCCAAGGGATCCTGCCGATCAGTTTCCTGAGGGAGCCAAAATCTGCTTTTCTGAAGTCCAAGGTCTGTGTTTTGCTTCTTTCCTTTTTTCCATTTATCAGCATCTTGAACTCTATCATCTTATGGTCACTGCTGCCCAGGTTGCCATTAACTTCTGTGTCCCCAATCAATTCTTCTCTGTTTGTGAGCAACAGGTCAAGAAGTGCAAGGCCCCTAGTCGGTTCCTCCAGCATTTGCACCAGGAAGTTGTCCTCAGCACTCTCCCAAAAACTTCCTGGATTGCCTGTGCACTGCTGTATTGGCCTCCCAACAGATGTCAGGGTAATTGACATCTTCAGATTAATATTTTATGAATGGTGAAGCTATTACAGAATGGGTAGGGTAAGAGGCATGGGCGTCACTGGCTGGGGGAGGGATCCAGGGCATGATGTTTTTCTCCCTCTCACTGCATGCTTTTTCATCTGAGAGTGGCTAAATGCTCTCTCTGGTGCTGCCTTCATTACGTGCCGTAGAACAGTTTTAAAAATCTTTTGTATCATTAAGGGAACAGTTGTTTCAGGACCAGAGTAATAAAGGAGGGTAGAATGCATTATTTATTCTAAATACATATATGGAGTTTTGGGGGAAGTGCATCTTTTGAGTTTTAAAGATTGGGATACTTAAGGTGACTAGTTCTGCTCCCAAGTGCAGGGAGGTAGAAAGGGATATTCTTGCTGCCTTGCTTTGTCCCTGCCCTTGTGCTCCCTCCTCAAATAGCACAAAGAAGAATGAGCCTGGAAACAAAGGCATTTTCATCAATGATCTGGATGATGGAATAGACTGCATTCTCAGTAAGTTTGCGGATGACACCAAGCTGGGGGGACCAATAGACACTTTGGAGGGCAAGGAGAAGATTCAGGGAGACCTAGATAAATTGGAACAGTGGGCCAATAGAAATCTTATGAGCTTCAATAAGGACAAGTGTAAAATCCTGCACGTGGGATGAAAAAAACCCATGCATCACTACAGGCTGGGAAACATTCAGCTAAGTAGCAGCAGTGTAGAAAAGGACCTGGGGGTCATGGTGGATGGGAAGCTAGATATGAGTCAGCAGTGTGCTCTTGCTGCCAAAAAGGCCAATGGCATACTGGGCTGCATCAAAAGAAGTATTACCAGCAGATCAAGGGATGTGATCATTCCCCTCTATTCTGCACTGATGAGGCCGCATCTAGAATACTGTGTTCAGTTTTGGGCTCCCCGCTACAAAAAGGACAGGGACATGCTAGAGAGAGTTCAGAGGAGGGCAACCAAAATGATTAAAGGGCTGAAGAACAAGCCCTATGAGGAAAGACTGAAAGCATTAGGCTTATTTAGTCTGCAGAAGAGAAGATTGAGGGGGGAGTTGATAGCAACCTTCAACTACTTGAAGGGATGCTCTAAGGAAGATGGAGCTCGACTGTTCTCGGTAATAACAGGACAGAACGAGGAGCAATGGTCTCAAGTTGCAGTTAGGGAGATCGAGGCTGGATATTAGAAAAAACTTTTTTACTAGGAGAGTGGTGAAGCCTTGGAATGAGCTGCCAAGGGAGGTGGTGAAATCTCCATCTTTGGAGGTGTTTAAGGCCCGGCTGGACAAAACCCTGACTGGGATGGTTTAGTGGGAGTGGTCCTGCCTCTGGCAGGGGGTTGGACTAGATGACCTATGAGGTCCCTTCCAACCTTATGATTCTATGACTGTTTTACAGTAAAACACTACAGCAATATAGCAACACCACTGTAGCACTTTGGCATAGACACTACCTACTCTGAGAGGAAGGATTTTTCCATCCGTGTAGGCAATCCACTTCTGCGAACTGGCAGAATTCTTCTGTCAATCTAGCACTGCCTACACAAGTACTTAAGTCAACTAAACAATGTTAAACAGCCCTGAGTGGTGTAATTATGCTGACCTAATATTCTAGTGTAGATCAGACCTCAGAGATGTGTCCCTCCCACCCCCCAGTCAGCAAAGAAGGGTTAGCAAGGGGGAATGCTTTCTCCATCCCTTCAAAGATTGCAGCAAGAACTACATGTCTTAGAAGGCTTTTGTGAGTCTCTCAGGCAAAAGGCTTCCGAAAGCCCCTGCTGGAATGTTTGTGTCTGCAATCCTCATTGTGGGCAATTTAATCCATAATCTAAACAAGCAAACAGTGAAAATAGAATTGTTATTCATCAGTTGAATTCTGTGCTGTTGAATATACATATTACTAGAAGTAAACTTGGATTGTGTCTGAAGAGGTGAATGCTAGGACTTAATAGGGTAATGTGAAAATAGAAATCTGGATTAGGCTCGTTAAAAATCAATGGGAGTTGGTGCCTGTGCCTTTGAAAAGTCTATCTCAATGTAATTAGAAAGTCACTTTCATTTTGTATAGTAATATTATCAATGTTTGCCTTCTGTAGTCATTTAAAATTCAATTCTCCTCAGAAAGTAGTAGTAAAAATGGCAGTCTGCTCTCTACTTGTAGTCAGATTCTGATCTGTTGACAACAGTAGAGACAACAGTAAGTTGCTGCTTTACTTCTGTAAGCACTGCAGACCCAACCCAGTGCAGAGAAGGTGCTCATGTTTCCTCTTCCTAATGTAAATTCCTAAAGAATCCCATTAGCAAGACTAAATACTTGCCTCAGATTATTCTTGTATATTCCATTGAAAACAGTGAGAATATGATAGAAGGTGGAAATGAGGCAACCGCAGGATTGTTATTACTAGTGATTCATGAAAGGAAAGACCTCACCTTTATCTTAATAGTTCATGTTGAGTTTGTGTGTTTGATAGTTAAGGAAACTGCATGACAAATTCTGTGCTGTACCTGCTTAGGTATACAGCACAAAAGTGTTATTAGGGTTAGGGGGAGGTTACTTTGAGCTTGCATCTGTCTGTTACTTTTCACCAAATAATTTCTAAAAATGTCATTAGACTAAAGTAGAAATACCAGGTAGGGAAGGTAATATCCTTTATTAGACGAACATCTATAGTGACAGACAAACTTTCAAGCTAAACATAGCTCTTTTTCAGATCATCCTCTCTGTTTAGCTCTGCGTAGCTCAAAAACTTCTCTCTCTCACCGAAGAAGATAGTCCAATAAAATATATTACCACCCTGACTTTGTCTCCCTAATATCCTGAGACTAACTTTGCTACAATACTGAAAACAATACATTAAAATATTTAGAGAGAGTGAGAGCGGGAGACTGACCATTTCTCAAAGTTAATAAATAAATGCTTACGTATTTTTCTGGTAACAGTCAAACACTATTTGAAAACAAAAATTATTCTGTTGATTTAATCTTTAAAGGAAAATACAATGAAGTTATAGTACAGGAGTGGCTAAGTGATATATTTTTATTTTCAGGAATTGTGTTCGGTGTCATAATTCTAACAATGGATCGCAAACTACACGTGACCAGTGCAAAACTTCATGTGGTTATATGGTGCATTTTATTGACCCGGCATCACGTATGTAAAAACCTAGTCTTGCCTACTCCGTAGTAATAGCTGAAAACCGTCAGCATTCATAGAGAAATTAATCCCACTGTAGAAGACCTAGACACCAGTAGGCATCAATTAAGAACCATTTAATTCTTTAAAATTGAGTGTAAGAAGTGCACAGGACTTGGTACAGGCCATCTGCATTGGGGTGAAATTTTCTCCTTAGTTAACAGTAAGAAAGTCTGCACTCTTCCATCCCTGCAGTGTTTTCCTCAACTCTGCAAAATGCAATACATCTTGACCTGCCATTCTGTAACAAATGAAATCTGATATCCTCCTACTTAAATATTCGTATGACTGTTGTATATAAGAATTAAGAATAATATTCCTTGCTTTAGTTAGCATTTACATTCTCCGTCAAGAATTGGCAAGCATTTAGTTAGCATTTACATTCTCCTTCAAGAATTGGCAACATGGAAATTGTGATTGTTTGAAGAAAGTTTATGGTTTGTTTCAGGGAAAATGAAAGATAAATAATAATAGGAAATGTGATCGGCAAGCATTGCTAAATCAGATTTCCCAGATCCTTGAGAAATTGGATCCAGTAGTGAATCCTGCCTCAGTCACGTTTAAAGAAAGTTTTACTGAAATTTGTTATGGTATCCTAATGTTTTACTACTTCTCGCATGTTTCCATTGTTTCACATTATGATAGCTGAACAAATGAAGTAGAATGCAGTTTAATAAAAAATTTGACTGTCCTTTTAAGTGTACACAGATGTAAGCCTTTCAAGGTGTGTAAAAATAATTCTTTATCAATAAACACATCCAAAGTCCGTTCAAATGATGGGGACCAAATTGCAAAGAAAACACATAGAGGTAACCACTTTTTGTTAAGTAGCTTTATGCAGATGTTTTGTTTTAAAGGGGCATATAAAAATGAGTGATTCTATATGGGACTCACGAGAAGGATCTGTACTTCTTTCATAACATTCAAGGCCAGGATTATTAAGAGAAGTGGTCCCATGAATAGGACATTTGCCTTGGAGTCAGGAGACCTGGATTCTATTCCTGACTTTGCTACTGACCTGCTTTGTGACCCTAGGATGGTCCCAAGCCTGGGTTTTGCCTTCCACCCTTTGTGGATCTTGTCTGTTTAAACTGTAAGTTCTTCGAGCGCTGCTCGGATGCATTCAGTAATAGGTGTCTCTGTGCCGGAGCACCGGATTGGTCAGAAAACTTTTGTCCCAGCCTGTCGGGAGAGGGTAGGCAGCCTCCCTCCCTCGTGCCACCCATGGATATATATACAGCCACCTCCCGACCCCTCCTCAGTTTCATTTCTAATGCCTTGCGCGTCAGATCTGGAATGTCCACTCCTTGCGAATGCAAGCAGCCTGTCCTTTATTGAGCTTTTCGCCCAACTGGGAGCAACTCTTCGTGGACATAGTTCCACTGCAGGAACCTTCCATTGTTGGGCCAGAAGATTGTTCACCGCAGATATGCCAGGGTTTAAACCCTGCTCTGAGTACAGCAAGGCCTTCCCCTGGGACAATCCTCACGGGAAGTGCTTAGGGTGCCTAAGCACAGACCATCTGGTCTCAGCCTGTTCCCTATGTCTCTCCTTTAAACCAAGGACCATCAAGGAGAGGGAACAACAGCGCCTCACCCTAGCCTCAGAGCAGGCTCGGCAATCTCCACCCAAGGCTTCGGGCCCCCGCCCAGTGCCGAGACCCAGCTCGGCACTGGAGCCTTCACGGCACCGTATCACCTGTGGCTGCCGCTGCACAATCTCGGTGCTGACCCCAGCACCTCGGCGCCAACCCGGGACCTTGGCACCGCTCAAGGTCGCCCTTGGCGCCCCGCCATAGTCCGGTACCACTGGCACCCAGATCACCCCGGCGCCGATAGCCTGCCTCCCTGGTGCCGTTGGCCCAGTACAGTCCAGCATCACCAGTGCCGAGCTCACCCCGGCACCGTCCACAATCACCCTTAGCCTCGCAGACTCGGTACACCCCTGTACTGACAGAACGCGAGCCCTCCCAACTGGGCAGTCCCCCTTCCCCAGGCAAGGACTCACTGCAGGCCCACTCAGAGTCACTCCTCATGCCGACAACTCCTGAGGCAGTGGAGGCCGCTCGAGCCCTCCTTTTGCTCCCCACATCACCTGCCCCAATCCCAGCTAGAAGGGGCAAACCAGCCTTCACTTCTGAGGCCTGGGTCCAGCGTGGGCGTTGCTCTCCCTCACCATATAGCCCTCCATCTTCCACCCCATTGGGCCCCAGTACCTTAGCACCATCCCCATGGCAGCACATCACCTTGCCATCACTGGTACTGCCCCTGGAATCTCGTACTCCTTCCCCCGTTCTCAGCCTAGAGGAAGGGCCATCGAGGGGCTCCAAGCAACCTTGGTGCCACACTTCAGCACCGTCACCGTTCTGCTTCTGCCCACAAGAATGGTCCCCCCGGACCTTGGCCTTCCAGCTATGAGTGACAAATAACCAAGCCCTGACCAGCACATATTTGCTGGACATGTGGGAGTCAGTCGTGAAATTCCAACCCTTGCTCCCACCAGAGGCTAGAGAGGAATTTGATGCATTTCTAGAGGAAGGTCAGATAATCTCCCAGGACCACCTCCTCTTGGCCTCTGATGTGGTGGACACAGCTGCCCACACTATGGCCTCAGCGGTAACTATCCGCCGAGTAGCCTGGCTCAGGGAGGCTAGGGTGCCCCCTACTGCCCAACAGGTGGTCCTCAACCTGCCTTTTGGAGGGGACGCACTGTTCCCGCCAGAAACCCTTTCGGTGGTGGGCACTGCGCAGGACCCCAGAAATGAGGCCAAATACTTTGGCGGCCTCCCTCTCAGGCCCTTTCCTCCCTCATAAACCCCTTGGGGCAATGCTTTTTCCTCCCGTGCCATTTCTCTCACCATCGTGGGGATACCGACCTTCTCCCCCTGCTCCCCGGCACCCTGTTGCCACAGTGCTGAGACCTCTCCAAAGGGGCCAGCCCATTTGGCCACCCACCCACTCTCAGGGCATCCGAGATGCAGTAAGACCTTAGTGCACCGGCAAGGAAGGTGCTTGCCTATTTGGCTGTCACCTCATTCTTTAGATATCCGGGATGCAATAAGACTCCAGCACACCCTCAGAGTGGGCAGTTGGTGTCCTTTCCCTCCTTTCAGGGACATCGGGACTTAGCGGGACCCTTTCATCTCTCCCGGTACTGCCAACTCGGGCACACTAATTCTGGCCATGTACTTTCCCCAAGCTTGGGGAATGCATGCCATGTCAACCGAACCCCTGGCCCATCGTTATCTTTCCAGAGATCATCCTAGACATTACTCTGGCATTCATACTAGATCTGCCCCTCCCACCCCTCTTCCAGGCACCCTTTGACCGACAACCCCTTCACCGGTAGGTGACAGGACAGGCCTTGACAGGAACGAGAAGTGCGTCTTGTAGTAGCCTCAGCCACTGCTGCAGAGGCTTCGACACATGCAGTCACAGCCATCTAAGGACGCAGACCCACTCCCACTTCCCAAAAGACCCTACCTCAGGTGGGATGCATGCTCCTTCCTGGGTCGGGGAGGGAACCCCTCTCCTATCTATCATACCATTGACACGCTGGCTAGACCATCTCAACTAAGGTTCTCGGCACCCTTGTCCTAGATGAGAACCTGCACCACCCCAACGGTCCCACGGGACGTGTCTCACATCATTGCAGTGGTCCCTAGCCTCCAGGGAAGGTCAAGGCAGGGCAATCCAATCCCTGCCACCCTATTCTCCCCCCCCCCCCAGCGAAATCTGAGGCCTTGCAACAACCCCTTTCCCTTGCGGGCAAACTTGGCTGCTACCAGGACAGCCTATCCTGGAGTACCACCCGGGGCCCACCCTTTGAGAAGCGGGGTAAGCCTTCTCACACACTTCACTCTTCTCCCCTTTCAGTTCCTAAGCAGGAACCTAGCATACCTGATCCGGAACTTCCAGATAAAGGAAATCAAGGGGTAGGAGTCAACGTCGAGTTTATCCTTGGCGAGGAACAGTAGTGGGAGTACCTATCCTGGGCCCCCCGCATCACAACCCATCCCTTTTCAGCAGCGTCAGCCCTACATAGCCAGTACAACACTGCAATCTGGGCATGTAAGCCCTCCACAGAGTTGCCTGTGCCTGCCCACCCCAACCCCTTCTGCCCTTCAGTGGCACGTATCCTGGCAAGGGCTCTGCCCCATAGCCGCAAGCCAGCCTCCTACCCTGGGGACTTAAATCCAAATTGTAAGCCACCCCATGTGAGCTTGGCGATGGCCTTACTGCGACCATTTTCCCTTATTCTCTTGAGGCACCGGACTCTATATATCAGGCATGGCCAAACTGTGGCTCGGGAGCCACATGCAGCTCTTGAACGAAAAATTGTGGCTCCCAGAAGAATGTCAGCAAATCAATTTAGTAGGTAGAAGTATATAGTTATATGCCTCAGTGTGGTTCTCAAAGGTTTAATAATCAGCTTGTGTGGCTCTTGCATTCCATAAGTTTGGCCACCCCTGATGTATATAATAATAGAGGGGGACTGGTCAGGTTCTTTTTTCTGAGGTACCAAAGCCTCAGAGGCTTATACCCTCCACAAGGAGTGCCATCGGGTTTCATCCAGCTGGAAATAACCCTACACGTGGGTTCCCTAGACCCAAGTTACCGCGGTAGTGCTGCAGTTAACTCTTTGCAAGCAACTCCACATCTTGCATGCTCGGAAGGTGACTCATCCTTCCTATGGCAACTGTACTTCCAGGGCAGTTCTATCTCTATCTGTCCTTGTTCCTGCTACACATGTAGGCGCATCGTAGCTGCGGCATGGTTTTCCTCCAGTGATGCCCTAGGCGCACGACTTCATGTCCCTGCTACTGATCTCCACAAGCCTTCGGCCACCCCGATGGCTTGGCCATGCAGTGGGTCTGCATTGTTTCCTGCCTCCCCCTCTTCATGTACCCCTGTCATCCGGGCAATCCTCGTGATGCTGGAACCCCACGGGATTACAGGCCCAACAATGAGCCCACTCCGTGAGCTCGTACGTTACTAAGATGCTTATAGATACCAAACATCCGCATCACCGAAGGCCATCATGCCGCCTTGTGGGTGCTAACGTCCTGGGGACCCCTCAAAAAAAAAAAAAAAAAGAACAAAAAACCCTAAACAACCCCAATTTTTGGTCCTATACACCGTTGGAAGCGTGCGCTTGTGCATTAGCTTAAGGTTACCTGGCTGACATGCAGTGCACCACTCACCGCACTATTGCCTTCGTGTTTTGGGTACTGCTTTGAAGTACCTTCCTCAGACCCTTCTCGCTTGAATCCAGGGGTCACCCCCCCCCTTTCCCAATGCATCTACGCAATTTAGCCCAGGCCCCTCAGGGGCTGGTGGTGACCAGAACAAAGGGTAGCTTCATTCTTCCGGTGACTGACTGCATAGTCCGCAGCCCTCACAGCTAGGCTGTGACCCTTTGGCTCCTGGTTCGGACTGGATGTGCTCTGTTTATGGGATAATTTTCCCTTCTTCCTTGCTTCCTGTGTGGGCTACGGATATTATGGCTAATCCCGTATCCGCTGACCTCCAGCATCTCCTTACAGCTCATGCTGGAAAGCCTCATGACTAGACACTTATTCTCTGGTCCTTTTCCTTGTGCTATACCACCTAGTATAGCAGTCAAGCGCAACCCTATGTTGTCATGTTGCGTTCTTCATCTTCACTATGGTGACCTCGGTCTGTCCTGCCCTTGCACGCCTGCCTCATTGGGGTTGGACCTACCCCAAACTTTGGGTTGGCCCACAGTTATTGATTATTTTGCTCCATGCCAGGAGCTTAGTTAGCCTCCCAGCTCTGGTTAGAGTCTTGCTCGCTGGGCCTCTTCCCATCTGGGGTGTTTTCTTCGCCATGCTGAAGGCAGAAGAGCCAACTCCACCTGCCATCCATCAGCATGGCTAGTAGTCACCTATTACTGAATACATCCGAGCAGCACTCGAAAAATGGTGGGTTACTCACCAGTAACTGCCCTTCTTCGAGACGGGCTTCTTGGATCCGTTCAGGTCCCTCCCCACCATCCCCGCACATGGAGTTGGCAACTCCGAGGAGCTCAGAAGGGGTCGGGAGGTGGCCATATATATAGCCACAGGAGGTGCAAGGGGTGGAGGCCACCTACCCTCTCCTGACAGGCTGGGACAAAAGTTTTCTGACCAATCTGGTGCTGTGGCACAGAGACACCTATTACTGAATGGATCCGAGCAGCCCCTCTCGAAGAAGGACAGTTACTGGTGAGTAACCCACCGTTCTTTGAGGAAGACACTGTTACCCAGGTGCTCTGTAGTGCCTAACACAATGGAGTCTTGATTTTAGTTGGAACCTCTACATGCTATTGAAAAGTAAAACTTAAGAAAAGAAACTATAAATCTGAATTTATTTTCCTGATTAAAGCTATTTTTAAAATAATTTGCATATGGCAATTCAAATAATTATTCCTTCTTCATTAAATGCTTTAACAAATAAAATCTTTTGGATTTATTTTAAGAATTTGGTTTAGTGAAGCTATATTAAATTAATGTACAGTGTTAAATTCAGATTTGTTTAACGGACAGCCCTTACTGATATTTTAGACTTTACACTTCTGTTTTCCTTTTATTGCAGAATGTTTCTCTGACTCGAGCTACTTTAGAATCTTTTTCATAATTTTTATAGTTACATTTCTGATTGGGTTGCTTAATGTACTTATCATCAGGCAGATAATTCTACAGTGGAATAGCAATAAAATTAAATCTTCAGCAGATTACAGAGTATCTGCAAAAAAGAAGGTAATTGATTTAAGAGAAAATATTATTTTGTAATTTTTTTTTTGCGTATAACTGTTAGCTATTTGTTGATAAATTCTATCTTCTCCTTCAAGGAAAAGATGTTTTTGCCTACTGTTTGTACAAGAACAGTAACATACAGACATGATAAACCAGAAGAAATAAATATTGACATCAGCAAGTTACAATTAAATGAAACTTTCAAGTGTGACTTCTGAAGACTGTTTTCTGCAAATCTCTACTTCAATCATTTTTCCTATTTTAGAAAAGCTGTTGTATTTTTACTGTGTAAGAGTTTTGACTGATGCTGTTTGTTTTTGTGGCATGCATATTTTAATACTGTAACAATCCAGTGTCTAAGCATGGTCACATACTGTGACTATGTTTGTAGTTATGGCTGCTGTATTTTTTGAAAGAGAAATGTGCATTACTACTGTTCAAGACCATTAGCGTTGACGTAGCACTTTAATGTAAAGTAATTTATTAGTTATGGCATAGAATGTAGATACGAACAGGGGTGACAAAGCACTGATCTCACTTTACATGTAGCTAGTACTGATGTGTGCTGTGGGAATGGGTAAAACTGTGATTAAAATACTAACATTCCTATACCTTATGGCAATAGATGGAATTATTGGAGTATTTGTGTATGTAGAAATGATATTTCCTAAAATGTTTATGATTCTTCTTTCATTTTTCTACTATTCTTGTCTGCTTTGATATCTGTTTATCTTCTCTTATTTACTTATCAAAAATGACTGGATTAATGAGTGGTTAGTGACTACTGGTATTTTTATAAGTTGTCAAACACTTAAACAGGATTTATTTTTCATATATGAGAAAATTATACATTTTTAGTAGGTCCTTTTTTTCCAAAATAGATGCTTTAATACATATTTTAGGATGCATGAAAACTCAGTATAAAAAAGGGAGGAGAGGGGTGGCTTCTTGTGTTGGTTTTGATTTCAGGTGGTTGGAATACTCTTCTTAATAATTAAGCACACTGGCTAAATTCATTTCTGGTGTTAGCAGGAGGAGCTGCTTTGAAGTCAGATGAGTTACCCCAGATCTACATTTGGTTTGCTAGCTACATATCAGTGTTCTGCCAAGTAATGGCTCTCTTGTTAAGTATCTGATCTGCCTGATTTTTCCACATCTGCTACTTTTTAGCTGAGAGAATCAGTTTGCATGAATCCCTTTTTAACCTTCTAAATTATTGTTGTTGTGCATTGAGATATGAATCAAGTAGGATATGAAGTCATAAATTTAAAAAAAAAAATCAGAAAAAGGGGAGAAATTTTCCCATAGAAACAAGTTAGTTGAACAGACTAACATAGATTCAAATTTTGAATTCAGAAGTGGGCCCAGTGGGACCAGTATAGATGCATCTGAGGGCAGAATATATACCACAGAATAAATTGTGCAAAAACAAACAAAAACCACTCCTCTTCTCCATTAAACAAACATTGCGGTGATAGAGGGTGTCTTCTTATTGCTAAATGCCATATAAAGTTCAGAGCTAGTAGTCTGGTTTGTTTGTTTTACAGAATCATAAAGTTAGGAAGTCCTGGTAAGCCTCTTTGAAATATGCACTAAAATCTAGTTGGCAAAAGTTTTCGGCGATGACATATGTTATCAGGGCTGAATACTAATAGTCTGTATTAATTTATGCCTGTTGCAGAGAATATCCACTGAAACAAAGGGAGGAATGTTCAGGTTTGGTTTTGTTTTTAAAGCAGAATAGTAGACTCCTTAATAAACAATGAGATATTTATAAGAGAAGAGAAAATGAATTATTCCAATTCTGCATTCCTCTGTATAGGTTATTCTCATCCATGAGAGATGTACATATGAAAGGAATGCAGGATTTGGAATATCAAATCAGCTTTTTGTCATGTGTTTCACAGAAAATATTCTGTAATACATTGATCAAATAGAAGATTGAAAAAGTAGTCCTACAGAGACTATGGCTCAAAATCTTCATTACCGTTGTTCTAAAAGCTCTAGATATCAATGGTAGTCACTGCATGCTTCCCCCAGTAAGCTATCGTTTTAACTTCTCTATTAAGTATGGTACACCTCTCAGTAGTATCTGAGCTTCAGTTTAGACAACTTAAAAATGTCTCAGTAGAAATTGAAATACATTACACTTACTTTATTTGCATTAGTGATAACCTTCATTTTATTTGTCTATTATAGTTTATTGAAAAATATTTCGTAGTGAACCATTTAAACTTTATAATGTATTTAACTTGAATTATTTTTCTTTATACTGCACAATGAGGGACTTGATTCTCTCATGGAAGTTAATGGGATGATTATCCTTAACTTTACTGGGAATATGAGAAATAAGCATACTTAATATCATACTCCACTCAAGTCAGTGGAACTTGTGCCATACATTTCATTGTAAACTGCTGCTGTCCTGAGTAGTTGTAACTCCCCTTTTCATTGTGTTAATGCACTGTGGAGAGGTTATGAGTGGGCAACTGAGAAAGAATTAGCTGCTAGCAATGCAGAAGGCCAAGAGCTAAACTTCAGGAGGCCTGTGAGGAGGCCAGACAAATAAGATCCTTAAGACGATGCCTGATTCTTCATGGATGGCTGCCATGCATGAGAAAGTATAGCTTTGCCTGCCATCTCACTGCCACTTGTCCTGATTTTCAGATAGGATGATGCAGAAAAAGAATGACCCAACAAAAAAGGCTCAAAGTGGTGAGGGTCTTTACTCCCATTTGCATATGACCTTAAATGAGAAAGCACTTAGCCCATCATTCACAAGAGTTTTGATCAGAATGGAGGGTACCCTGACTGTGCTTTGTGTGACAGTTTGTGTGTGATATTTATCAAGCTATTCTATCTAGTTCCTGTCATGATTTCTTCTCTCTATTGTCTATCGGGGTGTCAAACATGTCACTCGTGGGCCAAACGTGGCCTGTGAACCTCCTCCATCTGGGCCATGGCTGCTCTCTGTAGGACCACATTCTCCCCCCGGGGGGGGGGGGGCGGAGTGGTCTTGTAGGGCACAGTTGCACATTCGCACCACCGCAGAGTCCTGTGTGAGTGCTGTAATATTTTGATATATGGTATGTATGGCTCAGTTTAAATACATTTAGGTCAAATCTGGCCTGCCATCCAACTGAGTTTGACACCCCTGCTTTAAGGTATTCTCTCCAAACAAAACAAATATAAAATTTGTCTTCAACCAGATTCATTATTGGCTTCTTGGAGAAAATTCAGCCAACTGAAAAATGAAACAAATCTTAAATAATTTGAAGCTAGGCCAGCTCCAAATTATGGGATACTTCAGTAAAGAAATCCACACAAAGACCATATTAATATTGTTAATTGGTCATGTTGGAATTTTATTTTATTGTATTTTATTTTATGCCCCAACACCCCAGTATTTATATGAGGTGCTGCAGAAAAATTTTTGGTTCTTGTTTAAAAATCTGTATAAATGGTTTAATCCTTCTGGTTCTGAATTGGATACAGGATGATAGTGAGGACTGATGCCTGTTCATCTCTAAGTACTTGTTTATGTACATTTCAGAAATGACATGCTTACACAATAAAAATTGTAAACATTACTTCTGATTTAAAAAGCCATCTGGCACAGAGTCACTGTAATTCTATGAATTACGTCCAAGCTCTATGAATATATTAATAATGTCACAAATGAGTATGGGGAAATGGCTTGTTCGTTCAGGAAATCTGCACGTGGAATTTTCATTGTGCCATATTGAAACACTCCCATATATTCACAAGAAGTGTCTAAAGTGGACCCTAAAAAGAAACAGCATTTTATAGCCATGCTTCTTCTATCAATTATTAGAATTACGTTAATTTTTTTTAGTGTGATGGCATGAAAATATCCTATGTAAACTATGAGGTTATATTGTATTAGAAGAAATAATTTTCTGTAGCTGGAAAAATATGATACACTTACTTTTTCAAGTCACATTGGGCAATTAGATCTTTTTTCCTGTGTATGCTTGTGATTGTGACTGTTTTGTTAACTATGGTAGTGACCATGTGATACTTACTTTCAGGCAACACCTCTCTTAAAAGATGTTGCCTGAAAATACTAACCACGTCGGGTTTTATGATGTTCTTGATGGCACAGCTTGGGGTTGAGAGACAGAAAGAAACGTACTACCCTAGTGGAAGCTTGAGGTGGCAAAGTGCCTAAATCAAGCAGAATGCATCCAAGAGCTTTGGGGAGCGACGTTTGTGTAGAGTCCTCAAGGAGAGTACAGTTTCCATCCTCTGCGCCCTCCCTGCTGTGCTAGGCACTGCAGGAAGCTGTGCCTCTTCCCATGCACTTTGAAGAGGCTAAACTGGCAAAGGCACAAGTAAGACATTCCTTATGTGGAGTAGAGTGTAAGGACCATTTTGTACCCAGCTTCTGCATAAATGAGGAAGCAGTTTGCACCCTCCATACCTTACACTGACCCCTGGTGCAAACACAAAGGCAATACTAACAACAGACTAAGAAGGACTACGGGCTTCAATGCAAGCTCACTGAAGTTGGTGGAAATCTTTTTTTTTCCAAAGTGATCTTTGGACCAGACCCCAGGTAAGCAATACAACCCACAGTTAGAAAAATGCACTTCCGAAATCTGTATCTCCTTTGATGTTTAGTTGGAACTGCCAACGTGTAGAGCAAGAAATTTTATTGATTCCCTGATAAATACAATAAATACAATGAGTATAGTGAATCAGTGCTGCATGAAATGGTCAGATTAGAACAGAAATCTATCCATAATGTTTGTCATGGATTTGAAATATAAAAATAAGACTTGCATGGGTAGGGAAGAAGAAGCAGTAGTTAGAAAGAATGCTGCTGTTTTAGCCTAGCCTTGTTATTGCTTCACCCCCAGAACTCTGATGAAGTCAAGGGGAATTTGGGTGTACACTGACATCAGGAGCAGATTAAAAATTACATAGCAGAAATAAACAAATATATAAATAAACAAATATATGATGAGTCAAATCGGTGCAGCTGCACAAAGTGCAAGCCAACTTAGAATTAGATCCAGTATGTTTTAACTTTGGTCAAGATATTCTTTCTGAAGATAAATGTCCAGTAAGTTCTTTTGCTTTAGAAATGCCTCTTCAACTAAAATCCTTGGGGTTTGGGGGTTTTTTTTTCCCCTGCTGCACACTAATACTACAAGGTACTTACTTAGGAAAAAATGAGTAACGTGTCTGGCATCTGTTGATGTGAGTTGAAATCCTGTTCCCATTCAAGTCAATGGGCATTTTTGCTGGGCCACAGCTTCACATCAGTTGCCTGTGGGGTTTTTGTTTCTGTTTTCTGTTTGCAAACACATTAGTTTTAGACACATTCACTGTGCTGAGATCTATTTCACATTTGCTAATACTGTTTAAAAAAAAAAGCTATTTTCAAATGTCTCATTTAGCAAAGTCGTGGCAAAATTATTAATATACTACAGGAGTTTTCTTCATGTTTAACATGTACTGTCTTTTGTAAAAAGAGTATATTGTATGTAATGATTGATACCTGAAAATTTTAGGAAGGGAAGCAGGTTTTTAATAGATTTGTAGCTCTTAATTGTTCATTTGCAGCTTGAAATGACATTTTTAAAAAAATAAATCACTACTTTAAATTTGTTTGACAATGTACTATTTTGTTTAAACTAATATATACTGTTGTAACTGTTTATTCATTTCAAGTGACTACTAACTTCAATTTTTATATTTATTAATGAGTTGACACTGTAGTGTACTGTGAGATGTTTATTTTTCTATCAGAGCTCTAACAGCTATGACATAGCATTAAGTTAATGCCACAGTATTGTACTTGCCCTCTTAAAAAAAATAAAACCAGTATTTCATTCATGTGAAATGTCATGTTTTGTAATACACTAAATGTGTTATCACTGGTGCTTTTTTTCCTTAAAAAAAAAAAAAAATTGGTTATTCTCACAGTAACAGTTCCATTAGGAATATAAAGGGAGTTCATTAGCCTGTGGGACCATGTTAAGGAAAGAGGAGTTTGTCTGGCAATAGCCTATAATGGACTAGGACTGTATAAAGAGTGCTGGACCAAAATCTCACAATGAATGTTTATTAGGATTAGGTAAATAAATGAAAGCATATGGTGTTCCAGCCTCTGCCTGACAGGAGTTTATCAGCAAACTTACGAGCAGTACTGAGCATGTTGGAGTAGTTAGTATCTGACTCCAAATGGGCATGTCTACATGGCATCTGGGAAGTTAGCCTTTTTGATGTGTGCTCTAAAAGTATCTGTGTAAACAGGCTCAGACTGATGCTCAGACTCTCAACCACCAACTTCTCCACCGCCACTCTTAATCTTCTGAATTTGATCCCCAGCCTGAGCTCAAGGTCTTCACATGCATTTTTAGAGTACTAGGTTGAGCCCCACTGCCACATGTCTGTGGACCTGGGCTAGGAGACATGCTAGCAGATACAGTGTAGACATGCCCTTTGAAACGTTGCTGAGACACCACTTAGAAGATTGACTCTGATTGTCAAAGGAGCGTAACACAGAACAGTTACATGTGTAGACCTTGCAATTCAGGCTGGGGATTGGGCTTCGAAGACTAGGGGTGGTGGTGGAAGAGTTGATTGTTGAGAGTGTAAGCATCAGGCTGAGCCTGTGTTTATACAGGTATTTTTAGAGCACAAGCCAAAAAGGCTCACTTCCAGATGATCCCACCCTTGGAGGCATGGTCCGAGTACTAATATGGGACTAAAAACATCTTTTCTCCCTCAATATGGATGGCTCCTACTCTTGGTAAGAATTAACTTGGTGGTGGTTGGCATGGAATAGGGTATGTAATTTTGAGCAACATCTGTACCCTTGTAGGGTACAGTCATGCTGCTTTGCTAACACTGGCCAAAATGGTGTCTATGAATTGTGAAAGGACCTGCCTTTTGTTCCTGTGTTGATTTTGGTCATCATACTTTCCTTACATAATTCTTTGCCAAACTGTAGACATGAAAAGACCTTCAGCTGTACTGTGTGTAATGACATTCAAAAGATGTTCTTAAAGAACATGCTTGATTGACTATAGAGTCCAATAGGAGGCCAAGAAAGTTTAAATGAACAGAGCTGTTTCCAAACTTGCACATAATAGGACACCACCAAAATTAGTTTTTGGAGCTCTGCTAGTTTAGTCATTTCCTAACCTTTTGTCATTCTTTCATCATGACCATAAATTGCTAATAAAACTTTCTGGCAAGAACTGTTTTTTGCATAATTGAAAATTGCACAACTGTGGAGGGACAAGAATTAGCATTAAAGTAAAGACTTCTGTGTTCACGACAATTTGTATGTCATTTACATGAGCCTTTGGGCTCAGCAATGCAAGAGAGAAATCTTGGAAATTATATTGGGAAAATAAGAGAATCTTCTAAAGGTTAAGAAAAGACATAATGTGTATCTTTACCACTCTTTAAAAGTTAGAATGATGACCACAATTCCTGTAGTTTTAGTGGAAGAGGATGAAACTAAAAAATTGTCAGAGAAAAAATGAGCTATAGGAAATAAACCTATGCACACACACACAGCTAGCAGGTGTATCAAATGCAATGAATGCTGAGAAATACTAGTTTTTCCATGAAAGGATTTGTAATTCTGAAGCCAGTGTCTTTGCCCATCTATCAACATAGCCGTTTTTGCCAAATGCAAGTGAGACCTGAAGAAATCCATGTACAGAATCTTCACCACATTAAAAAGAGTGGTCCTGGTACCAAGCCATCTTGCTCTCCTCCTAATCCTCACCCCCATTGTGGAGTATGATAAGTGAGCTTCATGAAGCCTTTCTCTATTTTCACATCAGATGTGAATTGCAGCTATGAAGATGGATTGCTATGCAATTATTTTTCTGCATAGTTTTTTTGCACCATTATGGTAATGATGTATTGTAATTATTCATATATTTCAGCTCATTGTATAGTCAGTGACTTGCTAATGGATTCTCTGTACTTTAAAGTCTTTTAAATCATGATCTGATGACTTTAATAACTCAGTCATAGGTTAGAGGTTTATTACAGGAGTGGGTGGGTATGGTTGTGAGACCTGACACTCTTGCAGCAATGCAGAGTGCTGTGTTTGCAAGACCAAACACATCCTCTCTCTCTCTGTTAAAGAGAGTGTGGTCCTGTGGAGCATAGTCACAGGCTGAATAGAAGAGGTTCACAGGCTGCATGTTTGACACCGCTTCCTTAGAGTCTATGAGCCTATAAATTAAGATATTTGGCTACAATCTAATGCTATTTGTATTATTTTGCAGATACCATTGACAAGAAGAAAAAGCTTGTAGTTCACTACTTTGAGAATCGTAGGGAAACACATTACTTTCATGCCTAGGCCCCTACAGGGTCCAAGGATGAAAGAGGCCCTGACTTCCACTCTTTCTTTGACGATATTGAGGCAGGTGTACTCCCTTATTCTGTGATTTCAGTCTCTTCATGATTCCATTGTGCTTTGGGCAAGATCTGACCCAACATACCAAAAGAAGTAGAGAAAGAGATCTCTGTCCTAGAAGAGATTTTAGCACAATAATGGTTTGAGTGAGGATCTGGAGTACATTGTGGCACTATAGCAACTGAGAAGGGGATCAGTGAAAGTGGGGAGGGAGATAAAGATGTTATCTAGTTCAGCATAACGAGTAGCTGAGCTAATTTTGAAGACTGTTTGTGGCTTTTGGTTTGGTTTTGTTGGTGATGGAGCAGGGGGGGTGGTCCTTCCAGCCCTACAACAAAGAACCTGGAAATACGCATATTGTGCTCAGTTTATAGCAAAACTTTTAAAATTTATGAAGTAGATAAAACTAGATACATAGAAAACTTGTCTGGCCTGAAACTGTTTGAGAGGGTGATAGCTAAACCAACACCAGAGTGAACCTGGTAAATAAGATCTGATCCCCTCAGTGGGGGGTAGTTGGTACACAGCACTCACCAACCTCTGAGATCTGGACCCAGGGCCTAGCAAGGCTGCATAGTGAAAGTATGTCTTGCTTTGCTTCAGCTTCTCTGCTGTCCCCTCAGCCCAAATCATCATCTGGCTCTTAATTATTTTCTTGTCTTTAAACCAAATGACACCACAGAGTATGAATATTTATGGTTCTGTAAAGACATTTGTGAATGGAAATAGATACAATAAAACTATTTCCAGCAAAACAAAGTGATCATTCAGGTACCAGTTACCAAACGAATACTCAACAATATGTTTTTAGATGCAGTTGTATTTTAATTTGCAAACAGAAATCAATGAATGCGAGCAGATTCAATACTGGCATAAAAGGGCATACAGCCCCACTGAAAGCAACAGAGCTGTACTGTACTTGAAACAGGTCAGAATTTGGCTGATAGAGAAAGTGAATTCTTCACCACTGAGGCCCCCACACTGATGATACCTCACCCATTGCAACAAATGGCTTTCTCAGAAATGTTGATATTTTTTGTGAAAAGGAAGTCTATTGAAAAGGGCACAGTGACTTTCAAATAGGTCAACTTGACCTAATCTGCTGGCAGTCAGCCTTCCGGGTCTCTTGCGACATGGAAAAGATATGGTTGTTCCTTTTGGGACTATCCACACTAAAATAAAGAGGGGGATTCTCCCGCTAAATTATAATCTGTGGGCCTCATTGTTTCATGACCTCTGCAACATGTATGCAACCCAATGTGTACAGTACCCACCGCTCACCGAGTTGTGAGTGAGCAGAAACAAGCTTTGGTGTAACTGTGAAATTTCTCTTTATCTGTGCACTTGAGCACATTTACTCACTTATAGGAGCAAATTAACTTTGAAGGTAAAACAGCTACGTGCATATTTTCCATGGCTCACTTATTTGGAGGCCAATGTTTTCTCATTCTTCTTCCTTAGTAACAGATATGAAGGAGAATAATCATGCAGACAGTTCTCCAACCAGCAGAAAATTTAATTTCCTGTTATACAACTACATTGCTGCATGAAAGAGGGGAAAAGATCATCTACTGTGGTACATATTATCAAATATAAAATTAGTGTGATAGAGTTCCAGCCAAAGAGCCTGGCTCTTTTGGTTTTACTGCTTTTATGTTAGCTTTGACTTGATTCTTTTCTATGTTTTGTTTTAACTTGATTGTTTCAAGTGTCTCCAAAACTCAAATGGAGAAAATTCTTATCAAGAGGTTAAAGCATAAAATTAGCACTTGGGAGTGCTGGCTTGCTTCTTGACTCTGTTCTGTGTTTGGTTGGACAATCACTTAATAAGGCCAGATTTACTTCCTGACCACCCAAAATACCAGCTGAAGTTAGTGAGAACTATTAGTGCTTTCAAAATCAAGTCCTTGAGCCATCCTCTGAAAATGGGCTTTTTGTCTAATTAAATCAGATTTACAAAAAGTGCTGGTATTGGTTAATATATTTACTGTTTTATGAGATCCTCAAATAATATAAGTAAAGTTGTTAAATATTTGCTGTTTTTATATTTGCAAACCAAAAAATGAAACAAAAAACTCCACCCTCATTTTGCCAGAATTGATTAGATTAGAAAGCATTCATTTGGGGGGGGGGGGGGTTCCAGTGAGTCTTGCATTTTTGATTTATCCTTGTTTGGCTCCCTGAAAGCTGGGAGGTTGGAATAGTAACTACTTGAAATTGTAATAAAACATGCATTTTAGTTGTGCTATTTTTCCCGTGAAAGGATTCTGCTTTCTTGGTTAGCTACTTTTGGAATTATGATAATAAGAAAGAAATATACTAAAATTTTAAAAATTCATCAAATGCTCCATGCTTCCAGCATCACAAGAGGACTCTTCACAAGGGCAAAGTGTAACTAAATTTAATTATTCTCATATGAGCCATTCGATGCTGAATAGTTGTGACCTAGTTCACATGGAATTCAAATACCTGAACTTGCCAAATTCTTTTAGGCTATTTGATCAGTACCTGGTTGCTCTGTCTCTCTTACCCTCATACGGGGGATTGCCAGCGAATTGAAGCCTGCAGTGGCTTTTGAGATAAAGCAATTGTTATTCTTTAGCAAACTCTGGCAGTGAAGGCTGTGTTCTAATTTTGTTATGACTGCATTGCCTGGATTACTGCCTTTTATATCCAATGTAAAATCACAAGTCAGACTTACATGCAGGTATCCCTGAAACCCCAAGAATAAATTCTGAATGGACCAGAAAGCTCAGTAAACTCAGATTATGGTACAAAGCAAGACTTTTTAAAAAGTCTATTTAAAAAAAAACCAAATTAATCACTGTGGAATGTCTATTTGGCTCATTATAATAATCTTTAAAATATCCATTTTAATATAGACCAACATAATGTTTCACTTTTCAAAAGCACATTTTGTCATACAGGATCCCAAAGCACTTCATTCTTTAGGGAACAGTAAGTATATGAATATTATACAGTAATATGTGAATATTATACAGTAAGGGTCCAAAACATTGTAGCTTATATTAGTGATACTAATGGATAGGAGAGGAAAATTAAAATATCCACACTGGTTAATGGTGCTCAGAGAAAGGGCAAATCCCATCCCCATGCAAGATGTCCTTAGAAGATTCTCTGCAGTCCAAATCACTGAAGTGCTAATTAAAACACTTAACTTGGGACTGAAACATGGAAGGCCCTACAAAGTGAGATGATAACATTCTAACTGCAAATCTTAATCAATCTGAGTAAGAATACCTACCAGGAACAAAATATTTTTTCCACCTTTTTCTTTGAGCATGAAAACCATGGGAAGGGGAAGCAGAGAGCTTGCATTTGTGAAAGCGTATTTAAAGGGCCAAATCTTACCCATTTGAAGAAATAAATATGCAAGTACATCCAGCATAGTGACATCTAAAACAAGGGGCTATTTCTGCTGTTAGGCCCATACAGATCCCCCTAGCTTCAGTGGGAATTAGATGTAAATACCTGAAGGCATGGTTTGGCCCCTAGTCAGTGTTGCTCTGAAAGTTATCCAGCTCTTTCTCTTGTATGTTTTTCTTGTAACGTACATCATTTTACCTCCCAAAGTTTTCAGCGCCATTTCCTCTGGCAAGATTACAGCGATCGTGTGTTTTATTGGGAATATCTTTGAAATATTATGTTTCTGCAGAAAGATGAAGGTCCCAGTAGATAACCTGAAGTACAGCTCCAGAGGATCATCTCCAGACCAAAACGTCACACACCCAAATGGGACCCCAATGTTATTTTCTTCTGTTTCTGCCATTTGTGGCCTGCTGTCGAGGTAGGTGCATGTGTCTCCTAAGTAAGGCCTTGTGTGCACTGGAGATCTGTCCTTATTTCAGCCACAGTAGCCAGCTATTGACATAGAGGGTTGGTTTCGGCAAGGATAAGTCTGACTGATACAAACAGTGGCTTCGCTTGCCTCCACTGTTAAGAGGTTGCACTAGTTCACTTTTATTTCACTAATGGCTGAAATCAAGACAGATCTCATCTTTCGGGAATGTTATGTATCATTCTAAGAAGTATAATATAAAACACGAGAATATATAGGAAATGTTTCTCTATGCTAGTGTAATATTTTCTAGCATGTTTGGAATTGCCAGCTGGCTCTGAGGATAAATCATGTAATATTTGCCCTTAGAGTACATGAGAAAACTTCACATATGCAGCCTCTCGCACCTGAGTTTCAATTCAGACCAGGCAAATTTCCATTGCCGTCTTCAGCAACAATAAAAACAAATCTGAACAATTCACTCGGCTGCTTGCCATTTTTATTGAAACTGCATCTATGGCAGCTAAATCATAATACAACTACATTTTCACTACTATTACTTTGTATTAGGGAAGGTGCTAGATACTATTCACATAAGCAGGGATATACAGATCCTGGCTTTTCAATCTTACTAGCGTGGATGCAAATATAATTTAAAATAAATAAATAATGTATTCCCGAATTTCCAGAAGGTAAAACTGCTTGCTTAGTCATGGTCCCCACAAAAAAGTTATGCCATTATAGCTTTGCCGGGGGGGGGTGTTCTTATTTATTTTATTTATATTCAACAAGTATAATTATGCTGATGTAAGCCTTACTGTATTATGCACTATACCATTACACCTTGATGCACTTCCTGGACTAGAATAGATTTTTTTCACGGATTTTTAAAGCCAGAAGAGATCATTAGATCACTTAGTCTGACTTCTATAACACAGGCTATTAAATTCAATCAGTTACCCCTGCAATGAACTTTGCTTGTGTCTGACGGATACACATCTTCCAGGAACCCAATCCTCCTCTGAAGATCTCAAAAGACAGGAAATCCACCATTGCTCTGGATAGTTTGTTACTGTGTTTAATCACTGTCACTGTTTAAAAATGTGTACCTCATTTCCAACATCAATTTGTCTGTACTTTTACAGTGGTATAACTCCAGCAAAATTAGCGGGGCCATTGTATTGTGTTACCAATATGACCTGGAGTAAAGCTGCAAAACTTTCTAATGAAGTCAAGGCTTAAGGTCTATCTCCTCTTTCAGTGCATAACTCTGTATTGGGAATAAGCTCATAAGAATAAGAGAACTGACAAATCAAACGTGCCAATCAGAAGTACAGTAATTATTTGACTTTTCTGTCTTGCTTAAAGTGCTCACAAATATTGCCTTGCACACACATTGTGTGTGTGTGTGTATGCCTGTAAAAGAACTTCATGTGTACATGCAGCAAATTTTCAGCCTAAAGGACCCAAAAGCACTTTTACAAATTATTAGCTAAATTCTACTCTTTGTGACACTAGTGTTAATTTATAGCAGTAGTTGTCTTCAGATGAGTTAGGTCTGGATATAATGTCTGTGTCAGGTTCTTTGGTTTGTGTATGTTTGGGTTTTTTCTGTTTGGTTAGCTGGTTTTTTTTTTTTTTTTGGTTTTTTTTTGGAGAAGTAGAGATTAACAGAAATTATTTCATCTGCTACTCAAATGCAGCTGTTTATATCTAGGACTGCAACAGGTGTCCATGCATTGTATCACTACACAATATTTAAGGGCGAGATGATATGAAAAATCACTTATCCAGTTGAAACTGCAAAGGAAAGTGTGAAGTAGTTAGAATGTAATTACTCACAGAGAGATGTCAGGCCCAGTGTACTGCCCACAACTCTGATATTGAGAAAACTAATTTGGATGTTTAATGAGCATAAGTGGTCGGGGCTTTTAAGTTTCATTTTGTCACCAGTGTCCTCTACTGCCCTGCCAATGGGGACATTTTGTACAATAGTGGTGACTCAAAGGGACAAATATCACCTACCCTAATGTCACTTCTTACAGAAAGATGGCTACTTTTGGTGGCTTCTCATTGAGGTGGTAATCAGAACTGACTCTTAAGATTTGATGAGGTCACAACCCATGGTGGTATGGATGAAGGCCATAGCTAACATGCATGGAGTAGACTTGGGAAAAACAGTTTAGTTTTTCTGTGTAAGAACCTTGAGCCAGATACAATAGAAAGCAGAACTGGGTATGAGTTGCCCAAGGTCATAGGAAAGTGATTTTTTTTTTCAGGGCTTCTGTAACATTGCTTGAACTATTGTAGTGTAGAATTAACGTCCTGCTTACTGAAAGGGAATCTTAAGGGGCAGGGCCAGATTAAGACATTCTGAAGCCCTAAACTATGTCAAGATTCAGAGACCCATACCACAAAAAATAAAGAGAAGAAAGTGTATTACATTATAATAGAAAGGGTAATGAAAAAAGATAAACCATTATATTTGCATGTGTACATAAGCAAAGATTCAGTGAAAAACAACTAAATAAAACATATGTTGCAAAAAGTCTTATTTGCATTATCAGTTTCAATTATGATCAACCTTCATAGTTATCTCTGAGAAATTTAGAGGCCCCTCATAATGTGAAGTCCTAAGCCATGGCTTACTTGGCTTGTCCGTAAATCTGGCACTAATCCTTCTCTCAAACTCAGAGGTGAAAGCAACTGCATATATGTAACCGAAAGGAAGAATAGCATCCTTAATCTGCTGACTGATAGTTTATTTAAAAAAAAAAAAAAAAAGTCCTCTCTGGCAAAGAAAAGCATAAATACAAGAAAGTTTAATCTATTGTACAATATTTTACATTCTTTAATATTCAAATTACAGGGCAAAATCTTCCTTTAATATTAAACATGAGTCTAACACAAATTCTATAAACAATGTAAAATATAATCCCACTTACAGTAGTGTTAAAGAGGCAGATACTGCAGCAATTAAAGGGATATAATTCCCCTAGCAGTTAAACAGAATATAAATGGTGTATTTTAAAAATGAATTTTTTTTAAAGTGACAGATTGGTGGATAATTTAAAGTGAAACAATACTAATTTAAATTCAATATTTTTTAAAAATGGCAAAAGTCAAGATAGTACAATGGCATAGTCTTTAGTTTAATATTTCTTTAATAATGCAGAATACTAACCATGGGAATGTAGAGATGGAAGAAAATAATTTTATTTAATTTCTCAATGACTGTTATTGTTAGGGATTTATTTGTTTATTTAAGCTTCATGTCACAATAGGGAGAGGAAATTTTTTGCAAAGAAAAAAGCTAAAGTTCAAAAATTCATAAGCTGAACATATTCTGGAATTGTGTATTATTAACCTAGTTTGAACCTATTGAACCTTCCTTGTTATTCAGCGAGAGATGCAATATTGTATAGGCCTAATGATAATACTCTAAATAGAAACATGGAAGTATTACTATGAATTCCTTTCCATCATTTTCTGGAATGGAAATGTTTGAAATTAAGTGTTAAACTCTGTATTTGAAAATTGGACCTAATTTCCCAACAGGGATGCAACAGCCACCACTGCCAAAAATAGCTCAGACATGTAATCATGGGTAGCAAAGTGTAGGTGTGTCATCACATGACCTGCATTTGCAAAGGTGGGATTGAGCAGGTGTCAAGAGTGTTTCATTTTCATGGGCGCATTTCAATAGGTGTAGCGCACATACCATCTTTGGACATTTGAGACATCATAGAGAGACATCAGCCTGTAGCATTGCTTTATTGAATTCTATCTTATCCCCATACCAAGTAATTAAAGATTTCAGGTGAAATCTCTAGTCTTGTGATTAAACTTCTCTGAAAAAGACTCCTTTCCACAGGTGGATTACTGGAAGAAAAAAAAAAAAGTTCCAGAGGGGTAGCCATGTTAGTCGAGTTCAGCACAATAAACAAGGAGTCCTGTGTCATTTTTAAAGGCTAAAAAATTCATTTATCACATGACCTTTCATGGGAGTGATCCTACTTTTTCAGATGCTGTTATGATTATGCTCTTTAATCTAAGGCTATGTCTACGCTAGGAAAAGTTAGTTCAAACTAAAAATGTGGCTACTTTGAACTAACTGCTTAGTTTGAACTAACTGCTACATCGTGCTAGTTTGAACTAAAATTTGAATTAAACACTTAGTTCGTTTTAGTTTGAATTAGGCGAAGCCTCGTGTAGACAGGGACCAAATTGGTCCGGATTAAACCTCCTTAACCCATACTAATTTGCTAGTGTAGACATAGCCAAGGAGACTGGGTGTGATTCAGAGGACAAAGAAAGCCAGTGAAAAGGGAGAAGTAAGGAGCCCAGGGAAGCCAGACACCTCAGTCTGACTTTGTGTTGTGGCCTATAAAAGGGTCAGTGTGTTTCTACTGCACCGCACTGACTCCATGATGGAACACCCCATAATTGCCAGGGGACTGAGCTGCATCCCCCCTCCTATGACTTTGGGGTTACCCCCCTGCATGGTGCCTAGAGCCTATTCACCTCGTCAGCCTCCCCCTGCCTAAGCATCAGGCTGTAACTGTTTTGTCAAAGGCCATAGAACATTTACTTTGCCTACCCTGCCCTCACTCCAGTCTGGGGCTACCAACTATTTGTTAACCTTACACAAGGCGAGAGACTGCTTTTGCCTTGCCCTGTCTGATGGCTGGTACTTTGGACTGTTCTTTAGCCCTGCAGAGGGCTGGAGTCTGTTCCCCTTTGCTTGCCTCCCTGCCTGAGGGCTTCGGCTTTGAACTGCTAAATTCCCCCCATGGTTAAGCATCTGCACGGGACATAGGGCTGGGGATGGGGATGGTGAATGAAGGCCACCAACTCCATTCATGCCAAGGAACATTTACACACACACCCAAGCTCCCCATTCCAGCACCCTGGGCTCCAATTCAAAAGGGAATTCCAAGCATAATTAGAGAATTGTGGTGTTGCCAGTCTTACTTCTCCATTGCTGCTGGCTGTGGAGCTTCCTTCAGAGTTAGGTACACAGAGACCAGATTTCAGCACAATGTGATTTGCATATCCACAAATTATAAAGTTGGAGTAATGCCATGGCAAATAAGGCCCAAAATACATGCATTTTAAAGAGCAGGCTGAAAGTAAACATGCATGTTTATTCACAATAAGGAAATCAATTACTGTTTGTGGCATCAGCAAAACTCTTGAGTATGTTAGTGTATGTATTCTATATCAACTATTATCTTCTCAGCTGTTGATGTACTGCAAATCAACACACTGATGTTTGTGTACAGTGACACTGCAAAACTGCACCATCATCCTTTGTTGTATCTACATCAGCTCAAGAGCCACCTACTTTACAGAAATCATTCACTAGTCAAAATAGAATCGTAGGGTTGGAAGGGACCTCATGCGGTCATCTAGTCCAACCCCCTGCCAAAAAAGCAGGACCACTCCCACTAAATCATCTCAGCCAGAGTTTTGTCCAGCCAGGCCTTAAACATCTCCAAAGACAGAGATTCCACCACCTCCCTAGGTAGCCCATACCATGCTTCACCACCCTCCTAGTAAGAAAATTTTTCCTAATAGCCAACCTCGACCTCCCCAGCTGCAACTTGAAACTATTACTCCTTGTTCTATCCTCTATTACTACTGAGAACAGCTGAGCTCTGTCCTCCTTGGAGCATCCCTTCAAGTAATTGAAGGTTGCCATCAAATCCCTCCTCACTCTTCTTTTCTGCAGGCTAAATAAGCCTAGTTCCATCAGGCTTTCTTCAATAGGCTTGTGCTCCAGTCCCTTGATCGTTTTTGTTGCCCTCCACTGGACTCTTTCTAATTTGTCCATGTCCATTTCCTAGTGGGAGTCCAAAACTGGACACAGTATTCCAGATGCAGCCTCACCAGTGTCGAATAGAGGGGAATGATCACATCCCTCGATCTGCTGGCAACACTTCTCATGCAGGCCAGTATGTCATTGGCCTTTTTGGCAGCAAGAGCACACTGCTGACTTGTATCCAGCTTCCCATCCATCATGGACCTCCAGGTCCTTTTCTCCAGTGCTGCTACTTAGCTGATTGCTCCCCAGCCTGTAGCAGTGCATGGGGTTTTTCTGTCCCAAGTGCAGGACTTTGGACTTACCCTTGTTGAACCTCATGAGATTTCTATTGGCCCACTGCTCCAATTTGTCTAGGTCTCCTTGTATCCTGTCTCTGCCCTCCAGTGTGTCTACCATTCCCCCCAACTTGGTGTCATCCGCAAATTTACTGAGTGTACAATCTGTCCCATCATTCAGATCATTAATGAAAATGTTGAACAGAAGCGGCCCCAGGACCAATCCTTAGGGCACACCACTTGTTACAGGTTGCCAGCTAAACACTGAGCCATCGATTCCTACATGCTGAAACCATTGATCTAGCCAGTTCTTTATCCACCTTACAGTCCGGAGATCCATCCCATACTTCCCTAACTTACCAACAAGAATGCTGTGGGAAACTGTATCAAAAGTCTTGCTAAAGTTGAGTTATATCATATCAATGGCTCTTCCCACATCCACAAATCCAGTCATTTCATCATAGAAGGCTATGAGGTTGGTTGGGCATGATTTACCCTTGGTGAATCTATGCTGACTGTTCCTGATCACTCTGTTTTCCTCTAAGTGTTTCAGGATGGATTCTTCGAGAACCTGCTCCATGATTTTTTGAGGGATTGAGGTAAGGCTGACAGGTCTGTAATTCCCTGGATCCTCCTTTTTGCTTTTCTTGAATATTGGCACTATATTTGCTTTTTTCCAGTCCTCTGGCACCTACCCCATTCGCCATGAGTTTTCAGAGATAATGGCCAGCAGTACTGCTATTTCATCGGCCAACTCCCTCAGCACCATCGGATGCAGGTCATCCGGCCCCATGGACTTGTGCACATCCAACTGCTTTAAGTAGTCCCTAACCTGACCTTCCATCACCAAAGGCCTCTCTTTTTCTCTCCAATCTGCTGTACCCAGTATGTGGGCTGGGAGCTGGCCCTGCCTGTGAAAACTGAAGTAAAAAAAGCATTGAGCACTTCAGCTTTTTCCTCATCCTCCATCACGAGGATACCTGCCCCTTTCAGTAAGGGACCTATACCATCCGTGATCCACTTCATGTTATTGACATACTTGTAGAACCCCTTCCTGTTATCCTTCATATCCCTTGCTTGCCACAACTCCAATTGCCCTTTGACCTTTCTGATTTTATCCCTGCAGTCCCGAGCAGTATCTTTGTATGCCTCCTTAGTCATCTGTCCAAGCTTCCACTTCCTGTAAGCTTCCTTTTTAGGCTTTAGCTCAGTGCAGAGTTCTCTGTTAAGTGACACTGGGCGCCTTCCACATTTGCTGTTCTTTCTGCTCATTGGAATGGTATCTTCCTGTGCCCTTAGCAGGGTTTCTTTAAAATGCAGCCAGCTCTCTTGGACGCCTTTCCCCTTCAGATCAGCCTCCCAAGGGATCCTGCCATCAGTTCCCTGAGGGAGCCAAAATCTGCTTTTCTGAAGTCTAGGGTCTGTGTTTTGCTTCTTTCCTTTTTTCTATTAATCAGCATCCTGAACTCTATTATCTCATGGTCACTGCTGCCCAGGTTGCCATTCACTTCTGCTTCCTCAATCAATTCTTCTCTGTTTGTGAGCAGCAGGTCAAGAGGCGCAAGGCCCCTAGTTGGTTCCTCCAGCATTTGTATCAGGAAGTTGTCCTCAGCACTCTCCAAAAACTTCCTGGATTACCTGTGCATTGCTGTATTGGACTCCCTGCAGATATCAGGATAATTGAAGTCCCCCATGAGAACCAGGGCCTGTGATCTAGAAACTTCTGCCAATTGTCCGTAGAATGTCTCACCCACCTCCTCCTTCTGGTCCGGAGGTCTATAGCAGACACCCACCATGACATCCCCCGTGTTGCCCTCTCCTCTAAACTTAAGTGACAGACTTTCAACTGTGTCGTGTCCACTTCCATAATGGAGCTCTGAGCAGTCATGGAGTTCTTTTACATACAGTGCTACTCCTCCCCCTCTACTTCCCTGCCTGTCCTTCCTGAAGAATTTATACCCATCCATGGCAGAGCTCCAGTCATGCAAGCTGTCCCACCATGTCTTTGTTATTCCAATTATATCATAGTTCCTTGTCTGCGCCAGTTCTACCAATTCTTCCTGCTTGTTTCCCAGGCTCCTCGCCTTTGTGTACAGGCACCTAAGATATCAGGCTGATTGCCCTACTTTCCTATGTCGATTTTCAGTTCTATTGCATCTGCCTCCTTGCATTTTCTCCTGGCGTTGTCTTCCCGCACTTGCTTCAACTATTAAAGCTTCATTAGAACATCTATCACAATTATTTGACCCCCCCCCCGCGTGTTCCAACTACTCTCTCTTTTATCCCTGGTTTTACAGTCCTGGCACCCCCCAAGTTCCTTCCCTTCCCCCAGGTCTCCCACATTGTCACTCACCTGTGGGCTTTGGTCTCCTTGCCCTTTTAAACATAGTTTAAAGCCCTCCTCACTAGGAGTGTTGCTTCAAGTTTAGTCTGTTCTGGTGGAGGAAGGAAATTGCAATAAATTGATGTTTGTTTATTAGTTGGAGGGATTAATTTTTTGAAAAAAGTTGATTCTATCCCTTTGAGGATGAACACTGTTTTATGAACTGGATACAGAATCTGATTCTAAATTGTAAAGTCCCAGGAACAATCTATAATGAACTGTGGCCACTATGCCTTTTTATAACACCATCAACTAGTGCAGCAATTAAGCAATTATTAGTATTCTAATGACATCAGTATTTCTATTCAAAAGTACTCTTAATTATGGCAAGCAAGTTATTACTTAGTGGTGATGTCTTGGATCAGTGATGGATTATTTAACAGGGGCTTTTTCAGTTCTATCCAATGGTTTCAAATCTCAAGAGAACACTCCTTTTCTCATCAAAGAGTCCTCCTCCACACTTGACCTCGTCAGATATTCATACAAGTGCTGTTTATTTTCTGTTTCTGAATTATGCCTGTTAAAAATTGGCTTTGTTGAACAATGAGAGGCTCAAAGATTTTAAACTGGATATTTGCCACTGTTTTCACATAAAACTGAGTTATTCTCAATTTTTCTATAGTTGCCTTGTGTTTTTACAACTCCATGCATGGGTGTCAGTGGCACTGAGCACAGAGGATGTTAACCCCCCCACACCCACAGCCACTGCCCCAAGTTCTGTCCCCAGCACTATCCAGGGCCTGGCTACAGCAGTGGCAGCCCGATCCGACCCTGACCCAAGCTCCGGCTGGGAACCCCAGGGCCTCCAGATCCAATCCCAAGCAGGATTCGGATTTGGCCTCAGTTCCTTACCAGGAAACCAGGGCTGTTTTGGGGCCAGGATGCCGGGGCGCTGCTGCATGGGGTGAGGCCAGCATGGTGGAGGGGTTGATGTGGGCCTGTGCCCGGGCCCCTACAGTTTTTTGGGGGCTAGTGATGCTGCTGACTTTATGGCTATCTTTATTTATTATCTTTGATTTTTTTTTAAACAGAGTTTGTCTGGGATTCTAGGTAATCAATTTAAAACTGTAAACACGAGTCCAATCCTGTGCAGTGTTTTGTGTGAGCGGTTCCTGTCCACCTTACTGAAGTCTATAACAAACCTATGTGATATAACTTTCAGTATTAGGACCTAAAGGCAGAGGTAACCCTTGTGCAGAGATGCCACACAAGAGCTATGCCCCTCTTTAGTTACACTTAAACCTGAGATTTTTAAGTGAGAATTCTTCAGCAGAGGCATTGGGCTACACAGGGGAAAATTGTCACCTTTATAGAGTTTTCCATTCCTAATAACACAATAGTCCACCAAATTATAGTAGCCTATAATCCAAACCCTCCATAGCACAGCCTATGTAAAATCTATTTCACATCTGTATATTTTTTAGAAGTCTAAAACCAAAGATATATAGGAAGATAAAATTGTTGTGTGGTATACTGAATAATAAATAATGTCCTGGAAATACGAGGAGTCAAATTCCCATTGACTTCAATGGGAGCAGAATTGGAGCCTCTGAATTATGCCTATTAAAAATTGGCTTTGTTGCAGCATGGGAGACTCTAGCATTCTAAGCTGGATTTTTGCCATTGTTCTCATATAAAACTGAGTTAGTCTCTGTGTGTGTACGCACATGCTAATGAACAGGTTCTGGGACAAATTTTGTTAACCTTTTTTATTACCTAGGAAGACTCACCTGCCTTTGTTTCTGCCTTTGCTTACTCTCTTGGAGCAGAGGCATAGCCAGAATTGATTTTTTTGGCAGGGCCTCTGGTTGACATGGGCTGAACATAAACCTTGTGTCACAAGTGAAACGGAGACTGATAAAAATGTGGTATGAATTGCTTAAAATCAGATTGGGTGGGCCTGCTTTCAAAGTGAGTGGGCTAACCCACCCATAATCAGGCCTTGACTTTGAAAAGTAATGCAGTTGCGTGAGTATAAATGAAGGCAGAATCCAGCCATTTCTATATTGTTCAAATAATGGACGGACACATACACACACACATACACACACACACACTTTATTTGTTAAAATTAGTTGTCTTTGCAGGATGGTATGCACTTACAGATTCATATAGTTGACTGCTTACTTGCTGTATCTTGTTAGTTTTGGCTTGCATTTATTACACTCCTTTTAAGAGAAGTAGTTCAAACTGAGAATGTTAATGTTATATGTTCAAGTTATTTTTCACTAAAAGAAAAACTGATTTAGCATTAGTTAAGCAGTGCAATTGTGCCATCCAGTGGTTGGCCAGGTGAACTCATATGTACTGTGTTAGTATGATCATTCAGGTAGTTTCTTATTTAAAGATAGATTTAATAAATATGGATTTTTAACAATATATCCAAAATGATGTCAGTGTAAGAAAATATTATGTATTATGTATTAGCTGAATTAGCTACAGATAATATATTGCATAATATAGTGATTTTTAGTGAGTGGTTCACAGACCCCTGAGGGTCCACAAACTATCTAATGGGTCCACAAAAGGTGACTATGAAAATAAAGTTTCCCAAAGGCATTCTGTTTTTCTGATCAGTAAGAAGGATATTAATATCCACTCCTACAGATCAAAACTCAGAAAATGTTTTCTTTACTATAGCAATCTTCATTTTAATGCCTTCTCTGCTGCTGCATCAAACTCCATACTGAACATGTGAAACATTTATAGTTGAATTCTGTTCTCCAATTTTCAGTCCAAGATATCTATGATAGGAGTCCACTAATCACAGGCTGAATGTCTAAGGGATCCACACCTCCAATCACCACTTCTTGTGTGTCCACAAATGAGAAAAAAGGTTGAAAACCACTGATTTAATACTGGCCTTCCTACCTACTCCCACTTCAGTCATTTGTAATTTAATCCATTCCAAATACAGTCACCTTTGACTGTTTTGGTTGGGTTGATGACAACACCTGCCTTATTAGCTGGTTTTATTGCTTAAGTAACAATTCCATTTTCTGTAGGCAAACTCCAGCATGCGTGTAGTAAATGTGAAATGTGGGGTTTGCTTCTTTTTTACTCTTGTACCATGGGAGAAGATTTCTGCTTTCTCATTTTGCAGGAAGGTACATGGGGAAATTTCATATGTAAGTAAATGACTGTATTGTGACAAGAGTAACCAACTGGATGTTGAGATGTACAAGAACTCAGTTAATGCATTTTCTAAAAATAATGTATTTAAGAAAAGAAAATGTGAAAGAGTTGAAGTTGCAGCTGGGGTGGTCGAGGTTGGATATTAGGAAAAACTTTCTCACTAGGAGGGTGGTGAGGCATTGGAATGGGTTACCTAGGGAGGTGGTAGAATCACCATCTTTGGAAACATTTATAGCCTGGTTAGACAAAACCCTGGCTGGGGTTGAACTAGATGACCTCATGAGGTCCCTTCTAACCCGATGATTCTGTGATTCCTATGGCATGACCAAGTGCTTTCACATGCTTCTGAATTGCAGGCTTGATATGATTAGTGTAGCGACACCCTGTTTTATATATAGAAATAAATGACTTGGTATATAGTAAGAGGCACCTCACAAGGAGTCAATTGTTTGGAAAAAGTATATCATTATGAAGATGGCAGATTGTTTAATTTGTGGTTCACATATTCCTCAACATAAAAAGTGCCCAAATCAGACCTGTGTCATAGTGCAATACAGCTAGTCCTCACTTAGTGACCTACTCGTTTAGTGACCCCTTAGAGTTATGACCGGCTCTCTGATGAGTTGGTATTATGGCGATGTATGAGAACTCGCATCAACTCTCTCAGATTACCTATATTTACAGTACACTATGCAAGCTAAGTTCAGTACATTAGAGCTTAAAACATTTAAAATATATATTAAAAATGTTATAAATGATGCAAAGGTGACATTAAAACTATCTACCGATGGTTGAAAAACCCACTACCAGTAAAGTACATTATGCCTGAAATACCGGTAAGGGCTGCTCCTCGTTTAGTGACCAATTCGTTTATCAACCGGGTTTCAGGAACGGAACCCGGTCACTAAGTGAGGACTACCTGTACAATGTAAATGGTAATTTCATAAATATGCAAAACTGTAATACAAGTAAAGGGCTCCATTGTTGCTGGGCCTGCAAAAGAGTTAACAGGGCAAAGAAGGGTGCAAGGAGCTTTTTCCCATCCCTCTGCACTTCTGCTTAAGCTTGTCATATACTTTGTGCTGTCCAAGTTCAAGTGCAAAGATGCAGCTATGGAGAACTGGATGCAAGGGAGAGTAGAGCTCCCATGGTAGGGCCCATGTTGCACCCTGTATTGCTTCTCCCAATTTGATGTGTGCTGCTTCCACAAATTCTGACTGAATCAGCAATATCAACTCTTAGAACCACCTCTAGCACAGAGTCCCTGGTCTCATTCTCCACATATCCCTAACCTAGACATGGCTTAATAAACCATGATATTATCCATAAAAAAATTAAATGTTTCCCTAGAAACTGAATACATTTTTTCTGTGTTAGTAGGTACAACTGCACAGTCACCTGCTGATAGTTTCTATGAAATCTCCTGGTAAAAGTTTAATGTGCTAATACCCCTAAAAAACTTGACTGACTGTGTTCTCACTGCATGGATTAATTTGCAGTTTGATGGGAAAGAATAGTTGATCAAGTTGTAACTTTTTTTCTAATGGAAACAGTCTCCTGAGGGGAAGTGCTTTGAGTTGCTCAAAATTATATCTTGGCCTAATTTTTTAAAAATGACTAGTGATTTGGATGTTTGAATGTTTAGGGATCCAATTTAGGACACTTTAAAACATCTTGGTTTTCAGATGAGGAGAGCTCAGCACTTTTTCATAAATAGGACTCTCCAAGATATGTCATGTTGGACACGCAAAAATTAAGACATTCAAAATCACTTGTCACTTGTTAGAATATATTCTGAGATTCCCAGCTTCCCCTCAAAATATCCACACCTATAAAACAGCTTTCAAAAAGTCTTCATTATTATTAACCTTTATTTTCAGACACTGCCAAATTTCAAGAAACCACGTCCTTTGGACTGAAATCTTGTATTTGCTCTCAGGGTGAGGGTGAGGGTGAGATTTTTGGCAAACTTTGTAACCTTACATTGGGTTGTTTTTGAGTTGTTCTTTCACAGAAAGCCCAATTTTTTCATGCTTGAAAATCAGATATTTATTCATTCCTTAGATAACTCAAAAATTATACACTACTTGTTTTTTGGAGTTTGTTTATTGATTCAGTTGTAATTATCCTCAGTTTTTATATTATTTTAACAAGCCTTGGCCTTTAACAATAGAGAAAACACCTAAACTTGGCCTGGACTTAGTTCCCACTGAGGAAATGTAATGAGGAGAAGTTAAAGTTGGTTGAATCTTTGCAAGGTCCTTTAAAGAAGAAATGTACTACCAGGTATTCTTATGGTTCACTCCAGTCACATTCTTATTTGCAAAGCAAGTCCCTGCTGCATATCGTAGATGAGTACAATTGATAGAGGGGAAATCAGTGGGAGTTCAGCAAGCAGATATTTTCCAGAAGGGTAACCATGTTAGTCTAGTTCAGCAAAACAAGCAAGGATCCTGTGGCACTTAAAGACTAACGAATTTATTTATCATATGAGCTTTCGTGGGAGAAAATCCCACTTTGTCAAATGCATGCGATAAATAAATTTGTTGGTCTTTAAGTGCCACAGGACTTCTAGCAAGTAGATATGTTACAGAGCAGGGAGTTTTGGTATGACTCTGTAAGGTTTATCTTTTCCAAGGCAGGATCTAAGCTGTTCTAACAAATGTGTATGAATATGAAATATTGAATCTGCATCAGATGCATACATATGTTTTTCATGGTGCAACTTTTGTAAATATACCTCATTCCCTCTTTATGTTGTGTATCCATGCCTCTGCCCACATATTTAATTTGTCATCCCGTCATGAGGTCTTGAGGGTTTTTGCTTTATTTAGCCTGTTTACGCCTCACAGTGCTTTGCTCTTGACAGCAAAACACCATGTTTAGCTTTAGTGTCCATAAATGTAATTTTAAAAATTAAATTGGATATTCTGCACAAAATGTTGAAAATGAGGGACATTGAATCAAGTAATTGAGTAGCTTATTATTCTTGATATTTTCAGATGAAACCTGATTTTAGACCTAGGAAAGATGCTCACAAAAAAAAAAAAGGCTTGTTGGCATCAGACACAGCTAGGATTTCCTGCAATTAAGGTAATATCTGTTGTGTTTAGTGGGCTTTGAAATCTTTAGCAAACTTTCTCCATTTGACTTTGTATCTGACATAGTATGTGGGGATGATTGGAGCAAAGGTAGTATGTGTAGCTAGCATGTCAGATTTCCTTCCAAAAGACCTCAGCATGAAGGATTGGAAAGGCTCAGGACTAGATCTTAGAGTAAGTTTTTGTCTTATTTTAACCTAGTGAATGAATATGAAATGGCATGAAAAGTCCAGGGTTGTTTGCAGTTGTGCTGTTGCAAAATTTCTGACTAGTAATGAAGAGGTGGAAGGTGAGCAAAACTTGGTCCTGTCATCTGCTGTTTAAAGGCTCTATGCTATCTCTACAGCAAATACACATCACCCACATTCCAAATTTACTTCTGAGAATAAATCATGAATATTTGGAAAGCAGTCAGGTCAAGATACTCAAAGGTCTTCAGGTGCCTAATTGCCAGTCAAATCAGCACCAAGATATCTATGAGGATCTGGGGTTCAGTAATTGCAGTGATCAGACCATATAAGTACCTCACTAGATGTCACAGGATCACTTTGTTAGTAACAATCAGTTCCTTGGACAAAAGAGATTGAAAACCACATATGAGAGTACATAAATGTGAAGTATAGGAGGCAAAAATGTTATGTCACTTGCTGTCAGGCAGACAGAATGCAATAATCTTATTTGGCTAAAGGAAGACATAAATGTTAGAAAAACCTCTCTGTTTCATAGTGTTATCACAGATTTTAAAGGAAGGAGATGAGGAAAAGAGAGTTCTCTTTCATTTGAGTGACCATAAAAAGTCGTAGTTTGTCTTAACTTACTACCCTTCTGAGAAATATTTTGGGTGTATTATCGAATAATACGCACGCGCACACACACACAGGGGAAGAGCTAAAATATAAAAAGAGAAACCATGTATAGGATAACAAACAGCAGAAGGTGAAGGGGCAAGAAAAGATGAGAATTACAGTACTGAGATCATATAGGCAGTCCATTTAGTCACGTGCACATCCTGATCTTTGAATTAAAGGTGAATTTTAAAGACAGTGTTGATTATAATTGACTCACGTATTGGGGGATCATTCTTCCATTGTTCATTTATAAGTCTTTTTCAGCTCACCCTTAAAAACCCCAGGTTGCTCACAATGTGCTGTTGGGGGGAAAAAAGATGGCCTAAAATGAAAATTAAATGCCTATATTTTAAGGGAGATCAAGGAAGCCATCAGAATTTCATTGATCTCACATTGCTTAGAATCAACTCAAATCAAAGGGGCAGTGTAAGAGAGATTTTATTTATTGTATTATGTGGAGAGTGCTTTGTCTGATAGGAAAAATAGTTTACATTTAAGCATACTTTATATTGTTATATTTACCCATTTATAATCCCCTGGAGTTAGTTAACAGCTAATTAAGACCCCCAGTTTAATTTGTATATATCATGCCATCTTTCCATTGATTTGTAATGAGATTGATTGTGTCCTAAGAGAAGGTACATTTTCAGAGTGAGCTTTAAATGAAGGAAACGGCATTGCTGATGCTCTGATTTTTGTCAGTGTGCTTAATATGGTCTGGGACAGTTTTAGTTAGTTTTGTGGCCTAAAAAAATTATTCTTTTATGCATTCATTATTTTTGTCTGAAGATTTTTGCCCTTATATTTGGTATTAAATAAAAAGTAAATCTTAATGTTTTAAATCTACAGTATTTTGGGACTCTTAATACCATGTGTATGTGATTAATAATGCCCCAAAGAAAGAAATAGGATTTTGAAGAGTGCGTTTTACTCTTTCCCTAGCCAACATGCTACTCACTCAGTACTACCAAAGACAAACCTACAGCCTCCTTGACTCATTTAGCTTCCTATAGTTTCATTGACTCAGTGCTGAGTAAAAATGAGAAAAGACAAATGTGTAAGTTGAAACAGTGACGTCTTCTCTTTCCACTTAAAAAATTTTTTCCAGTTAATACTCCTGCTCAGTAAATACTCGGAGGCAGACTTTCAAAAGCAGCTAAGGATTTAGAAGCCCAGGTCCTTTGTGATATTTTCTCCACAGTATTAACCAGCCAGGGACAATGCTGCGTGGGACTTGAATGGGACTCAGGCTCCCAAGTCCCTCATGTTTTTTGAAAATTTTACAAGGTCCTGATAGAACTCTGAGGTTCTAAATTCCTTTGGGGTTTTTGAAAATCTCCCCGTGTAGGTTAGTGAGCACCTGGGGGGAGCTGGAAGTCAGCTAGGCACAAAATGGCCTGGTTGCAGAGAACGGGCAAGGCAGGAGCAATCAGAGTACTCAGATACACACTATCTACCCTGGAGAGTGCCTGGGTGGTCTTCTAACACCACCCCCATAAGCAACAATGGATCTGTGTGTGGTGTTTGAGGTGGTTAGTCCTACTAAGATTTACTTCTAAACATTGCATTGCATTGAATGGGGCTTGGGAAAAACGTTAGGTAGGTTGAGGGACTGGTTTAGGTAAAAATCAGAAGTAAATTTTGAGAGGGTTGAAGGGAAAAGGAGAAGGATGGAACTGTACATAATGAGGATAAATGCTATAGACTCAGAGACTTTGTCAGATGTGACCATCATGATCATCTAATCTGACCACGTGCACACTGTAGACCGCACAACTTCACTCACCCACTCCTGTACTAGTCCCCTAATCTCTAGTGAGTTCCTGAAGTCTTCTAATCATAGTTGAAAGACTTCAAGTTACAGACAATCCACCATTTATGCTAGTTTAACCTGCAAGTAAACTCTGCCCCATTCAGCAGAGGAAGGTGAACTGTACCCCTTCCCCTCAAGTCCCTGCCAAGCTGGCCCAAAGGAAAGTTTCTTTCCAACCCTAAATATGGTGATTTTTTTAAGACCCTGAGCATATGGGCAAGACCTACCAGTCAGATACCTGGGAAAGAATTCTCAGTAGTAACTCAGAGCCTGCCCTGTCTAGCATTGCATCACTCACTGTCTGAGATATTTAGTGTCAGCACTTGCAGATTGGCTCCATGCCATAGTAGGCAGTCTCATTATCCCATCCCTTGGTAAAGACTGTGAGGTGCTCAGATGTAATGGTATATTGTAGGTACCATACATAAAAGCAACTTAGACTGTGACAGTGGCTCATTAGGAGATCAGTATTCAGTAAATAGTTCTATGGGGGAACTGGGAAGTAATGAAAGGAAAGCAATGCTGCTGTCCCACATTTCTAATTGGCTGTAGACAAAAGCTTTTCAAAGCAGCTGGAGCTGACAGGCAAGGGCCGTCAATGAAGACAGATTTTCCGTGAGGTCTGCACACACTGCTCTGGCATATCTCATTGTTTTACCTAATGACTTAAGTCTACAGGTCTTGCCCAGATAATTTTCTCCTTCTCTTTTTCCCTTTCTAGATCCAGCTGTCCTGCAATTCTTTTGCAGGCACAACTCTCAGTTGTGTAGTTGCAAGAAAACTGTTGGGCTATGTCTACCTTAGCAAATTAGTCCAGATTAAGGAGGCTTGATCTGGACTAATTTGATCCATGTCTACACTGGGCTTTGCATAGTTCGAATGGTTAGTTTGAACTAACTGCTTAGTTTGAAACTTGGTTCAAAGTTTAGTTCAAAGTAGCACAATATAGCCATGCTAGGTCAAACTAAATAAGTTTGAACTAAGCAGTTAGTTCAAACTATCCATGTTTTATTTAGTTTGAACTAAAAAGTTAGTTCAAACTAACTTTTTAGTTTGAACTAAAAAGCGTTATTAGTTTGAACTGAAAAGCTCCAGTTAGTTTAAACCAGGAGTGATGCTGCTCCGGAAAAAGACACAGGGCCTGGGCCCAGTTTGGTGCCTGGGCCCGATCCAGTTCTGCGGCTCCAGACAGGACCTGAATCGGGCTCCACTGACCTTCAGTTGGCAGCTGTGCCCTGGATCCTTGGTCAGGAATGAGGCAAGGTAAGGCAGCTGCTGTGGTGGGCGGCCTGGCTCCCAATCCCTAGCCAGAGACAGGGCTAGGCAAGGCAGGCGCTGCTGTGGGCTGCCCGGCCCCAGATCCCCAGGTTGGACCAGGGCTGGATTGAGCTGCACCATCGCAGGGCACACAGGGCACTGGTGCTGAATCTCGTGGCATGTGCCCCCTGTGCCCATACCAGCAATGCCACTGGTTTGAACTAACTCCAAATTTTTTAGTTCAGACTAAGCAAGTCTGAACTAAGCAGTTAGATGTAGACAGAGCCTTGGAGTTATAGCATTTGATTTCATCAGTGCATTAGTCCAATTTACACAGGTCCAACTCAGAAGATTATGGAGGCCTCCTCTGAATGGTATTTTATGGGTGTTTGTTACAAAAGTTCATAGCGTGGCAGTAACGCCTTAAAATCCCCCCCACACACACACACACACAGATGAAGGCAAAACAGCTGAGTCTGATTCTTCCGAAGATATAGCTTTTTTACCTGTCAAAAATGATTTATCTTTTGGCCTGCTACACCACATTATCAAAACCAAGTGTCATGTAAACCTTTGTCTATAGTGTTGTCTGTAGTGTCATGTTGTCCATTGTGTTGTCTCTGTTTCCTGGTTCTGACTGTGATGCAGCATAGTGTCTGCAAATCATTATGAAATAAAAGGCTCTCAGAAATGAATTCCTTTAACAGTTTGTTTGGTGAATGCCACTGGTATGAAGCATACAGTTCTTTAGCTAAAGAAGCAGGGAGTCCTGTGGCACTTAAAGGCTAACAAATTGATTTATCACATGAGTTTTCATGGGAGAAAATCCCACTATTTCATATACTTGAAGATGGGGGAACTTACAGAATAGGAGGAAAAATAAATGCAGGAAAGTGTAAGTCATAGCATCAGGTCAGACTATTTCAGCAAATCTAAGTATCTCTGTGGTTGACCTTTCAATTCTTATTCTTTGAGCAGCCCTGCTTGCTTCTGGATCTCATCAGGCACAAATCACAGGGTGTGCATATGTTTAGAGACCTTTATTCTCAGAACTTTAAAAGCCAATGATAAGGTCATGGATATTTGAAGATGACAGCGCATTTATTCTTAGCTGGAATATTTCATTTTCATTTCATCTCTGGAGCTGAGTCTTCCTAAATGTTGTTTCACTTTTGTTCATCATTTGAAAACACACTAACATCATTTTTCCTCCTTTGTTGTATTACAGTTCCATTTATAATTTCTCACTATGTTTTCCAAATTTGTCTCTTATGTGTAACAGTTCCTTAGGTAAATGTCAGGATTTATAGTCAGCTTTTTGAAACAAGGGGTAATTTAGAAAGTTTAAAGTGTTATATTTAGTGAAAAAATACAGTAGATGCAGCTAACAGTCACTTTCCAGGTCCAATTTAATTAAAGTGATTAGAAAAAATTGGGGAACTGGGTTTTTTCATATTTTTTTTAGTCCTTATCTAGAAATATTTCATTCTCAATTACTGTATCTAATGTGCACTTCATTTTTCACAATAGCAGCCCGGGATGGAGGCAATGCTGCTTGACAAACAAATTTACATTAAGGGTAGTCATAGAAAGTTTTCACATTTTTCATAAGTAACCTGACAGTATTCAGTCATAATCTCATGCCTGATGACCTACTTCAGGAAATTTTACGTAAGTATTTCTAAAACTGAATCACTGGCCATTCTCCTCTTCCTGTGTTGCTCACACATAGCAATTCCTCTTCTCTCTCAAGATAAGCAAGCAAACAACAGAGTGTTAAAAATGTATGATCTTATAGTTAGAAACTTTTCACGTTATATGAGACAATATTCTTTTGATGGTATAGCCCCCTTGTGGCCAAGCTGAAGTCTGCTCTGACTGCAGCTCTGGCCACAAAGGCTATGTCTACACTAGCAAATTAGTCCAGATTAAGGAGGCTTAATCCGGACTAATTTGCTCCCTGTCTACATTAGGCTTTGCCTAGTTCAAACTAAAAAATGTTTAAACAAAGATTAATTCAAACTAGTTAGCTTGAATGGTAAGTTTGAACTTATCACTTAGTTCGAACTAGCATGATGTAGTCATGCTAGTTTGAACTAAATAAATTCAAACTAAGTAGTTAGTTCAAACTAACAGCAGTTTTTAGTTTGAACTAACTTTTAGTTCTAACTAGCCATGCTTTTTCTGAGTTTGAACTAAGAAGCTGCAGTTAGTTCAGACTAAACAGGCACTGCTTAGTTCAGACTAAGCAAGTCCAAACTAAGTTTTTAGTGGTAGACAGCCGAAGACACCTGCAGGAATTCAGCAGGGAAAGTCCCATCTGCTCTAGGGGCACCTGTTTCAAATCCTGAAGAGTGAATGAACACACATGCACACAGGGCTGAAAGGACAGGTGGCAAACGCTCTGTCTGTACGCCGAGTTCATGAGTTCTAGGCAAAGTTCTGATCTGATGGAGAGTCATGGGAGTTCCTGGGTCATCTTCAGTGCCAGTAAGCCTTCTCCAGCAACCCCCTCTGGTGCCATCTTTTGCCACTCTCTGCAAACCACAGAGTGACACCCTCCCCACTTAACTAACTCCAGCCTTTCTCCTTATTCCCAGAGCCAAGTCACAGTCCCCAGTACTCATGGCTCCACACAGCTCTGGGCAGCAGTGACACTGGGTCCAGCTCATCTTCAACCTTCTTGGGCGACTCCTCCCTGGCACAGCATCTTCCTGGCTCCATGTCTGGGTGCCCCAGTGAGTCGCTCTGTCCCTTCCAGGCTTCAGGGAGGTTCTTGGCTGCTTTACCTTTGTCAGGGCCTCTCCCTGCAGCATTTCTCAAATTCCAGCCACACCCTATCATTCTCCCCTTCCCCAAAACAGCACCCCATCCTTCTGCAGCAATCAGTGCTTCCCCCACAGGGCAAAGATTTAAAGGGACAATGCTCTTTAAAACCCAAAGAGGTTAAACTTGTTAACTGGTATGAAAGGGAGACAATAGAAGTCTCCTACAGGCATCCCTTCCCAGACAAAAACAATAGGCCTCTGACACTTTAGAAAGCAAATTGGACATCTATTTTCCTATAAGACTAATCACAAGGAAATATTATACATAAGCTTCCTCAGTGAAGCTACATTCAGTAAAGCTCAATAACGTATGTACTTTATGTAACAAAGTTATGTTTTGTTTGCACAGTGCCTAGCATAACTGGGTTCAGGCCCTGATCATAAATAATACAATGACATGAGTAATAAAAATTTTAAAAAACCATAATATGGAATATGTATAAGGTTACTACCACTGTAGAGATGCAAACTCATTAATTCCCAAAAGATAGACATAATGATTAGTCAATTGTAAAATGAAAATTAAAAAAAAATCACCACCACCCAGATTATGCAACACCCAGGTCTATGTTGTTTTAACTCTATTCCAGCTTTAGAACATCGATGAGTATCGAGTCCCTGTTTTCAGGCCTTCTGACTTAGTACCCTTAGAACTGAGAGCTCCTGTGCTTCTCAGTCTAAAACTAATTTGGTTTTGCTTCCTTTTTGGGATGTTTGATAAAGAGTTTTTGTTGTATGAGAGCTTTAGAGAAGCCTGTGAAAGGATGGGTCACCCTATCCCCACCCTCCATGTTGTTCCATTAGCAATGTGTAACTAGAGCAAATGTAGAAGGTCTGTGGAGGGAATTGTCATAGTCTTACGCATAAGAGACTACGTGGCTGATTACTAGCAAGTGGGAAGAAAGAAACAGGTCCCAGAATTTGAGGTCAGGGGCAATTACATTTTCCCTCACCTGAGTCCAACATACAGAGCAGATGATGTCAGTTTCTCCCTATAAAGTGAGAATTCTTGGATGAAGCTATGGAGCTGTATTCTGTCAAACTGTGTGAGAGAACGTACAAAAGCTTGCACTGAGTGCATTTATTTCAGCCTCTTTGCCCTGAATTCTTGTACAAAACAGTTAAAGAATGGGGAGGGGGAAATCTAGTGGCAGCTGATGGAGAGGGCACGGGGAGTGAAAATAGAGAGGAGGGGGAGAAATGCTGGATCAGTGAGAAGTGGTCTGACGAGGAAAGCAAGGGAGAGAAACATGTGACTGGTAGAGGAAGCATATGAGTAGAGAAGCAGCAGCTGAAGGGAAGTCTGGTGGCTGTAGATTGAAAGCAGACCACTAGCTGTTGGGAACATGAGACAGGGTAGCTCTGTCCAGCCGGGAAGTGCTATAGACTAGCTCTGCAGGCTGGACAGGGATGAAGTATACATAGTAACATTACAGCATGTAGGTATGTAAAAAGGGATAGTGTGTGCCAGCCATTGCTTTTATGTATGCAAAATCCCAGCCAGTACACTGTGTTAAACTAGTTTGCTCCTTTAAATTACTGTCCTCGAGAATTTGAGTATGCAGCAATGCTGATTCTTCTTCGAGCAGTGTCCCTGACTGCTCCACTTCAGGTGTGTGGGCACACCCCACACCTGGATCGGAGATTTCACAGCAGAAACTCTACTGGAGGGGGCGTGTGCACCGAGAGCGAAGCAGTGTCACTTTTGTGCCCTTTGTGACCCCCCCCCCCACACACACACAGTTCTCTTTCTACTGCCCTGACCACTGGACGGAGATTGTGGCAGCTCCTCACAGTTTCCCTCACTTACCAACCCTTTCATCTACTCTTCACTAACAACTGAAAACCAAAAATACGTGAAGAAGAAAGAAGAAAGAAGAAAAATGCAAATCCTTAAATAAATTCATTGACAAAGACAGTTGAATGCAATGCCAAGCCCCTCGGGGTTCAAGTGTTGTGCCTCCTGTAACAAGGCGATGCTGACATCAGATGGACACGACCACTGTATTAAGTGCCTTGGTGAGACCCACAATTCTCACAAGTGCCAACATTGTAGAAACCTCACCTCTCAAACACGCAAAGAGAGGGAGAGGAAACTTAAACTTTTGCTGATGAAGGAATCTCTCAGACCAGTGTCAGACCCCAGTCCATCCCCTCATATATCGGATGGAGCACAGAAAAGACACTCGGCTGTGCCACCTCCTGTGCCCTCAAAAAGATCCAGAGGCACAGTCAGGAGTCTAAATACCCAGGAGGCAAAAGACTGCTCTGGTGTGGAGACCCCAAACAGCTGGGAACATCCAAAAAACTCTCCCAGAGAGCATGGGCATAAGAACAGAGCAGTGGGCTCTGAAGTGGCACCGACAAGCACTTTAACGGCCAGCCCCATTCCATCAACGGAGCCCTCAGTGCTGTCAGCGGTAACTTCCTCACCACTACTGATTGCGGTGCTGTGCTCGGTTCCGATACCTGCCTTCTTCTCACCAGCACAGGCTATCATGCCTCAGGCTGCACAGGCACCGCAGGACATTTCTGTGCTGATGCACCAGCAGGACACTCATGAAGCATGCTTCCAGGACACTGTTCCCAGGAAGCATAAAAGAAAGTCCCATTATTTTGATGTAAGGGAGGCTTTACTAATTGATTCCTCCCCAATTTCTTCACTTTTTGCCATGGATTATTCTAGAGATTGCCTGTCACCTTTATCACTCTCTTCAGAGCAGTCTGCTATCGTAGCATCAAAGCTCCCTCTGCTGACCAAAGACCATTACTGCAATAGCCCCAGGCTGTGCCACAGAATCCCACTGGAAATTACCCATGGCAATACCCTCAATGGGCTGTCAACTCTTGATTCAGTATGATGTTCTGGAGTAACTGGATGCAGTATGGGACATTACCCACCATTCCATCAACATCACAGATGACGATGCCCCTTCAGCAATCAGTACTGTCTCATCTACAACAACCTCGGAGCCAGTCAACTACCAACCCAACGCAACCTGCCCCTTTCAATTCCCAACAGGCTGAGGGCACTAAGAGTCCAACTCAACATTCTAAGGCTGAGGACCCAAGACAATTTCAAGAATTATTTAAAAGATTGGTGGATAGTATGGATATCCCCACCCAAGACATGCCCACTACACAACATAGGTTGTATAGAATTTTACAATCATCGGTATCAAACCAGATTGCACTACCGATGGATGAGGGTATCAGGGAGCCGGCAAATGCCATATGACAAACACCCGCATCCTCCGCCCCCACGAATAAGAAAACAGAAAAGAAATACTTCATTACCCCTAATGGTAACGAGTTCTTATTTACGCTCTCTCAACTGAACTCACTAGTTATTGAGGCTGCAAGCCAAAGCTTAAAGCAGACTTGTAATAAGTCTACTCCGGCAGATAAGGACAAAAAGCAGTTAGACATTCTTAGCAAAAAGATATATCTCAGCCACTTTCCAACTCAGTGTGGCTGATTATACGGCAGTCCCGTCTAATTACAGCCACGACATACACACAAAGATGCTGAACTTTATTAACGTTATTCTGGAAGACAAAAAGAATGATTTCAACACTCTCATTAAGGAAGGACAACTCGTGGTAAGAACAGCATTACAAGCCTCCTTGGATGCAGCAGATGCAGCGGCGAGGACAATTGGCACAGCCATAGTGATGCGAAGATCCTCTTGGCTCCATGCAGCAGATCTACCTAAACACCATTGAGGATTTGCCATTTGACAGAGACAAATTCTTTGCTGAAAAGACTAATGAGGTGATGCATACCCTCAAGGGTTCAAGAACCACCATATGTATGCTCGTAATATACGCTCCTTCAACACTAAAACCGTACCAGATACCAATCTTACTAGCATAGATACTCCCAGAGTCATCTAAACAGAAGATCTGACAACTCAAGAACAAGACCGAGACAACAGAGCAGGAGGATACAGAGTAACCAGTCAGCCTCAAACTCTTGGGCAACCAATTCAGAGCAACAGTTTTGAAGTTTTGATTGAGGGTTTGTCGACCACCCCAATCTCATGCCAGACGGGTCTGCAACGAAACCTCTGTCCTTCCAAGACTGTTCATTACCATTCCTCCATCAATGGCGAAATATAACAGACAAGTGTGTCACAGAGATTAGCAGCAAGGGTTACTCCATCCCCTTCATTTTGAGACCCACATCCCACTACCCTTCCCCGTCCCTTTTCAGGGACCCCAGTCACATAAAACTCCTCCAGCAGGAAATAGACAACCTCCTGCAGCTCGGGGCAATAGAAGAGGTCCCAAACCAATTACTGAGGAAGGGGTTTTACTCTTGATACTTTGTAACCGAGAAGAAGACAGACCTCCTAGACCTCCAGGAACTCAACAAATCTGTGCGAACACAGAGTTGGGGGCGGGGGAGCCATGTCACAAAGGATGTGAAAGTGACACTGCTTCACTTCTGGTGCACGCGCCCCCTCCAATAGGGTTACTGCTGCAAAATCTCTGATCCAAGTGCGGGGTGTGCTGACACACCTGAAGTGGAGCATGTTCAGGGACACTCATCTGGAAGAGCTCTGGCTACTGCACCAAGGTGAGTAACCTTCATTTTTGCGTTGCCCTGGTAAACACACCATTGGAAATAAAGGAAAGCAACTGAACCTGTCCTGTTGAGAAATTATCACCTGAACAGCGGGACAAGTTGTACAAAAGGTCAAATAATACTACAGTGAACGGAAGAGCTTCTGTTGGAAAATTTTAAAAATAAATCTCTGGTCAAGTCAGCACTGATTTAAAAAGTAGTTATGACTTCCTGTGGTGAAGCAGGGCTTTGACACATGGCAGTTTTATATTTGTCATGTTTGTATTCTCTTGAGGTCAAATTGCTGCCCTCAATTTGTCTTTAGAGGCCTGATTTTTTCAGATCATATGCACATGAGCATGCACGTTTCCATACATTGCTAGCTGGGCTTCCTAGGCCCAGAAATGGATTGCTTTTGCTTATGCAAGGCATCATCAGTGCAAGTCGGAGTTTGTGTGGGCAAAGTGGATGTGCTTGCACAGACAGAAGCCAGAGTTAGTGCCCCCTAATGGTCAAGTTAGTTGTGTTCTGTAAGAGTTTTATCAGTCACCATTTATAAAAAATTATATGAGTAGAATCCTTGCCAATGTGTCTGAAGATGCATCCCTGGAGCTGGAGATTTTGATGTCTTAATTCATTATTTGTTTATTCCATTTCCAGGTTAACTTCATTTCTTTCCAAAAATTAAAGCAGAGGTCTTTGCTGGTTGTTTGTTAGTCTTTGGAAACTTGCAATGCTAGATGAAACTCTAAGCTTTAGAACTGGCTGGTCTAAACTAAGGCCTGCGGACCAGCCTCTGGCCCCCCCATACGCTCTTATCTTGCCTATGGAGTACCGTCAGTCGCTACATGTGCCTGGGAGCTGGAGCCTTTTTAAATCTCTTGCCTTGCACACACCCAGGCACGTGGCCCAGTGCAGAAATGACCTGGCCAGAGAGCTGACTCCAGTGGCTGTATTCTGCCCCTTTGAGCAAGGTGAGGAGAGAAGGTCAGGGAGTCGGTGCTGTGTGAAGCCAGGGAAGGGGTTGGGGCTGAGGAAGGGGTCTCAGATCCAGGACCAGGAAGGGGGTCAGGAACCCTTTTCAGCACAGGGCTGGGGAATGGGAAGAGGAAAGGGTCACAAGCAAGTGAGGTGTAGGGGAGGAAGGGAAGTAGTGGGTATCCCATCATCCAGCCACACTATTCCCCTTGCTCCCCTGCCACTTCACCCTGCCCTCTTCTCCCTTGCTACCCCTAACCTCCCCTTCCAAGCTCACCTGCCATCCCCTGTCACCCAACCCCAGCCTCCCTACCATCCTATCACTGCCCTGCCATCCTCCCCACAGTTCCCCTTGCCTCCAAATATGGCCACCCGTGCCCTCCATTTCCCTGCCTTGCCTCCCTGCCATCTGTACACACAGATGCTTCCTGAAAGAAGGGGGGGGGGAAAAAGGTAAGCCCATTTCAAGTTTTCTTCAAATGTGGTTTAATTCACAAGTCAATATTTGTTGTGTACAGTTGTAAAAGTCACACTTATCTAAAGGTTGCTGTAGGGAGGATGGATATTATCTGAAAATTGTGTTTAGGTATGAAATGTCTCTGCTTTTGCAGAACCAAATTGAGTTTATAAACCAGTGCTAATATCTTGACTTTAAATTTTATTAATAGTAAGATGAATTTCTACTATGCCTTATCTATCCAAAATTTGCTCACCAGCTCCCTGAGTGAGAAAAGAATTGCATTATGGCCTCTCACACAAAAAGGTTGGACACCCCTGTTTTAGGTTGTATTAGCAGGCGTGTAAGACATTATTCTATTCTATTTGTCTCTGATGAGGTCTCAGTTAAAGTAGAGTATCTAGTTTTTGAGTGCCACAATGTCAGAAAGATGCGAAGAAATGGGAAGACTCCAGAGAAGAGCAATAAAAATGATAAAAGGTTTGGTAGAACTGATTGGGGATGAAGGATTAAAAAATTGCATAAGTTTAGTCTTCAGGAAAGAAAACTGAGTGGAGACCTGGTAATAGGCTTCCAGAACGTTAAGTACTTTTAACAAGAAGATTGTGATCTATTGTTTCCTATGTCCACTAAAGATAGTTTTGTGACACAGGCCTCCTGTGATAACCTCCTGCATATGCAAAAACCAGGGCAAACTCCAAAACCAGGGGCTAGATCCCCCAACCACAGATGGGTGATGCTTAAACCAGTCTTCCAGTCAGTAACAAAATTTGCTTCTGAGTCCCCACACCGGTCATCACGAAGCACAACAAAATTGAAGTGGCTCCCTTTATTGCACATCAGCTCCTCTGGTCCCCACCTTGCAACTCAGTTCCTTGAAGAAATAGGTTCTCCTGACCCCCAAGTGCCAGCCACATTACCCAGAACAATATAGGCTTGGATCTTACCCAAATACCATGCTTCCAGACAATCCTTTAGTAACTACAACTAAAGGTGTAATATAAAGAAGAGAAGAAACAAAATATGAGAGATGTTAAAGGATCAAAGTAAATCACATATATACAAATAATTTAGAAGAGGTTCCCAACCTTTTCAAGGGCGGTGATCCCTTAAGACTATCAAAAAATTTTGCAACCCCCACCACAGCCATAATTTAACCTTTGCTTTTGCACCTTTGCTTTTGCAGTGGAACTGGGGGGGGGGGAGCGGGGTGCTGGCAGATGCCAGTCACTGCAGTGGTGCCATGGTAGGGGGGTGCTGGCAGAAGCCGGTCCCCACCACAGAGCATTGGTGCAGCAGCAGGGAGCACCAGAAGAAGCCAGTCTCCGCTAGCGGCAGTGGGGGTGGGGTGTTGGTGAAAACCAGTCCCCACAGTGGGGCGGTGGTGCTGTAGTCTCCGTGCCAGCAGAATCTGGTCCCTCATCTCTGCCGTAGAGCAACAGTGCCAGCCTCATCCAGCCCCAACTCCCAACAGGTCCATGGACCCTTTTTGGTAACTCTTTGCCTCCCCCGGCAGTCCGTGAACCAAAGGTTGGGAACCACTGATTTAGAGTCCATAGAAAGCAAGTCCGAGAAGAATGTGTAGTTTGCAGGTTAGTCCAGTTCTTCTGGCATGCACCCAGCACCTGGGTGGGTTTCAGTCCTTTGTCCAGCTGCAGAAGAATAGTTCCAGTGGTAGGTGTTTGTTGCAATTTGGAGACTGAAGACAAAATGGAGATAGAGCCACTGCCTTTTATCACCTCTGCTTTCCCCCAGCTGTCTGGAGTTTCTTGCAGTTCAAAATGGAGTTCAGTCACATGTGCAAGTCTTAATTGCTCACCAGGTTTCTCCTTGAGCCCACAATACCTGGGAGCTTCCTTAATGGGCTATTAAGAGAACAATGGTTTCATAGCCACCCAGTTTGGGTGTGCCCTAGAATCAAATAATTTAGAACACAAATAAACAAGCATATTCCTAACTTCTAATACAGATATGACACTTACATATAAACCATATAATCAATATAAGCATATTACAGTCTTTCTATTGGTACCAGACATGGCATATCACCTATGGACTATTGCAAATATGAAATATTAATATGAAAGATAATCATAAACAATCCCCTAGACCTGGACAGCATCAAAAGTGTAACCCATGTTCCGAATTAAAGGAGCTATCTCTTTTAGGGATCTCTTAAGACTGGGTTATGATGCTGGACAGATTTGGCTGCTCATGTCCAGGAGCTTCTGGGCTATGTCTGCACTTGAGGGCTCAGTTAAGTTGACTTAAAAAGTCTACACTCAAAATGCCAGTGGACTGCCCACGTCCACCCTGGCAGCTTCTAGGTCACCTGAGGAATGGTGCATTGTGGGTAGCTGGCCCACAATGCGCCAGAAAAATACCTTCTTCCCCCAGCCACTCCTATAAAGCAGGAAGTGACCACAGCACCCTCCCCGTCATGCCTGGCAATGTGGAGCCGGAGGAGCTCATGGACCCCAAAGTGCTCCAGCAGTTGCCAGGACAGTGCTCCACACTGGCTGTGCATTGGCCAGACTCCTCTGGCTGTGGACCAGGCAGCACAGGGCAACTGCCAGTGCGGAGGCAGGCCAGAGCAGGCTGAGCCCCTTGCTGTACCTGGCAGCTGGCATGGACAGGACACCCTCCATGAACCTGCGCATCTGGGCACGGGAAACCAGCAGTGACTGGTGGGACTGAATCATTCTCAGCACCTGGGATGATGAACAGTGGCTGTGGAACCTGCAGATAAGGAAGAGCACCTTCCTTGAGCTGGTCACTGAGCTCGCCCTGATTCTGCAGCACACTGACACCTAACTCCGACTTGCCCTGCCCATGGACAAGCACATAGCCGTTGCCCTCTGGAAATGGCAACCCTGGGCATCTACTGCTCCATTACCCACCAGTTTGGGATCAGCAATTCTACCATGCTTGCTGTCCTGAAGGAGGCCTGAAGCACCATCAACAGGGGCCTGCTAGGCACCATCACCACCCCCTACCTGCCCATGCCTGCCCCCTTACCCCTTCCTACCTGTCTCCTCCCATCCCCAACACAAGGAAATTATTCACTACACCCTGAATGATGGTGTATATGGGTTTTATTTACAGGGGAAACTGAGAGGGAGCTGAGGGGCATGAAAGGGTGGGAGCTGCAGGGTTTGGGGGGAGTGAAGGGGTGTGGACAGAGTGAGGGGTTGGGGCAGCAAGGAGGAGTGGGGGGTTTGGGGTGGAGGGCAAGTGCTAATGGCCTCAGGCAGGTAGGTCCCAGGCCTGCAGCCAGCTACCCCAAGTCCTGGGCCGCCAGTGAGTAGGACTGCTGCTGGGGTCCCAGACAGGGGTACTCTCAGCCTGCAGAGAGCCCTGGCCCCATGCCAGGTGGTCTAGGGCATGGGTCTGGCACTCCACCAGCTGGACCATTTCCTAGAGCAGGGCTGGGGGTGAGGTAGTATTTAATTAACTAATTTCATCTGCCAGTGGCCTTTCTTTGTTTAACCGTGTCCACAGTTTTCATGTCAGCAATTAAAAACAGCCTGTGGCCACTATGTTTTCTCATTAAACATTCTACCAGATCAGGTGGTAGGTGCCAAACATTTCCTGCTAGAATAAAAATCCATTGCCTGTCAAAAGAAAGGACATAGATGTTGCTCTTTTATGAGCAGAAATATGAGTTTATGTGCTTACTATACTGGAAAATTCAAGAATAACATTTAGCAACCTCACGATTTCAACCTTAGCTGAGCAAGTAAATAAGCTGTTTGGATTCAAACTCTGGAATAGGGAGGCAGGAGCTAAAAGCAAGAGCTGAGAAGGGTGATTTAAGGGAACTCACCTTATATAACAAGTGTGGCCAAACTCTGGCTCAGGAGCCGCATGCAGCTCTTGAATGAAAAAGTGTGGCTCACAGAAGAAAGCCAGAGGAAATCAGCCCCAGCCTAGGAGTTTTAAATCTCACACCCTGAGCATGCTCAAAGCATGCTCAGGGGGGAGCCCCCACCTGTGCCTAGCTGCTAAAGTAGCCATATCGGATGCTCAGCCCAGGCAGGGCTTAAAGCAAGGGAAGGAGCCCCAACCTGTGCCTAACTGCTGGAGCAACCAGATAAGGGGGCCCTGGGAAGGGGGGGTCACTCTGGGGGAGCCAACATCAGAAGCTGGGGCTCAGGGAGGGGGTTGGGCAGCGGGGAGAAGCGGTGGCGTGGTCAGGATGGCAGGGAGCAGTGGCGGCATGACTGGGGACAGTGGGGAGAAGCTGTTTTTACTGCATAGGTAGGCCTCCTTTTCATGGTAATCTTAAGTAATTATTAGAATCTGACATTAGTAGGTTCAATATTTGTCCTCTTTTTACAATAAAATTAAAGTGTGCATTGAATTTTAAACCTAGTAATTTTGGAGTAGGTAAAATATGGCTATATGCCTCAGTGCAGCTCTTGAAGGTTTAATAATCAACTTGTGTGGTTCTTGAGTTCCGTAAGTTTGGCCATCCCTGTTGTATAATGACTTAACCATTCAAGAGGTCTGTTCAAATCCAGTGTGAAGGTATCTAGTTTACATGTCAAACAAGGAGTCTTGTGGCACTTTTAAAGAATAATACATTTATTTATAAACAAAAAGTCCTGTAGCACTTAAAGACTAACAAATTTATTTATTGCATGAGCTTTTGTAGGAGAAAATCCCACTTTGTCAGATGCTTTGAAGATAAGTTCTCCCATCTTCAAAGTGTCTGATGAAGTGGGATTTTCTCCCATGAAACTTCATGCAATAAATAAATTTGTTTATCTTTAAGTGCCACAGGATGCCCTGCTTGTTTTACTGAATGGACAGTGCCAGTATGGCTGCCAGACCCTTCCTTTGCCCCAACACACACTTGAATCCCATACATAGAACTGTGGTTGTCTCCTGCACAACAACATTGGGTTCTATCCTCTTTCCTTAAGTGCTAAGGGAGTACGCACTAACACCCAGCTGCACTTGTGATCAGTTGGTCTATTGCAGAGCTGGGCATATGACTCTGGTTTCTTTCTATCCACCCTGTACATACATTCAAATAAATCAAAACTTTTCTTACATTATGTTTTCCTAACAATATATTTTCCAGAGTGTTACGGTGTCGCAGCGTCTCACATTAAGAAAACAGAGCTTGACAATTCAACTTCTAGGGATACATGAGTTATCCTTTTAGCATCTTACCAGTGTCAGTTTGATCAGCTAAAGGAGTGTAAGGTCACTAAGAGTTTTGACTTTCAGCACTTCTATGATAGGATAAGAGAAATCAGAAACTGCTGGAAATCTGTCACTCTATTAAAATTCTTATTATGAGATTTTTTAAAAAGTTTATTTCAGGGCAATGATACTAGACTGTGACTCTTTAATGTGTCTCCTGTGGCTCTTTGTAGCACATATTAAAGTACTGTGTGATTTAATTATTTACCACACTAACTCATTAACCCAATTGGGATGTTTTTAGTATTTTAGTCTTTAAAAGTAACACAGGACTCCTTGTTTAACTTGCTAAAGTTATTAACTTACTTACAGTGATATATAAGCTAAATATATCCCCGCCCCTACTGTTTAAATATGAATAAAGCCATAGTACTTTAGTACATGAAGCAATGAATTGGGGTTCTTTTGGTAATGTTGATGACTAATTTGGCTCCAGAACCACTGAGGCCTGAGTTCACTGTTTTAGGTCATGGATTGATTTTTCTGGGGTAGCAGAGGAGCAAGCCCTTCTCTGCCCTGTCCCTCCCTGGCTCTGTCACTCCTGCATTAAATGCATAGAATCATAGGGTTGGAAGGGACCTCATGAGGTCATCTAGTCAAACCCCCTGCCAAAAAAAGCAGGACCACTCCCACTAAATTATCTCAGCCACAATTTTGTCCAGCCGGGCCTTAAACATCTCCAAAGACAAAGATTCCCCCACCTCCCTAGGTAGCCCGTACCATCCTTCACCACTCACCTAGTAAGAAAATTTTTCCTAATAACCAGCCTTGACCTTCCCATCTGCAAATTGAAACCATTACTCCTCGATCTGTCCTCTGTTACTACGGAGAACAGCCGAGCTCCATCCTCCTTCGAGCATCGCTTCAGGTAGTTGAAGGTTGCTATCAAATCCCCCCTCAGTCTTCTCTTCTGCAGGCTAAATAAGCCTAGTTCCTTCAGTCCTCCTTCATAGGGCTTGTGCTCCAACCCCTTGATCATTTTTGTTGCCCTCCACTGGACTCTTTCTAATTTGTCCATGTCCTTTTTGTAGTGGGGAGCCCAAAACTGGACACAGTATTTCAGATGTGGCCTCACCAGTGCCGAATAGAGGGGAATGATCACATCCCTCGATCTGCTGGCAATGCTGCTTCTGATGCAGCCCAGTATGCCATTGCCCTTTTTGGCAGCAAGAGCACACTGCTGACTCATATCCAGCTTCCCATCCACCAGGACCCCCAGGTCCCTTTCTACAGTGCTGCTACTTAGCTGATCACTCCCCAGCCTGTAGCAGTGCATGGGGTTTTTCTGTCCCAAGTGCAGGACTTTGCACTTGTCCTTGTTGAACCTCATGAAATTTCTATTGGGCCACTGTTCCAATTTGTCAAGGTCTTCTGAATCTTCACCCTGCCCTCCAGCGTGTCTACCGTTCCCCCAAGTTTGGTGTCATCCACAAAGTTACTGAGTGTGCAATCTATCCCATCATCCAGATCATTACTGAAAATATTGAACAGAACTGGCCCCAGGACCGATCTCTGGGGCACACCACTCATTACTGGTTGCCAGCTAGACACGGAGCCATTGATTCCTACACGCTGAAATTGTTGATCTAGCCAGTTCTCTATCTACCTTACAGTCCCATACTTCCTTAACTTGCTGACAAGAATGCTGTGGGAAACTGTATCAAAAGCCTTGCTAAAGTCAAGGTATATCATATCAATGGCTCTTCCCACATCCACAAATCCAGTCATCTCATCACAGAAGGTGATGAGGTTGGTCAGGCACAATTTACCCTTGGTGAATCCATGTTGACTGTTCCTGATCATTCTATTTTCCTCCAAGTGTTTCAGGATGGATTCTTTGAGAATCTGTTCCATGATTTTTCCAGGGATTGAGGTGAGGCTGACAGGTCTGTAATTCCCTGGATCCTCCTTTTTGCCTTTCTTGAAGATAGGCACTATATTTGCTTTTTTTGAGTCCTCCGGCACCTCCCCCATTCGCCACAAGTTTTCAAAGATAATGGTGAGCGGTACTGCTACCTCATCGTCCAACTCCCTTAGCACCCTCGGATGCAGGTCATCCGGCCCCATGGACTTGTGCACATCCAGTTTGTTTTATAAATGAACTTTTTAGTAGCTAGTTATGCATTTTCTAGTTTGTGAAGAGGAGAATGAAACAATTCATTTATTACAAGCATGAAATTAAGACAGAAATTCTGAGAATCTGAGGTATGTTCATATGTTGGAATTGAAGCCTTTTTTCCCAGTCAAAAGTACGTAGAGACAAAGAAGTCTGATATCAGTCATAAGAGTGGATAATACCTGTGTTTCAGCTTTCATTTTGGCAAAATACTCAATGGCCTTATTGACATACAGGTGTTTTGCAGCTTCACACTTAGAAGCTAAGAAAACCATGTCACTGAAGTGTCCATCTGCTATTGTGGATCTTAACCAGTCCTCGGATTTATCTACAGAACCATTTGGTTCACAGCAAGGCTTAAATTCATGTACACCATTTCCCAGAGACCTCCAAGATACCTCCCCACCTCCATATTCAAGGCACTGGGCTTCTTCTGTTGCGCAGTTGGTCTCAGGACTTTATCCCCATGGGGTTAAATCGCAGGACTTCTGTCCCACTGGAGATACTGAGGCTCCTGCAGATTTAAAAATATTTACCAGAGCTCTGTTTCAGTTGTCTCTATCTGAATTGAAGCCCTGGTTAATGAAAACCTGGGATGTGAATATATCTCATTCTGGCCTGCAGGCCAACTATCCCTACGAATCCTGTTGATGTGCATTAAAAGTTTATTAACGTGCTGTTTCAAACAGGATTTTGCTCAAATGAATTAATGAATTGTTAACACACATCAGAAGAGTTCATTGGCATACTTAGTATTAGGCAAGCTAATGCTGGACAAATTTACACTCCAGCTTGCTGTGAACCAAATGTTTGTGTAGCCACACCTTTAAACTCTCTTTAGCACAGAGAAGTGCCTCCCTTTTAATGCTGTAGAATCTGGGAGCTCAACACAAAATTGACAGTTGATAGCAAAGTCTGATAATCAATTTCAAATTCATTCAGATTATTCCAGAATTCAGAGATTAATGTCAGTGTTGTGGTACAATGTGTATCTTGGCAGCTGCTACATAGAGCACTATTATTTTTTAGTTTGGTATAATCAAGAAAATGGTTACTGTTTGGATTACAAGGACATAATGCAGACAACAACCAATGTTAGGTGTGAATTGTCTGTTAAGCTCAGGAAGAATTTCATCCAACACAGAACTCAGTTTTTATACACTGTTGACTGCGCTTGTGAGCATTATGTAGATGACTGATCCAGTGTGCCAGAAACAAAGAGCTCTGCCAGCTTGAAGTATATATTGCTTGTTCTTTGTGACTTTGCTGTTTTTCCAGTGCTGCAGTCAACTTTTGCTACTGCCTGAGAGAAATAGGAATTTAAAATTCCTTAGCTATGTCTTCAGTTTTATTACATACCTCCTTCCATTGGCTTTCAGATGATCTCATTTCTTCAAGAACAATGATATTACTTGTTACTAATTCCAGGGAATTTTACAAATTCAGGGTTTCATTCTGCATTTCTTCTGAAGCACTGTTCAAAATTTGAATCATTTATGAAAAATTAAGACCCTCAGCAAAAAGGAACAGATTTTCAGACTCTCGTCAGGAAATTTTTTCAGGGCAAATGCAGCTGTTGTTGGATTTATAAAGAACTTTCTCAAGTAGAAATCTTGAACCATTTATATTCCTAAAGCAAAAAATATCACTCTCAACAGACTGACACAGAATGAAAGAACAGGTGGAAGATGAAAGATCCAAACCATCACCAGGAAAAGGGAGGTCTATGTGATTGGTGACTCCTTGCTAAGAAGAAAAGACAGGACTATCACCAGACCAGATCTGGAGAATAAAGTCTGTGCGTTCTGCTGGGAGCTAAGACATGGCCCTGAGGCTAAAGAGAGTGCTACTGGGAGAAGTTAAAATCCACTGATTGCTCTTAAAGTGCAAACAAATCATAGAGCTAGATTATCACTGGAATGTAGTGATGGAGATTCTACCAGGTTGGAGAAGGCACATAGATGACAAATCAAACCTTTAAAGAGAAACTGCAGAATTGGAATTCATATCTAGATTTGATACCATCAGTTTAGGGTTAAATGGGGACTACTGTTTCTTTTCTCAGTCCAACAGGCAATTTTGCTTTCCTTTTTTTTTCTCACATCCTTCTAATATGCTGTTCTCCATTGTTTGAATCTAAATAACTACGCTGATTTGCTATAACAGTCTGACCTGATTCTATGACTTACACTTCCCTGCATTTATTTTCCTCCCATTCATCCTTAGTTCTTCATCTCCAAGCAGCTGAAGTGGGATTTTCTCCTGTGAAAATTCATGTGATCAATAAATTTGTTAATCTTTAAATGCCACTAGACTCCTTCCTTGTCCTGTAAATGAAATTCTAGGTCGGGGTGGCCAAACTTACGGAACTCAAGAGCCACATAAGTTGATTTTTAAACCTTCGAGAGCTGCAGTAAGGCATATAGCCATATTTTACCTACTCCAAAATTACTAAGTTTAAAATTCATTGAACACTTTAATTTTATTGTAAAAAAAGGGCAAATATTGATCCTTGTAATGTCAGATTCTAATAACTACTTAGGGTTACCATGAAGACTAGGCCTACCTATACAGTAAAAACTTAGCTTCTCCCCGCTATCCCAACCATGCCACCGCTTCTTCCTGCCATCCCAACCCCCTCCCTAACCTCCAGGCCCTGATGCTGGCTCCCCCAGGCTGACCCCTCTCCCCAGAGGCCCCTTACCTATCCGCTCCAGCAGCTAGGCACAGGGTGGGGTTCCCTGCCTGAGCATGCCCAGGGCAGTAGATTTAAAACATCTAGGCGGGGCTGCTTTCCTCTGGCTTTCTTCCGTGAGCTGCATTTTTTCATTCAAGAGCCACATGTGGCTCCTGAACCACATATTGGCCACACCTGTTCTAGTTAAAAATGTGTTATCTTCCCCTTTTTCTCCTCCCTTTTCACAACTAGTGAAAGAAACATAACTAAAAGCATGCTACCTTCCCTCTCCTGCATAAGCTCATTCGAGGACATTTGCTAATCATCTTTCTCTCCCTTCCCCTCCCTTGTTAAATGTTTGGTCAGTAATTTGTATGCATTGCCATTACAAAAAATAATATGTTGTAAACTTAAGCACTTGCACACTCTTGACTAAATGCATTAACAACAAACAATGGCATTTAGAGTTACATTCACTGCATAGTTAATATAACCAAAAAAATGGTCTTTGGGGAGTTGTCATGAATGTAGGCTTTTACATATGTTTAAGTATAAGAGGATTATAATACCCATCTCCCTTTGCTCACTTGGGTCATTGAGGAAGAATGAGCAGGCAATAAAGTGTAACATTCAATCCAATCCATCTCTGGTACACCCTGTTTTCATCTTCTAACAACACTTAAGGAAACGGAGGCTCCAGGTGATCTTTGGTGGGATTCCACCTGTCCTACAGGAAGAAAATCAAGGCAAAGCAAGATAATGATGATTAGCAGATGGATCAGGCAGTGGTGCTATAAGGGCAGCTTTGGGATGTTTAATCATTCAGAGGCATTCATTGACAGAGATCTGGTCTCATGGGATGGACTCCATCTAAATTGGGGGAAAAAATAGTCTTTTAGGATGAAGGGTGGCACAACTGATTAAAAGAGCTTTAAACTAGGGACTTGGAGGAAGTGTTTGGGAGATTCTCTTGGAAACCCCACACCTAATTTTAACATTGAGTGAAAGGAAAATCAAATAAAGAATACAGCGATGGAGAAAGTAAAGTAGTGGATAAGAGAATGGGAATTAAGATGAAAGATAGCCCCAGTACCAGTTAAGCCAGCACTCAGGTAGGTGACCTTGATAGTTGAATGATGGTACCCAATCAGGGCAGGAATCTGAGTGAAGCCAAGCAGGAAGAATTCCAATGTTTGTACATCAATAGAAGGAGTATGAGTAACAAAATGGAGGAGCTAGAATTGCTGATGCAGAAGTGGAACCAGCTACAGAGGGATAAAAGAAAAATGGTTGAATAATAGTCATGGCTAGAAAACAGCTTGAAAGCAGGGGCATTGCTGCACTAAAAGAAGGGTTGGGGCCCAGCCTGTGCCCTGCCCCAGGGCCCAATCTGGCTCCTGATGCTGCTCGTCAGCAGCAGGCGGCCCCAACCTGGATCTGGCTCCTGCCACTGCCGGCCATCAACAGTAGGCGGCCCGGAGCTGGATCCAGCTCCTGCTGCTGTGCTGCTGGCCAGCAGCTGGTGGCCCCCAGCTCAGAGGCAGCTCCTACTGGTGCTCTCCCAGTCAGCGGCAGGTGGCCTGGATGGGCCCAATCCAGTTCCTGCTGCTGTCAGCCAGCAGCAGTTGACCTCAGTCCAGATCTGGCTCCTGCTATTCCTGGCTGGGGCAGGACAGTGAGCAGTCCAGTGAGATGCAGTGAATGAGCCCCGTGGGCCCAGTGGTGGCGATACCTCTTTAGGAAAGTGTATGTTCTGTTCAAGAAAGACAGAATTAAAGGCAACAGTGGTGGAGTACCATTCTATGTTAATAATGAGGTCATCTGTAAAGAATTTAGAAGTGCTGGAATGGATAAGACATAGCAGAGGCATTGCTGGCACTGGGCACCCGGGGCACATGCCCCAAATCCCAGCGCCGGTGCCCCGGATCTGGCGGCTGTGGTCTCTGGCTCAATTGGGCCATAGATCCGGGGCCCAGCCACCGGCTGCCGTGGCAGCCCAATCCCTGGCTAGGGATCTGGGGCCCGGCCACCCATGGCCGCAGCGGGGAATCCAGGGCCCGGCTGCCCGCAACCACAGCGGCCCCATCCCTGGCAAGGGAGGTGGTACTCAGCCACCCATGGCTGCTTCTGGGCCTGGCCTCCCGCAGCTGCTTCTAGCCCCATCCCCAGCTGGGGATGCAGGGCCTAGCTGCCTGCTGCAGTGCGGCGGCTTCTGGCCCTGTCCCCGTCCAGGGGGCGGGGCCTGTGGGGTGGGGGTGGGGCCTACACCATGGGGGTGGGGCCTGAGCCCGTGTCCCAGGTCCCTCCCTGGGCCAGAAACACCTCTGAGACATAGTCCATTCAGGCCAAAATCACCTTGGGGAAGAAAGCTACCAGAGCTTGGGGTCTGTTACAGATCTCTGAGGATTCAATTTGAATATGGATACATAACATTTTAATGAATAAATACTTTGGAGATTTGTGTGATTATGGAAACTTTTTAACTTCTCAGGTATAGATTGGAGGACAAATGCTGCTAATAATAGTAGGGATCAGATTTTCTTGATTGTAATGGCCAGGGCTTAAAGTATAATTTGGCTGGCCCCAGAAGCCTCCTAAACTGTTGGCTCCCCTCACGTTGTCAGGGCCCCCTTGCACCAGTGTGCGCCCCCTCATACACCCTGTGATGCTGTCTGTGTCTAGGGGACTGGTTATGGTTATCTTTCATGTTAATATTTCATATTTGCAATGATCCATATGTGATATACCATGTTTTAGTGTCAACAGAAAAACGGTAATCTGCTAAGAATGACTATATGGTTCATAAGTAGGTATCAAGCCTGATTAGAAATTAGAAATCTATTTGTTTTTATGTGTGTTCCAAGTGATTTGCTCTTAAGGCGATCCCAGACTGGGTGTCTGCAAAACTATTGATCCACTTGATGGCCCCCTCCCAGCTGTAAGGGGCCCAGGGAAAAAACCTGTTCTGCCAGTTACCCAGGCTGACCAGATGACTCAACTCCATGTTGATCTGGTAGGGACGCTGAGAGCTTGACGCAGCCGAAGGTGATAAAAGACTGTGGCCCCATCTCCATTTTGTCTTTAGTCTTCAGTCAGTTTGCAACCAACACCCTTCTCTGGAAGTATTCTCCTGGGACTGAGCAAAGGACTGAGGCCCACCCAACTGCTGCTGCTGGGTACACAGCAGAGGATGGGGGCTAACCTGCAAACTACAGGATCTTCAAGCGCATTTCAAGGAAGGATGGTTACTGGTAGGTAACCCACTGTTACCTTTCCTTTTGGGATTTCTTATTTACTTGAAAATTAAACTTGCCACTCATCTCTTTGAACAGTTTAAGATCTGGTGAAAGATGCATTGTAAATAAGTACTAATTATTTTTAACTGTTTTGGCACTCCTCTACCTACATTATATATCAGACATTAACTGAAATTCAATGCCCATGTATATCCTCTTAGGAAATAAAAATGCATTTCCATTGTTGCCATGCTTCGCAAGTCAGGAATTCAATTCAGTCACATCACGGAGAGATTCATGATGCAGATAAGGATATCTTAAATATTTTCTTCATGTTTCATTATGAAGTAAAATGGTGGGGGGCACCTCCAGTGCTCTAGAGCCTTACTGAGAGCTAGTCCATACAAGTTCCAGAGGATCCTTAGTCCCTTGGGAAGACTCTATTTGAAGCAATTACCTGAGACAAGCCGGTAAGAGAAGAAAGGTAGTTTATTGATTAGGCACTTGCTTATTACATGTGAAAGCTAGGTTCAGCTCCCTGTTTGATCAAAGGCTTCTTGGCTCTCTAATCTGTCTCAGTTCCCCATTTTACAAATAAGGAACAAATAGCCATTCTTTATGTCTGTGTCTATTTTGGAGAGCATTTTATAAAAAACTTTTTCCAAAAAAATTATTTCAAAATATATTGGAAACAATTATCCAAAATAACTTTTTTCAAAAATGCTATTTTGGGAGAATTGTCCGAGGATGGCTCCTTCTCCCAAAATACTGTGCCCCCCCCCCCCAAAGTGAAAGTCTACACCGGATTTTCTTTTTCAAAAAAAAAGAAAGCCAATGGAAGAGATAGGCAGGCTTTCTTGAGAAAAGCTTTTGCCGCGCCTGGCAATGGCTTTTTCAAAAAAGCTATTTTGAAAATGGCTTTTTCTTTTGAAAAAGCTGTCGGGTTTAGCTTTTTCAAAAAAGTGTACTGGTATCTTGAAATACTGGTGCCCATTTTCACCAACACTAAACCTGGTTACATTTTGAATAAAAAGCTGTTTTTGAGAGAGCTTTTTTGAAAAAAGCTATTGCTGGACATGACAAAGGCTTTTTTAGAAAAAGCCCACCTAACTTTTCCATTGGCTTTCTTTTTTTCGAAAAAGAAATTCCGGTATAGACTTTCACTTTCAGAAAAAAAAAATCATGGTATTTCGGGTCAAGGAGCTGTCCTCGGACCATTCTCCCAAAATAGCATTTTTGAACAGTTATTTTGAGATAATTATTTTGAAATAATTTTTTTGAAAAAAGATTTTTCAAAAAAGATTTTTCAAAAATGCTCTCCAATGCAGACATAGCCTATCTCACAAAGATATTATAGGAATAAATACATTAAACATTTTGTTAAGGTGGTGAATTACTACAATTCTGGGGACCATATAAGCTTAAGATAGACAAAATAAAAAGATGGGGCAAATGAACACTATAAAGCATTTAATCCCAGCAGTGGTTATTTTGGTTCTCTAAATCAGAAGAAGCTCTAATGGTATATGCTTCCTATGTCAGTACTGAAGTGATTGTGTTGCTTTATGTTCACACAGTTAAAATGGCAAAATTCTGAGTGTATGCAAGGGCTAGGTATTTGTGCTGTTTTAAGCAAAGCACCTTTGCATACTGAAATGATATAAGAACAGCCATAGTGGGTCAGACTAAGGGTCCATCTAGCACAGTATCCTGTACTTGGAGAGTGGCCAATTCCTAGTGCTTTAGACAGAATGAACAGGGCAGGGTATTATCCAAAGATCCATCCTGTTGCCCATTCCCAGTCTTCTTTGAAATGCCCTTATAGTCTTGGCCTTCACAACATTCTCCAGCAAAATGTTCCACAAGTTGACTGTGATGTTTGAAGAAATGCTTCCTTTTACACACCAGCTATCTTGTTCTAAAACTGCAGAATAGTTAACTTTCAGCTTTCTTCTTAATGTGACCCCAGGATCAGCCATGATTTTGCTCAAGGAGGCGTGAGTCACCTTTGGGAAAGTGAACCCTGTGATATTTCTCTCACCATGCCTCACACTCTGGAGTTATAAATTATGCCCCAAAAAAGCACTGTAAAGTCTTCCTGGGGTTCCATAGGACCCATGCTGATGGAGGCTGCAGAAGGGATGTTTTGAATCAGTTCATCACAGCCATGCAACTCACATATTATCCCCAGCAAGAACTCACTTTTTTGGTACTTTTTTACAAGTGCTGTTTTCTATTGTTGCAACCTCCCCACATTCACCAACAGGATTCTTTGTCAAGATAGATGTCTTTAAACAGGTTGCCAAGATCCAAAGGGGCAGCTGTTTTAGTCTAGTTCAGTAAAACAAACAAATAAGGAGTTATCCTACGTGTGTATGGTGTAGTACCTTCCCACTGCTTCACTTAGCATTCTGTACATTCAGATGAATTGCTTATTCTTTCACCCCACATGGGGTCTTTCCTCGTCTGTCTTGTTATGGTAATAAAAGTGTTAAACTACATCGACATAAGAAAGCCACAAGAATGTGACCTGCCCATTTTGGCTAAGCGGTAAACAGTACTGACCTGCAAAATCTGCCAGATTGTTTGTGCTTAGTAACATTTCCTTTTGGGCCAAGACCAGATATACAAACCTGCCAGTAATTAGAATGCCATTTCTTTGTTTTTCTTCCTTAAGTAGATGTGACCCTCAATGACCTGACTACATTACCCTGTCTCACGTTATATAGAGCTGTGCTGCATGAAGCAAAGGATGCAACGTGTTGCAATCTGTCTCAAAGCCAGATTTTTAGACAATTGTGCATATTCCTATTTGAGTTAAACCTTTTTAAAATCTTGGAATTAGACAAATACCTGTAAGTGATCAGGGTGAAGAAAGAATTAGTGAGTGAGATACTTCTCATGTATGCAGAGCCTGAGTGACTTGGGCAAGAGTTGAACTCAAAGGAACTGAAACTTTTACTGTAACTGAGGCATCACCTCAGAGTTGTTCCCTGGCTGAAATTTAGCCTCTGCCATACCCCATGGACATCCACTTCTGCTGCCGCCTATATTATACGTCCTGTATTGGGACAATGGCTGGGAAACACATTTTTACTGTATTCTCCCCAAAACTTTTTAAAAATAAAATAAGATCAGACACTTTTGCTTTAATCTAAATTGCCAGAAATTGAATAAATTGTATATAAATAATTAGTAAAAAATAAAGTGGTCATGTATCCATGTTCCATACTGTATTGCTCAGCATTTTCAAAGAAAACTTTGTGATGACAAAATATTTGGAACAGGGACTGTCTTTTAGTATATCTGTGTAGAGTATCTATCCTAATGAGGCTCTGTTCTCTAGTAGGTGCCTTGGGGTACCACCTCAAGAAAAGAATGTCAGAATAAACATTGTGTTTTATGTATTTTTACAAAAACATTGTAGCCTCCCTATATCTCTGGCCCTGCCCCGGCAGTAGCATGAGCCGCATCCAGGCTAGGGCCGCTTGTCACTGGCTGGTGGCAGCTGGGGCCAGATCGGGCACGGTCTGCCTACCTCTAGCGGGCAGCAGCAGGAGCCATATCTGGGCCGGGGTCTGCCACCTGCTGGCAGGAGCTGGATCTGGTCTGGGACTGCTGCTTGGCAGCAGCAGGGGCTGGATCTAGGCGGGCTGCTGGCAAGAGGAGCTGAGTCTAGCTCCTGAATCAGGCCTCGGGGTGGGGTGGGGTGGGGGGGTTGGAGGGGGCCTCAGGGCAGGGGGCAGGGCTCAACCCTTTTCTCAGGGCAGCAATGCCCCTGGGCCTAACCATGCAATGTTCCATTATATGAGTCAGGAGCCAGTTTACTGACTTTAAACTTTTCTGTAAACCAAACAAACATAATAGTCTCCTGTAAGTCTGTACAAAGGTGTCATAGCAACTGTGGCTACATCAGAGATAGTATAGATAGCAGGCGTGTTGTGAGCATCCTTTATTCTGTAGTTCACAGCCACCTCACTAGATTTGTGGGGGTGTTTTGTTTTGTTTATTGTAATCCCTCTGTTCTTTCTTTCATCTGTGCTGCGTCTTATCTTATTCTTTGATTAGAAGCTCTTTTGGGCAGGGACCCTCTTACTGGTTTGTGTTTGTACAGCACATAGGACAGTAGAACTGGGGCCTGTAGGTACCACCACAATAATAAAAAAAATGATAAGCATGCCTGTTCCCTCTCAGGGTCCCAATCATGCAAAGATGGAGTCTTTGCCTACACATAAACCATATATCCACCTTGCTATGTTGCTTAAAGGTGTGGAAAAAAAAAATCACATCCCTGAGAGACATAGGCAAGCTGACAGAAGTCAAAGTGTTGACAGTACTAGGCTGACAGATTAATTTTTCTGTCAGCCCAAGATGTGGATTTATTACAGTAACCAAAACATCCTTTCCGTCACTGTGGTAAGTGGGTAACCAACAGCAGTACTTTAGTTTTACCACTATAGTGTTTCTAATATGGACATACACTTATGCATGCACTTAAGATTACATTCTGTATTTAATTCTGTTGATGTTAATGCATCTGTTCCTGGAGAGTAGAGTCATGTCTACACCAGTGCTTATGCTGGCAAAACTTTTCTCTCTCAGGAATGTGAAAAAACTCCCTTCTGAGCACCGTTAAGATTTTGCCGACATAAGCTTTTGTGTGCATAGTGCTCTATTGGCAAAAGGCCATTGCTATCATCCTTTTCTGGTTGTTTTTATTATGTCAGCAGAACTCTTTCCCACTGGCATAATGCTGCTACACAAGGCCTCTTACAGCGGCACAGCTGTACTGGTAGAGTTGGACTGCTATAAGCTTGTACCTGTAGTCATGGTCTTAATCACAGGTATAAGTTTTTGCAAAACTAAGTATCTAGTTGTGTGTGATTTCTAGGGAGGAAAAAATTTGAAGTCACCAAGTTGTTTCAAGAACATGAGAAAAATGTAGTTTTCATGGTTTTAAAAACCGTCATAATATCGGTGTTCCGATCATTCTAAAAGGGAAATATTGTGCATCATAGGACATTGACTTAAAGGCCCTTACTATTTCTTACAGCAAAACCTACTTTTTCTTCCACAGAATCTGCAAGAAATGGCTATGTCAATCCTGTTTTTCAACATGATGGAAACCCTGAGCAAAATGATGAGTTACAGAAAATGTAGGGATGATCTTAAAATACTGTTAAATTTCTTGAACTTTCTTCCAAGAAAGGGCCTGGATTAATTAACTGTTCTGTGTTAACCTCTTCAGAAAGAACAATGAGGGGTCAAAGACAGAGCGGGCTGGCATTTTGAAACCGGTTAGTATACAATTTATTAGGTTGAGTTATATTTCTCATTGTTCCTTTTCTTTGCTTGGCATAAGTTATGATAACACAGTAATGTACAACACAATCCTGCATTTCTGGAGAAGAAAGAGGTGTGTATAAAATTCAGTGCTGCCGCATATCTTGTTTTGTGTGTAGACCTCAGACATTTCTCTTTAAAAATGTGCCCCACACAGCACACTACTAGTTCTTGACAATATTTCAGGGCTAGCAGCATGACTGAGTGAAATTCACCAGAGTTAGGGACTGAAGTGAAGCCTATCTGGTAAATAGGGTTTTGCCCTTTCTCACTGTGCTGGAGAGAATTTAATAATTAGTGAGTACCAAACACCTTACCAGAGGCGGCTTTTGGGGTAGGCGAGGCAAGTGGTGGCCTAGGGCCCCCAGCTGTGAGGGGCCCTGCAGCCCCCTCAGTTAGTGCAGGTGAGCCGTGCCATTCAGTCCCTGCTTTGAGCGGAGCAAAACAACTTCCACTCCATCTGGCTGGCTCACCCCGCTCCCAGGGCAGAACAGCCAGCCCAGCGGTGGAGTGGGCCAGCCCAGAGGCTGGGCTTCCTTTTCTCATCCCTCCCCTGGGCTGGCTGTTCCTCCCTAGGGGTGGGGTAGGCTGGCCCAGAGGTGGGGCAAGAGAGCAGAGCCCAGCCTCCAGGCCAGCATGCTCAACCACAGCTCCTCCCTCCCCCCTGTATCAAGCAGCAAAGTTTCCCTTGCCAGGACCAGGGAATGGATCAGGGCTTTCCCCCCTGGCCTGGCCTGGCCTGGCCTGCTGTGCTGGTCCACTGGGAAGCTGAGGCTGGGGGTGGGCCACACCCTGCAAGCCCCACAGCAAGCAGGCACCTACCCCCAGAGCAAAGCCTTGGATCCCCACTTCACCAGGGTCCCAGGTAAGTCTGCGGGCCCCATCCCTTGGACCAATGTGGTGGGGGATGGGGTGGAGAAGAGGACAAGGGGGGTTGGCAAGCTGAGCTATGTCTGCACCGAAGGGAGGGAAAGGAGACTGGCACTGGGGACCAGCCAGGTCTGCGGGGGGGTTGAAAGGGGACTGGCACTGGAGAGCAGCCACGGCTGCTAGTGGGGGTGTGAAAGCAGACTGGCACTTGGCCAGCAGCCAAGTCTGCTGGGGGTGTGTGAAATGAAAGTGGCATTGGGGACCAGCCACGGTTGGTGGGGGGGGGGTGAAAGGGGACTGGCACTGGGGACCAGCCAGGGCTGCTAGTGGTGGGGGGTGTGAAAGGGGACTGGCACTGGGGACCAGCCAGGGCTGCTAGTGGGGGGTGTGTGAAAGGGGACTAGCACTGGGAGCCAGGGTAGATGGAGACATGGGTTCAACTTTCAGCTCTGCTACCTCTTGTGTATCTTTGGGCAACTCATTTAGTCTCTTTGTGCCTCTGTTTCCCAGCCATCTGTTACTGTACAGTGGGAATAGAAACAGTGCCCTGCCTCAGAGGGCTGGGTGAAAGTAAATGCATTAAGGACTGTGAGGTGTCCAAAATGCTATAATAATGAGGGGCCAGAAATAGCTGATAGACAGACCTAGACCCTCCATGTCACAGTTCCCAGGGGTGGAGGGAATGGACAAGCAAGCCAGGGCTGCAGGGAAGGACATTGGGGCTGGCAGCAGGGAAAAGCGGGTGGAAGGGCAGATTTACTTAGAAAGAATGCTAATACTAAAAGAGCAGGTGTGGTGCTGAATGCTGGTAATATCTGGAAACATTAGGTGTTAAGTACCCAGTAAAGTGCAGTAAATGCTATAGGTGAGGCTTAAGGTAGAGGAAACATGCACAACTCTTCCACTGATGACCAGCTATTAAAAGGGACTCAGACCACAAAGTGGTCATTTGAAATTGTTCTTTTCTTCTGCTGTGGTAGCGTGGTACCAAGGGTCTCTGGCGCCTGGGGACCAGCCTATATTTGCCCCCTCTGCCCCCACACAAGGCAGGAGGTGTCCTGGTACCTACCTCCAAGCTGCCCTGAGGAGGAGGTCTGTATCTATGGGACACAGGGGATGGATGGAAATGTAGGCTTTCCTCACTCCCCTGCATCCCTTGCTATTACATGTGCATGGTACTCACTGCTCAGGCAGCCTGAGGCAGGTGAGCTTTTCAGGGCAGGGCGAGTTTTGATATGTATTTTTGCAGGGGAGGCAGTATAGATGGTTCCTATGGGTTAAAAAAATAAGTGCTTTTCCTGCTTTTGATTGTTTTAAGGTGCAAAGTTGTTATACCAAAAAGGGCACCCAGGAGAGCACCCCCCCCATAAATGTTGTACTTAAAAAGAAAAGACTAACAGGCTCTTATTCAGGGGGACAAGGCAATATGCCACATTTATTGTAAATAAGTAAGGATAGCAAAAAGCAATCTGTTTCTCTCTCTCTCACTCTCTCTCTCTCTCTCACACACACACACACACACACACACACACACACACACACACACACAC